>OY728164.1:934966687-936216687 GCA_963277665.1 Viscum album | reverse complement strand
AATGTATTTTTTATGTCAATATATTTAAGGGATATATTGTGATCAAAGTGTGGAAATGTTTTCTTTCCGTTATATTTGTTTTATGTCTTATGATTTTATAACGGTACTTGGACATTTGACGGGTGGTTACGTGATAAACTATATGACGGGTGGTGCCATTAATAATAGGATGGGTGGTTACGTTATAACCTCCAATGCATTGGGTATGTAAGTCGGCCGAATGGCTATTCCATTAATTGATATGTGTGTAAGTTGACCGTATGGTTACTCCATTTAAGTATGTTTATGTCCACAGTTACCTTTATATGTTATGTGATCTTTATATGGGTTTTATGGTAATCTTTTAGTTACAAAAGGGTAAGTAATGAACTTTTATTCAGTGTAGAGTTTTTACTACTTCATAAAGATGAAAAGTATTACATTGATAAAGTATACATGGTTTACTTGTGTTTCGAAAAACTAATAGTTTTCATTCATTGTGTATCCCTTACGGAGCTTTTTATGCTCACCCCAATTTTTTGAAATGTTTTTCACAGGACATAACGTGGAATAGGGTCAAGGATGGGATCAAGGGAAAGTCATGCTACCTAAAAAATGGAACTAGACATGTTTCTTTTTGAGAGTTCTTATTTTATGGAAACTTAGTAGAAGTTTCTACTTTGTAATCTTTTGAGATGTAATAGTTATGTCCTAATTCTCTAAAACTCTAAACCTGAAAAGATACTCAATGTGAATTATTCATTTAATTCAATATTAATTGAAGCTTAAGGCCGGGGCCTTATAGTTGGTATCAATGGTCGGTTTAGATAACTTTAGAGGTGAGTGTATTTTCTAAGAATAAGTGACATTACCATAATGGCTAGGATTTCAGAAAGAGTCATAGTTTTAGATAAAGTGAATGAGTATGTATATTTTAGTGTTTATCTTCCTCATTATTACATGATTGTTTTTTTTATATACTCACACTAACATTTCTGTTTTTAGTAAATGGATGGATCTAGCAGGCACCAAAGTGAAAATAGGCTTGAAGGAAACTGTGGTGGTTCTTGGATTAAGAGACTGGATGAAATGGGGGATTCAATGAGGAATCTCATGGTTTTTCTAAACCAACTATCAAGAAGTCATGATCAACCACTTGAAACTTGGTATGTTCTCTAATTCATTATGTACAAGATGACCAATCGATGTGGAAGTTCAGGTAATAATTATAAAGGTAACCATTAGGGTTTATATGATCCTTACTTTTTAAGAAATTATGGGTTACACTCTGATATGGTGGAAAATGAAAGGCATGAGATAAACTTGAGGTTAAAATATGTTATGATTATTTTTGAAGAATTTATCTCATTTTGGGGAATGTTTTAAGAATTATATAGTTTTGGAAAAAGGACAACACGCAGACCATGTGCCAACCCGTCGCGTCGGACAAAGCTGCGGGAATCGAACCCACAACCAAAGTGTGACTGGTATTTATTTCCTACCACTGGACTACATGATTTCCCTAGTTAGTATGAATTATTCTTTTTAGTTATATGATTTTATGGATTAAGAGTAAGTTGATTTTGGGTTATCTATGGGAATTATTAACCTATCATGGAGGATATGTGATTAGGTTAACTACTTTTCAATATGAGACTTTAAGAGAAACTGATGTTATTTGGGGATAAAAGTTAATTTGTACCTTGGAAGACTATGTGATTAAATATTTAAAATATTTGGGTTTCAATCTTAGTTTGGTTTACTTTGAATAATTTTATGGAAAAATGTTTATTGAATGGTCTTCATTGAACTTTGGTTTTTTTGGAAAATTTTTGGAGATCAAGAATAGATTTTCTTTTTATAAAGGATTATACTTTTGTGGATTATCTGATCTCATACTAACAATTTTTTTTTGGATTTTGTCTAAAGACATGGGAAATATATTCTTCTCTTTTTTGGATTAGGTGATTCTATAGAATTTGATTATAGCTCTGTTAATATTAGCAAGTCATCGTAAATACTCGTCTATTGGAGAAAATATGATTTTGTGTAAGAAATCTAGTAGGAGATGAGAGTCTACACAGAAAGTAAGTATGTTTCCTTAAGATCAAAAATAAATTCCTCAATGAAAAGTAACTTAAAACAAAAATGTTGTCTATTACCTTTTCCTACTAGGGAATCGAATGCTGTTTAACCCACCACAAGTTTGTGATTTTCTTATGGTTAACTTTATCCTAGACATGTTTACTATCACTCTCCCTCAGAACATGACCCTTTGTTTTTTCTTCCATGTCCATGTTTTCCTACATGGAATCCTAGTATGGGTTAACTCGGGTGACCTTTGTAATTCTATTTAATTATTTTAAAGTGATAGTTTTACTGTCTCTTGTTCCGATGTGGGATTTTCAATGAAGTTTCCAAGCCCAATTTTAAAAATTGCAAGGATGCAATTCCCAAAAGGGGGGAAGGATGTAACACCCCGGGTAAATAAAGAATATGAAATTTTCATATTTATCCATATTTGTGAATAAAATATTAATATTACTTTAAAGGGGACGCTATGCTCGATGTCGCACCCAATACGCAACAACGAGTTTCTTAGGAATCTTGCGTCGCACTCTAATGATAATATAATATTATTTTAAATGGTAGTTAACGCCTAGCCGTTGTAATGGTGGGAATGAACATAACTGACTACAAAATGATTATATATGTTTGTCAAGTATTTTTTCTTTTTACAATAAATGTTTGAGGATTAAAAATGCGAATGAATCCAATTTTAAGCGTAAACATTCTAATATTATTTCAAAGGTTGATTAACCACCTTTTGATGAAGAACCTCTTTTAAATCCACTTTATGACAATTTTCAATGTTATATTTGACAAAATAAAATTCTTCTTAATAATCGGGACATAAAAATTTACATTGTGTAAATTTTTGGTATTTTTTTGATAAAGTTCATTTTTTAATAAATAGTGAAAATGTTTTATTTTAATTCAAAACCTCTTTTTAATATAATTTATTTATATGATTAGATTATCTTTTGAATTGGTTTTAAAGTCGAATTATAATATATTTTCACCATTTAATCCAATAGTGGTCATTGGAATTAATTTCACTTTGAAATTGGACTTAAACTAGTGTCAATCTTTTAATAGATATTGTTTTTTTAAAATACGCTATTTGCTCTGACAGTGGGAATTAAATATTAAATTAATTAATGTAACATATATGTTTTGAATTTTGTAAAATAGACATCATTTTTTAAGTTGGAATATCAAATATAGCTTAGGGTGAATTTTTTTTAATTTTCTGGAAAACTTCAATTTTTGATGAATAGTGAAACCACTAAGTGGTACTTAAAAAACTGATTTTTTCGTTTAAATGAAATTTTAACACCTCTGGGTTTTGAATTAAAAAAAATATGACATACATGGTTGTCATTAAGAGGTAAAATTTGGTTCAATGGGATTGAAATAATTTTTTTGGTGAATAGTAACTTTTAAGTTTTAACCGCTATTAGAGGCAATTAGTGTAGTTTAAGGTAAAAATAATGTTTTAATAATATGAAATGACCTAGACAGATTTCCTACCCTCATCGGATGAGTCAAGGCCGACCAAGAAAATCCATGGGTCAACTTGGGGACCCCATGGAGCCACTTTGGTTGGAAAATGACATTAATACCTTTTTATTTAAAGTTAAAATTTTAATGTCTCAAACATGTGTTGTTTTACTAAAACAAATTATTTGATGGTGTTATACAAGTCATATTTTTTAATATAAATATTCATTATAAAGATAAAAAGATTTCCTACATCATGATATTTGTTTTATAATTTTTAGATATTAAATAAATTAATTTATTTATGACATCGTGATGATGCAGTTATTACCTCATAAATGAACGATTTAAATAAAATGAAAATATAGGGTGAAATTTAAGTCTTACACTTGTCAATAACCTATTGGATGAGTGGATTTTGAATCCTTATCACCTTATCATAGAAATATATCTTTTTGTGACCTTTTAAATCCGAAAATCATTTTATAATAAAGTAATATTTTATAACATTCCAGTAGTGCCCCTCCTCTCCTCTTATAAAAGGCCCCCACCTCTACCACCTTACCCACCCCTCTCAAGCCTTTGGCTCAGCCAAACCCTTCCCATTTCATCTCTCCACATCCCTCTATTCATCGTTGAAGCCTCACTTTGGGCATAATCCTTTCCAAGGAAGCCTTTGATCTCAAATCAAAGAGAGTTACACGATTTAAAGGTAGTGTCCTCTCTTGTGTTCTTATGTTTTATTTTGCTTCTCCAACCCTATAAACTCTTTTTATTCATTTCTTTTGTAACAACTACAGTATATTCAATATACTAGGATGTTTTTATTTGAATTATTCGAGATAGAGATACACTCACCATCGTCTAATGGTTAAAGAACATACTGTTTCTGTGGATGGCGAATTACTGCCTCACGAAATGATGATTGTTCAATATTCTTTTAACTCCGTCAAAGGTAGCCATTTAGGTGTCACTATATTTATATATGATATATGATATTTTTATGTTTTCCTTAAGCTTCTGTATTTTTAATTTAATGCATACCTTTATGGTTTCTATTATGGGTAAATCAGATATCTTCATTTTAGGAAGTGCGGACTACCGCCCCCTCAAAGTGATTTGATTCGTTAATGCCATATGTGGGACATATAAAGGATAGAGGTAATGGTATTACATATGATATCCTACTGGAATTATAATATTCCTTTATATCATTATTATTTCATCCCATTGAATACAAAAAAAAAAGAAATGAAAGTAGCGTTCATGCGTACGTACGGCTTACCGTCTCCATGAACGGTACATTTCATTTCTTATCTCCAAATGTTATGAACTATTATAAGTAAATATATATAATGGATATATATGTAATATATTACATCTAAATGATGGATATCATTCTGGAATTATAATATATATATCTCCCTTTTTTTTAATTCAATTAATATGACAAAAAAAAGTACCGTTCATGTGTACGTACGGCCTACCATCTCCATGAATGGTGCTTTTAATTTGTTATCTCCAAATGATATGGAATAGTTTAAAATTAATATATACAGGATATATATGATATTTAAAACACCATTACTATTCTGGATATGATATACCAAAAACTAGATGGAAAATTCTTTTCCAACAAGTTCAATTTTTACTCATGTACTGAACATCGACAAAAACGTCTGATATGAACTCACTTTATTAACAAATTATTATAACATTATAATATGTGATAAGAACTGAATAATAATCTTTAAATGCGGTCCTTATGAAATTATAAATTGACCAAATTTTATTATTCAGGAGATTAATGAATGATCGAGTCATGTCGGACACGAGGTAAGGGATCCTACCCCTCTCATTCTTTTTAAGTACACTCTTTTATGTCATTCCATTTAAGCTCATCTTTCTTATTATTGGGATGTTATTTTATATTAATCTTACTGTACATTTTATGTTCATATGAAAAAAGATACCCTATTTTCTCTCATTAATCCATTTTGGAAGTTTTGAGTTGCACAGTTAGGCTGCCGAATTTTCGTAACAGATCCAACCTCTCTCTTTCTTTTAAAGTACTCTCCTTCATGTCACTTCTTTTAAGCTCCTCATTGTTATGTTGGGAGATGTTATTTTATATTCCTATATCTTTACATTTTATGTTAATATGATGAGAGACCCTATTTGGTCTCATCAATCCATTTTTGGATGTTTTAAGGTGCGTCGTTAGGCTACCGAGTTTTTGTAAGGGATTTTTCGTCTCACTTTTATTCCCGTGAGATTTATGATACATTTGCCACGATTTCCTTTGAGTGGTATATGTACTGCCCATTATTCTACTCTTTGTGTAATATACTTTCGTTTATGATTATTTACATCAATGTTGTAATGTCCTTCTTTCATGGGGTGTATGTTTCGAAAGATACCTAAGTCGGTAAGGGAACCTTTCACCCTCCTCTTTTTAAAGACTTCTTTTGTTGGGTCTTTTAATTTACATATTGTAATGTTGGGATATGTTCTTCAATATCCTTATTGATGTAAATTTTATGTCGAAGTGATGAGATACCCTTGTTATCTCTCATCAACTCATTTTCAGAATTTTGAAGTGACGTCGTTAGGCTGTCAAATTTTTTCAAGGAAACTTCTTAACCAAATATTGAATCTTTGGGATAAACTTGTACCCCTTGAATATGTCTTTATATGAATATGTGTGAATGATCTCTGACTGTTTTACACTCATTATCCACTTATATATGGTGTATTAGTTTGTCACACATAATTACGTAATTTATTTATCCTTAATCCAAGGATACCATCTTTGTAAGGGAATTCGTCTCAATCTCCTTTCATTGTGGCATATTTCATTCTTTTATACGTTCTATAAACCCCTTTGACTTTTACTTTGATAGAAAAGCAATCTTTTTCTACGAAGCGTTTTACTAAATGACAAAAAGGACTGTTTCTTTTATCATACGCGGTGACAACGACCTTTTCCACCGCCGCGGGTATTATTTGGTCTTTTGCTTCCTCAATAAGCTGTAATGTTTTTTTAAATGAAATAAATACCATATACTCTTTTATGTATTTTGGTATTAAAAATGGTTTTTATAATGGTTTTTTTATGTCAATATATTTATGTGATATATTGTGATCAAAGTGTGGAAATTTTTTCTTTCCATTATATTTGTTTTATGTCTTATGATTTTATAATGGTACTTGGACATTTGATGGGTGGTTACGGGATAAACCATATGACGGGTGGTACCGTGAATACAAGGATGGGTGGTTACGTTATAACCTCCAATGCATTGGGTATGGAAGTCAGCCGTATGGCTATTCCATTAAGTGATATGTGTGGAAGTCAACCGTATGGTTATTCAATTTAAGTATGTTTATGTCCCATGTTACCTTTATATGTTATGTGATATTTATATGGGTTTTATGGTAATCTTTTGGTTTCAAAAGCTTAAGTAATGAACTTTTATTCAGTGAAGAGTTTTTACTACTTCAAAAAGGTTAAAAGTATTACTTTGATAAACTATACATGGTTTACTTGTGTTTTAAAAAACTAACAGTTTTCATTCATTGTGTATCCCTTACTTATCTTTTTATGCTCACCCCAAGTTTTTGTAATGTTTTTCACAGGACTTTACGTGGAATAGGGTCAAGGACGGGATCAAGGGAAAGTCATGCTTCCTAAAACATGGAAGTAGACATGTTTCTTTTTAAGAGTTTTTATTTTATGGAAACTTAGTAGAAGTTTATACTTTGAAATATTTTGAGATGTAATAGTTATGTCCTAATTCTATAAAACTCTAAACCTGAAAAGATCCTCAATGTGAATTATTCATTTAATTCAATATTACGTAAGGTTTAAGGCCAGGGCCTTATATTTCAAATCCCAAACCTCTCCTCCCATTTACCCAAATCAGAATATTCCCTGAAGTCCTTGACCTGTTTGATGGTATCCTTATCCTCCCTCTTTCGATTGTGGAATTTAATGAGGCCTCATCACCATGAATCTGACCCTACTTAATTTAATTAAGTAGAGTCGGCCTTTGGTTGATGGTTTTGATAGGTTCATCTTCATGTCATGGGATTAACATGAAAGGCATATGGTGGGTTTTCTCAATAATAGAAACATCATGGTTCGGTTCATGTCGGATGAATACCTGATCAAATAATTGTCTATTGCTCCTCGTCGCAACAATAAATCTCAGATCTTCCTCTTTAGATGGTCTAATGACTTCCATAGGAAGAAAAAATCCCCGCCAGTGGAAACATTTGTTAGCTTTACTGAACTCCCATTACCATTTCAAAACCTTTGATCATTATAATTTTAGTGAACCAAGATGGTAGATTCTTATGTTCCAACAATAAAACTCATTCTATCTACCTCCCTGTAAATCTGAAAATCTATGTGAATGTTGATGCATCAAGATTTCCTGATGTGTATGTGTGGATTTCATTAGGTGAAAAATTTCATTACAAATAACTTGTTGTTTACGAATCGTGGGATGATTTTTATTCCCACTGTATGAGAATGGGACACTATGGAAACCAATATGCGAGGGTTTTAGAACCTAGAGATGTATAATGGAGTGGTTATAGGAGGCATTGGTAAGGGCTCTAGATATAATTTCAATGAGTTTTTGTATGGACAGAGTGTTGTAGTGATCAAGGCATCAATTTTTTTTTCCACAGGGATTGTGGTATGATTATTGATATGGTTGATGGTGGATTCGTTTATAGTTGTGATGGATTTAGTGAAGGTCCTAGAAAGACTGTTTACATTGTAGGTTTAGGTGATACAGTGATTCAAAATCAATTGAATGAATTTTCTCCTGATTCGAGTGTATCAGAAATTTTTAACAGTCTATGTAGAAATTTGGAAAGTCCCCCTGAAGGAACTATTATTGTAGGTGGTTGAGATGCTAGTGCAATGGTAGATGAAACTTTGGATATTAAAAATGATAATGTTAAATCCCTGACTAAATATGTTGGAGCTGATGTTCCAAATTCTAAGGGTGAAGTGATCCACACATCATGAACATATTCTATGCATGTGTGTTCTTGAAGTATTAACAGACCTGAATTGGTGATACAACATACTGAAAAGGGAAATTCGATGGATGGTTAAGAATGGGAGTAACCAATTCATGGTGAAATAAGGTAACTGAATAGAAAATTGGGAACAAATATGAGTATGACCATATCCTATTTCAATGTAATAAAACCTCTTTGATTGTTTGAGTATCCTAGGATGGATTGAAGACAACCCAATTTGTCCCTTATAATTTTAGTATAATGGGGAACGAAAGCCCTCCGATGATAATAATATAGGGGGTCCAGTAAAGGCCCACACAATCCAAGGAGGAAGAAAATAAAATATTAAGAATAGTTATCCAAGGATCGACATTGTTACCAAGATTCATAAATCAAAAGGTCACAAAAATTACTCTTAACATCATTAGACCATGGTGACATGTTCAGTGGAAAAAGGTTGTAAATAAAAAGAAATTTAGGTCTAGATAGTGGAAGGTGGAGAAGGTCAGCATCTATGATACACCAAGTCCCCAGATATTGATAAGGAAGTTGATTTAGAAAAGGGTATCCCAGAGGTCTTGGATACCACCATGTGTATGAAGATAAGATGTTATTGGATCTATAAAGGGAGGCACTACTGGAATTGTAGTATGTGGTACTAGTGAAGGTGGATACTCTCCCTCCAAGATAGAAGTGTGAGATATAATAGACGGAATCTGATGCCGTGCTCGAATATCATTTATAATTACTTATGAGATAAGAAGAGGTTATGGTTGAAAATATCTTTACAATTAATTCTATTGAGGAAGAAGCTGAAAGTATGATGTCAAGGGCTCCGAGGGTGCCTCTCAATGATGAGAGAATAACCTAGATTTCAAAGAACGATATAATTTTTGTATGATGCTTTAACATAGGGAAGATAATAATAGTGGATTATATCCAATATAGGGACCAAATGTCATTAATGATTGAATATCTTCTAATGGAGGAACCAGAAACTCAGGTAAACGCCATCTTGTTGAAACCATTCAGGGAGATTAGAAATGGTACGCTGTAATTTAATTTTAATGGCTCGATGTTCAGTTTTTGTTATATAATTATTTGTTTCTCACATATTCCTTAAAACTGTTTGATAAAAAAAATATAATTTTGTTTGAGTACTCCTTCACTCGATATTCGTTGGTGCCCTGATTGATGGGGAAACACATAGGCAAGCCATGCCTTTTCCAGTGGCCCAACATTGGCATGTTGGTGTTGTTTACAACCTTTTGATACAATAACTGACTTCTCCACCTCATTCCATGAATCCCTATGGTTATTTAGACATTCATGAGGATTAAAAATTTATATTAACAAATCATTAAGGTCCCATGTGAGTGTTATAATAATATTTCATCATGCTACATGGACACCACTTATATAAAAATATTTAGCAATGATATTAGAATTAATGAACTATGAGAACCAAAAAATATAGAAATGTATACATCATCATTAATGATCATTCATGGGAGTAGATTTTTTTGATGAAATTGAAATTCATAGTATTTAAAATAGGTAAAATAATCATTTAAAAAATTATAATAGAGTTACAGAGCTAAAAAATATTTAATATTAATTTTGAAAAAATATCTAGAGCAATGGTTTTTTAAAAAATAAAATAAAACAATATTTTTGGAAATCAATTTTGAAAAAGAAAATTCCATTTTAGGATAATATTAGCATTGGATGGCTAATCCCTCCCTCAAAAAATGCATTAAGATTTTTAAAGGAATAATATACAATAAGGAAAGAGAAAAATGATGAAATAAAACACTTTTAAAATAATTATTTTGAATAATATTCTCATTACTAAGATTTAGGAAAGTTGATATTAATGAACCATAGTAAATTCCCTAGTAGCATCATAATATGTGTGTTGTAAGGGCCCACACATCATTCATATAATGGAGACAGGGTTAAAAACCAAATCATCTCCTTTCAAGATAAATCCCATAGATAATATAATCCATAGCAACATCCATTTTTTGTATTCGGATTTGGATGTTGTTTTTTCAGAGTGTCATATTCACTTTAATTATACCTAATTATGATTTTTTTTAAAACACTCTTTTATATGAATCCAATATGTTATTTTTTTAGAAAAATTTTAAATATAATCAGGATTTCAAAATGATTAAGATATAATAATCTAATGTTAAAAAAACCAACTCTTGTTTGAAAAATTTAAAGCGATCTAGAGGAAGGTTTTTAGTGAATATATTAGGATGTTGATGGTTGGTTAATAAATTTCAATAATGATATCAATTTTTTATTGCGATCTCATTAAAAATGGTGTATCATGTTTTTTTATAATGTGATATTTCTAACTATTTTTTAGACATAACATTCACACATGTGTTGTTACACATGATAGGGATAATGTAATATGTTATCCTAATGTCTAAGAGAGTCTATTTCACTCATATTACATAGAAGGACAATATTCAATGACTATATATTCCACTTCAGTTACATAAAGAGAAATATATTTTTTCATATTTCTACTCCCTCGGAGTAGGTATTTTACTATTTAATAATAGGTATACAAATTACATTTTCATTCTAGTTGGCATCATCCATAATTTGTATTGGAAAATAGAGAGTTAAAATATTCTTCTTTATTTTAAATTAGTCTACATTTTTTGTTCATTTTAAATTATATTTTTTTCGATATTTTATATATCATTTATTTTTATTGGATTTAGAATAAGAACAAGAGAATATATTAAAAATGATATTCGACTCAGTGTTATTAAGGTATAGTTGAATTACAATTACTCTTCGATAATGATTTTTTTCAACCAATTAAAAAGATTCATCCAATATTAGCCTAAAATTCATAGCCATGGGGTTTATAAGTCCTTTAATATGATCCATTACATGCTTCTTTATATGTTAATTATTGTTTTTACTATGTGTTAAAAATATTACAATTTAGTTTTGGAACATTTGAAAATTAAAAAATCATTTGATTTCTTCTACAGAACTCATTATTGACTAAATAAAAAATCAATAAAATTGGTTATTTGGTTGAACTAAAAATGGCATAATATACATAAAATTTAATGAATATTTAATAACATGAAAAAAATATGAAAATGGTGGAATCTAATTTGCAAATATTGAAATAATTTTCAACATTAAATTTTTTTAACATCTCATATCAATCATGAGGAGATTGTTTCATACTATATAGAAAAATTGGTATCTTTATAACAAAACTTATAATTCATCTTTTACAAAAATGGGTTGTTGGTCCACAATAATATTTTCAATAAATAAAATAATTTTGAAATGAATTTTTGATATCAATTTGAAATTATTTAAATTATAATGATCAGTGAACTCCCATAAGATTTTATGGGATTCTATCCATGATAAAGGTTAAATTTTTTCTCCATGCTCAATATGTTTTTATTGATTATTTCTTTTAGAAATAATTCAATACTTGTAGTAGATATGATTATATTATTCATTGAGTTTGTTTACAAAAACTCACTAACTTCCAATAATAGGATGATTTTTTGGATGTTCAATGAAATTCCAAATCTTGTTCCTTTAACTCTAGTTCAACTCTAAATGAATATAATGTATCCACTTTTCATCAATAATTGAGTCCTAGTTTGAATGAGGTTCAAAGGGAGATAAAAGTGTTTGATGTTCAACCACAATTAAGATTGACCGTCTAGTTTGAGTTTGAGATTATAATTCAGCGATAACATTCTCAAGTGGATGGTATTTGGATAGAATCCAATCCATTGGTAATGGAGTAGATTGGGATTCAGGATAATCTTCAATTACTTTTGAATATTATGTTTTAGGAGGATTAAATCTTGGTTTTTAACATCATCATAACTTTATGTACGTGATTTAGGAAGAATGTCATTAAATTTGATGAGAATTGAATCTTATAGGGTATTTTTCTCCTTAATAAATACATTAAAGTCTTTAATTCATTTAGAGTGCCCAATAAAAATTCCTTTGACTGATTTGGGATCAAAATTTCTAAGATCATCTTTGGTTTTAAGGATAAAACTATTACAATTTATGATATCAATGAATCAATCATTAACAATTTTACCATTCCAATGCTTATAAGGGGTTTTTTCTAATATGGGTCATATGAGAACAGGGTTACGGATAATGTATGTGTAATTTACCAAATCAATGAATAAGAGTTTAGAAAGTGAATATTTTAAGAGAGTCTTATATATTTCATAGAGGGTCAAAACATTTTAGGGGACTCTTATACATTTTATATAGGGTTCTATTTCATCTTTTGACAACCCAATATTATTAAAGTGTTCTTGGAAAAGTTGAGGGATGATAACATTGAGATGCTAAAAAAACATAAATTATTTTTTTATCAAATTATCGAGAATTATCTAATTTTGTGGAATATGTTTTGTTTCTATTTTCATTTTAGACATTCATTTAAAAGTTCATAAATACATTACATCCCTCGTAATTACATGAAAATTAAAAACCACACACATATATATATAGTAATATCATCGATAATTAAAAAGTTCTAATTTTTTTACTTTAGATACTAGATACTTAAGCTGGTACAAAATGATAAATTGTATTAAATATAGGATTTTAAAGAGGAAACAAGGCTTCTAGATCCAAAAGAGGATTTTTATTTCTTTACAAGTTTGAAAGCTTCAAAAACTAGGTTATATTTAAAATAAAATTTTGATTAATCAAATACTAATCACATATGGTTGATCTTGATGAGAGAGTGAATATTATGATATTCTATGGTATGATGCTAATGCATAATATCATTATGTTGTAAAATTAAACAATTATCATTTTTCTACATAAAATATATTCTAAATAAATTATATATACATTTTATGATCAATATGTGGTAAAAAATAATCCCCTTAGAATTAAAAACTATACAAAAAATATATTTAAAAATAATTTTGAAACCACTATCACATAGTTGGCTATATTTTAGTAAATTATACTTTATCTCTTAAACATTTATGACAAAATTAATTAAATAATATTTCAAGAATCCAATCATGTTTATATCGGTAATTTTTTCTTCTGATTCATATCCAATTGTAAAATTTCCTCTGTAAAATTCATCAATATGATTAAATTCAGAAGTATAACCACACATGTTCTTCAATCATCTGCTATGCACATAGTTGTATCTTTAGTTTTTCTCTGTAATTTTTTTAATAGAAATTATTGAAGAGGAAAATGTTTTTGGTACCAATATATTAAGTCTAATAAAGGTAGCTTGTAGAAATATTGGATTCAA
The DNA here is from genome assembly GCA_963277665.1 of Viscum album. NCBI lineage: Eukaryota > Viridiplantae > Streptophyta > Magnoliopsida > Santalales > Viscaceae > Viscum > Viscum album. Next base: position 936,202,781 of record OY728164.1, on the reverse strand, counting down.
AACATGTTTTGAATTAGTATTTTTAGTGCACTAAATGAGGAGAGAGGTAAATTATTTTTGGTATACCATATCTTGATTTATTAAAATTTCATTCATAAACTACATGAGTGTATTATTAGTAATAATTTATATAATTATTTATTGATATTCCCATTACAAAATTATACTTTTTTATAATATATTAGAAAAATAGTTTTTTTAATACCGAACTCATTATTAATTTCAACAACACATTGAGATATAAAAACTTTTACTAATGTTTGTTGGCCTTGAGTAAAATTTGAATGATTATTTTGAGGTACTTTAGTTCCAATTCCAAATTTTCATCATTGTTTGATCATTTAATTTTAAAACCAAATCATGTTTTTATATTTTAAATGTGGATATTTCTCAAAAACTACTTTATTTAAAATCTTTTTATGATCATTTAATTTTGAAATATGTTTATCAAAAAATTCATTAATTGTATCTCTAGAAAAAATAATATATCCATAGCATAAAGAGGAGGTAGAACATGTATATGAGTAAGAAATAGAATAGGAAGATTTTTTTGTCACTTTCAGAAACATTGAACAATTATTATTCAATAAATTAGTCATTTTAATCAATTTTTTTCTTTATATCATTAATTACACACTATATTGTGACCAGTAGAACATTCTTTCCTTGTGTATTCTTTTTGGACTTTTTTCTCAGGGAAAAATATATTTTTTTGTGTATTATAATTTTGTAACTGAATCATGACACATATATATATTTATTTTATTTTTTCAAACATAATAAAGATATTTTCATGTCCATTAACATACTACCATTCTTGGAATTTGATCAGTCTCAGATTGACTATCGTAAGAGTCAGTATTTATTCCATTGAAAGAAATAAACTCTTGATTTTTTGACCACCCAAGCATAATTTTGCCTTCCTTCTCTTAGTAAAATCATATTTCTTGTGGGGAACAATGACTTCCTCATCGCCCATGTATATAATAATTTTTCTTCTTGGACTACTTTAACTTTATGTGACCCATTACTTGGTAAACCCTAGAGGATTGTCTTAACTAATGTTTTTGATGAAATATAATCACCATCAGATTTACACCAATTATTAATATCACTAAATAAGGTTTACATTTTTGTTATATAATCACTTGGATTCATAGATAAACATTCAATGTCCTATATAAACATATCTTAATGGTTATACTAATATTTTTTATTTAAGAAGTTAATTATAAAATTATTCTGATATCATGATCTATTTTACATTTATAAGATTGATTAAATTCATATGGATCCAAAATATTATGAAATGAATTCCTAACATAACCTTCTAATTCAAAAGAAAAAATATTATCTAAGGTAAATTTATCTAAATTTTATCTTATAAGAGTCTAATTATGTATTATAATTTTATAAATAGTATAGATAATAAATTTACGTCAATTGGAGATGGATTTTTTTAATAACCATAATTATTTTAAAAATATCATAACCTATGGACTATTCTTCTAAAACAGCGGGGGTGTTTGAAAAATACATTTTAGGAAGAAACAATTCTTTGAAAAACTGATTAAAGAGTCTAAAATTTTAAAAAATAGAAAAAAAATTAATACATTTTAGTTAAAATTTATAAAATTTATTTGATTCTAATTTTTTGTCTAAGTTGAATAAAAAAGAAATTGGATTGTGGGGAGGGGGATGTATCATTAGAAGATTAAATTAAAATAATCCAAATATAAAAAATATTAATTAATGATTGAAAAAATTTTAAAAATAATTTTTTAAATAAATACAATATAATTTTATATAAAAATAAAGTTGAAAGAATAAAAAATAGAAATTTGATAACAAATATATTAAGCACATTTGATAGATTAAACATTTCATGAAATTAATCATTTAAAGAAAAATATAAATTAAATTAGGGAATTTATAGGAGATAAAATATATAATAGCGAATTTATAAAATATATCTAAAATAACACCTACATATACCACCCCAATTTGACGAGGATTTAATATATCATTCCCTTTGAAAATTTGGTAGAAAAGATTCCAAATCAATGTCTGGATTTTTTTGGTTAGATAAAGAAACATGAAATATAATCGTCACATTATCATTAATGGGTATTCATGAAAGCTGAAAAATTAGTCCCTTGACATATCATTGAAATGGGATGAAAATAAAGTTCCCACATAGTAATGCTAGTGGTATCGAATTCTAGATAAAATGAGAGGAAGGGAATATTTCTCATAATTAATTAATTTTTAGATTTTTTCCAAATATCTCAAATAATATGATGAAACACTAGGAAAAAATTAAAATATATATTGACTAAAAAATATATAAATTTTTCAAAAACTATAAATAGGATAAAAATGTTTATAAATTTATAACATTTAGAGAAATTGATGATCATAGGGAGCTGATGTTAGAGATTGGATGAGAAAGTATATGTTTTTTTCCAAGGACACCCAATGAATATATTTATGTACATTAAAATAAATTTAATGTTTTTTAATTAAATTAGATTATTTAAATTATTGAAGGCCACAATACATTTATTTTTACTAGTATTAATGTTGGGCTCGGATCTACTAACCCAACTCCACCAAATACCAACTATCATCCACCAGTTAGCTAATATGGCTTCTAATACTAGATCATTAGTATGCACTGCCACAAACTCTCTTGTGCACCACAAAATTTTGGTTACTAGTATTCTAAGTAGTTCAATGTATCGCTCCATCAAAATTGGCTAGATAGTGCTCATTCACCAGGTATCTATTGGGGTCATACTTCTTGGGGAAACTCCTTGGAATTCCATCGATTGGTTGGTGCTTCTGGTAACATTTTTCTTTAAGAAGTGACTTATCTAAATCCATACATGAGCATCTCGTGATATTAAATCAGTATTCTATTTATTCAAAACTCATGTTTAGGTTTTTATTAGATGGTTAAAATGAGATGTCATTATGCTCACTAGAAATAACTTTAATTAAAATATTAAACACCTTAAGAGTGTTTGTGATCATTAAAATAAACTTAGTGTGAGTTTTAAAATAATAAATTAGAGGATTAGATATATTTTTTAATATGCCTATAATAATTTTATATGAAATTTTATAATAAGAAGTAGATAGATGGTTAAATAATTCACATCAATTAATTCTTTGGACTCTTAAATCGCTGATCCTCAAAATCATTATAATGTTTTTCAAAAAATACCTGGAAACATTATAAAATAGTGTTATTATGAAATATATATCCATATTAAATTTCATTGAATAAATTTTAATAATCCAACAAGAAATTAGTTAGCACCAGAAGAACAACACAATAACCATGTTAATTTTAGAGGAAACCAAAATTCTAAAATAGATAGTTTTTCTAACACATATAATCTAGGTTTGAGGAAACATTACAATAATTCAAGTAAATAGGAAGAGAATATTTAATATGATTGTCCCCCTAAATTTCAATGTCAAATATCAATGTGAATCAAAGGATATGGGAACATGATACATATAGGATGAATGATTCATGTTCAACAAAACCTAATATAGGAAAAATTAAAATATAATGATGATATAGAATATTGATATAAAATAATCATGGATTGATTATTTCATTCCATATTACTCAATCAAATTATTTATAGATAAATTAATTGATAATGTATTTTACTTAATGTACCCAATAACTAATTCACAACATTGTAGTTTAATTTTACCAATTGAGAAGATAGAATGACATAAAATATAATGGAAATTTACTAAGTACTACTAAATATTATCCTAGAAAAGTTGTTATCAGAATTAATACTCAATCAAATAAAATAGTGAATGTTAAGAGGTTAAAAAATATTGAAAATAAATAATTATAAGCGAAAAAGGATTAGAGTCTTTATATATATAATATCTTTTCCATTTGTAGGGAGAGGTAGATATCTAGATAAGGGTATTAAAAAACAGTACAAAATATTATAAGAAATTAGAGAGATGAACAAAGTTAATATTTTATTTATAAAGGTATTGGCCATGAATCCTCAATAAAAAATATTATAAAGGGAATTGATATCAAAAAAATGGCATGATGAGTTTTAAATGAATTCGATAATAATGGAATATATATATTTGATCCAAATAAATACACCTTATGATTTTTGGGACTTGGGTTGCTTCAAAAATCCCAATTAATTTAATTGAAATATGACCATTATTTTTATTAATTTGGGTGATTTTATCCAAGTAATTAATATAATAGTTTATATGGAGATTAAGCTATTAGAGATATATCCAATAATAGTGGATTTATAGTTTATATTTTGATTAATCTCTTACCCACAAATTATCTTTTAAACATTATTGGTGTTTTTTGGAATGATTAAAGTTCTTATATCCTTTCCAATTATTATCTTGAAACTGGTAAATTGGTATTAATTATACATGTCTATTCATTATTATAATCATGAAATTATATCATTGATGTGACTTAATGGAAGTAAATATTCCATGTATAGGAATAATATTTAGTTCTTTTTTAATAATCTATATAACATTTCCTTTAATAAATTTTTTTCTATTGAAACTATTATTAAGGATACTAAAAATAACATTTAATATCAAATTCGTAAGGATCCATTCATGTAAGATCATAGAATTTTAGATACTATAGATGAAAAGTGGTAATCAAAGAGTTATATTTAAAAATATAATATAGTTACCAAGGGGTATTGTCACGACCCGTCCTCGGGGCCCATGCCGTGACTACCCCAAACCCGCCTTCCATAGGCCAGGAGCTGGCGACTACCACCAAAGGTGCAAATCCCAATAAAAAGGGAAGGCATTGCCTTTATAAAAGTGAACAACACAATAGAGTACAAGTGGAAGAAAACACTAAGTAATGCAGTAAACAACGTACCTAAAGTACAAGGGGTTGGAAATACAATCCCAAAAAAAAAGGTACAGCTACAACTGAAAGTAAAGTACAACTCAAAGGATAATAGCTGAAAGGGTGACAAGTAGCTCCTGGATCGTCCACCACAGTTCCTACCCGTAGGGTAGGTTTAGATGTCCTCCTCAACACTCCACGTCCGATCGTCCATCCGTTTGTCTCCTCCGGGTACTGACTCGTCGTGAGATCCACCTCCGGGTATTGACTCGTCGTGAGATCCACCTTAGGGTACCATCCAGTCCTCGAACACTCGGCCTCCCTCAGCGTTGTCCATCATCTGCATCCAACACAACGAGGTGTGGGCATAGCCCATGCAGCAGTGAGTATAACAATACTCAGTAGGGACCCCGAGACCCCCAAGGTCTCACTAAATCCAACAAGGATAACCACAAATAAGGATCTCAGCAGATAGCCCTTACTTAGGTATTAGCCTATAATTATACCTAAGTTATCAAGTAACCCATCTCAATCATGAGGAAACACAAAGGTTATAAAATCAATGGATAACCACTACCTAGGTATATGCCCATACATATACCTAAATTATCAAGTGACCCATCTCAATCATGAGGTAAAAACAAAGGTCATTGACTCAGCTCAAACTAGGATTTTATTCATGATGTCGTAACCATGGCTGATTGAGAACTCCTCCTCTATCGAGTACAGTGGGCATGTCGCTACAGCAAAGCACGCCCCACTAACCTTGGATTTGCTAATGTTATCCACCTATCGAGTACTGTGGCCTGCCGCTGCAACCAAGAACATCCCACCATTGGTCTGCCGCTACAACCAAGCGCACCCCCTCATAGCCTACAGAGGTACTCCTTCGGTCATGTACCGTGGGTATGCCACTACAACCAAGCGCAACTCCTCCATGGGTCTACTGCTACAACCAAGAATACCCCACTGGGCTATCCCAATCACTCCGAGATGATCAATCGGCAGTCGTCAAGTCTCATCTAGCTACTAGGTCTCTGCACTCTGTTAGCTCATCACCAGGAGGGTCCGCTCCATGAGCTACTGGTAGATACTCCAAGTATCACCAAGTCCGACAAAGAAGTATCAAAAAAGGCCGCCTAGTCATTGGGGTATCAACGCAACAGACGACGCATCAATCGGACGCCCGATCTATGAGTTATTAGCCTTTGCTCGTGTCGCATCAAGTTTAACATCAAAGGGGGTGGATGGTCGGCCGTGTTCATGCAGTCCGACCTCCTACCATTAATCCGATATCAAGCGGCTAATGAAAAATGACGTTGGAAGGTAAAGAATATTTATGAACAAAATCAACCCCTACCTCGGTGACAATGTCACACGTCGTCGAGTAACGGAAGTCGAACGTCGCGGTAGAACGGTATCGATTCCATTGACGTCAGAAGAAGAAGAAGAACGTTGTTGTTGGCGTCGGTCTCCACGGTCGGCGTCTCGTTCTTCGTCGAGGAAGGGTGTCGTTCTTCGATGAGGAGTAAATCTCTCCCTCATCTCCTTCTCCTCCTTAGCTCTTCACCATGAAAATAAGCCCCCCCCCCAAATAATAGAGTTTTTCCTCTATTATTTTTATGACACTAAACCCAAGGATTATCCCTCATAAAGTGACAACAAATAGATTAAATGTGGAGAGATGAATTCAAAAATATTTGAATCAATTAATTCACCTCATTAATGAGGGAGAGTGGGTGAGTTACAAATTAATGGGAATTTAGGGGAGTTGGCATATTAAATGCATGGGAGTTTAAGGAGGTTATAAGAGGTTTAAGGGGTTATGGTCTCGTGTGTGCCCCACCAAAATAAACACTCCCATTAGAGGTTAGGTGGGTGTGGGACCCACCTCCCACATATTCACACATGGGATGTTGGGTGGTTATGGACCCCACCAAATACTTCCCATGGAAGATTTTAACTTCCTTGAATATCAAAAATAAAATTGTTCACAATTTTATTTATTTCTTCCTTAAACCCCAAAATTAAACATCTTTCACCGAACAAATGCACCTATGGTAAAATTCCACTTAAGAAAATATCGGCATTGTGGTTTCATCAGTGCCCCTGAATTTCGATTCCAAGCACCAGTTCAAAAGTTAGAAAAATCTGCTCGTTCGTTCACTGAATGTACCCGAGCTAAACATTGGAAATTGATTCTGGGCACACCGGGCCTCGGAATCAGGTGTCGTCAGAAGCCACAGACTCATAAAATTTCAAATAAATTAAGGAAAAAAATTTCCTTGAAATTTCCTGGTCTTTACATTAATCCCACCTCAGGGATTTACATCCCTGTAAAGCTTATAACACAAACTAGGGAAACAAAAGTGGTACTGAGCACGCAACTGAGCCTTCCGCTCCCATGTTCTCTCCTGGAGGTTCCCGTGCTGCCAGTGGAAGCGCACCTGATGAATCGACCATCCACATAGGACCCACTCCTGTCGATCCTCGTTCTCCACTAGAACCTCTGTGAATGTCGCCTTGTCATCGACGTCTAACTCCCACCGGTCGATGATGTGTGAAGGGTCATGCATGTATTTCCTTAGCTGAGATATGTGGATGACATCGTGCACCTGGTGCAACTGAGGTGGAAAGGTCAAGCGGTAAACCACCTCGCCTACCCTGCTGAGGACCTAGAAACATCCGCTGAACCTTGGAGATAACTCGCCGCTTCGGCCACATCTCCTTAAACCTCTTCAAGGTGAGACCCGTATAAGAACGTGGTCACCATCCTCTTACTCTAGAGGCCTCCATTTCCTGATTAGAACTGAAACACAAAACTCCTACAGCCATGAGGGTAAGGTTGGCCGACCGAAGAGTGATCGGCTCTACCCTCATATGAATGAGTTTATCCTATGCTGCCTGGGGTTTCCTTTTCACTGACCAAGGAAAACCCATCCCGATATTGTAGATAGACCACAAACTTTTTTCATAATACCGTCAAATTGTGTATGAACTGTGATTGTCCAGTCCAAACTCAAACTAACGTCGTAAGGCCTCGACGCTGCCACCAAGAAGTTCCAACCGAAACTCTCGCCTCAAGGGTCAGATCACACCATCGGCGTAAGTGTGATTATCGAGTCTCCCCCCAAGATATCTCCAGACGTGAGGGTCAAGTCAATGGCATAACCAGAAACTCTAGGTTTGGGACAAGTTTTTTGGAAGGAAGGGATGATTCGTATTAATGTCTCGTTGTTGCGGAAGCTAGTAGAAGGAAAAGTCCTTACTTTGAATCATCCTTAGAGCCTTTCGGTCGCACTTCTTGACCGCATGCAGCTACTCTTTCCCCCGTCTTCTAGCTCCCTGAGCCTAGCGGAGATTACAAAGGCGGGTGGTTGCAACATGTCAAAATTTTCACCACCCCATGCTGCTCTCCTAGCTCTACTCCCACGTCTGCTGCTGTGCAGATTCATCTGTCCTTTTTACTTCCTCTACTTGAAACATTTGACATGCCCAAGTCTCTGATACTGGCGCCTGTTTCCTGCATTCCCACTCCCAACCTTCACTGACTACATTCATTTAGCAAAAGAATTATCAACCAAAAAGTTTCTTTCTAGCATTCTAGAATAAGTATGAATGCATAGTGAAAAGGTGATGGCTCAGATGTCCTTAAATATACCTCGCTCAGAAGTCCGAGCCCTGAAGCACTGATCACATCGTATTCATCGAGTACCAGGAATGGTTTGGTCTACCGCGATGAATTCTCAGCAACTGACATGTTGTCCTACCAAAGCTGTATAAGCTCTAGAAAACTCTTAACCACCTCCTCAAGCCAGTCCATAGCCACCTGTGAGTCGGGCTCACCTCAGAACTTGAGGGTATCTGATGTTGGAACATGTGTAATGTAGTAAGTCTACACGTGTCACTGACCGGTACCGCTTGTTGTAACTGTTGAACAACAGGTAGTGAGGTATAGCTGACACACTACCTAAAGGCACTATCTCAGGCATCAGTCCACATACCGAAGCCTCATCACTATACAGACAATCCTCATGGACACTCACTGGAAAACACTAGTAGCCATGTCCACTATCCACTCTATTGTTGTCTCAGCTCGGCGGAAAACTCTAGCAATCGCCTCCAGCCAGTCCTATGCTATCTAGGAATCTGCCTCGCCTCGTAACCTCAGAGGCCTCTATTTCTGGAACTCATGCATTGTGCTCTGCCGGCGTGCACCGTCTTCTAGTATGGAAAGTGGAATCCGCTGCGCAACAGATGGTGGTGCTGCTAGTACACCACCTGAGGGTGCCAATATAGCAAAAATGGCCCCGCACCAGAGACTCATCGCTCGGTGGGCCGTCATCGTGTACTATCTCAGAACTCCAACTAACTGTCTGCATGGAGACATCCTGGAAAGATGCAACACAGTCAATGATTTATATCTGGTGAGCTGACCTCGTTTGAGTTGACATTAAAACTCTTGGAAACACACACGCAATCAGTGTTTTTGTGCACATTGTCTAAAATCAGTAGTCATGGTCCTGGTGTAGGGATACGTCGGCCGCCGCACCAACACTGGACTCTATGAACTGAAAACTACACTTAGTACCCTTAACAATATTGATTCAAAGAAAGAAAATATCACAGTTATAAGTTCTGCAGTAGAACCGACTCCTCTGATACCAATTTTTCACAACCCGTCCTCGGGGCCCGTGTCGTGACTACCCCAAGCCTGCCTTCCATAGGCCAGGGGATGGAGACTAGCACCAAAGGTGAAAATTGCAATAAAAAGGGAAGGCATTGCCTTTATAAAATTGAACAACACAACAGATTACAAGCAGAAGAAAACACTATGTAAAGCATTAAACAACGTACTAAAGGTACAAGGGGGCAGAAATAAAAGCTCAAAAGAAAGGTACAACTACAATTGAAAGTAAAGTAAATCTCAAAGGATAAAAACTGAAAGGGTGACAAGCAGCTCTTGGATCGTCCACCATAGATCCTACCTGTAGGTTAGGTACAGATTTCCTCTTCAACACTCCAGGTCCGATCGTCCGTCCGTCCGTCTCCTCCGGGTACCGACTCGTCGTGAGATCCACCTCTGGGTACCGACTCGTCGTGAGATCCACCTCCTTGTACCGTCCAGTACTTGAACACTCAGCCTCCGTCAGCACTTCCCATCATCTGTATCCAACACAATAAGGTGCGGGCATAGCCCATGCATGGGTGAGTATAACGATACTCAGTAGGGACCCCGAGACCCTCAAGGTCTCACTAAATCCAACAAGGATAACCATAGAGAAGGATCTCAATAGATAACCCTTACTTAGGTATAAGCCCATACATATACCTAAGTTATCAAGTAACCCATCTCAATCATGAAGAAACACCAAGCATATGAAATCAACAGATAACCACTACTTAGGAATATTCCCATACATCTACCTAAGTTATCAAGTGACCGATCTCAATCATGAGGTAAACAAAAAGGTTATTTATTCAGCTCAAACCAGGATTTTATTCATGATATCGAAACCACAGGTACTAGAGAACTCTTCCTCTGTCGAGTACAGTGTGTCTGCCGCTACAACCTAGCGCGTTCCAATAACCTTGGACTACTGACGTACTCCACCTGTCGAGTACTATAGGCCTGCCGCTACAACCAAGAACATCCCACCTTGGGCCTTCCGCTACAACCAAGCGCACCCCCTCATAGCTTATAGAGGTACTCCTTCTATCGAGTACCGTGGGTCTGCCGCTACAACCAAGTACACCTCCACCGTGGGTCTGCTGCTACAAACATGTGTACCCCACTGGACTATCCGAATCATTCTGAGACAATCGATCACCAGTCGTCAAGTCTCAGCCAGCTACTAGGTTTCTGCACTCTGCTAGCTCGTCACTGGGTGGGTCCGCTCCACAAACTACTATTAGATACTCCATGTGTCCCAAATTCCCACGAATAAGTATCACAAAAGACCGCCTCGTCATAGGGGTCTCAATGCAACAGAAGGCGCATCAATCGGATGCCCGGTCTGTGTGTTATCAGACTTTCCATCACGGGGGCCTGGTTTGCTTCATGTATTAGCCAACCAGATCGTATCTCAACTGTACCTCGAACTCTCATAGGGTATACTCAAAGGAACTGTTTCTCAACGTGATCACCAACACCGCTGACGGTTCGTCAAACGGACATCTGGTCTGAAAGTTATCAGCTTTCCTATTCCAAGGGCCCGGTCGGATTTCGGGTTCAATCCAACCTGGCCACTATCCAACTACATCCAAACCTCGAGCGGTGTAAGCCAAAAATTCCGTCTCACTAAGAGGAATCCAACAATGTCGACGACACGTCAATCGGACGTCCGGAGCTCAAGTTATAGGCTTTTCTGCTCCGAGGGCCCGTTTGGTTTTGTGCTCGAACCAACCCGGCCGTACCCAAAGATCCCCAAAAACTTGAGTGTAATAAAACGGAACGACCGTATCAATCCTAGGATCACATCGCAACTGACGGTGCATCCATCGGAGGTCCGTAGCCCAGGTTATGGGCTATTAAGTGAACTTGTCTAGTTTTAGGGGGGTTTTGGGCCCGGACCGACCCGGCCCGAGACCCCCTGGGTCGGCCCGAACCGGGGAGACCCGACCCGGGTTTGGGTTCAGACCATTAGGGCGCGGCCCGGCCGGTGCGGCCCGGCCTGGGCGACCGGTTGGCCCGGCGCGGGCGCGGCCCGGTGTGGCCAGCTCGGCGTTGGTCGAGCCGAGCAGAAAGGGGGCGCGCGCTGCCACCTGATTGAAAAACGGCCCCCATCCCCCACATGGGGGGCCCTCCCTTTGCCAGTCGAGGGTTCTGACCCCCAGCCTTCTCGAAAACCGGCCGGACCAGCCGGCGGGTGTTTCACCGAGGGACCCCCCCGCGGGTCCCGCCCTCCTTGCTCCGGCGGCCGGCGGTTCCGGCCGCCGCTCCCCACACAACCGCGACCTTGACCGACCAGAGCGCCGCGATGGCATTGCGCCCCTCTGCTGCAGCCCCGCTCCGGTAGCGGCCACTTAGAGGTTCTCCGGCGCGGTGCGACGGCGCTGCGGATTCGTTCGGCCACGACGGCGCAGCGCGACGACGCCACGCTTCTTCACCCGTTCCTCTTGCTTCTGCGCGGTGCCGTTGCACCACGTTGCCTTTGCTCGTGCCGCATCAAGTGCAACATCAAAGGGGGAGTAGGTTCAGCCGTGTTCATGCGGTCCGACCGCCTCCCGTTAATCCGATATCAAGCGGCTAAAGAAAATTTATGTTGGACGACAATGAATATTTTTGGACAAAATCAACCCCTACCACGATGTTGACGTCACACGTCGTCGAGTCACGGAAGTCGAACATCGCGGTAGAACGGTATCGATTCTGTCGATGTCGGAAGAAGAAGAAGAACATTGTTGTTGGCATCAGTCTCCACGGTTGGCATCTCGTTCTTCGTCAAGGAAGGGTGCCATTCTTCGACGAGGGGGAAAGCTCTCCCTCCTCTCCTTATCCTCCTTAGATCTTACCAAGAAAATAAGCCCCCCAAAAATAATAGAGTTTTCCCTCTATTATTTTTATGACACTAAACCCATGGATTATCCCTCATAAAGTGACAACACATAGATTAAATGTGGAGAGATTAATTTAAAAATATTTGAAAAAATTAATTCACCTCATTAATGAGGGAGAGTGGGTGAGATACAATTTAATGGGAATTAAGGGGAGTTGGCAAATTAACTGCAAGGGAGTTTAAGGGGGTTATAAGAAGTTCAAGAGGTTATGGTCTCGTGTGGGCCCCACCACGCTAAACTCTCCCATTGGGAGGTTAGGTGGGTGTGGGCCCCACCTCGCACATATTCACACATGGGATGTTGGGTGGTTGTGGACCCCACCAACAACTTCCCATGGTAGATTTTAACTTCCTTGAGTATCAAAAATAAAATTGTTCACAATTTTATTTATTTCTTCCTTAAACCCCAAAATTAAACTTCGTTCCCCGAACAAATGCACCTATGGTAAAAGTCCACTTAAGCAAATACCAGCGCTGCGGTTTCATCAGTGCCCTCGAATTTCGATTTTGAGCACCAGTTCAAAAATTATAAAAACCCGCTCTTTCGTTCACTTAACGTACCCGAGCTAATCTTCTGAAATTTATTCCGGGCACACCGGGCCTTGGAATTAGGTGCCATCAGAAGCCACAGACTCGTAAAATTTCAAAGAAATTAAGAAAAAAAATTTCATTGAAATTTCCGGGTCTTTATAGGTATTATAGTGTCCACAAATTGAGTTTTTGGGATGTGGTAATGAATTGTTGACTACTTCTATTTATGAATAACATATACATTAATTAATGTCTCGAAAATATACACCAATGTATACTTACATTGGACACTATAATACATTATATGAGGCATTGAAGAAGAAAAAAAGTGAGATTACATGTATATTTGATGAAATAAATGACCTTTATTCCATTAAATATATTTGAAATTATTTAAATAACTACATCCATATTCATGGAAAATATCACAATAGGAGATCTGATCATTCCAATTGTTTAATGATAGATATGAATTGATTCACTGATTAAACAATTTCGTATTGTAGATATTATCAAAATTCTATATGCTGGGATCATATACTGAATCTCAAATAGTTTATGGGTGATTATTTTATCAATGTTCCATAGAAACCTTGAATTATAGTGGCAAAAAATAAAAATTATTATAATTTTTTCAAAAATAATATTTGTAGCATTGATATTGGTCATTTATTATAGGAAACTCAATAAGGTAATAAGATATTACTATTTACCTCAACCCTTTATTGATCATATTTTGAAAAAGGATATCAGTTCCTCAAACATTTTATTTAAATTTAGATACTCATGATATAATAAATTTATTATATATATAAAAAATAACAAAAATAAACGTACTTGTCTATATGATGAATTCTGTTAAAGGATAATTCCATTTGGTCTACATGGTACACAATCGACATTCCAAAAGTGCATGAAGTTGATATTTTTTAATATTTAGGAGAAGATATTTGAATATTTTTTGGATAATTTTGGAATATCACTTAGGTATATCATAAAACAAATTCATAATGTTATTTACTGTAGTGCGGAGAAAAACATGTTATTGAACTATGAAATATTTCACATCCTAGTAATACAAAGAATTATTGTTTGAAATATTGTTTCAAAATAAGTGAGAAAAGTTTCAAAGTATATAATAAATGTTATATCCACACATCCACCACCAAAATTCTTAGATGGTTTTATAGAGTTATTTCAATATAAATTATTTTGTATAATATTAATCAAATATTTCTAAAAACACACATAGACATTGTGTTCACTCATATATGTGTGTGTGAATTTCAAAATAAAAAAGTATGTTTTGATATTTTTAAGTTATTTAAGGATTTAATATTTTCATTAATTATCATAAATCTATACCGAGTGAAACTATTAGAAATATGTTTTTATGATAGTGACATTAGAGTCAGAGTAGTACCTGTAAAGAGGAAATGTAAGATATAACAGCTTAAATATTATTCTAACCATTTACTCAATTGACATTTAAAAAAACTAGCTACTATAGAGATATAAATTATTTTCCATTGTATAAAGAGAATCATTTAGGATATATTTTAATAGTATAAATGTAATAGTGTATAAGTACCATTTATTCTTGTTTGTTTTGCTATTAAAGAAGTAAAACATAATAAGGTTGATAATGTGGATCCTTGTATTTCATGAATTTAACTATGGGATCAAATACAAGAAATTGGATAAAAACCATGTGGTGGATTATTTATCCAGGATGGATTATTTATCAAAATACCACTACAACCCAATTATGTATAAAATTTTCGATACAGAGTTGTTTACAATAAATACATGGATATTTCCATGGGTTTTTGAGACTATAAACTACAATATAGCTAGAGTATAACCTAAGGGATTTTTATAGAATGAATAAAATAAGTTAATATATATTGTAAGATATCATTTTTCTTAGTAAAAAATAATTATAGTAATTAGATGATTAAATTATAATGTCGCTTGTGAATATGAATGTAGTTCTCTCCATATTCCACTTTAATAATTCCCTACAATGTGGTATGAGTAATGGGAGTGAAAATACTACTAATAAGGTAATAAAATGAATTTTTGACTACATTTATCAATAGTATGATATAATGGAGCATGTTGAATCTCATTAAAAGTGAAAATTGTTAGAAAAGAGGGGAAAGATACAAATCAATATTCATACTAGAATTATTTATGTGGAGTTTTTAATACATGGGGCCTAAATTTAATATTCAAATAGAATAAATCTCAATAAAATAAATATATTTGGGATCATGTTGATTGTGTATATTTATGGATTGATGTAATTACATTACTAGATAACATATGATATTAAATAGTATATTTCATTATAATATTTTCCCCATATATATGGGAATACTCAAGAAATCATAATTGATAATCGAGTTTATTTCTAAAAAATAGTCAAATTGGATCACTCTTGGAGAAATATGTCTATTAGCACGACATAATACAACATAAAACCCATAAAATGTTTCAAATGCTAAGGTCTCCCAAAAATGATAAAGGTAATTATTGAGAAAACATTCTGAAATCCAAATAATGATTAGTTATTGAATCATCAATATGTAATATGTGTTTATATAACTATATATAAGACTGTAATTGGTGTGTACCAAAATCATCTGGTATATCAGAAGGCTTCTGACGAATATGTTCAAAATAAATATAATTAATTGGGGGGGGGGATATAATAAAAATAGACTATAAATATTAATCTAATAAGGGAAGGATTTAATTATATGAATTATAAGGAATAATTTGAGATTATAATAAATATTAAATATTCACTAAATGTAATGAAAAAATTTATTCATGAGAAATATATCTATAAAATGGAATTTTATGAAAAAAAATAATCCTTAATAATTAGATTAATTGAGAAATTGTATATTGGAAAATATAAATCATGATATTTAAAACCATTCATGGGGTTACTCGTTAATTAAAATAAAGTAGTGTAAATAATTGGTTAAATGGGATATTAATTTATCACAAATTGGTAGTTGATGGAATTATATTTTAAGGGGTGTATAACAAAACAAAATATAAATTATTAATGATGAACTTTTAAAGGTGCAGAACATAAAATAATTAGTCCTGAGTGGTAATCCATGTAAAATATTTGTGGTATATTGATTAGTCATTTGTTATTAGAAGATAAACATTCTACCCACTATGTGTATCAAATAATTTCTAAGGTATGTTCTAACTAAATAAGATAATTTTAACTTTTATTGAAGTGAAACATGACCTTAATTTAAATAAACTCAATTAAAGTGGATTATTCTATCACTTTATATATCTCAATTTTCCTCATGAATAAATTCACATTTTTTTAATTGATTTAATCACCATACTTTTGAATATAGACAACATATTATAAGAAGAATCCTGAAAAGTGGTTAAATGTATATATTGTGTTATGTATTTCTAAAAACACTTATGAGTGGTGGTGCACCTATAAATAGTTAAACTATCAAACCATACAAAAACAATCTCACCAACATAAAAACCAAAATATTTAAAACCACCTTTTACATGGTGGGTTAATTTTTTTCATTACGCATGATCAGATTGGGTGGTTATGTGTTATTCATTATGTAGGGTTATCCTAATCTAACCACCCAAAGTATAAAATTCATTAAATGATCTATTTTTTATTTTTATTTAATTATAAATTAGGTATAAATAATTTTAATGAATTATTTTTTTAGTTGAATGATTATATTTCAAGTTTATAATGTTAAAAAATAACTACATTTGTTGCATGTTATATAAAACCATTTTTTCATTTGGAACATTATTTATTTGTATAGTTAAAATTGTTTTTAAGCTTTTTGGGAATATTATAAATTTAATCAAACTCTTAAACAATATCAATTCAAACCACCCTAAAATACTATATTGATAATTTTGGAAAAGTGTTTGTTTTGGTTTTAACAGTAGAATGTAAATTTTATCATCTATCTATGATGGGTCCATTGAATCAATCCTTAAAACCAAATTAGCCCCACACTTTATGGACCACTACTTATTTTAATTAAATTCATCACACTCAAGGAGATTATATCACATTGAATACATAGATTCTATAGTTTATATTATATTTATATCAAAGATTAATAATTTTTTTGTTGAATAAATTTTTTACAAAAAAACACTAGATTAATGAACTAAATCTTGTGTAACTTGTGAACTATAAAGGTACAACAGTTAAATAATCCGACCTAGAAAATATTGTTGATCATTCATT
Organism: Viscum album; assembly: GCA_963277665.1. Classification (NCBI taxonomy): domain Eukaryota; kingdom Viridiplantae; phylum Streptophyta; class Magnoliopsida; order Santalales; family Viscaceae; genus Viscum; species Viscum album. The sequence goes on along the minus strand of OY728164.1, from coordinate 936,185,518 downwards.
TTAAATGGACTAATGTGATTAGATAGAAAAATAGAAATATGTTATGATATATTGGAACATGGTGTGTTTGTGAAAAAGAATATGCATGAACAAAAGTCATAATTTATTTGATTTATAACCATTAATTTTTAATTTCCAATTTTTTTATTATATATAATTTTTTTGGTGTGTCTATTTATTTTATTGGTTGACTTAAAGACATTCTAATTTTTTATTTGAATTACTGAAATTCAAAAATATATATTATAAAAAATTTATGTTAATCATGAGCCATGTAATTGATATAGGTGTATAGAATGAAGATTGTTAATTCAAATGAAGAATAGAAAAATGATGGTATAAAATACATTGCATTGAGTTGAATCCCAATGGATGGATCATGCATATTTGAATAAGGTGGTTTTGAGTGATAGTTATTTAGGAAAGTGTTTTTGATGATGAAAATATGGTTCACTTAATACCTTATCATTTAACCATTCAGTAAATCCTGATTTTTGATATAGATATACTAGAAAATGTCCATCATATCTCATGACTATCCTCCCTCACTGTTCTATCCACGTAGAGATTCCTTCTAAAATCATAAACTTTGAGATTGGTAGTGCCTCAATGATCGTTTTTCTTCATTTTCCCGTCATCTGCATGCCTTCTCCATGATCCTCTAGTGATGATATGGTTTTATTTTCCCTCGATTTCTTCGACGTCTCTGCTTACCTAGTGAGAGTCATTGATAAAATAACATTTTCCTCCCACCCCATCTTTCTTCCCTACCTTACGCATCATACCTCCATTTCTAGTATATGTGTGGGTGTTCAAGATGTTTGGGTTGGGGATAGTGGTGGTTCTCGGTGTTCCTCTTCTACACATCTCTTATTGTCCAACCCATCAGGCTCTTATAAAACATTTTCGAGATTGATAAGGAATTTAAGACCATATTGGATGGTGTTTTAGGAGGGCTGGTGGCAGTCTTTGTGTGTTCCCTCGCTGACGTTGGCTTCTCATGTCTGTCAGGTTCCTTCTTCCTATTCTTCAGTGCTTCTTTATGACGATGTATTATAGTTAGCATATTAATTTCTTTATGTTAGTTATGGTGTTGTTCAAATGATACAGTGTTGTTTGGATTTTTTAATTGTAGTTTTTAATATTTATTTTCTATAGTAGATGTTCATTTTTATTTGTTAGGAGATGAAACATAAGTTCATTCATGATGGAATCAATGATTATGATAGAGACTTGTGATGGATGCATATACAATGATGAAAGACCTATTTTTCTTATGATTTTCCTTGACAATGTACTATTGGAATGACTTTTTTTATTGTGGCATCTAACGACAGTTATGTTGATCCAGTGGCTTTTTGTGGCTTTATTGATTATAGTGTGATACTCTGTCGATGGTAAGTGTTGTGACGATAGTGTGAACACAACCGAGAAGTACTGATGATGATGTTTGGGGTGTCGTGTTTCATTTTTTCATAAAAGGGATAGGGCACTAAGAGATTATTTTCAGATTTTTTATATTGGATTTATTTGTGGATTTAGGGTTAATTTTGGGGGTTTAGAGATCTTCTTGAAGATGATAGTGGTTAAAGGTGGTGATGACGGTGGTGGTTATTCATGTGGATGATGGATAGTGGCTTGATAGATGTGGGTCAATTTTGGCTCATGACCTTATTAGGTGTACTGTAATTTTCAAATTTTGAACATTGAAATAGGGTATTTTGGTTCTTGCGTGGTGTGTGTATATATCTGCCCATGCATTATATATAGATTTTAATTCCACATTGAAAAATATTTATTACATAACATTACAAATACAAGGTCAGAACCATATAGGTTTAGTGTCTTTAGAAACTAGTAAACATAAACAACTTGTTCATAAAACACATACATTGGCTCCCATTAATTTATTCATAACTAGACTCATTTTTCACATATCATACATAATAATCTTCCTCATGACCTAGGAAAAAGAAAATTATGAAAGGATGAGCGTAAATTCACAGTAAGGGTAAACAATTGAAATTTCAATCATATCATAATCATAATAACATAACATATGAAAATCTTATCCTGTATATAAAATATAATATCATTTAATTGGATAAATCATAAAAGTGAAATGTAATCCCAATATTCATAAAATAAGACATGAAATTTAGTGGAATACACACATAAGCTTTGAAAATCATTTCATATTATTTAAGTTCCATTTCCTAGACTGTCATAGTGGACAAAGTCCTTTACTCAACCGAGTTCACTCCTCATTCATGCCCTACAATACAGAACAGGATATACTTTCCATTCAAGTCATGTCTATCTAATGAGATATAAATCTCTACCTAATTGGTTGGATTGATATATTGTTCCAACCCATATGACAATAAATCCATTCTTACGTGGGCCACAAAAACATAAAAACATTCACCATAGCATAACCCATGAAATAAAATGGGTCTGTTATACACCATTCTATCATAATTGATATATATCAAATGGATTTACTAAAGAAAATTACATCCTAAACACAATAAAATCATAGTAATAACAGAGATAGAAACATAACCCAATTTAATGAGTGTTATCTTATATGGAAAATAATTTTGAAAAACACATTAAATTAATTCTTGGGGAAGATATCCTTTCACTGTCAAAAATGTTTTCCTTCCTCAAATTCCACACAATTTTAGAAGATATAATTTTATTTGAAAATAATCTTGTATGATTTTAGGGGATGTTTCAACGAAATAAGGCCTTCATAAAGTGTAAAAATACATTCATTACTTGAAAGTTAGAAAAACATTATTCTCGTACTTTTTTGGGAAAAGTCAAAAAGTATCTCCAACTGGAAATGGGAAAATATTCCATTCATTCCTTTCACGAATAATTAAAAAATGGGTAAAATATACATTAAATATTATATAAGGATAGAAATATTATTTTGGAATATATATTTAGGAAACATGGACATGGATGATAAATATACCCCAATAAATACTTATGAATAAACAATCTAAGAGAAAATGAGATTTTCAAAGTTATCCCTTATCTTTGGTATGATATGCTTCTTATTTATCTATGACTCCTATATAATGATTTAAATAATATTAAAAATTTATTCCAGAATCATAATAATTTTTATGATAACATTTATGATCATAGTTTTATTTTTTTGTTATTTACATTTCATTGTGACTCGCTATTCGGTTATTAACTACATTATGTTCGGATGCAGGTTTTGTCAGATAAGTTCTTATTCCCCATTATAAGATATAGGTATATCATTTAATGAATGTAGTTAGTATAATATATTTCATATTTATTCATTCAGTTCACTTGTATAATCACACTTTAGCTAATATTATGTAGAACGAATCACATTGCATTGTGGAGACGGTAAACCGTATGTACGCACCAACGACAATATCATTACCATAATTGTTGAATAGTATAGAAGTGGATGGATAATAGTATATACGAATAATTATAATTTTATTTTAATAATATATATATTTATAAATTACATCATTATACCCATCCATTAATTTGGTGGTGAAAAATGGATTTCACCACGACGTGGAGATGGTATGTCGTGCATATGCACGCCTGGTTATTTAGTTTTTCTTTGGTTGGGTGGAAGGTGGGCTATCACTATTTCATAATAATAATAACCTCTTCATATATAAGTACTATTGGAGTTATTACATTATAATGATGTAACTCATGAGGTGTAAGTAGAAGAAGAATGAAGTTTGATGGAATCCGTAAATGATATTCCTCTTCTCCGATGTTCCTTCTCTAAATCTCTTTTTAGAGCACTAGAGTTTGTATTTTAAGATGAAAAGGACCTCTATAGTGTTTATAGGGAAGTTGAAAATATAAATTTATAGGGGGTCATAAAGCATGATGGCTCAAAAAGAAGTGAATAGTTGAGGGAGGAAGTGCCATTTTATAATTGAGGTGAGGGGCACTTTTAGAAACCTCAAAAATATTAATTTATAATAAAATAAAACCCCATATAAAGAGATAAAAAATGATCCAATTTTAAATATGATATGAGTTTGGGTTGTAATCTCATCAACCAATAAATTTTACCCATGTTTTTATGTCAATTTAGGCATTATTATTTTAATTGACACTTTGTTATTCTATTTTGTTTTTATCTATGGTAAAAAATATTTCAACATTAAAAAGGTTAAATATTTACATATTTAAAGTAAATTGAACCATAAATGAATGCTTTATATCCTTTTATACCATATTATTATTATTATATATCTTTTAAAAAATTATAATTATTTTAAAATAAGTTATGAAAATCTTATTTGGAAAAAATATCAATTTTGACAATTTTGACACTATTTAATTCATGTATTTTTATAAATATAAATATAATACATTAACCTCAATATATATATTTTATTGAATCCATAACGAGAAAATGTAATATGTAAAAATAAATTTACTTATAAAATATCCCATATTATATTTATTAAAACATTTCTAATAACATTAATTCGATCTCTTCATTAATAAATTAATTAAAACCTCATTTGTGTGTAATTATATAATATACATATTTGTTGAATAAAAATTCAAAATAAAATAATTAGATGAAGATAAATCCATTAGAGTTTATAATAATACATTTAGTAAAATCTTTGTTTTGAATAACCTAACATTAAAAATGTTATACTCTTTTAAAATACGAATTAGAAAAATTTATCTTCACATTTAAAAAATTAATATAAGTGTCATAATATCTTCTATACGCCTCTAAATGGTCAACATGTCGACCCATGGATGATTATTAACGTGATATACTATATGAATATGTTTTAGTCAAGTGTTAGTTCATTTTTATGCTTATTATATCGAAATAAATATTATTTTATTGATTTCTCATCAATTAATTAATTTTTTCATCTTCCAAGTATAAGGCATAATGTAAATTTTTTTTAAAAAATTACAAATATATTTTTATCATAAAGAAAACATTTTATCTATAAAATTAGTGTTTATAATCAAATTTATATTTTGTATAATTTAATATTAAAAATATATAAATTATTTAATTTTGAGTGAGACATATATAACTTTTCATTAAATAAAATAAAATAAATTTCTTAATATCATCCAAGTGGGTTCAAATGGACACCATTTCGACCCATGTTTGTTTTAGGTAATTTTTAATCATCCAATTATATTAAGACAAGTGTTAGAGTAATTTGTAATATTATTTTTATCTATAATTACATGATTTACCCTTTGAATACGTTAATAAAATTTACCAATGTAACTCTTCATATTACAAAAAATTAAAATAAAGATATTTGTAACACCCCAAGCTTCTATGGTACGCTTCTGTTTGAATAATGCAATTGCGTGTGTTGTATGCAACATCGAGTTCTAACACACCACAACCAATCAAACTCGCAGTTTTGAATAGTAATACCAACTTTTTGATATTTATAAATTTTATTTTTCAAAATGGACTTCATTTTTGGATTTGAAATAAAGAAATTAGCCTAGGGAGAATTTTTGGTATTTTTCTGAAAAACATCATTTTTTGATGAATAATTAAACCACTATGTAGTAGTTAAAAAACTGAATTTTTCATAAAAATTAATTTTACCGCTTCTATGAGTGGAATTTAAAAAATCAGGGAGACACGGTTAACATCAAAGAGTAAAATGTGGTTCAATGAGATGAAAATAATTTATGGTGAATAGTAACTTTTTACTTTTATTTACCACGGTTAAAAGTAAATATGGTAATTAAGGGTAAAAATGATATTAATATTACCCTAACACATGTACTAATTCTATTGGACAAGTTTATCTCGACCAAAAACAACCTTAGGAATAAAATATTATCATTTAGGTCCACTTGGATTAGATTTGGAAATTTATTATTATTTAATTCAAAGAAGAGTTAAAAGATTTAAAATCATAGTTTATTTACAAAAACATTTTTAATATAGGGTTAGACATAAGATAAATTCTATTATAAATATTCATTAGAAATATAAAAAAAATTCCTACATAATGATATTTTATTTATAATTTTTAGACATTAAATAATTTAATTTATTTATGAAACAATGATGATGTAGTAATTACCATAATAGTGAAAAATTAAATTAATTGATATTATAAATACCCAAATAAATATAATTTGAGACTTTTTATGAATTACAGTAATTTTATAGGTTAACATGTCATGTTAGGAATGATTAAATTAACTTTTTTAGAAGTAATAATTCTGTTATGATTTTCACAAAAATCAATTTTCTAAATAGTGTCAAAATTGCCCTAAAAAACATTTTAAAACAAATATTATATTATTAATTGTTATTCAATTCCTGAAAATCTATGGTTTGGCCAATAGACTTATATCATGATATGTGTATCATTAATGGACCACATGTAGTTCTCTTGGATGTATATAATACGTTTATTAACCATATAATAAAAAATACAAAGAGACATTGTAAAAGTGAAACTAATTAACTAAGAGTTAATAATTAAAGATAAGGTTAATATAATGACCCAAACCTATCTAAATTCTATTGGTTGAGTGGTTTTAGAACAATCCCCACCATAACCTTTAAATAATCCCCTTTGAAGCCATTAGAAACCGAATATGAATTTATAATAAAATAATATTTCTTGCTTTTCCAAAGGTGCCCCTCACCCCTCTTATAAAAGGGAACTCCCCCTTCTCACTAATTCCTATATTCAAAGCCTTTTGGCACGGACAAATCCTGACCAAATACTCTCTAAACTTATCCCACTAGAACCTAGAGGCCTTATTTCGATCAGAAATCCAACCAACGGAGCCCTTTTGATCAAATCAAAAGGAATAACCCGAAGAAGAGGTAATGTTTTCACCACCCTCTTTCAAGTTCCTTTCTTCTTTAACTTCTTCTTTATTTGTTATTCCCATTTTAAAATAATAACTCTAGTATCTTATATATACTGTGCTGTTATTATAAATATGGTACAACCATTTTCAGTATTCTATCCACCCTTTGAATGACATGTCACCATATGTGAGTACGTACGGCTTACCGTCTCCACGTCATGCTGTAATTGTTATTCAATAAATTATTATTTGGATGGGTATAATAATGATGTTTAATTCAGGTAAATAATAAATATAACATGATAATGATTCTGTATATATGATATACCAACCAATTATATATTATTTTAATATCAAAAGAATTATATTGTTGCTCGTGCATACGTACGGACTACCGTCTCCACAAACGCGATGAGATTCATTCCCCATCATATCCATTCAAGTATAATTCTCAATTGATGATTAATAATAGTATCTAATTACCTGATATCATTCATGATATGAATAAAATACAACATATCCATGACAAACATGTCTTACATAACAAAACATATAAAAGAAAATGAGTATGTTAACACCCGAAACAATGATAATAATAAGATATTGTTAACAAATCAATGTTAAAAGATAATATATGATATCATATTAATGTATATTATTATTGTATAATTTAATAACAATTATTTCACCATTATAAAGGATGTTAACCTACCCTCAACCATGGAAAAGTACAAGGTAAGGGTTTATTTCAGAATCTCTTCATTTTATATAAGATAATCAACTGGGATTTCTTTATCATCCACATCCATGTTTCATAAAAATGTTTTTCAAAACATTTTTATGAATATGGGTTAAAGTCATTTTTACCCTTCTTTGACTTTTTATAAGAGGTTTATAAAAGAATCTTTTTGTCGTTTTCCAAACAAGGTTTTTTTAACCTTTTCGACAGAATTAAGGTAAGAATGTTTTTTTTAACTTATACGGCAGGTGTGGCTATTTTCTTCCGTTATAAAATCATTGATGCTTCCCTTACAAGCTTATAAGAAAATTTTCAAAGTAAATGTTTTATTCTAAAATTATGTGACTCTTAAATGATTTCAGAATAGGAAGTGATATTTCTCTAAAAATAGTTTTGATTTCATCTATGTCAACATCCTTTGATGGATTTTAAGATTATTTGGAGTTGATTTATTATGATACAAAACTTCCATATTGTATTGATGGTTTTTTGATATGTTTGACTGTGGATGTGTTATTTTTATACCATTCATGGTTTATGAAGAAATCATTGACATTTCATATGCTAGTTTTAATATGAATGTTTATGTTATGTTTAAACATGTTCATATGAGGATTGAATTGGACATAATAAGTGACGGGTGGAGACCGCTATAGCTCCTTGATGCATCGGTAGGTCTCATGAGACAAACTAGTGTCTTGGAATAAGGGCTTGGCAAAATATTATTTATAGTCTTGGCACGAGGCCTTGACTATGTGGTTATGATAGTCTGGCATTATGCATTCCATCATTATGAAAGTGGTTATTGATATTACATGTGATTATTCAATTAGTATAATATCCATGTGAATAAGTAAATGGAATTATTTCATTTTATTTATTCCATATTATGTTCAAGTTCATGTTTTAAAGGCTTTTGTTTTAGTCATACAATTCCTTAAATGTTTATTCTTATTTATGAAAGTTTCCGCTATATTTTTATCCTTACTGGACATTTGAGCTCACCCCTTTTCTATGTTTTATTTTTCCCAGGATGTGAAGAAGTAATTTATGAATGACGTACAGGGATATTATGAGGGGATAAGAGTGTGGACTATGGAGACTATATTTTTGATGTTTTCATTTTATGATGTAATGTAAACTTTATTAATGTATCTAGTTGTTCCAAGGCTACGAAACTAATAGGTCCTTCGAGACTTGATCTTTCTTGTGATCATGCCAATGTTATGTAATAATGCACCAACGTTGGGTATCTAGGGTCATGGTGTTACAGTTGGTATCAGAAGAAGTTTAGTACAAACCTTGGAAGCTAGATATAGATGAACTCTGATTAGAGCACATAGATTTATGATGGACATTGAGGATTAGTATATAATAACTTCCTAGAATTTTGGTATTGTAGAAATTTTGTGAGTTTTCCAAGAAATACATCCCTTTCTGGATACGATCAGGTAGAGGAAGCTCTGGCACAGATGTACCTAGGGGTAAAAACCCGAAAACACCGCTTTGAGCTAGACTCGAATGGGAACTGGTGCATGACAACGGGCCTTGATGCACTCTTGGTTACGACACTCCCGGGGGATATGCTTAGGATAACTCTCATTTTTATTACAAATAATTATTAAGGGATTATGAGTATATACTTCCTCAAAGAAAACATTTTTATGAATATGGATTATATCCATAAATAGTTCAATTTATGTTAAGTGTTTTATAAGTATGGAATTATGTGTTTTGATTCATAAACTAATCTAGCTTATGCCATTTTTTAGAAATGGTGCCTAGTGGAAGAAATGGAAACCGTATCAATGCACGCACTCCATGTAGGGATTTCCATCCTGCTCAAGATAATTGCAGTGGAGCTGGTGATGCAACTGGTGCTGATCAACTAATCACCATACTGGGACAAATCACTCAGGTTATGAATAATAACCTCACCCGAATGGAGCACCCTGATCCACAACATGGAGGATCAATGTTAGATCACCTCATGAGGCTACAACCACCAACATTGAATGGGAGTACAAATCCATTGGTAGCTGAGCAATGGATAAGTTCCATAGAGAAAATATTTTAGGCATTGTGAAGTAATGAAAGGGAAAAGGTTATCATCGTAGTTTACCGTCTCACTGGAGATGCTGATCAATGGTGGTCATTGATTTCAAACATGATGGAAGATGATGAAATATCAAATATGGAATGGATGGAGTTCAAAGATTTGTTTTTAGAAAAATACTTTCCTCGTGACCATCGAGCAGATATAGAAAGGCAATTTCTAAGTCTGAGACAAAAGGAGGATGAGAATGTCGCAAAGTATGAGGCTAACTTTACAAGGTTAGAAAGGAATTTTGGAGATTATATACATAACCCAAGAAGTAAGATTTATCATTTCTTTAATGGGTTAAAAACATTTCTCTGTCGAGCATTAGTCTCTCAATCATTCTCGTCATACGAAGACATTGTCTCATGTGCTATCAAGACAGAAAAGGAATTCTCTAAGTCTTATAACTTTAATGCAAAGTAAGAGAAGAAGAGATCTGCTGATCAATCTGGGAATGGAAATAAGGGTAAGAAGGGAAAAGTTGAATATCCAACCTGCAACAAATGTGGGAAGAAACACCCTAGTACTTGCTTAAAAGGAATGGGAGTCTGTTATAACTGTGGTGAAAAAAGCCACCAAGCTCATGATTACAAGGGAAAGAAGGAAGCTACTGATGTCCAATGCTACAATTACAGGGAGATAGGACATTATGAAAATGAATTTCCTAATATTCAGGGTAACTTACCTTAGAAAAGGCCAAGGTATCAAGGCCAGGCTTATGCTATCACTACTGCTTAGGTTGAAGCTCTGAAAGACGTGGTGGCAGGTAATTTAATGGTTTCCTCAACTTTAGAAAATGCATTATTTGAATCTAGATCATCACATTGTTTCATATCTTCCTAGTATCCTAAGAAAATTAGATATTTCCAATTTGATTTAACAAGGGAGTTTTCAGTTAAAACTCCTAAGGGAAGTATCGTTGCAATAACGTTTTTTTGAATCAGTCCTCATTAGAGCCCATAAATGTTCTTTATCTGCTGATCTCATCGTCATACCTATGATTGAGTTTGATATAATCCTCTGTATGGATTGTATTTTGGACCATGATGTGATGATTTATTGTAAGAAGAAGGAGGTTATGATTTTTGATGATGATGATAAGGAACACCTTATCTTTAGAGAAGAATCGTCACCACCTAATTCTTATCTAGATCCACCCATAGTAGCTCAACTAAATTCAATTATCGGGGATGAAGAGAATGAAATTACAGTGGGTGAGGAAAGGAATGTTCAAATAGAGGATGTACCTATTGTGAAAGAATATGTAGATGTATTTCCGGAAGATTTACCTGGACATCCTCCCGAACGAGAAGTTGAGTTTTCCATTTATTTAATTCCTGGATCAAGGCCTATATCGAAGACCCCTTATAGAATGGCCACTGTATAATTAGTTGAACTAATGAAACAACTAGAGTAATTCAGTAATAAGGGATTTATTCACCCTAGTGTTTTTCCATGGGGATCCCCTGTTCTTTTTGTTAAAAAGAAGGATGGATCTATGAGGTTATGTATTGACTACAGGGAGATCAATGCTATAACAATAAAGAACAAGTATCCCCTACCTCGCATTAAGGATTTATTTGACCAACTGCATGGAGCACAATAATTTTCAAAGATTGAACTTTGATCTAGATACCATCAGTAGTGTGTGAAAAAGGAAGACATTCTGAAGACAACATTTCAAACCAGGTATGGGCATTACGAGTTTACAGTAATGCCTTTTGGATTGAATATGCAACCTCTGTATTCATGGATCAGATGAATAGAGTTTTCAAGGAATATCTCGATGAATTTGTGGTGGTATTTATTGATGATATCTTGGTATACTCAAAAATCAATGAAGATCATGAAAATCACTTGAGCATTATCCTGAAGACTCTGAGAAGACATGAATTATATAGGATGTTTAGCAAGTGTGAATTCTTTTTTCAGGAGATTTCTTTTCATTTCCATATTGTCTCTAAAGATGGAATCTCTGTTGATCCTTCTAAGACCAAGGTAATCCAAGAATGTCCTGCACTGGTGAGTATAACTGAGGTACGTAGTTTTATTGGTTTAGCAGGTTATTATCGACATTTAGCCAATAATTTTTCCTGGTTAGCTAACCCATTAACAAATCTCACACGTAAAGGGGTTAAATTTGTTTGGATGAAAGAGTGTGAAGAATGTTTCAAAGAACTGAAGAGAATATTAGTCAATGATCTTATATTGACTCTACCATCGGGGAATTATGGGTTCATTATTTATAGTGATGCATCGAAGAAAGGACTTGGTTGTGTCCTTATACAGAATGATATGGTTATTGCCTATGCATCATGACAGTTGACAAATCCTGAACAAAACTATCCTACTCATGATCTCGAGTTAGAAGCAGTGATATTTGCTTTGAAGATATGGAGGCACTACCTCTATGGTGAAAAATGTGAGATTTATACTGATCCCAAGAATTTGAAGTATATTTTCTCACAAAAAGAACTAAACATGAGGCCAAGGAGATGGCTTGAATTACTCAAGGATTATGATTTTACGATACAGTAAAACCCAGGGAAAGCAAACAAGGTGGCATATGCTTTGAGTAGAAAAGATCCTGGAGTTTTGAACAATATGAAAATTGAAAGGGATCCAATTTTCATGGATCTAGTGAATATGGACATGGGAATAACCAGGGAAGGTGAAACATCAATGATTTTTCAAATGGTTGCCAAACCATCATTACTAGAAAGGATTAAGAGTTCTCAGACCGATGATGAATAATTTCAAAGGAAGATTAAAGTTGTGAATGATGGGAGATTGAGAGACTTTGTGTATGAAGAAGGAATTTTGAAATTCGGGAAGAGACTTTGTGTTCCCAATATACCTGATCAAAAAAGGGAATTGTTGGATGATGCTCATAGTTCCAATTTCTCTATACACCCTGGGAGCACCAAAATGTATAGCGATTTGAAGGAACATTTTTGGTTGGACAACATGAAGAGGGAGATTCCTGATTTTTATGTCAAGATGTATGGTTTGTCAACAAGTGAACGCTGGTAGGCAACAACCTAGTGGGGTAATGCAACCTCTACACATACCTGAGTTGAAATGAGATAATATCACGATTGACATTGCCATGGGACTACCAAATAATCCTAGAAGGAACGATGAAATATGGGTTATTGTGGATCGTCTTACTGAGTCAGCACATTTTTTGCTATAAGAGAAGTTCTGCCACTGGAATGTCTAGCAAGACTATATATTGATGAAGTTGTGAGACTTCATGGAGTACCCCTATCGATTGTTTCTGATCCTGATCCCGGTTTCACTTCAAGATTCAGGAAAAGACTTCAGAAATCCTTGGATGCTGAACTTCATTTGAGCACTTCCTACCACCCTCAAACAGATGGACAATCAGAACGGACTATTCAAACATTAGAAGACATGTTGAGATCCTGCTCGCCTGACATTCAGGGTATGTGGGATCAATATTTACCTCTGGTAGAATTTTCCTATAACAATAACTTCCATTCGAGTATTCAAATGTCACCATTTGAAGCGTTATACGAAAAGAGATGTCGCAAACCAACCTATTGGGATGACATTGGTGAAAGAAAACTTGTAGGCCCAGAACTAGTGGAGGAAACGATGGAAAAGGTGAAGGTAATCTAAAACCATATCAAAGCAGCTCAAAGTAGGAAAAAGTGCTATGCCGATAATCGAAGGAAGGATTTGGAATATCAAGTCGGTGATCAAGTTTTCTTGAAGGTATATCCATCGAAGGAAGTCATTCTTTTGGGTAAGAAATGTAAATTCAGTCCTAGGTACATTGGACCTTTAGAAATTCTGGAATGAATTGGGGTTGTAGCTTACCGATTGGCAATGCCGCCAAGTCTGTCCAAAGTTCACGATATGTTCCACGTATCTCTCTTGAGGAAATACATGCCTGACCCAATGCATGTACTCACCAATGAAGAATTAGAATAGGAACCCGATCTATCTTATTGCAAAGATCCTGTCAAGATTTTTGATACGAGAGAACAAGTACTGAGAAACGGGACAACTCGTGTGGTAAAAGTCTTGTGGAGAAACCAGAAGATGGAAGAGGCAACATGGGAACCCGAGGAACTTATGATGAAGAACCACCCATGTCTTTTCATGCAGTAGTATTCCAGAAATTATGAGGACGAAATTATTTGAAGTAGTGGAGAATGTAACACCCCAAACTTCTACGGTACGCATCTCATTGAATAATGCAATAGCGTGTGTTGTACGCAACATCGAGTTCTAACACACCACAACCAATCAAACTAGCCTTTATAAATAGTAATACCAAATTTTTGAAATTTATAAATGTTATGTTTTAAAATGGACTTCATTTTTGGAATCTGAATATCCAAATTAGCCTAGGGTGAATTTTTGGTATTTTTCTAAAAACTTTATTTTTTGATGAACAGTTAAACCACTAAGTGGTAGTTAAAAAACTAAATTTTTCATAAAACATAATTTTACCGCTTCTGTGAGTGGAAATTATAAAATCTGAGAGACACGGATAATATAAAGGAGTAAAATGTGGTTCAATGAGATGAAAATAATTTTTCGTGAATAGAAACTTTTTACTTTTATTTACCACGGTTAAAAGTAAATAGGGTAATTAAGGGTAAAAATGATATTAATATTACCCTAACATATTCCCTAATTCTATTGGACAAGTCTATCTCGACAAAAAACAACCTTAGTAATAAAATATAATCATTTAGGTCCACTTGGATTAGATTAGGACATTCATTATTATTTAATTCAAAGAAGAGTTAAAAGAGTTAAAATCAATGTTTATTTACTAAAACATTTTTAATACAGGGATACAGATAAGATAAATCCAATTATAAATATTCATTAGAAATATGAAAATATTTCCTACATAATGATATTTTATTTGTAATTTTTAGACATTAAATAATTTAATTTATTTCTGACATAATGATGATGCAGTAATTACAATAATAATGAAAAATTAAATTAATTGATATTATAAATACCCAAATAAATATAATTTGAGACTTTTTATGAATTACACTAATTTCATAGGTTAATATGAAACGTTAGGAATGATTTAATTAACGTTTTTCGTAGTAATAATTCTGTTATGATTTTCACAAAAATCAATTTTCCAAATAGTGTCAAAATTGACATAAAAAAGTTTTTAAAACTAATATTATATTATTAATTGTTATTCAATTCCTAGAAATCTAAGGATCGTCCAAGAGACTTATATCATTATAGGTTTATCATTAATGGACTACTTGGGGTTCTATTGGATGTATATAGTAAGTTTATTAACCATATAATATAAAAATATAAAGAGACATTGTAAAAGTGAAACTAATTAACTAAGAGTTAATACTTAATGATAAGGTTAATATAATTACCCAAACCTATATAAATTCTATTGTTTGAGTGGTTTTCGACCCATCCCCACCTTAATCTTTTAATAATCTACTTCGGAGCCATTAGAAACCGAATATGTATTTATTATAAAATAATATTTCTAGCTTTTCCAAAGGTTCCCCTCACCCCTCTTATAAAAGGGAACTCCCCCTTCTCACTAATTCACACATTAAAAGACTTTTGGGTCGGACAAAACCTACCCAAATACTCTTTAAAATTCCCTCACTACAACCTAGAGTCTTTAGTTTGATCATAAAGCCAACCTAAGGAGACTTTTTGATCAAATCAAAATGTAGAACCCGAAAAGGTGGTAATGTTTTCACCACCATTTTTCAAGTTCCTTTATTCTTCAACTTCTTATTTCTTTGTTATTCACATTATAAAATAATAACTCCAGTATCATATATATACTGTGATGTTATTATAAATATGGTACAACCATATTCAGTATGCTATCCATCCTTCGAATGACATGTCACCATACGTGCGTACGTACGGCTTACCATCTCCATGTCGTGGTGTAATTGTTATTCAATAAATTATTATTGGGATGGGTATAATAATGATGTGTAATTCATGTAAATAATAAATATAACATCATAATGATTCTTTATATATGATATAACATCCAATTATATATTATTCTAATATCAAAAGAATGATATTGTCACTCGTGCGTACGTACGGACTACCGTCTCGACGAATGCGATGAGATTCATTCCCCATCCTATCCATTCAAGTCTAATTCTCATTTGATGATTAATAATAGTATCTAAGGACTTGATATCATTCTGTATATGAATAAGATAAAACCTATCCATGACAAACACGACTTTTGTAACAAAACATATAAAAAAGCGAGTAAGTTAACACCCGAAACAACGATAATACTAAGATGTTACTAACAAATCAATGTTAAAAGATCATATATGATATCATATTAATGTATATGATTCTTGTATAATTTAATAACAATTATTTCACCATTATAATGGTGGTTAACCTACCCTCAACCAAGGAAAAGTAAAAGTTAAGGGTTTATTTCACAATCTCTTCATTATCCGAGGTTGTTTATACGTCATTATCTACTAGGATTTCTTTATCATCCTCATCCATGTTTCTTAAAAATGTATTTCAAAACATTTTTACTATTTAGAAGAATATGGGTTAAATTCATTTATACCCTTGTTTGACTTTTTATAATAGGTTTATGAAGGAATATTTCTATCGTTTTCCAAACAAGGTCCTGTTAACCTTTTTGACATAATTAAGGTAAGAATGTATTTTTTAACTTATATGGTTTGTGAGGCTATTTTTCACTGTTATAAAATCATTGAAGTATAACTTACAAGCTTATATGAATATTTTCAATGTAAATGATTTCTTTTATAATTATTTGAATTTTAAATGATTTCAAAAAAAGAGATATTTCTATCAAACAGTTTGGATTTCATCTATGTCAACACCCTTTGATGGATTTTAATCTTATTTGAAGTTGATTTATTATGAAACAAAAATTCAATATTTTATTGAAGGTTTGTGATATATTTGACTATGGATGTGTTATTTTAATACCATTCATGGTTTATGGTGAAATTATTGACATTTCGAATGCTAGTTTTAAGACGAATGTTTATGTTATGTTTAAACCTGTTCATATGAGGAATGCATTGGAGTTAATAAGTGACGGGTGGAGCCCGCTATAGCTCCTCGATGCATCAGTAGGTATCATGAGACAAACTAGTGTCTTAGAACAAGGCCTTCACAAAATATTATTTATTTTCTTGGCATGAGGCCTTGACTATGTGGTTATGATAGTCTGGAATTATGCATTCCATCATTATGAATGTGGTTATTGATATTGCATGTGATTATTCGATTAGTAGAATATCCATGTGAATAAGTAAATAGAATTATTTCATTTTATTTCTGCCATATTATGTTTATGTTCATGTTTTAAAGGCTTTTGTTTTATTTATTCATTTCCTTAAATGTTTATTCTTATTTATGAAAGTTTCTGCTATATTGTTATCCTTACTGGGCATTTGAGCTAACCCCTTTTCTATGTTTTATTTTTCCCAGGATGTGAAGAAGTAATTTATGAATGCCCTGCATGGATAGTATGAGGGGATAAGAGTGTGGACTATGGAGACTATATTGTTGTAGTTTTCATTTTATGATGTAATGTAAACTTTATTAATGTGTCTAGTTATTCCATGGCAACTAAACTAATCGGTCTTTCGAGACTTGATCTTTCTTGTGATCATGCCAATGTTTTGTAATAATGCACCGACTCTGGGTGTCTAGGGTCAGGGCGCTACAAAATTTATATTAAAAAATACAATACTAAATGGTAATAATATATTATATATATACTTTGAAAACATTAAATAATATAATTTAACAATATCAATTATTTTAATGAAAAAATATATATTCAAATACATATTAACCAATTTTTACTTTTCATTAATACATGAATTTTATCAAAAAGATATTAGAAATTCATAAAAATTACATTTTTAAATCCTACTTCAAAATAACATGTTTAGTTTCATATAAAAATTATTAATGTATTGAAATATTTATTTATAATATGTTCATATATTCAAAGGTGTAAAATTAACCTTTAAAGAACAGGTCTTTAAACATCAAATGAGGTTTTATTCATAGCTATGACTGAAATAACCCATTTTTGAATATCAAAAATATTTTATTATGTATATAACACATATATATTTCATTAATTTGATTACCAAAAGTAATTCACTAAAAAATACAAGTCTCTAATTGATTTTTTTAATAATAATTGATAGCCAATGAATTCACAACGTAATTTCTTAACCTAGTTATCATTATTACCACTAACCTAAAATGAATGCTATAAAAGTTATTTTATAATAAGGGATTCTCAAATTTCTTTTCAACTCACAATTATGATAAAATGATGGTAATGAAAAATAAAAAATATATGATGAAAATATTTTTGAAAAATATCTGGGTGTTACATTCTACCCACTTGAACTAAATTTCACCCTCAATGTTAATCACTTGTAAAATAATAGACGAGGATAGCTCTCCATCATGTATTCTCATGTTCCAATGTATATTCTTAAAATTGTTCGTTCCTCTAGAAATCATTAACCATGTGAGTAGTCTTGTTTCGTAGGAATTGTTTTCTAAGATCCAGACTCTCTACAAGTTGTTCTTTATAAGAAAGATTTTTCACTTGTGGTACAACATCTGAGCTTAGTACATGTAAAAGATAGGGTATTTATTTTCTCTTGAGAGATACATGGAACACATCATGAACTTGAGGGATATTTGGTTGATGTTTTAATTGATAAGCTACCTTCCCAACATGATCAGTAATTTCATAAGGACCAATATAACTAAGGATCATATTTCCTTTCTTATCAAATCTCAATACCCTATTCCAAAGAGATATTCATAGAGACACCTTATCACCAACATTAAACACTAGGTCTTTTATTTTTTTATCACCATAATTTTGTTTTTCAACTCTGAACTTTTCATATGTGTTGTTGAAATGATCTGACATTTTCATCCATTTCATCAACAAGATCATGTCCTAATAGCTTTCTTTCTCTAACTTCATCTGAGAAAGTTGGAGTCATGAACTTTTTTAAATATATGGATTTATTAGAAGAAATTTGAATACAAGATTGAGTTATATTATTGTATGAAAATTCCACCAAATGTAGGTGTTGATCCCTACCCCCTTACAAATCCAAAGATCATGCTCTAAAATATCTTCCAGAGATTGAATTGCTTTCTCAGAATGACCGTTTTTCTGATGTTGATTAGTAGTTCTGAAACGTAAATATGTATCCAGAACATGATGAAGTCATCATTAGAACATTTAGGTAAACCTTTGATTCCGATGAGATATAATGGAAAGTTCTACTCCAGGAAATCATACTTGTACCTTTACTTGTATCATCACAAGGTGATCAGGAGATAAATCCTATATAATAGAAATGATGTGTTCCGTATTAATAGGGAGGTCAACTATAACCCATATATAATTATATAATTTATATGTTTTGGGATTTTTGATAATAAAGTCCAATGTTATGTTTTCCCATTCCCATTTTGGTACAGGTAATGGTTATAACATTCCCTTAAACTTCTATCTCTCTTCCTAAACATGGTGACAAACCAAACATCGAGAGACATACTTAGCAACATCTGTTTTAATGCCATCCCAAAAGAAATTATCTTTCAGGTCATGTACATCTTTGTGCTTCTAGGGTTAATAGAGAATGAAGAACTATGAGCCTTATCCAATAGCTCCTTATTTAATTTCTTCACGAGAGGAATACATACCCTATTTTTGAACCATATTATTTCTTCACAGTCAAGGTTGAATTTAGGAACATTTATTACCTTCTTGTGTAGATCACATCTTTCTTCTATGCCTCTTTAATCTTCATTTGTATAGATGGATGGGGATTCATTTTAGAATGAAATGATTTACCACTTTAAATTTTCATGATCCATCCTATTAAAATCCATAAATATTGGATCTCTTGTGATCCTTATCATGGATAGGATAGCGTGGTCTAGTAGACTCAAAGAATCTTCCACCTAGTTCACATTCCCAAGAAAATAATGTATTGAAAAGTCATAATCATTAATGAACTCCAACCATCATCTTTGGCTTTTATTCATATCCATTTGTGTGAAAATATACTCTAAACTTCTGTTATCAGTATAAATATCACACCTTTCACCATAAATAGAATGCCTCCATATCATTAATTCAATGATTACCAAAGCTGACTACAAATCATGATTTTCTCATGGACATTAAAGTACTGAGAGGCATATGCTGTCACAATATCATTTTTCTTTAGAACACATCCCAACCCCTTATTGGATGAATCACTATAGATCGCAAACTGTTCCCCATTACAAAGAAGTGTGAATATAGGTGCACTGGCTAACCTTCTTTTTATCTCTTCAAAATTAACTTCATAATCCTCTGTCCAAAGAAACAGAACTCCTTTCTAAGTCAACAAGGTAAATGGATTAGATAAATGTGATTTTTTTTCATGAAACGTCAATAATATCCTGCCAAACCAAGAAAACATCGGATATTAGTTAACTTTTCTATTCTTGGAAAACTTTTAATAACTTCTATTTTTGATGGATCCATAAATAACTATTAACATGAGAATATCTGACCCCAAAATGAATCTTTTTGAAGCCAAAATTTACACTTGGTAAATTTTGAAAAAAGTGTCTCCTTTATCATGGTATTTAGTTCAATTTTTATGTGGTCTTCATGTTCTTCCTTTCTCTTCAAATAGAAAAGAATATCATCTATAAATAAAACCAAAAACAGATGAAGATAGACACTAAATACTATATTCATAATAACCATGAAGATAGTGTGGGAATTAGTTAGACCAAAATTACATCACTATAAATTCATCACGTCCATATCATGAATGTTATATCGCCTTTTATATCCTCATTTTTTACACTTAATTGATGATATACAGAATGAAGATCAATCATAGAAAAGTATTGAGATACACATAGTTTCTAAAATAAGTCATCAATGTAGGAATGCGGATATCTATTCTTGATAGTTATCTTGTTAATTTCATTATAATCAATGTAGAGTCTCATTTATACATACTTTCTCTTAACAAAAAAAAGGTTCTCCCAAAGGTGGTGAAATAGGGAGTTTGAATCCTTATAAAGATTCTCTTGGGGTTTCTTATTGAATTACTGCAACTCCATTGGATCCATTCTATAAGGTGTATTTGAAATAGGCACAACACTTGGTATGAGTTGTATTGAGAAATCAACATCATGATTTGGTGGAATACATGTAAATTCCTCTAGAAATACATCATCAAACTCCCGTAAAATGGGTGTATTCATAATAATGATTTTCTCCCTGACCATTTGAGATATATAACCTTCATTTATAGAAATACATACAAATAAGATGGGAGATATTTTTAATGGAAGTTTAAATTTATCTTTTCATTGATATATTATCATAGATTGATCTGGAATATAAAATGTGACTTTCCTTTCATTGAAATTGATATGAGATTCATATAGATAAGTACAATCCATGTCGTGAAACACATCCTATTAGACTATACGAAGGATCACAAGATTTGAAGGAAACCTATTCCCACAAACTTCATCCAGAGAAAAATTAAAAACTTTTGATGTGACCGTTGTGTGACTAGGAGTTTTCATAGCTACACCAACATCTAATTGTTGAGGTAATACTGTGATACCATTATAAAATTCATCAGATGTAAAATAGTGGGGTGATCTATAATCAAATAATACATTTTCTACTTTAGAGTGGATGGTAAGTGTACTTCTTACAACTTCAATATCATACTCCATGTCATCGATAGAGATTGAACGTGACACTCCTTTTTTATTTGGCCTTAATAGTTTGTTGATGTCAATAATCATAAATAACCCTTGAATTACTGTATTGATTGGAAAAATGACCCATTTCATTTCAATTGCAGAATTGAAGTGTAAGAGGTTCATTATGTGTATCCTTTTATTTGTTTGCATCATTAGAGATCTTTTTCCTAAAACTTTGTAATTCAACAACCCAATGACCATTTATTTCCACACATAAAACATTTCCAAGTACCTTTAAGACAATTCCCTCCATGATTTTTTCCACACATTGAGTAGAAGGGAAAACTCATCTTCTATTCAGTGTGGTCTTTAGATTTTCCTTTGAATTTAATTTTTCTCTTCTTATCAAACCCATATAACTAATGGGTTACTCAAATCCCCATCTCAAACTTGATATAACATCGAAAAATTTCCCCGTATCTATTGTAGTCCCCTATGGCTAGTTACCTTCAGAGTCTTGGTTTTATGCCTCTAAAGAATTGATCAATTTTACTATGAGGTTGGATAATAGTTCCAGAAGTGTACTTTGAAATTCTTGCAAACTTTTCATCATAGGTACCAACAGATTCATTATCATATTTCTTAAGTTCAAGGAACTCCTCCTCTATCTTTGTTCTAAGAATACAGGGAATGTACTTGTTGTAAGATATGTAATTGAACTCATCCCATTCCATGGAAAAAAATTCATCTCTTTTCCTCGTATTCTTGATAAGATTACTCCATTGATCAGTTTAACCTTCCAAATGATATACTTATTACATGAATTTATCATGTTCAGAACGTTATCGATTGGAAGATAACTTTTTCAGCCATATTGATATATTTTTCAACCACTAATGGATTAGAAGACCCACTGAATGAAGGTAAACGTTGCCTCATAAAAGATTCAATAGAATGTTTCTCTCTCATTTTCTTATTTGGAGTCCCGAAATGATTCATATCTTAATAAAGGGGTGTGAGAATGAATACATGATTTTTCATTCAATATCCCATAACTTTTGGTTGATCAAGGGAAAAATCATTGCATTACCCATCACATTCATCATTAACATTTTTCCTTCAGGTTCTATCCATTGACTAAATCAAAGGACCATTGTTTTAGAAACAATAAGAATAAAGGGAAAACTACATAAATAAATAATAAATTTTCAATTTAGGAAACTTTTGGTTTTGTCCTAAGTTATTCATGAACATCCCTAAAATAGTAGGATATGATTATAAACTATACTTAGACATATCCTTATAGTTATTACAAAGGTTATCTCATCCTAGTTTCCGAAGGTCCATAATACCTTTTCACTGAAACCAACTATTACAACCCATAATTAACATGTAGATTTTTCTTAAACTTTAAAGAATATTATTTACATAACATAAAAAAAATTACATGAGAAACCTATAGGTTTATTGTCATTAAGAAAAGAGAAACATAAACAACTAGTACATAAAACATCCACACTATCTCTCGCTTATTTTTTCATTACTAGAATAATTTTTGACATATCTTACTTAATACCCTTCTTCATGACCTCAGGAAAAGGAAAACATGAAATGTTGAGATCGAAATCTTAGTAATGGTAGATAAGGGAAATATCAATCATATCATAATAATAAGAAAATAACATTTGAAAATATTATCCTGCATATAAAATATAATATCATGTCATGGGATAAATCATAAAAGTGCATTGTAATCCCAATAGTCATAACATACGACAAAAAGATTCATAGAATATGAAAAGATGCATTGAAAATCATTTCATATTAGTCATGACTTTTTTTTAATACCATCATATCGAACATATTCCATTACTGAATCATGTTCATTCCTCATTCCAGCCCTGTATTACTAAACCTGATTTACATGTCATTCCATTCATGCCTATATCATGAGATATAAATATTTTCCAAATGAATTTTAGGGGGTTATAGGAATCAAAATTATCAAAATAAAACCATTCTTACATGTTCTGCAAAAACATAATAACATTAACTATATCATAACACAGGAAATAAAATGAGTTAATTAAACATCATTCCATCATAATTGATATAGAACAAATGTATTTTCTAAATAGCATTCCATCATAAATACAATCATTTCATAGTAATAATAAGGATAAAAATATAACCCTATTTAAAGAGTATCAACTTAGATGGATAATAATTTTGAGATAATACTTGTAATATATTTTTGATGAAAATATCCTTTCATATTCCAAATGGTTTTTTTCCTCAAATACCACACATTTTTTGAACAAATTTTTTATGTGAAAATATCTATTTAATCATGTAGGGGTATCTTCAATGAAATAAAGCATTATGAATGTAAAAAAACACAATAATTCCATGGATGTTTAAAATAACATTCTTCACATACGTTTTCCACAATATTCTAAAAGTAACATACACTAAAAACGAAAAAACATTCCACTCATACTGTTTAGTGAAAATTCACCAATTTTAATTTTAAAAATTATAGAAGGATATAAATAATATTTTGAAATAAAAATTTAGTAAGCATCTAAATGAATTATAACTATACCCTTGTAAATAATTTTGTATAAACACTCTCGAATAAAATGATATTTGGAAAGTTATCCCTTACCTTAGTTCTGATATGCATCGTATGTATCTGAACACTCAGTATAATAATTTAAATAATGTTTCTGATATATTCCAGAGTCATAATAATTTTTATGTTAACATTTATGATCATATTTCCATCTGTTTTTCAGTAACATTTGTTTTTTACTCATTATTCGGGTATTAACTACTTTATGTTCTCAAGCATGTTTTCATTGAAAATTTATCATTCATGTTTTTAGGTTATAGTGATATCATTTAAATAATGGTATTAGTATAATATATATCTTATTTATTTATAAATTTAATTTATACAATCAATATCTAATAAAAATTACTTACAACGAATCACACCACACTGTGGAGAGAGTAAGTCATACGTACGCACGAGCGATGATATAATTACCATATTTTTTTAATTATATTGAAGGGGATCGTGTACAGAATCTCAAAATCAGTATCATTTTATATTAATATTATATATATATATATTTATTAGTTCCATAATTATACCCATTCATATAAGGTGGTGGTGAAAAACTGATTTCACCATGCCATGTAGATGGTAAGCCGTATGTACGCACACATGGTGATTTAATTTTTTATTGGATGGGTAGAAGGTGGAATGTGTTTGTTTTATAATCATAATAACCACTCAGTATATAATTAATTCTAGTGTTATTACTTTAAAATGAATCTGATCATGAGGTGGAAGTAAAAGAAGAATGATGTTCGAACGCATCTGTAAATGATATTTGCTCTTCTTCGACATGCCTCCTCTAAATCTCCACTTAGAGCACTAGAGATGGTCTTTGAAGAATAAAAGGATCTCTAAAATATTTATATAAATGTTTATAAGGTAAATTTGTAGGGAATGTTTCAGGACCCCCTCCCACCAAAGATGCCCCACCTGAGCTGGCAATGGTGAAAGGGATATAATGACCCCCGAGTCCCGCCTCCAGTAGGCCCCGGGGTGGCGACTAGCACCAAGGGTATGAGTTTTCACAAATATGGGAGGTATTACCCGTTTTATTATTATAAGATCGAGAAATAGGACAAGTCAACCACCAAAAAGGAAAAGAACAAGTTTAGAAATAAACCCAAACAAAGCCCACATGCTTGTTTAAAGAATTTTATAATAAGGTGCAAGTACAAGAAAGCTCAAATTAAAATACCAAAAGAAACAAGTGTACATCAACTGCAAAAACTCCAACTGTCAGACTAGTAGGGCCCCGAACGGCCCCAGTAGTCCTCCTAGAAACCTGAAAGTAAACATAGGGTGTGCATACAAGTATACTCAATAGGGAAACCTAAATATCTCGTGCACAGGTGGGGATACATCCTAATGTCCCGTGAGAACAACAGAAGAAACCTAACAAGGAATTCTATCCACCCAACCTCACCAGCCACACTCACCAAAAACACAACACAACATGTAATAGTATATAAGAAACAAGATTATTTTGTACCCCGCACCATTTTCCATTAGTTATCTGCTCTTCCTAACGGCGAACGTCCTGACGCTACCACACTCTCCCTGCCCGCACACACCTGGGACTCACAACCACGTATCCCGCCTACACACACCTAGGCCTCACAATCACGTATCCCGCCCGCACACACCTAGGACTCACAACCATGTATCCAGCCTGCACACACCTGGGCCTCATCCCGAAGATTCTTAGGAAACAGTAAAACTTTCCCGAAGAGTCTCGGGCTAGAACCACCCCAATTTAACCCTACCCGAAGACTCTTAGGTGTAAGGTCACCTCATGCCATCACAACCTAGGGAAGAAAGAGCAGGAAGGAGCTTGTAACTAATGAAAAAACACCGTCCCCCATGAAATGGGAGTGTTCGGCACTAAGTTCTCAACATGGGTGGGGTGCGATAAAAAACAAAAGATACAGATATATATATGTATAACAAACACACATCCCAACCTATGGATTCTAAACAGAGAAACTGAGCACGTGCCTCGACACTGCTACTACGAAGCAAGCATACAACAAACAACCCCAACCCCATTTAGGTTTTCACGTTTCAGCATAATTATTTTATTTAGTTCCTTAACTACTGGGATACTATCCACAACCAATCACATCGATCGTTCATAAAACATATCCCTACCATCCAAAAATCATGTTAGGAAAACACAAGAAACACAACCAAGTCCCTTCTTATCTGCCAAACAACCCCATTGATTATTAATCTCGTTCCATTACCATGACCCACCATCCATTAAATCTTCCACTTTTTATTTATTATTCACAGCCCATAGTCCGTTCACATTCCAACCCATCCCTGTAGCCCCACTGCGAACCACCATAACCTCAACTGCACCGAAACCCATACATCTTTATCCCTTTAATAACATTTATTGTAGCCCTGCTGCCCATCACTAACATAGCATTCACACCAACCCACAACCAAGCCAACGGTAGTCCCGCGGCTCGCCCAAACCACAACAACCCACAAAATACCCCCATCACATGCCACATAAACAAGCCAACACCCACATGTTCATTATTCCATTTTGTTTAACCTGGGTGATCACACTAGGGTTCCAGATTATAAATAACCAACTTTACGTGATTAACCAATTCTAAATTTAACAAAGTTCCATTTACAAAAATGGTCTAGAAAGATAGGGAGACATTTAATTGCGCAAGAAAAGTCCCCCAACGATCGTGATTTTCAGTAGGCATAAGCCCATTCAATTCACAACCTAATATCACAAGATATAAAGTAACAACGATCACAATATTCCCAACCCCGTTCTTTAACCAGTTGTTATCATTGTTTAATGGTTCAACTGTTTCACATGAAAACAAGAGGATACCCACCTTGCATGATGCACAATTTATAGAGACGAAGGTAAGATACCTACCTCAACAGGTTCTGATCGCAACGCTCCCCCGGATCATCCATAGAAGATGTTTGTCGGCGTCCGTCAGCATCCGTCACTTTTTTTAGGTCCCGGAAAAACCTCCTCGGGTGGAAGTCGGAAAGTAAAGGCCATTGGAAAGACAAAAGATCCATGCTCGAATGTTCCGACTCGTCGTTACAATCCCGTGGCAGCTAACAGATAGTAAATCGGAGCTCGGATGAAGAAGTTATGGAAGAAAGAGCCTTTGAGTCTCTTAGGAGAACTCTGATCAGAGGAAAGGGGAGGAGAGGGGTGAGTTGAAAAGGAGGAGGGGACCCCTCCTTTTATAGGAGAGAAAAGAAAAAGTACACTGTGTGTACTTTATGGTACATGGCGTGTACTCGGTTATTTCACACGGTCTCCACGTGGCTTCCAACACGGCTCCACCGCCGTTGACTGATCAACACACGGTTTGAGGGAAACGCATATGCGGGGAAGGACTACATGGCGTGTAGTACTGGAAACATGGTGTGTACCCATTTATTTCACACTACAAGGATAGGGCTCCAACACAGCACACATCCGTTGACTGGTCAACACATGGTAGCGCGTACGCGGGGAACGACTACATGTCATGTAGTTTGGACACACGGCGTGTACTCATTTATTTCACCCAGCTCAAACACGGCACACGGCCATTGACTAGTTAACACACGGTAACACATATGCAGGGAGAGACTACACGGCGTGTAGTATTGGACACATGGCATGTACCAATTTTTCTCACACTGCAAGGAAACGGCCTTCAACACGGGGTATACCCGACTAGGGGGTACATAGAGTGTACTTAAACTACACGACGTGTAGTTTCAATATTCTGGAAAATGTGGGAAAAGTCCATCTTACCCTCCAAAACACTTCGTGGCCTTAATTTGATAAAGTAATGGGACGAAGAGGTCGGGGCCATTACATCAGTTACCTCTTACAACATTCTCATCCCTGAGAATTCTAAAACCAACCTAGAGGAACCCAATAAGATACCTCTTAGGGTTCTCGTTATAACAGGAACCAAATTAACAACCCTAATCATATGTGTTAGGAATTCCTTCTCCTATGTCGAGATGTTATCCGCTTTAGGCGTCACTAGCTCTCTTGCACGGGTTTAATCTCATCCTTATTAATGTGTCTCGATTAAGAATTGGGTCTTCCCACTTTTATACAATAGGATTTTTTTCAACTCGTACTACCCCCAACACCACACAACCAACACACCGCCCGAACATGTGGTTTTGGGAAATTCCTTCTCCTATGTCGGGATATTATCCGCTTTAGGCGGCACTAACTCGCCCACATGGGTTCAATCGCATCCGCATTAATGCGTCTCGATTAAGGGTCAGGTTTTTCCCTTTTCCCACACATCCGGACATGTTACACACTTCCAGAGAACAAGGAAACAAAAGGTCTCCCGACCGACAAGCCAAGCATTCCATATATCAAAGGTACAGAGTATAACATCAACATAAAGCTCAAAATAACAAGGGAAAACACAAGTCAAAAAAACTCTGGGTACTGAGCGAGCATCTGGGTCTCCCGCTCCCATGTTCTCTCCTCGAGGCCGCCATACCTCCACAACACACGAACCAACGGAATGGTTCGTCCACAGAGCACCTTCTCTTTACGATCCTCAATTCTGACTGGTCGTTCCTCGAAGGTCGCGTCGTCTCCCATATCTAACTCTCCCCAGTTGATAACGTGAGAGTCGTCGTGTATGTACCGATGAAGCTGGGAGATGTGGAAGACGTCATGAACCTTCTCCAACTTAGGTGGCAGGGCCAGCTGATATGCCACCTCGCCGACTCGCCTCAGCACCTCAAAAGGTCCGATGAACATAGGTGAGAGCTTTCTCCCATTCCCAAACCTCTGCTGCCCCCGTCGATGGGAATCCTTCAAGAACACATGATCTCCCACCTTGAACTCCAAGGGCCTCCTCCGATGATCAACATAAGACTTCTGTCAGTCCTGAGCAGCTTTCATCCTCTCACATACAAGATGGACTTTCTCTGTGGTGCTCTGTACTACCTCTGGCCCAAGAGCACCTGTCTCACCACCCTCTGCTCAGCAAATGGGTAAACGACATGGTCTTCCATACAAAGCATCAAACGATGCCATGCCAATAGTAGAGTGGAAGCTGTTGTTGTAGGCAAACTCTACTAAAGGCATGTATGATACCCATGATCCTCCAAAATCCAAAACACATGCTCGTAGCATGTCCTCTAGTATCTGGATAGTGCGCTCTGTCTGCCCATCGGTCTGGGGGTCGAAAGCAGTGCTAAGGTGTAGCTGGGTGCCAAAAGTATGTTGTAACCCCCACCAGACTCGTGAGGTAAACCAAGTATCATGATCCAAGATGATAGTCTTTGGGACTCCATGCAACTGCACAACATCGTCTATGTACCTCTGTGCTAAGGTACTCATCGGGCCTGAATCCTTAATTGCTAAGAAGTGATATGATTTCGTTAGTCGATCCACCACTACCCAGATAGCATCATAACAACCCTGAGCTCTGGGTAGTCCTACGACGAAGTCCATTGACATGTCATCCCACTTCCACTCAGGGACATCTAAAGGATGCAACAAACCAATGGGAACACGGTGTTCATCCTTCACTTTCTGACACACTAGGAATTTAGCCACAAACTCCGCCACTGCCCATTTCACCCTGGGCCACCAAAACTGTTCCCTCAGGCCTTGGTACATTTTTGAAACTCCTGGATGTACTGCCAAGGCTGAGCAATGGAACTCACGGAGAACTCCGTCCCACATTGCCTCTGGAACAAACAACCATCCATGGAAAAGCATCCAATGTCGGCTTTCCTCTGACCATCCTTCTGAAGCATTCACATGATCGACACAATCCTGCATCACTTCTGCCTTGGAGTTCCCCCAATGAGACTCTTCCACCTGCTGCAACAAGGACGACTGCATCATCATCTGAAACAAACAACCTATAACACCTTCTTCCCTGGAATCCAAGTGCAAGGCACCCAACTCTCCAATCACTTTCCAAGCATCAGTGGATTCCCGAACCACATCCTTATGCGACTTCCTTCTCAGGGCATCATCCAAAACGTTGCCCTTACCTTCAGTGTAAGAGATCTCAAAGTCATAGTCTTGGAGAAACTTTACCCATCTCCACTGCCGCAGGTTCAGGTCACGCTGGGAGAAGATATAACGCATGCTCTTGTGATCTGAGAAGACCAAAAATCACTCCCCAAATTTGTAATGTCACCATAACTTCAGTGCAGACACTTCTACTGCATGCTCTACGTCATGGGTGGCATAGTTACGCTCGTGAGGGCGTAACTGCCCAGACTCATTAATAGATCACTCCCTTCTTCTACATCAGAACGCACCCCAGACCAAGGCCATAAGCATCACAAAGCACCTCATACAACAACCCTTCCTCTGGAAACCTGAGTACGGGAGCACTGACCATCTTCTCCTTTAGGTAGTCGAAAGCCTTCTGGCATTGCTCACTCTATAGGAAGACCTGGTTCTTCCTAGTCAAAGCTTTCAATGGAGTAGAAACTTGAGAGAAGTCAGAAACGAACCTCTAATAGTAACCTGCTAACCCCATAAAACTATAAAATTCTGCCACACTCTTGGGTGCTGCCCAAGAAACAACTGCCTCCACCTTCGACGGGTCCACTGACACTCCATGCTGAGACACTACGTGCCCAAAAATGTGTACTTATGGTGTCAAGAACATACACTTCGACAATTTCCCATAAAGATGGAGGTGTGGAAGGACTTCCAAGACTGACCTGAGATGCTCAACGTGCTCCTCCTCTGATCTTGAGTAGACCAGGATGTCATCGATAAACACAACGATGAACCGGTCAAGAAACTCTCGAAAGACAAAGTTCATAAGTCCCATGAACACAGCCGGTGGATTTGTAACTCCAAATAGCATTACTACAAACTCAATGTGCCCATACCTGCACCTGAAATCCATCTTCGAGATGTCACTATCCTTTACCCTCACCTGATGATACCAAGATCGTAGATCAATCTTGGAAAACCATCCTTCTCCCCTCAGTTGGTCGAAGAGATCATCTATCCTTAAAAGGTGGTAATGGTTCTTGACCGTTACCTGGTTCAACCTTCGGTAGTCTATGCATAGCCTGAGTCAACCATCTTACTTCTTCACGAATGAAACTGGATCACCCCACGGCGATACGCTGGGTTGAACAAAACCCTTATCCATCAGATCATCAATCTGAATCTGTAACTCCCGCAACTCTAAAGGTGCCATCTGATAAGGGGTCATTGAAATCGGATGAGCACGGGGCTATAAGTCTATCGCGAACACAACGTCACGTCAGCGGGGGGGGGGGGGGGGGTAGAGTCACAACCTCCCCAGGAAAAACATCGAGGAACTCCCCAACAACCACTGAGACATCCATCATCTCTGTATCAGTTGGAACCACTGATAACCTGCCTAACAAGGAAAGGAAGGGCTTCACATGCCGAATTCCTACCTGATAGCTCCTCTCGCCAACAAAAGATACACGCTGCCCATCCACGTCGGAGGACACAACTCTTTTCCAGAAGTAGTCGATAATGGCACTAACAGAAAACAACTAGTCGATGCCTAGGATGACATCATATGGCTGCATCTGTAACAGAAGAAGGTCCCCACTAGATCGATGTGGTCCCAACGTCAGCCCACATCCCCGACAAACACAAGATATGCTGTTCTGGCCTCCAACTGGTGTACTCAGCACTAGTGGTACGAAAATTCTCTCTACGTGTAGTCCCAAAGCATGGGCTAGAATAGCTGCAACAAAGTAGTGTGATGCTCCCGAAACAAAATAAGCAGAAACGAGAGTGCTGAACAAACAAATCGTACCTCGAACCACCTCTTGTCCGGCCGGAGCTGTCAACTCTACTGCGTGAAACTGTCCACGCCCAGCACCTCTGCATCTCTGATGTCGTCCACCACCCCAATCACGCCCTGATCGAGGTCCCTGAGGAGCACACTAAGGTCAGCTTCTTCCCACAAAGTCTGCCCTCGGAGGAGCATGGTCCTGCTGCTGCTGGAAGGGCCTCGTCGACAACTGGTGCTGCTGTGTGAGCACTGAACCTGCCCACCTCCACCGTAATGAGCTCGGGTCGGGCACCGACTCTGAACGTGCCCGAAACCTCCACAAGAAAAACACTTCAGTCCTAGGCTCGTGAAAAAGGGACGAGGACCCCAAGATCTGGACTGGAACTGTTGGGGCCTGATCCCCACTGGCCTGAACGTGGAAGGTCCCGTCGCAGGAGACCTGCTGCTAACTGCCTTTCCCTTCGATGAGCCTGGCTGGATCCCCTCTCGTGGTGCACCTCCCAGCGAGTTCATCCTCTCTACAACCTCTACCTTCTTTTGTACTGCCAAGTACGTCGGAAGGGTGAAGGGGGTGACAGCATACTGGACCGAAGGATGAAGCGCCTCCTCCAAACGTCTCACCCGAGACTCCTCATACGAAAAGAGATCTGGAGCAAAGCATAGGAGATCCTTGAACTTGATCCCCAACTCTCATACTGACATACTCCCCTACTGAAGACACAGTTACTCCTGCCACTTCTCCACCTTGATCATGGAATAAAGGAATTCCTATCAGAATTCCTTCTCAAAGTCAGCCCATGGAACCTCTTCCTCTATCCTCCCTCCGAGGTAGAGCTTCCACCACTGTCAAGCCACACCTCTCAGGTGACTGAATACTAGGGGAACCCAGTACTAACCTCGGACTTCTTTAGGGTCTGCCGCTGAAAAGAACGAAGAGTCTTCTTCCACTTGCTATCTTCCTCCAATCAGTCATTCCTGAACTGATTGACTCCCTGAATCTGCTGGGCCATGACCATCTATGCCACCTAGGGATGACGTCCAGGTGCCATAGCTGTACGGTAAACAGAGATCGCCTAAGCACAAGTTATAAGGAAAAACTCAATGTTTTATTTTATCATTTTATTTCAATTTCATTCCCAGAACACCCAAATCAAGTAAAACAGAATCATAATGATGCATGTACCTTCCCTAGGGTCTCTAAACTGCAATAAATGTAGTCTCACTCAGTCGTTCGGTAGGCTCAGAGTCCTTTCATCGGATCATGGGGGGCCCTAAAATCTCGTGTCCAAGCCGGTCTTCCCTGGCCTATGTCACACACCAAGATTAACTAACACGGTTTCCCTACCATCCCATGCAATCCTCACTGTGCCTAACTCCAAACTCCATCCTATCTCTCAACCATCACCTCTGATACCATTCTCCCATGACCCCCTCCCACCAAAGATGCCCCTCTTGAGCTGGTAATGGTGAAAGGGAGATAATGACCCCCCGAGTCCCGCCTCCAGTAGGCCCCGGGGTGGAGACTAGAACCAAGGGTATGAGTTTTCACAAATATGGGTGGCATTACTCTATTTATTATTTTACGATCGGGAAATAGGACAAGTCAACCACCAAAAAGGAAAAGAAAAAGTGTAGAAATAAACCCAAACCAAGCCCACATGCATGTTTAAACAACTTTATAAAAAGGTGAAAGTACAAGAAATCTCAAAGTACAATACCAAATGAAACATGTGTACAACAACAAAAATAACTCCAACTGTCTGACTAGTAAGGTCCCGCACGGCCCTGGTAGTCCTCCTAAAAACCTATAAGTAAACGTAGGGTGAGCATACAAGTATACTCAATAGGGAAACCTAAAGCTCTCGTGCACAAGTGGGGAGAAATCCTAATGTCCCATGAGAACAACAGAAGAAACCTTGCAGGGAATTCTGTCCACCCAACCTCACCAGCCACACTCACCAAAAACACAAGACAACAAGTAGTAGTTTATAAGAAACAAGAGTATTGGGCACCCCGCACCATTTTCCATTAGTTAGCTGCTCTTCCTAATGGAGAATTTCCTGACGTAGCCACACTCTCCCCGCCCGCACACACCTGGGCCTCACAACCACGTATCCCGCCCGCACACACCTCGACCACACAACCACGTATCCTGCCCCCACACACCTGGGCCTCACAACCATGTATCCCGCCCGCACACACCCAGGCCCCGCAACCACGTATAACGTCCGCACACACCTGGGCCTCCCAACCACGTATCCTGCCTGCACACACCCGAGCCTTAAAACCACATATCCTGCCCACACACACCTGGGCCTTATCCCGAAGATTCATCAGAAATAGTAAAACCTGCCCGAAGAGTCTCGGGCTAGAACCACCCCAATCAAAACCTACACGAAGAGTCTTAGGTGTAAGGTCGCCTCAATCCATCACATCCTAAGGAAGAAGGATCAAGAAGGAGCTAGTAACTAATGGAAAAACACCCTCTCCCAGGAAATGGGAGTGTTTGACACTAAGTGCTCAACATGGGTGGGGTGCGATAAAACACAAATGATACAGATATATATATGTATAACAAACACACAGACCAACCTATGGCTTCTAAACAGAGAAACTGAGCACGTGACTTGGCACTGCTAATATGAAGCATGCATACAAAAAACAACCCCAACCCCATTTTGGTTTTCACTTTTTAGCAGAATTAGTTTATTTAGTTCCTTAACAACTGGGAAACTATCCACAACCAATCACATCGATCGTTCGTAAAACGTATCCCTGCCATCCACAAATCAAGTTAGGAAAACCCAAGCAACACAACCAAGTCCCTTCTTATCAGCCAACCAACCCCATTGATTATTAATCCCATTCAACTACCATGACCCACCATTCATTAACTCTTCCACTTTTTATTTATTATTCCCAGCCCATAGTCTGCTCACATTCCAACCCATCCCTGCTGCCCTGCTGCCAACCACCATAACCACAACTTCAACAAAACCCTTACATCATTATCCCTTTAATACCATTTATTGCAGCCCCGCTTCCCATCACTAACATAGAATTCAAACCAACCCCCAACCAAGCCAACTGTAGTCCCACTACTCGCCCAAACCACAACAACCCACAAACACCCCCATCACAGGCCACGTAGACAAGACAACACCCAGATGTTCAATATTCCATTTTGTTTAACTGAGGCGATCACACAAGGGTTTGAGATTTTAAATAGACAACTTTACGTGATTAACCAATTCCACATTTAACAAAGACCCATTTTCCAAAACGGTCTAGAATGATAGGGCGACATTTAATTGCACAAAAAAAGGCCCCCAATGACCGTAATTTTCAATAGGCATAAGCTTATTCAATTCACAATATAATATCAAAAGATATAAAGTAACCGCAATCAAAATCCTCTCAAACCCGTTCATTAACCTGTTATTATCTTTATTTAATGGTTCAACTGTTTCTCATGAAAACAAGAGGATACCCACCCCACATGATGAAAAATTTAGAGAGACAAAGATAAGATCCCTACCTCAACAGGTTCCGATCGCAATGCTCCCCCGGATCAACCATTGAAGACGTCCCTCGGCGTCCGTCACTTTTGTCGGGTCCCAGAAAAACCTCCTCAGGTGGAAGTCGGAAAGGAAAGGCCATTGGAAATACAACAGATCCATGCTCGGAAGTTCCATCTCGTCGTTTCGATTCCGTGGCCGCTGACGGATCGTAAATTGGAGCTCGGACGAGGAAGTTATTGAAGAAAGAGCCTTCGAGTCTCTTGGGAGAACTCTGCTCAGAGGAAAGGGGAGGAGAGGGGTGACTTGAAAAGGAGGAGGGGACCCATACTTTTATAGGTGAGAAAAGAAAAATTACACGGCGTGTACTCGGTTATTTCACACGGTCTCCACGCGGCTTCCAAAACGGCTCTACGATTGTTGACTGGTCAACACACGGTTTGAGGGTAACGCATACGCGGGGAAGGACTACACGGCGTGTAGTAATGGACACACGACGTGTACCCATTTATTGCACATGGCAAGGACACAGCTCCAACATGGCACACGGCTGTTGACTGGTCAACACACGGTAACGCGTATGCGGGGAAGGACTACATGACTTGTAGTTTGGACACACGACGTTTACTCATTTATTTCACACGGCTCCAACACGACACACGACCATTGACTAGTCAACACACGGTAACGCATGCGCAGGGAGAGACTACACGGTGTGTAGTATTGGACACACGACGTGTACCAATTTATCTCACATGGTAAGGACACGGCCATCAATACGGGGTATACCCGGCAAGGGGGTACACGACATGTACTCAAACTACACGGCATGTAGTTTCAAAATTCTGGAAAGTGTGGGAAAAGTAAATCGTACCCTCCAGAACACATCGTGGCCTTCTTTTGACAACGGAATGGGCCATAGAGGTCCGGGCCATTACAGGATAGTCTTGTTTGAAGGATCAAAATGAAGTGAATAGTTGAGGATGAAGTGCCTGTTTATAAATGGGATGAGTGGATCTTTTGGAATCCTCAAAAATATTTATTTATAAAAAATTAAAACCCACATAAAAACCTTATAAATTCCCCAAGGGTTCTAATATTATCAACCAATAATTTTTAGCAACGTTTTTATATCAATTTAGGCATTATCATTTTAACTAACAATTAGTTCTTCTATTTAATTTTTAACTAGGGAAACAAATATATCAATATTAAAAAGGGGAGATATTTAATTATCTAAAGTTAATTGGACAATAAATGAATAATTGATAATTTTTTAGACCATATAACAGTTATTACATATTTATAAAAATTGGTTAATGTTTTTTAAATAATTTAAGAAACATTATTCTAAAAAAATATCAATATTGTCAATTTTGAAACTCTTTATTTAATGGATATTTAAAAATATAAATATAATAAGTGCACCTATATCCAAATATTTTATTTTATCCCTATGTGGTTATGTAAATATAGAAAACTCATTTGACATAATAATTATCCCAAATTATATTTATTAAAATATTTGTAATAACATTTTTTTGATATCTTCAGAAATATAGTAATTACTACCTCAATTTTATTTAATAATTTAATATACACATTTGTGGAATAAAAATTCAAAAAAATAATATGACTAATATAAATCCATTATATTTCATAATAATAACTTTAGTTGATTTTTCCTTTAAAAAATACAACATTAAAAATGCTATACTCGTTAAAAACATGAATGTGAAAAATATATCTTCAAATTATGTAAAAGAATATAATTGACATAATCTATTCTATAATCTTCAAAATGGCCAATAATTAGACACGTGGAAGATTATGGTCGAGATATACATGACGAATAAGGTTTGGTCAAGTTTTTGGGCTTTTTTATGGTGATTAATATTTAGAAAAAATTGTTTGATTAATTTTTCATCAATTAATTAATTTTTTCATCATCAAAGAGTAAGTCTTTAAGGTAATTATTTTTTCCAAAAAATTAAATATATATTTTGAGGATAATGAAATACATTTAATTTTAAAAATTATTCTTTATAATTCAATTTATCATTTATATTACCATATGTTAAATATAATTTTATTATTAAAGACTGAGTGAGTCATATTTGACTTCTCTTTAAATAAAATAAAATATATTTTCCAATCTCATCATAGTGAGAACTAATGGATACTTTTT
This sequence comes from Viscum album, assembly GCA_963277665.1. Classification (NCBI taxonomy): domain Eukaryota; kingdom Viridiplantae; phylum Streptophyta; class Magnoliopsida; order Santalales; family Viscaceae; genus Viscum; species Viscum album. The sequence continues at coordinate 936,147,905 of OY728164.1, read as the reverse complement.
CAACATACGAATTTTTTAGGAAAAATTATAATCATCCAATTACATTAGTACATGTGTTTGTATATGTATATAATATTATTTTTACATTTAATATACTTATTTACCCTTTTACCGTGTCAATATTATTTACCAAATTTAATATTAATATTTCCAAAAAGTAAAATTAAATTATTTAAATAATGTTGACCAACTAATTCAATGTATGGAATCATATTTTCAAAATTCAAACCACAGAAGTTTCAGTAATTAATATAAAAATATTCTTGTTATTAAAATGTAGAAATTGGTTTTGAAAGAGAAAATATTTCCAAATACTAAAATGTTTTTACATCTGAATTTATTATAAAATTAATTCAAATGACCTAAATTATATTAAATGTTATAAATATATTTTATTTATACTCTAAAACCATTCTATTATATTATTTGACCATATAAATTTTTTCAATGAAAAAATATATATTAAATAAAAATTTAGCGTATTTTCTCTATTCATTCAAATAATAATGTTATCAGAAAAATATCAGAAATTCATCCAAATTATATTTTTATACCCCTATTAAAAATACAATGTTTATTTTGTGACATAAAAATTAATAATGTATCCAAATATTAATTTAAAAGGGGTTTTACATTCAATTTTTTAAACTTATCCTTTTAAAAAATAAGTTTTTGCATCAAATAGTGGTTTATTCAAACCCTGTGAATAAAATATCCCTTGGATGAATATAAAAAATATTTTATTATGTATATAATAAATATATATATACTTAATATCATTACCAAAGGTAATTCACACATAAATACTGATAAAAAACTATTTTGTTGAATATTTTATTGATAATAAATGATATAAATACCTCACATTGTGCTAAATATATTCATTTATGAAATATTTGGGATTAAATCATTTAATTGAAAATTTGATAAAAATTCCAGATTTACTCTTTTAAAATGTACTGTAGTATTTCAAAGATACATATTATAATATTTATTATTTGAACATAAAATCCTATTACAGTGTTCCTGACTTAATGTTCTACAACTTTCATTCAGGACACTAGAGCTAAAGAGTGTTTTGGATGGAGTAAATGGGCCATTAATTCAATGGTGGGATGGACTCGGCAGAATGGACATGGGTTCTATATTTTGGCCATATCTTCTTAATATGGACTTATATTGTGCCCAAATTTTGATGAAAGATCGGGGAAATGATTTTTCACGAATAATCCTTCTAGAGGGCCGGCCAATTCATGCGTTTTGGAGGTCAACTATGCAGTGAAACAAGGAATAATATATTTGGCCAATTTTTTCATTTCACACTAAAAACGATATGTAACCCTAGCCCTCACAAACACAATTTAAATGGTATTTTAATTCTTTGAGAGGGGTGGTCTAGGCTTATGGATGTTGTGGCCGAAGGTTTATCTCTTGGGAGCCCTACACAACTCTTGTAAGAAGTAAGGCTTTGTGCAAATCTCTCTTCCAAAAAGGCTCTCCTCTCCCACCTTCTCTTTGTATTTCTTTTCATTCATGTTTGTATCATGAATTTATCTTAAAATAATCTTCTTTATTCTTCCATTTTATTCTTCTCTTAATATTATTTATTTGGTTTTATTCAAGAGTGGAGAAGAGATTGGGTTCTACCCTCTCAATCCCTTGCTAGTGCAAAACGTCTCCATGATGACCACACCACCAATGGAAGAGTAGTTTTTAGTGATCGATCTATCTTCTACCCTATTAATTTAATTATTTTTAATCATTGAGCTATTTTAATTCAAATAAAATGATCCATGGATTGTGTTTTTAAATTTTATGAAACTAAGAAAGCAATTGAACAATTAACACAAAAACACACGAGGTCGGGATTTTGTGTAAACTGTGAGAGCGCAATCTTAATCGGTAATATAAGACCACACGGGATAAATTTACAGAGTTAAAATATAATCCCTAAACACAATTCATACTCATTTCTAGAATGGATATGTGCTCTAATTATCCACTGACCATAATCTAACCTTAGAACAACAATCAAAGCAGGGTGCTGCGATTGCGTGTTCTGAAGCTAGCCTAGGGTTTAAGTAATTCTGTCTTTACGGTTATGTAAAATCTGGTAGGGTTTGGTGGTTGACGAATTAGGGGATAGTAATTAAGTGGATATTGATTTAAATGATATTTATTAACAAGTAAATGAAGAGGTAGAGTTAGATCGATTATGCCTTTCAAAATATTTTCTAAAAAAAATCTTCTTGTTGTGTCTTTTTAATCAAACTTCATTTCAAAATTAAAAACAAAAAAAATGAAATCTTCATCCAGCAAACTTCTTCGAGATTTATAAACAATCAAAAACCCTCATACTTTCAAGTTGTGTTTTAATTATTTAATATTTTATTTTTAGAATACCTTTAAGATGTTTTTTTAATTTACTTCCTCCTTTGAGAAACGACCTTGGTCAGCCACTCTGCTGCACCTAAGTACCCCAAAATCACATTAATCATTTGAGGGATCCCACGACAGCGCTTTTTCAAATTAGCATCGTTTCCGGGGAGGAAATTAATTATTTCAACCAATTAGAGGTATTTATTTTATTTTACATTTTATTCTCTTCCTCTCTTCTTTCTTCCTTCTTTACCCAATCAGATTTTTTTCATCTTCTTTTATTTTCGTATACTTTTTTTTTGGACCATCAACTCAAACTTATTATATCTATTTTAATATGGTCCGATTTATTTCTTTTCATTTTTATTTGATCTATGACACGAACTAATCCGGAATACCTATTAGATCTTGACCTTGAGATTGAATGTAGCTTTAGGGCTCGAATCAGACATTCTCAGTCTATAGGAAGTTTCAACATTCAACAAGTTTGAGAAGTCCTCCACTTTCAGAAGATTGAAATTTGAAGCAATTAAAATTTAACCATAAAACAAGAACCAATGGATGAAAATAATGGAAATGAACTTAATAGAACTATTTGAGAACTGGATACACCTGATATAAACAATCAACCAAATTTTATTGCATACCCAAATCTCGAATCAGACTTTGAACTAAAATCTGGGTTAATTCACTTACTTCCAAAGTTTCATGGCCTCTCTGATGAGGATCCCAATAAACATTTGAAAGAATTTAATGTGGTTTTCTCGACCCTAATACCACGAAATGCCTCTACATATCAAATCAAATTAAGATCATTCCCATTTTCACTTGATGGAGCTACAAAGGAATGGATGTACGATTTACAACTTGAAGATGTAACATGTTGGAACGATTTGTAATGTCTTTCCTTTCAGAGATTTTATCCAGCATCAAAGACCACTTCCATTCGAATGGAGATCTCAGGGGTCAAGAAATATTAAGGGGAGTCAATGTATGGGTACTCGAAGAGATTCAAGAAGTTGTGTGCAAGCTGTCCACATCTCCAAATCAGTGAGAAACTCCTCATTCAGTACTTCTATGAAGGACTCACACCTATGGAGAGAAGCATGGTGGATTCCATAGTAGAATGGGCATTGGTGGAGAACACACAAGTAGCCACACATGCATTGATCGAAACGATGGCCCAAAACTCTCAACAATTTGGTGATAGAGGTACACCACATGTTAGGGGAGTACATCAGGTAAGTCCTACTTCTCTTGAAAGTTATTTGATTGATACCATGTTAGAATTATTGACCACTATGGTGAGGCAAATTGCTTTGGCTCAAAATACATCCCAACCCAGTCCTTCAAGGCCTTGTGAAATTTTCACTTAGACAAGCCACCCAACCGACTGTTTCCCACAACTACAAGAGAAAGAGGATCACGCAGCAGTATACCTAGGGATACCATATCAGCAATAACAACAACAAACATATCCCCAAAAGAAGTTTAATCCAACATACAACCAATGGTGTAAGGATCAATCAGACACGAGGTATGGCTCTGGACAACAAAAAAGTCCACCCTTTAAACAAATCATCCAGCAGCCTCCACCTTACCAGCAGGGTTTGCAACAACCCAAAAGGATATTTTAATGTCATGACTGAACAAACCAACAACAAGGGAATCCCCCACCAATGGTAGATTCTAAAACTAAGGACCTTTTGAAGAAAATTTTTCCTAATCAATAGAATGAGCTGAAAAGTCATGGTTTGGAGCTGAGGGAGTTGAAGACTCAAATGAGCCAGATTTCCACCGCCCTCCATGAACTTGTAAGTAAGAATTCCAGAAATCTACCTTCCCAACCCACTCAAAATCCAAAGGGGAATGTTAGTGCCATCAAATTGAGAAGTGGGAAGAAAATAAACGATACATCTTTACCTAGAAATCCCCTTGGATTCACCTCAACTCCAGAGAAGCCGCATTCCATAACAACTGATGAGAAATCAAAGGAGAAAGACAAAGGTAAGAAAAAGATTGATGATGTTCCTCCTAAAAGACTTCCTTTTCAAAACAGGGTTGTTCAAACCAAGAAGATTGTTGAAGAAGCAATGAAAAAGGATTTTTTGGACACATTCAAGCATGTGGAGGTCAACATTTCTCTACTTGAATCCATTATGAAAATTACAAGGTATGAAAAATTCTTAAAAGAACATTGTACCAATCAAAGAGGGAACAAGGGAAATGAGTGGATCAATCTCGGAAGGAATGTGTCAACACTCATTACATGACCTCTCTCAATGCCGACAAAGTGCAAGGATCCATGGGCATTCCCCATCCCATGAACCATAGGGGAGTTGAGCTTTTCTGATGCACTTTGTGATTTGGGAGATTCCATAAATGTGATGCCTCCCTCTGTATTCACTTCTTTGCAGGTTGGTGAGCTGAAACCGACGAGAGTAGTGGTGAAGTTGGCAAATAGAGCTACGACATATCCGGCGGGAGTTCTTGAGGATGTACATGTCCCGGTAAGATACATGATCTTTCCAGCATATTTCTATGTACTTGAAATAGAGGATGATCAGGAAAGTTCTCATGCCCCTATTATCTTAGGCAGACCCTTCTCGAAACTGCAAAAATTATCATAAATGTCAATGAGGGTACACTTTACATGGAATTTGTGGATGAAGTTGTGATATTTAATGTTATGGATTCCATGAAGTACCCCTCTGAGTATCATTCTGTATTTGTTATCTCCCATTTTGAACCACCAAGTAAAAACACCATGGAATTATATTATCCTATGCTTAGGGATATTATGAGTATTTGTTCTAGTTTGATGTCTAAGAGTACATCCACACCCTTTTCTAAGGAACAAGACTCTCTAAGATTTGATTTTGAAATGGAATAAATTTTGATTTTGATCATGTGAACTCTAATTATGACGTGCCTGTTGAGTATGCTGATGGATTTGATGCATTATTTTCAGATTTTGATGATGTATATTCTTATACTGATGCTCTTTGTGCACATATTTCAGTTCCTTCAATGACCCCATCCATACACCACCCCCTAAACATGAACTCAATCCATTTCCAAAAAATCTCAAATACTCATACTTGTTAAATGGTGAGAAATTACCTTTAATCATTGCTAACAATCTCCCTTTTGAACATGAAGAAAGTTTTTTGAATCTTTTGAGGGAGAACATCAGAGAAATCGGGTGGACCTTGGCTGACATATCTGGTATTAGCCCATCCATTTGCAGGCATATGATTCTTTTTGAGGATGGGGCTAAAATGGTAAGGCAACCACAAAGGAGACTCAATCCAACCCTTCTCAAGGTTGTTAAACAAGCAGTTTAAAAATTTCTTGAGGCAGGTATAATCGATCCCATTTCTGATTCTCAGTGGGTAAGTCCTATTCAGGTTGTGCCTAAGAAAAGTGGTGTTATTGTTGTTAAAAAAGAGAAAGATGAGTCTGTTCCAATAAGGGTACAAAACAGTTTGTGTGTGTGTGTCGATTATAGGAAACTAAGTCATTCCACCCACAAAGAACATTTAACCCTCACAATTATTCATCAGATGCTTGAGAAAATAGCTGTGAAGACACACTATTGTTTCATGGATGGATTTTATGGTTATTTTCAGGTTCCTATTTCTACGGTGGATCAGGAGAAGACTGCATTCACCTGTCCCTATGGCACATTTGCCTACTGGAGGATGCCATTTGGACTTTGCAATGCCCCAGGTACCTTTAAGAGATGCATGATGAGTATTTTTTATGATTTTATTGAGACCTACATAGAGGTATTTATGGATGATTTTACAGTGTATGTATCCCCATTTGATGAATGTCTAAATAGTATGAGAATGGTATTGAATCGTTGTATTGAGAAGAATCTGGTCCTGAACACTGAAAAGTGTCATTTCATGGTAGAGCATGACATTATCTTAGGGCATGTAGTGTCAAAACATAGGATAGAGGTTGAGAGATCTAAGATAGACATTATTTCATCCTTACCATATCCTTCATGTGTGCGTGATGTTAGATCTTTCCTTAGACATGCTGAATTTTATCGATGCTTCATCAAATATTTTAATAAGATCACTCTACCCTTATCTCGATTGCTTCAAAAAGATATTGACTTCAATTTTGATAATTCATGCAGGGTATCATTTGATGATCTAATTAAGTGTCTGACCACTCCACCGATCATATAGCCCCCGCGGTGGGACCTTCCATTTGAGCTTATGTGTGATGCCTCCAACTTCGCGGTTGGAGGTGTCTTATCTTAGAGGGTGGAGGGACGTTCACATGTGATCACCTAAGCATCGAGGAAACTGGATTCTGTCTAATCAAATTACACAACCATGGAAAAGGAGTTTCTTGTTGTCATATTTTCTTTAGATAAATTCCATTCATATTTATTGGGCTCTAATGTAGTTGTTTTTTCTGACCAAGCAGCTCTAAGGTACCTCTTAAAGAAGCCAGATGCAATGCCCAGGCTGATCTGATGGATGGTCCTTATTCATGAATTTTATATTGAGATAAAGGAAAAAAAGGGGTCAGAAAACTTTGTGGTGGACCACATGAGTAGGCTTACTCGCACACTAGAGGATGACACCTTGGACAAGGTACCACTTCAGGACACTTTCCCTGATGAGCATCTTTATTCCATCTTTGGTACGCATCCTTGGTATTAATATTTAGTTAACTACCTTGTTGCCTCTGAAATCCATGAAAATTTAAAAGAAACATCAAGTCCAAAAACTAAAAAGTGATTCTAGGTTTTATGTGTCAGATGATCCTTACCTCTGGCACATGTGTAGTGATCAAGTCATTAGGAGGTGTGTTCCCGATCATAAGTTTGAGTCTCATTCGCATTTCTTTCATAAACTTGCTTGTGGTGGACACTTTTGTCCCCAACGTACTTATAAAAATCTCTTAGACACTGGATTATATTGTCCTAGATTATTCCATGATTCCCATGTGTTTTTTAAGTCACAGTCTCGTTGCCAACACACTGGAAACATTTCAAGGATACACGAGATTCCCCAACAACCCATTTTATTCTGTGATAATTTTGATGTTTGGAAAATTTATTTTATGGGACCTTTTCCTAGTTCCTTTGGTTTTTTGTACATTTTGGTTGCTGTTGATTATGTGAGTAAATGGGTGTAGGCTAAGGCCACCAGGACTGATGATTCTCATGTTGTTGTGGATTTTGTCAAGGCTCAAATTTTCTGCGGGTTTGGAGTACCAAAGGCCATAATCAGTGACAAAGGGACACACTTTTTCAATAAGAATTTTACTTCCTTCCTTCGAAAGTATGGGGTGACACACAAAACATCAACACCATACCACCCCCAAACAAATGGCCAGGCTGAGGATTCAAATCGTGAGTTGAAACAAATCTTGGAGAAAACTGTGCAGCCAAATAGGAAGGATTGGAGAAAGCGCTTGGATGATGCATTTGGTTCTTATAGGACAGCATACAAGACCCCCATTGGTATGTCACAATTTCAGATTGTTTTTGGGAAAGAATGTCATCTCCCAGTGGAAGTCGAGCATCGGGCATATTGGGCTAAAAAGAAATGCAACATGGATTTGGCCCAAGATGGAATTCAAAGGAAGTTGAAAATTCAAGAGTTTGAGGAGATTCAACTGTCATCATATGAGAACTCAAGAATATACAAGGAAAGATACAAAGCAGTTTATGATATAATTATCCAACAAAAGGAGTTTCATGTTGGAGAGAAAGTCCTTCTCTACAGTTCACGACTGACGCTGATGCCTGGTAAGTTGCGTTCCAGATGGTTAGGTCCTTATATTGTATCTAATGTTTTTATTTACGCTGCAGTAGAGATCACACAAGAGGACACTAGAAGGAGCTTTACAGTCAATGTGAAATATTTGAAGAGACACATTATGGGACTTCCTACTAATGCAGTGGATTTTATCACACTGTATGACCCCATCATCACTTTAGCACATCAAGCTGTTCCTAACCCTTTCATTTTTATATTATTTGTCCTATTTAAAAATTCTTCATTTCATGTGCATATATCATCTCAGGGGTTCACATTGAGGACAATGTTATATTTTATGTGTGGGTGAGGGAACCTTTTAGTTTAGTAATTTCAATTTTTTTCTTGTTTAAATAAACAAAACAAATAAAAATGTGTGTTTTTCAAATTTTGTGTGTTTATTTTTCAATTTTCTTAGTGTTTTTGAAATTTTTGAGCTGAAATGATTCTCATCACAATTTTTAAATTTATATCAATGAGTGAAACAATTTATCCCATGAAACTAAGATTAAATAAATGCTGAAATGACTTTGTTTCAAGTTCAAATATTTAGTAATTTCATGAAATGTGCACTGAATTTCGAATCTCATGCCACATCTCACATTCTTTATATTTGAAATCACTTTCTTGTAAGGCTTCTAAACCATTATTTTCATATTCTTTTCATTCACCTCACTTCTTGAGAGAACTAAACCATGCTTGATTTAACCAGAATTTGATTTATTTTGGTCAAAAATTGAGGGTTTGAGATACTTATGTTTAAATGATTGAGGCATTTGTTTGCTATTAAAGCCCCTATTTCAAAGAATCCTATTTTATAATGGCCTACCTTGAACATTTAATCATTTTAGCCCTTAAAATCCATGCACAACTTGTTAGGTTAACCAAATTACAAGCTAATTTTCCCTATCCAACTAACTCTTGAGGTGAAATTACATAATCTAGTTGAGCTTAAGTGTAGCGGAAGCTGTCTTGTGTTGTGATACGACATTTTGTGATAAATCAGATAAAAAATTAAATTATGAAGAGATGTGTTTTCTGCTGAAGAAAAAAATTATATTGAAATCTGTTGCTTTCTAGAGCTTTCATGATAAAAGAAGCTGTGCCTTTCTGGAACTTCTAATAGAGGGGGAAAGCTTTGCCTATCTGGAGCTTTTAAGAAAATCATGTTCAAGAATATTGACATTTTTACTTCGGAAATATTGAATGGTGTAAAAATTCCTTTATTTTTCAGGATGATGGAGCTGAATTGATACTTTGGGGATTGATGAGAAGACCATATTTATGTGAAAATTAGATTAATGCAATTTTACTTAAAAAAGGGTCAAGCCCTCCACATTAAGCCTCAGAAATTTTCGAATCTCAATCCTTCCAACCGAAAGCAACAGAAAAACCCTGATAAGTCCTCATGATAAACTTATGTCCTTGACTCGCATCGGGTAGCGATGTAAGAATTTATCAAGCCTATGGTTACCCTTGTATGAGATTGGATGAGAAAGACATTGATTTTTTTTGACATTTGTGTGAAAAGAGAAAATTCAAGTGAGATAAGTGTTTTGTTCATAAAAGGATAAATAAAGTGGAAATATATTAAATGATATAAATGAATAACTTGAAATAACGGTTCTTTATGAGGAATGATATCTTTTTGTTTCTTGGTGTGTAATTGTTTGATCTTAAGGATATGTGTTTTAAAATTGGTTTTGATTTGATGTTGATGTTTACTTGACATGAAGTTTTTCCCATGAGTGAAAAAGGGTAAGTGTGGCGGAGTTGATAAAACACTATTTTTTTTAATAAATTTATTGATAATAAATTATATAATTTCCTCACATTGTGCTAAATATATTCATTTATGAAATATTTGGGATTAGATCATTCATTTGAAAATTTGATGAAAATTCTAGTTTTACCCTTTTAAAATGTACTGTAGTATTTTGAAGATATATATACTATTGTTTACTATTTTAACTTAATATTTTGTAATGGTGTTCCTAGCTTAATTTTCTACAAGTTTCATTCATGAAACTAGATCTAAAGTGTGAATTTTAAGGGAGTAAATGGGTCATTAAGTCAATGGTGGGCTGGACTCAGCAGAATGGACATGGGTTCTTTATTTTGGTCATATCATCTACATCCGGCCTTATATTGAGCCCCAATTTTGAGGAAATCTCGAGAAAATGATTTGGCACAAATCATCATTCTATAAGGAAGGAAAATTCATGTCTTTTGTATGTCAACTATGCGGTGCAACTTATAATAAAATATTTGGCCATGTTTTTCATTTCACACTTAAAAATTTATGTAATCCAAGTCCTCACAAACTCTATTTAAAGGGGTTTTCACTCTTTGAGAGGGCTGGTCGAGGCTTTGGGAAGGTGTGGCCGAAAGGGTGTCTCTTGGGATCCCCTCACAAATGTTGGAAGATGTAAGTCTTTGTGCAAACCTATGTTCCAAAAAGTCTCTCCTCTCCAACCACCTCTTTGTGTTTCTTTTCTTTCATGTTTGTATCTTGAATTTTTCGTCAAATAATATTCTGTATTCTTCCATTTTATTCTTCTATTAATATTCATAAAAGCGTTGGAATCAAGATTGGAGATAATATTGGGTTCTACCCTTTCAATCCTTTTCCCAGGCAAAATATCTCCACGATGACCACACCGCCCATGGAAGAGTAGTTTTTTGTGATCGTTCTATCTTCTACCTTCTTCATTTAATTATTTTGAATCATTGATCTAATGTAATTCACTTAATATGATCCATGAATTGAGTTTTTAAAATGTAATAAACTATGTAAGTAGTTGAACAATTAACACAAAAACACGCGAGGTCGAGATTTTGTGAAAATTGTGAGAACACTATCTTAATCGGTAATACAAGACCACACGGGATAAATTTTTAGAGTTAAAATATAATCCCTAAACACAGTTGATACTCATTTCCAGAATGGATATATTCTCTAATTAACCAGTAACCATAAGCTAACCTTATAAAAATAATCAAAGTAGGGTGTTGTGATTGCGTGTTTCGAAGCTAGCATAGGGTGTAATTAATTCCATCTTTGTGGTTAAGTTAACTCTTGTAGGGTTTGAGGGTTAACAAATTAGGGGATCATAATTAATTTGATATTGATTTAAATTATAATTAATACCATGTATATGAAGAGTTATAGTTCGATCAATTACGCTTTTTAAAATATTTTCTAAAAAAACAACTTCTTATTGTGTATTTTTAATCAAACATCATTTCAAAATAAAAAAAATAAAATCTTCTTCCAGCAAACTTCTTCTAGATTTATAAACTATAAACAACCTCCATCCTTTCAAGTAGTGTTTTAATCCAATTCTATTTTATTCTTATAATACCTTTAAGAAGTTGTTTTAATTTATTTCCTCCTTTGAGAAACGACCTTGGTCAGCCACTCTGATGCACCTAAGTACCCCAAAATCACATTAATAATTTGAGGGCACCAACGACAACGATTTTTCAAATACAAATATCTAATTGATTTATATTTCTCATAAAAAATTGATTTCCAATGAATTCACAATGCATTTTCGTAAATTAGTTATAATTATTATTTTTAGCGTTACAACTATGCTATAATGATATCTTTATAATAAGGGCCTCTCACGATTCTTTTCAAATCAAAATTATGTGAAAATGAAGGTACTAAAGAATAAAAACTATTTAAAGTAAATGTTTCATTAAAAAAATAAGGATGTTATAGTGTAGTATACCACTAATCCAAAAAGTGGTTTTTTAAAATATAATTAAAAATTAACATTCTGTCAGTAAATCGGGATTGTAATCGGATGTTAAATGAAATCGTAGTGATATTTTAATTTTTATTGATTACTTAAGGAATAATAATCACTCACTTTGGGGTGAATATTATTATTAAATAAACTAATAGTATTTTTATTTTTATAAAATATTGGTGTGTATTTATATTTTAAACCATGTGTGCATTAGGATTTATATGTTTTCATTTTTTGAATAAAATAATTTTAATGATAATTGATGGTTAAAATATATTTTTTAGATTCATTTGGATTATGTAAATTGAAATATAATTTTTCATATACTTCTAAATGGTGATTTATTTAATTAAAATGTAGATTAAATATCAACAAGCTTTGAATTTAGGGAATTTGTATGTACCATTAAATAGAAATTTTAATCACACATAGGTGAATTTTTTTTGTGCATAACAGACTATAAACCATAACATAATATATATAACTATGATGAATTATGACCATGATAGATATTATTAGAATAAAAATTGCATTCCTTGAATAAATTTATATTTTTAGAAGTGGAATCTAAAAAATATTAAATCTAGAGGAAATCTGGATATGCATATGATACCAGAAAAATAAACTACCCTTATAATTACAATAACTATTGGTATAACATATAAAAATAAAATCCAAGGGATATGAATGCGTGATACCATAAATTTTAATACTTATCACTATGAGGTACATATAAAAGAATCACATAAGTGGAAAATATTTATATAAGTAATGATTTTACTAATAAGTTATGTATGTTATGATTCTACCCCTGAAACCATATTATGAAAAATAAGAAATTATATGTGGGTATTCACATGGATATCTAAGATAATATTATACCTAGTGATTAGAGAATTTTTAATGTATTGGGAATAATATTGAATCCTAATGAATCATGCCACATGGACGTGATTACCTATGTAGGAAAAAATATTCCTACCCATAAAATTATTATATTTATTTGATGAATTTTTATGGAACTAAAAAATAATAAAATAATAAAATATTAATTTTCCAAAAGAAAATAATAGGATATGACCTATTAAATAAAGGTGGGGATATCCAATAATCAAAAGAAATTTTGATTCATTACCCCATATTTATTATTATTTTATAATAGGATTATGATTGCATATGTAGATTATTGGGTAAGGTGCTGATCAATTTCTGAACATAATTAATACTCAATGTTTTGAATGGATTCTTTCGTTAAATCAAATTACAAACTAATTTACAACATGATTATTTTGTAATTATTTAGTTGGTGTGTGTGAAGTAGAAACAATGGATGTTTCCATCAGTTGTAGAAATATAGACATGTTTCTTTGGGAAATATAGTCACTTATTGGGGATTATATTCTAGGTTCATATAAGAGAAGAATGGAACTCATTACCCAAACTTGGTGGGTATCCACCTCTATAATAGAAGCCTTCTATATTATCTCCATTCTAGGCTAGTATAGATCATTCCAAGAAACAAGAAGGATTTTGACCTAGAACCCTAATTATTAAAAAAAGAACATACCTATGATTTTATCTAATAAATGAAATAATTTTTGGGATATCTCATTGATGAGCCTGTTGGATTTAATTTAGTATAAATATTCTTATTCTCTTATGTTATTAACAATCGTAATAGACATGATACCATGAGATGTTTCGATATTGGAGTATTAATTATGGGATAATATTATTGTAAGATCCTAGCCTTTTCTGGACCAAACTCGGGTGTGTTTTAAGTAATTTTTTTGTTTATTATATTTTTTGGGATGGGATATGAATAGAGGTGGGTTATGTTGATGTTTTTAAGGAATTATAAAGGCAGAAGACAATTTAGGGTTTGTGCATTGTTTGGCCAAACTGTGCTTAAGCTAACTATAAAGACAACGGAAGTTGGCACTGTTGGCACAAAATTTTTATAACCATGTATCATCAACACATATGATCAGTGTAAGATCTCAGAGTTGACGCATAGTTGGGAATAACTGTGTGGCCTCCATGGTAAACCCATGTGCGTGGCCCCGTTAATTTTGAAAATTGGTTTTAAATCCGTCTAAACCCTCGAAACCCTTCTAATTTGACCTAGGATTGATCTTGAAAATTTCTAGTTGTTTATGAATCCATCTAGAGGGATTACAAGGTGATCCAAACACCATTCATTGAGATCGAACACCCGGATTGAAGATCCCCTCTCCCCCCGGTAAGTGGATTCTATCTCGATGCTTCTTCAGATCTTTCAAATAAATTTTCTAGATCTTTTCAGGGAAGATCTCGCTTGTTTTCATGTATCTAAATATTTGATTAGGGATCTAGATCTAGTATTGTGGACCTATATCTAGATTTAAAACATATTTATTCCTTTGATCATAATTTTGGATTTATGTGTTTAGATCCAGATCTTGATCGATGATGTTGTACCTCTCTGATTTTGGGGATTTACACTGGGAAAACATACATCCAGAAACCAAGATTTGTGGTCTAACTCGAACACCCATTTTCATGACTTATGATATGTGAATGTGTCTCTATAATTTTCTAGATTCCCTGATTAAATGATTTACTAGATTGAATTTATTAGGAAAGGGGAATTTATTTGAGGTTTCCATGAAGGTTAATTGATTTTTGTGTGATGGAACAAATTACAGGGGTTTCACAAATAGAAATTTTGGAGTATTTGTGGGTAGATATATGGTAATTGAGATATTTATTTTTTGGTAATAAGATAATTAATGGGGGGGAAATAATTAAGAATTTATGGATGGCTATGTAAGATTATTTATTGTGAGAAATAATTATGTTCCTTGATGAAGACTAATGATAATTAATTTAGGTAATTAATTGTGTGTTCCATGATGTGATATAGGACGATCAATTGGTAGTTTTAATTATGACATGTCGGGTTTTGATATGGATAATTAATTTTGAAGAATTTATAATGGACTGAGAATGTTATTGATTAATTAATTTTATTGATGAATTAATTAGTTGGTTATGTTCTTAGTAAGTTGATGAATTGAATAATTTTATTTTTAATGTTAAATAATGGTTGGAACAGTAAACCAATAATATGGAAATTTCTTTTGAATTAAATAATGATAAAATAGATGAAATTTATTTGGGGATAGACGTGGCATTCTAGACCGATTAGAATTTTGTACAATGACATGGCATTCCTCCCCAATAGTTATAGATGCTTGAGATTATGTGTTTCTAGGAATGATGAACTACACCGAATGAGAAAAGGAGTGCTAGGAATGATTATCTACACTCAATGATATTGTTCTTATACACATGATGACTTACACAAAATGAATAATGGTAATGAATAATGATTCAATGAGATTTTGGTTCTAGGCATTTCAACCTACACCAAATGAATAATGATCCAATGATATTTTGGTTCTAGGCATGTCAACCTACACCAAATGAATAATGATAATGAACGATGATTCAACTAGATTTTGGTACCTGGAATAACGACGTACAAAAAATGAATTATTGTAATGAATGCTGATTCAAATGATATTTGGGGTGCTAGGCATAAATACCTACTCCAAATGATTAATGATAATGAAGGATGATTAAAATGGGAAACAAGAATTAAAATTGGCTTAATGAGTTTATTTATGATTAAATTAAAATATTATAACTACTTAAATTATAAATTATATTAATTTTTTAATAAAAACTACAAACAGTATCTTTCGTCTAAATTCGTTTTAGTCACCACTGGGGGTCGCCAACTGAGTTGTGCTGATACCCTATTTGGGATGCATAATCACCACCTGTGTAGAAGATTTTTTTGTACGATATGATAAGGGAAAGGCCATGGGATATGTTTTTTTGGGATTGGATCATGGGAGAGGGAACCAGATATTTTTTGGTACCCTCTTTGGGTTCGTTGTATCTTTATATTGAGTTTCATTATAGACACTAGACATTTGAAATGTCATAGCATGTTTTATCTTTTAGTTGAGTATTGTATTTTCATGTTTTGGTTATCATATGACATGGATTTGTTTTTCTTATTTATTTTCCTCCATACATGGTTATTTATATTTTATTTCATTGGTGATTTATTCTGATAAAAGTTAGTATAGTCTCCCCAAGACTGAATTCTCCGATCATAACGGCTAGTTGACACCCTCTGGTGTACATGGAGGCGCTCTTGAGGGAATGTGGCTAACCGGCTCAGGGCATAGTTCAGTGGCTACTGGGTTGGGATGTCACAAAGTGGTATCATAGGTATTTTGTTTTATTTCTTCTGCTTTTCGATTATTGTTTTGGTAAAGGTTGAAAAGATACTAGAATGATTCGAGTCATGGTATTGAACTCGTGCATGAGAGTTTCAAACCAATGTATAAGAGAAAATCGGAGTACTCTGAGTGGGATTGTTGTGATTTTTGTTTGTTTTTACAGTTGTATATTATTTCTCATTGGGCAACACACATGTACTGTGATGATATATTTGTTTTAAAAATTGTTGAATTTTGATTTATGGCCTAATGAGGCACAATACTTGACTCTATATTCATAATTGAAGGAACTCACTAGAAAACGTGTTACGAGTAAGTTATTTAAAATGAACTAATTTCCCAGTTGGGAAATTGAAATAATGTGGAAAAATGAGAATAAATAGGTGTCTAGAGAAAACCTTTATTGATGAAATGTGTATGAGAAATTAATTAATCATTGAAATAACTAATTTTAGATAATGTGATTAATTAATGTTTGTATTAATTAATGATAATTTACGTACCCTTATCAACCAAGAACTATGAGCAGGATGGTTAACGGTAGGGAAAAGGCTTTGGTGTCAACCATGTGGTGAAAAGAGGAGTATGGTTCAGAACGAACATCCATACATCGATCTTGTAGCACCATTGGTACATGTTGAGGTGGAAGGGGAATAGTTCTGATAGAACATTACCTGTTTCATGCAGTTCATGGAGAGAGACCTAGGGCGGGTTCAGAAAAGCATATCAGAGTTGATAAGGGAGTTTCAACTACCAAACTCTCCTACTTTTATCACAGATGGTGGACCTGATGAAGATGAATTATGGATTGAATCAATAGAGACGATACTTAAACATTTACAGACTACGGCTGAGAGAAAGGTAAATTTAGATGCTTATATGCTACGGGGTTCCATGAAGCACTAGTGAGACAATCATGTACAATATGGATAGACTGAAAAGATGGTATGGAAGGAAATTATAGAGAAGTTCATATAGCACCTCTTTCTAGACAAATTAGTGTACGAGAAAGCTGTAGAGTTTATGCATCTGACACAAGGAAGCATGTCCATAATGGAGTATGCTGGAAGTTTCACAAATTCATTGCATTTTCCCCAATATTTGGCGGCATGTGAGGCTTCATTGAGAAAATTATTTAATGATGAAATTATGTGTAAAATTAAGTCCCATGTGAATATCTTTTGGATGAAGAAATTTTTAGGTGTGGTTAATCAGGCACACATTTCAGAGGGGAACCTAAAGGAGGCTCCCAATACTATACCTACATCTATCACAAGTGGACCCGAGAGTGTGACTTCTGAGGGCAGGAAGCACCATCATGAAAACGTTAGTCAGTACAGTGGAAAGAAAGGTAGAATGTCATAAAGAACATTCAGACCAGATATTTTTCATGTGATATTCTGAAAATGTGGTAAGGAGGAACACTATCATACACATTGTCCTTGATCACCAGTAGATTGGAAGTTTTATGGAAATATGGGGAACCAATAGAGGTTATATAGGAAGTAGTAGAAGGACAGTGCTGAGGGAGAAGCTGCTGAAATTCAGAGTGTGGGAAGGGCGTCTTCTACACAATATAGGTCTGGCAGCTAGAGTTCCACTAGCGTATTTGGTACATACAATGGATGTGTTGCTTCAGGGTATGAGTGCATGTATCAGTAGAGTAGTGAAGCTCAGGGGAGTCAGTTTACACCACAAGAAAGAGGGTTAGGATAGTTACATGGAATTTATCCTACACTTGCAGATGGCGAGGCTGGTCCATCGATAGTGAGAGGTAATATTCAAGTTTCTTCTTCTTTAGAGAGTGCCTTATTTTATATGGGTGCCTCTCATTCCTTTATATATGTAATCCTTGTTATTGTCTTCATCATGGAGGTGGGTTCCTTATACTGGGACCAGAATTTTGATACAAATATGGAAACAATGTATTGGGATCTCTTTTTGTGTAAGGGGTCTTCTATAGAGATCAGAGAATATCATTTTTTGTGGGAAATCTAGGTCCTTGATATAATTGGCTTTGACATGATTATGTTTATCTACTGTCTAGTCACGTAATGAGCCCACAAAGATTGTGACCATAAGAGAGTGACCTTTTTATCTCACAAGTGTGGCCAATATTTTATTAATGGAGAATTGAATATTCATGTAGGCTGTGCTAGGCCAATTACTCATCAACTGGGAGGGCACATAGTCAATGTTGCTAGTATTTTTCTAGAATATTGTATGCGTAGGAAGGAAGTTCATCCACTAGTAGTAGAAATGTTTTTAGATGTCTTTCCTGAAGGCTTTTCAAGGTTACCACCAAATAGAGCCGTGGAATTCACTATTGAGCTCTTGATGGGCATTGAGCCTCTATCTATTAAACCTTAATGAATGGCTCCAACTGATCATTAAGATCTCAAAATGCAGGTGAAATATTGGGAGGAGAAATCCATTATCTATCCAAGAACGCCACCTTGGGGATCACCAGTTTTGTTTGCAAAGATGGCCGATGGGAGTTTATGCTCGGGTGTAGGTTACTAGAAGTTGAATAAAATGAATATGATGAACAATTATCCTCTTATGCATATAAGGGAACAATTTTACCAGGTAAAGGGGGATTGTCTATTTTCAAAGATCGATATGAGGTCCGGGTATCATTAGGTGAGTGTTTGGACTTATGATATACCGATTACTACTTTTAGGAGTATGTACGGACTTTATGAGTTTTTCCTGATCCCTTTTAGGTTGGAAAATACTCTATTAGTGTTTATGTACTTGATGAATGTGATCTTTCAAACGAATAAACCGCAGTTTGTGGTGGTGTTTTTTGACAACATCATGGTGTTATCTAAGGCACATGAAGATCATTCCCAACATCTTATTATTGTCCTAGGTACACTAGGAGAGTATTAGATATATGCCAAGCTATCTAAATGTAAATTTCGGATTGAAAGGGTATTATTTTTGGGGCATATCATCACAAGATAAGGTGTGGCAGTAGACCTTGAAAAAGTGTGGGCAGTGATTTCTTGAGATTATCCCAAGAATTTTTTTGATAACCGAAGCCTTTTGGGATTAGCTACATAATATTGGAGGTTCATACCTGACGTTTCTCGATTGGCAGCATCAATTACAGTTATGAAAATGAAAATGATAATGTTTGATTGGACATGAGCATGTGATAATTCCTTCCTAGAGTTGAAGAAACTATTTTCATTGACACCAATTTTGATAATACCTGAGTCGGGTGAGGAGTACATGATGTATTGTGACTCATATGGTGTCAGACTTTGAGTTGGGGTAATGCAAGAGTATAGATTCGTTTCATAAGGGTCTTGGAATCTGAGGCCACTTGACCAAAATTAACCTACACATGACCTCAAATTAGCATCCATGGTCTATGCCCTTAATTTTTGGAGACACTATCTCTTGGGTGAAAATTTTATAGTTTTTGGTGGTCATATAATCTTTAAGTATATATTTTTCCCATCATGAATTGAGTCTTTGGCAGTGAAGATCGGTGGAGTATATACAGTATTTAGATTTTTAACTAGAATATACACTCAGGAAGGGGAATAGTGTGGCCCCTTACTTGAGAAAGAAAAATCATACTCAGTTGTAACATGAGTTGAGGGAAAAATGGAAGATGATGATAATTTTTTAAAAAATTCACGTGGTAGTTCATGAGAGATATTAGAGGACGACTCTGGTATCTGTAGTAGTGGAGTCTACACTCTTGAAATAGATCTAGGATATGAAGTACATGGATCCATAGTGTTTAGCCATGAGGGAAATCCATGATGGTGGCGAGGAACTTTTATACTGCATAATAGATGTGGATGAGGACATCTATATGAAAAATAGGGTTATTGTTCCTAGGATTATGTAAGAGGAACTCATGATATAATTTCATGCCTGAAGCTGGGTTATACATCCGAGGGTGAATAACATATACAGTGACCTATGATGATAGTTTTGGTGTCTAGGGATGAAAGAGGAGATAACTGGGTTTGTAACAAGATATTTCACCTATCAATATGTGAAGGGAGTGAATCGACGAGTTGGAGGCCTATTGCAGCTGTTACATATTCCGAAATAGATGTGGGAAGATGGTACTATGGATTTTGTAGTAGTAAATCTGAAGACTCTTAGGAATAATGATGCTATTTTGGTTGTTTTTGATCAACTAACGAATGTAGAACACTTATTTTTTATCAGGGAAGCCTTCCCAGTATAACATTTTGTAGAATTGTACGTGAGAAAGATAGTTAGTTTTCATGGGGTTCCATGAACTATAGTTTTAGTTCATGATTTTTTCTGTAATTCACACTTCTGGTAGGCCACATGCTTGTAAAACATGTTATGTATTGTATGGACTTCAACCCATAAACAATAGGGTAGTCAGAATGTACCATACCAGTGTTATATGATATGATGCACACATGTGTTCTTGACATTAGTTTTTCTAGGAAGAAGCACTTTGCATTAGTGGAGTTCACCAACACAAATATTCATCAGGAAACTATAAAGATGGAACCACATGAGTCACTTTATGGAAAATCTTATAGATAACCTCTATGTTTTCTTGAGGTTGGTGAGTCAGAGCTATTGGGAACGAGTCTCATTCCGGATATATCAGAGTAAGTACAGTTGATTCATAAATGTATTAGTATAGTTAATTGTAAAAAGAAGTCGTATGATGATATAAATATATGACCCAAAGAGTTTACAAATGGTGATTGTGTATTCCATTGGGTTTCATCTTTATTGGGTCACCATAATATACAGAGATGAGGAATTTTGGCACCTAGGTTTATACGATAGTTTGAGATGTTGGAGAGAATCAGGCCGGTGGCATACTCAGTATCACTTCCAAAAGAATTCAGAACTATTAATGATGTTTTCCATGTGTCAAAACTATGGTGGTATCACCTAAACCCTTCTTGTGTTATTGGTATGGAGAAGGATGACCTCGAGATAGATTCATCCTTTGAGGTGCAACTGATATGTGTGGTTGGTTGCAGTGATAAATTGTTATAGGGAAAGGCTGTGATGTTAGTTCATATCTTATAGAAACATGAAAGTGTTTAAGAGGAAACATGGAAATGGGATGTAGACAAGATGGTTCAGTGGAAAAAACTTTTTGGCCTTGAATATTAGAGAATGTTTGGAGTGCCGCTTGATGATGAGTTGTTATAAGGTGGGGTGTGATGACCCAGACCCCCCTTGGTCCCTTCCTTTGCCAAAAATCCAGGTTCCTTGCGGGGTACCGATCGGTGAGACCGATCGGTGAGACTGATCGGTGAGACCGATCGGAGAGACCGATCGGTGAGACCGATCGGTGAGACCGATCGGAGAGACCGATCGGTGAGACCGATCGGTGAGACCGATCGGAGAGACCGATCGGTGAGACCGATCGGAGAGACCGATCGGTGAGACCGATCGGTGACACCGATCGGAGAGACCGATCGGTGACACTGATCGGTGACACCGATCGGTGACACCGATCGGAGAGACCGACGTCGCCCGGCCTTGCCAAGTTGTTCCAGTAACGTTCCTTTTCCACAAATAGGGTTTTAAACCCTATTCTGCCTTGTTAAAAATATCTTGGGAATCCGAAACGCGCACAAAGGTTTTAATTAAATGCTTCATTAATTCATGGGTCGGTTAAAAACCACCTAGTGCCATTAATGATGAGTCAAGCCACGTGGTCAACCCACGACTCCCTCGTCTTCCGTGGTTTTGTGTTTTCATCTCAACCGTCCCCAGCTCTTATAAATTAAGGGTTCGGCCGTGGCTTCCCCCCTTCTTCGATCGTGGCTCTTCTGGTGCATCGGGACCGCCACGTCGTTATCCGTAAAGTTCCGCGCCCCCGGCCTAAACGTCGATCATCTATCAACAAGTAGGGAATTTCTCTCGTCTCTCACTTTTGTGTATCATGCGGGGTGGGCGTTACTTTTGTTCCTATGGAATTGGTTGAACCAAACCCTAATTAAGATAATAAACGAAGTTCTAAAGGAAGAAGGGGAAGGGGTTGTGATCGTTGTTTATGCCATATCTTGTAATCATCTTTTTTGTTGTGCTGGTTTGTGTTTTCTGAAAATTGAGGCCGTTGGTGGTCGTTGTATGTGCACTGATAAATCCTCTCGCGATGTGTTAATGGGTTACTGAATTTGTGAACCCCTTCTGTGAAATTGGTTAATCACGTATATCCGGCTGAATAATTGAAAGCACCAGGATCACCTGTCTGTGATAACTCCCGGTTAGAACACACGGAATTTGAAATCATGGAGTGTGTTAAGTCGTTTAAATCTGAAAATTCCTGACTTGTGTTGGTAGCGGTGGTTGGTTGTTATCCTTTCGGGCCAATTGCTGGAAATGTGGGAGGGGATGGGATCCCCTGTTCTATTTATACTCCCGGTGGCTGTGTGAATTTGGGGATGGGATTTCCTGTTGGTATGGATTTGGTGGTTGTGAGTTTTGAACCCGGGTGGTCACTTAAAATATCACAAATTGGGGAGTGATCCTCTGTTAACAAAACCAGGTGTGAGTGCTTTGGTTGATCCTTGCTTTTGACGTTTTCCTTGGTTATGCTTATGGTAGTTGCCCAGTAGTGCTTGAAATTAATTGAACATTTGACTGAACGTGAAACAAGAATGGGACAAATGGTTTTGTGGGCAAGGGTCTTGAATTGTGACTTGGACGCTGTGGTATCGTGTTCTGTAGGTTGGCTAGGAAAACCTAAGTTTTGGGTGATTGTTGTTACCTATATCTATACTTGTAGCTTTGTGTTTCTTATTCGCGCCCCACCCAAGTTGAGCACTTAGTGTCGAACACCCCCATTTATGGGGGAGGGTGTTTTTCCCAACACTATCCTTAGTGGCTGGTTATTAGCTCCTTTTCTGCTCCCTTTCCCAGATGGCCCAAGTACCTTCGGGCAGGCTGTGATGGCCTGAAGTCCATTATTAGCCCAAGAACCATCGGTCAGGGTGTTGTGGTGGTTGGCCAGGTGTGTGCGGTAGGTGGTTTCCCAAGTATCTTCGGGATGAGGCCCAGGTGTCTTCGGGCGTGGCAGTGGTTGTTCTGGCCTAGGTGTTTGCAGGCATGGTTACATATGACAGTTGTGGCCCAGGTGTGTGCGGGCGGGATTCGGCAGTGGGACTGCGTGTGGTTGTGGCCCAGGTGTGTGCGGGCGGGTGCGGCAGTGGGACTGCGGTGAGAATGGCGGGATTGGTCCGATGCGTAGGATGTCTCAATAACCAGTGGGAAAGTGGCGCGGGGTACCCAAACATCGATGTGCTCTTATATATATATTACCGGACTTGCGTTATTTGGGGAGCGAGCCTTGGTGAGGCCTGGGATGGATAGTTTTCCTTGTTAGGTGTTTGGGTTACTCTTTTCTCACGGGACTTTAGTACGTTCCCCCACCTGTGCACGAGAGTCTTGGTTTTTCCTACTGAGTGTACTTGTATACTCACCCTACGTATATATAAAACTGCTTTCAGGTTTCCAAGAGGACTTCGGGGATCACACAGGACCTTACTAGCTTGGACTTTTGGAGCAGTTGCAGTTGTTTCTCCCTTCTTTTTGGCACTTACCTTGTAGTCATCTTTTTGCACTTTGTGGCTTTCACTTTTGAAGCATGCATGTGGGAATGGTTTACTTTTGGCTTTATTTTTCTTTCTACCTTGGTGTTTTTGGGGTTTCTCCTCTTTATCTTTCGATCCTATAAAATAAAAAGGGTAATGCCTTCCATTTGCGAGAATTTCCTATACCCTTGGTGCTAGTCGCCACTCCGGGACCTATTGAAGGCGGGTTTCGGGGGTCATTATCTCTCCTTCAACTTAAAGAAGGAAGGGCCTAAAAATCTGCTAACCCTTCCCTCTTTTTGGTGAAGGCGGGTCGTGACAGAATGGTATCAAAGGTGATGGTTGAGAGATAGGACGGAGTCTGGAGTTAGGCACAGTAAGGATTGCATGGGATGGTAAGGCAACGGTGTTGGGTGACCTTGGAGCGTGAATTAGGCCAGGGAAGATTGGCTAGGACACGGGATTTTAGGGCCCCCTGTGATCCGATGCAAGGACTCTGGACCTACCAAACGACCATGTGAGGCCACACTGATTGCAGGGTAGAGACCCTAGGAAAGGTACATGCATCATAATGACCTGTGTTCTTCTGTTTCTCGGATGTCTTGGGAATTAAGAATAAATTAAATCTTAATAAGTTCTAAGAACGATGTTCTCCACTACTTGGGCTTAGGCATTCCTTGTTTACCTTGCAGCTATGGCACCTGGAAGGCGACCACGTGTGGTACAGGCGATCGAGACTCCTGAGACTACTTTGGCCAATCGGTAGAGAGCTGATCGGGAGGAAGAAGACGACCAGTGGCAGAAGACTCTTCGAGCCTTCCAGCGACAGGCCCTCGAGAAATATGAGGGCAGCACCTCCGACATGAAGACGGAAGGCTGGCTGGAGGAGCTAGTCATAGCCTTCGGCCTGATTCGGGCCCCGACGGAGTACTGGGTTCCTCTGGCTGTTAGCCAGATGCGAGGAGCGGCACGTCAGTGGTGGATGCTTCACCTGGGGAGTAGGAAAGAGTCTGAGGTTGCTTGGGCGGACTTCGAGAAGGAGTTCCGGGCGGAGTTTCTCTCCTCGACAATGAAGGCGGAGAAGAGGCAGGAGCTACTCTCCCTCCAGCAGGGGAGCATGTCCGTGAGGGAACTTGGAATCAAGTTCAAGGACCTCCTGCGTTTTGTTCCGGACCTCTTTCCCGATGAGGAGTCTTGGGCAAGACGTTTGGAGGAGGCGCTCCGACCCTCCCTCCAGTATGCTGTTACCCCCTTTACCCTTCCGACATACATAGAGGTTCAGAAGAAGGCCGAAGTGGTGGAAAGGATGCATGCTCTAGTCGGACTGTCACGAGAAGGGATCCAGCTGGGACCATCGAAGGGGAAGGCCGTCAGCACCAGGCCTCTAGCATCGGGACCCTCCAGGTTCCGACCCGCAGGGAGCAGGCCGCAGCAGTTTCAGTTTCGATCCCCTGGCCCACGTTCTTTTCCTTCAGGCTCGGGACCACGGTGCTTCATCTGCGGGAGCCCTGGACATCTTCGGAGTCAGTGCCCCGATCGGGTGCAGTACAGCAGTGGCAGTCATCCCCAGCATCCGCCGCAGTAGCAGTTCCCAACCAGACCCTTCCAGCAGCAGCAGTAGGGATAGCGAGCTCCCGCTCCTCCGCAGACAGACATAGGAGGGGGAGGCCGACCTCAGGGCGCTCCCCAGGGACCTCGACCAGGGCATGGTCGGGGAGGTGGCCGACAGCCGAGGGGCAGGGGAGCTGGGCGTGGACAGTTACACGCCGCAGAAGAAACAGTTCCAGCAGGGCCAGAGGTTGTTCGAGGTACGATCAGTGTGTTTAGCACTCTTGCTTATGCTTTGTTCGATACCGGAGCTTCGCACTCCTTTGTTGCACCCAGTCTAGCCCGCGCCTTGGGTCTAGATGCCGAGAGACTTCCAGTGCCCCTGGTGTTGAGCACACCAGTTGGAGGTCAGACCGACTTGTTGTTCGTTTGTCGGGGATGTAGACTGATGTTGGGGCCACATCAGTCGGTTAAGGATCTCCTTCTGCTACAGATTCGGCCGTACGATGTCATCCTAGGCATCGACTGGCTATTTTCTGTGTGCGCCATCATCGACTGCTTCCAAGGGAGGGTGGTGTTCTCCGGTTTGGACGGCCAGCGTGTTACTTTCACCGGCGAGCGGAGCTGTCCGAAGGGAAACAGGAGGGAGGAACCTCTCCTCTCCTTGTTGACCGAACTGACGATAGAATCAACAGATGCGGAAATGGTGGAAGTACCAGAGGTCGTTCATGAATTTATGGACGTTTTTCCTGAGGAGGTGACGACTCTACCCCCTCGACGTGATATCGAGTTCGGGATAGACCTGCAGCCTGGCTCTCGACCAATCTCGATGGCTCCTTACCGGATGGCACCTTCGGAGCTACGGGAGTTGCGGATACAGATTGACGATCTGATGAAGAGGGGTTATGTTCTTCCAAGTGCATCACCGTGGGGTGCCCCAGTCTTGTTCGCAAAGAAGGCAGATGGTGGCCTCAGGTTGTGCATCGATTACAGGAGGCAGAATCAGGTAACGATCAAGAACCGCTACCCTCTTCCGAGGATAGATGATCTTTTCGACCAGCTGAAGGGGGCAGGTTGGTTCTCGAAGATCGACCTGCGATCCGGGTACCACCAGCTGAGGGTGAAGGATAGTGACGTCCTGAAGACGGCGTTCAGGTGCATGTATGGGCACTTCGAGTTCGTGGTCATGCCCTTTGGTGTTACGAACGCCCCGGCCGTGTTCATGGGGCTTATGAACTCCATCTTTCGGGAGTACCTGGATCGGTTTGTGGTGGTGTTCATCGACGATATCCTGATCTATTCAAAGTCAGAAGAGGACCATACAGAGCACCTGAGGACAGTTTTGGAGGTCCTCCGACAGCACCAGCTCTATGGGAAGTTGTCAAAGTGAAAGTTCTGGGCACGAGAAGTGCACTTCCTCGGACATGTAGTGTCTGAGCGGGGAGTAGCAGTCGACCCATCAAAGGTTGAGGCAATTGTTTCTTGGGCAGCACCCAAGAATGTGGCGGAAGTTCGGAGTTTCCTCGGACTGGCAGGCTACTACCGGAGATTCGTACCCAACTTCTCCCGGGTAGCAGCCCCTTTGACGGCTTTGACCAAGAAGGACCAGATTTTCATGTGGAGCGAGCAATGTGAGTCGTCCTTCAGCTACCTAAAAGAAAAACTGGTTAGTGCCCCAGTGTTGAGATTACCAGAAGAAGGGATGGCTTATGAGGTATTCTGTGATGCTTCAGGACAGGGCCTGGGGTGTGTATTGATGCAGCGACAAGGGGTGATCTCTTACGGGTCCAGGCAGCTACGCCCCCATGAGCGGAACTATGCCACCCATGACCTGGAGCATGCAGCGGTAGTGTTCGCATTAAAGCTGTGGCGACATTACCTCTTTGGGGAGCGCTTTTTGGTCTTCACCGATCAAAAAAGCTTGCGCTATATCTTCTCCCAGCGTGACTTGAACTTGCGACAGCGGAGGTGGGTCGAGTTTCTCCAGGACTACGACTTTGAGATCTCATACACTGAAGGTAAGGGAAACGTTGTGGCTGATGCCCTGAGCAGAAAGCCGCATCAGGAGGTGGTCCGGGAATCTGCTGATGCTTGGAAGGGGATGGGGGAGTTAGCTTCCTTGCACTTGGATGCAAGGGTGGAAGGTACTAGAGGCTGTTTGTTTCAGATGACGGTACAGTCCTCCATGTTGCAGCAAGTGGAAGAGTCTCAGTGGGGGGATCCTGAGGTTGAAGTGTTGCGGGATCGTGTCGATCAGGGGAACGCTCCGGAAGGATGGTCAGAGGACAGCCAACGTCGGATGCTCTTTCATCGGAGGTTGTTTGTTCCAGAGGTGATGCGTGATGAAGTCCTTCGTGAGTTCCATAGCTCAGCCTTGGCAGTACATCCGGGTGTTTCGAAAATGTACCAAGGCCTGAGGGGACAGTTTTGGTGGCCCGGGGTGAAACGGGCAGTGGAAGAGTTCGTGGCTAAATGCCTGGTGTGTCAGCAGGTGAAGGATGAACACCGTGTTCCTGGTGGTCTGTTGCATCCTCTAGATGTTCCTGAGTGGAAGTGGGACGACGTCTCGATGGACTTCGTCACGGGACTACCCAGAGCTCAGGGCGGGCATGATGCTATCTGGGTAGTGGTGGATCGATTGACAAAATCTGCTCACTTCTTGTCTATCAAGGAGTCAGGACCCGTGAGTACCTTAGCACAGAGGTACGTGGATGAGGTGGTGCGTTTGCATGGAGTTCCGAAGACTATCGTCTCAGATCGGGACACTCGGTTCACCTCACGAGTCTGGAAGGGGTTACAGCATGCTTTTGGCACCCAGCTACGCCATAGCACTGCTTTTCACCCTCAGACTGATGGACAGACAGAGCGGACTATCCAGACCTTGGAGGACATGCTGCGAGCATGTGTTCTGGATTTCGGAGGATCATGGGCACGACACTTGCCTTTAGTAGAGTTTGCCTACAACAACAGTTTTCACTCTACTATCGGCATGGCTCCTTTTGAGGCTTTGTATGGAAGACCATGTCGTTCACCCTTATGCTGGGCAGAGGTTGGTGAGACTGGTACTCTTGGACCAGAATTAGTGCAGAGCACCATGGAGAAAGTCCAGCTAGTGCGGGAGAGGATGAAAGCAGCTCAGGATCAGCAGAAATCTTATGCTGATCGTCGGAGGAGACCCCTGAAGTTCGAGGTGGGAGATCATGTGTTTTTGAAGGTTTCCCCTCGACGGGGGCAGCGGAGGTTCGGAAAGGGGAGTAAGCTCTCCCCTAGGTTCATCGGACCTTTCGAGGTGCTAAGGTGAGTTGGCGAGGTATCATATCAGCTGGCCCTACCACCTCAGTTGGAGAGGGTCCATGACGTCTTCCATGTCTCCCAGCTTCATCAGTACTTACATGATGACTCTCATGTCATCAACTGGGGAGAGCTAGATGTGGGAGAAGACGCGACCTTCGAGGAACGGCCAGTCAGGATCGAGGATCGCAAGGAGAAAGTGCTCCGTGGACGAACCATCGGCTTGGTTCGTGTGTTGTGGAGACATGGCGGCCTCGAAGAGAGTACGTGGGAGAGGGAAGCACAGATGCGTGCCCAATACCCCGAGTTGTTCTGAGCTTTGAACCTTTGGTTCCTGTTGTGACAGAACGTTTGACCTTTTTGGCTATGAAATGTGCTAGTTCCTTTCCTCTGTTATGTGTGGAAAGCCCCGGCTAAAGGGAAAGGGAAAACCCGACCCCTAATCAGGACACATTAAGGTGGATGCGATTAAACCCGTGCGGGCGAGTCAGTGCCGCCCAAAGCGGATAATATCTTGACATGGGGGAGGGGAACTTCCCAAACCCACATGACCGGGCGGTTTGGCGTGGTATGTTGCTTGGTTCTTGACAGGGAGTGTTTTCAATTAGCGGGGGTCCACTCCTAAGAGGTATCTTCGAAGATGGTTGTTCGGACCCCCTCTTTCCTTCTGGTTTGTTTTGATTCTCGGGGACGAGAATCGTTTAAGAGGTATCTGATGTGATGACCCAGACCCCCCTTGGTCCCTTCCTTTGCCAAAAATCCGGGTTCCTTGCGGGGGTACCGATCGGTGAGACCGATCGGAGAGACCGATCGGTGACACCGATCGGAGAGACCGATCGGTGACACTGATCGGAGACACCGATCGGAGAGACCGATCGGTGAGACCGATCGGTGCGACCGATCGGTGAGACCGGCCGACGTCGCCCGGCCTTGCCAAGTTATTCCAGTAACGTTCCTTTTCTGCAAATAGGGTTTTAAACCCTATTCTGCCTTGTTAAAAATATCTTGGGAATCCGAAACGCGCACAAAGGTTTTAATTAAATGCTTCATTAATTCATGGGTCGGTTAAAAACCACCCAGTGCCATTAATGATGAGTCAAGCCACGTGGTCAACCCACGACTCCCTCGTCTTCCGTGGTTTTGTGTTTTCATCTCAACCGTCCCCAGCTCTTATAAATTAAGGGTTCGGCCGTGGCTTCCCCCCTTCTTCGATCGTAGCTCTTCTGGTGCATTGGGACCGCCGCGTCGTTATCCGTAAAGTTCCGCGCCCCCGGCCTAAACGTCGATCATCTATCAACAAGTAGGGAATTTCTCTCGTCTCTCACTTTTGTGTATCATGCGGGGTGGGCGTTACTTTTGTTCCTATGGAATTGGTTGAACCAAACCCTAATGAAGATAATAAACGAAGTTCTAAAGGAAGAAGGGGAAGGGGTTGTGATCGTTGTTTATGCCATATCTTGTAATCATCTTTTTTGTTGTGCTGGTTTGTGTTTTCTGAAAATTGAGGCCGTTGGTGGTCGTTGTATGTGCACTGATAAATCCTCTCGCGATGTGTTAATGGGTTACTGAATTTGTGAACCCCTGCTGTGAAATTGGTTAATCACGTATATCCGGCTGAATAATTGAAAGCACCAGGATCACCTGTCTGTGATAACTCCCGGTTAGAACACACGGAATTTGAAATCATGGAGTGTGTTAAGTCGTTTAAATCTGAAAATTCCTGACTTGTGTTGGTAGCGGTGGTTGGTTGTTTTCCTTTCGGGCCGATTGCTGGAAATATGGGAGGGGATGGGATCCCCTGTTCTGTTTATACTCCTGGTGGCTGTGTGAATTTGGGGATGGGATTTCCTGTTGGTATGGATTTGGTGGTTGTGAGTTTTGAACCCGGGTGGTCACTTAAAATATCACAAACTGGGGAGTGATCCTCTGTTAACAAAACCAGGTGTGAGTGCTTTGGTTGATCCTTGCATTTGACGTTTTCCTTGGTTATGCTTATGGTAGTTGCCCAGTAGTGCTTGAAATTAATTGAACATTTGACTGAACGTGAAACAAGAATGGGACAAATGTTTTTGTGGGCAAGGGTCGTGAATTGTGACTTGGACGCTGTGGTATCGTGTTCTGTAGGTTGGCTAGGAAAACCTAAGTTTTGGGTGAGTGTTGTTACCTATATCTATACTTGTAGCTTTGTGTTTCTTATTCGCGCCCCACCCAAGTTGATCACTTAGTGTCGAACACCCCCATTTATGGGGGAGGGTGTTTTTCCCAACACTATCCTTAGTGGCTGGTTATTAGCTCCTTTTCTGCTCCCTTTCCCGGATGGCCCAAGTACCTTCGGGCAGGCTGTGATGGCCTGAAGTCCAATATTAGCCCAAGAACCATCGGGCAGGGTGTTGTGGTGGTTGGCCAGGTGTGTGCGGCAGGTGGTTTCCCAAGTATCTTCGGGATGAGGCCCAGGTGTCTTCGGGCGTGGCAGTGGTTGTTCTGGCCTAGGTGTTTGCAGGCATGGTTACATGTGACAGTTGTGGCCCAGGTGTGTGCGGGCGGGATTCGGCAGTGGGACTGCGTGTGGTTGTGGCCCAGGTGTGTGCGGGCGGGTGCGGCAGTGGGACTGCGGTGAGAATGGCGGGATTGGTCCGATGCGTAGGATGTCTCAATAACCAGTGGGAAAGTGGCGCGGGGTACCCAAACATCGATGTGCTCTTATATATATATTACCTGACTTGCGTTATTTGGGGAGCGAGCCTTGGTGAGGCCTGGGATGGATAGTTTGCCTTGTTAGGTGTTTGGTTTACTTTTTCTCACGGGACTTTAGTACGTTCCCCCACCTGTGCATGAGAGTCTTGGTTTTTCCTACTGAGTGTACTTGTATACTCACCCTACGTATATATAAAACTGCTTTCAGGTTTCCAAGAGGACTTCGGGGATCACGCAGGACCTTACTAGCTCGGACTTTTGGAGCAGTTGCAGTTGTTTCTCCCTTCTTTTTGGCACTTACCTTGTAGTCATCTTTTTGCACTTTGTGGCTTTCACTTTTGAAGCATGCATGTGGGAATGGTTTACTTTTGGCTTTATTTTTCTTTCTACATTGGTGTTGTTGGGTTTTCTCCTCTTTATCTTTCGATCCTATAAAATAAAAAGGGTAATGCCTTCCATTTGCGAGAATTTACTATACCCTTGGTGCTAGTCGCCACTCCGGGACCTATTGAAGGCGGGTTTCGGGGGTCATTATCTCTCCTTCAACTTAAAGAAGGAAGGGCCTGGCAATCTGCTGACCCTTCCCTCTTTTTGGTGAAGGCGGGTCGTGACATGGTGAGATGGTAAGATCATAGCCTTTTCTAGAGAAACCTTTTATCTGTTTTTAGGTAAAATTTGTAGTTTATTTAGTACCTTTGGTATGGGGTATGAATTGGTGTATTTTTGGGTGGTGTTTGTAAGGAACTGGGAATATAGAGGAGTATTCACAGTTTGCGCATTGGTTGGCCAAACCGTGTGCAAGATAACCGTGCAGATAGTGAACTTTCGCACGTTTGGCGCATGGTTTTCCTAACTGTGCATCGTCAATCCATGTGGGTAGTGGAATACTGCATTTTAGGCACATATTTTGTCTTAATCATATGGCCTCCTAGTTGAAACCATTTGTGTGGCCTAGTTTATTTTGAAAACTGGTTTTAAAACCATATGAACCCCCTAAACCTCTCTATTTCGACCTAGGTTGGGGATTGAAAATTTATAGGTGTTTCTAAATCCTTCCAAAGAAATTCCAAGGAGATCTGAATACCATTCATCAATATCAATATCCCAGATTGAAGATCCAATCTTTTCCTAGCAAGTGGATTTTATCATGAGGCTTCTCTAGTTTTTTCTCTTATCATTTCTAGATATTTTTATGGAAGATCTCCATAGTTTTCATAAATCTAAACCTAAGATTTTAGATCTAGATCTAGTATTGTGGATATAGATCTACATTTTAAATATCATTATTCTTTTCATCTTTATTTTAGATTTAGGGATTTAGTTCCAAAGATTGGTTGATGATGTTTTCCTGCTCATATTTTGGGGATTTCCGTGGGGATTACATATGTGAATAAACCATGGTAGGTGGTTTAATTTGAGCTCCCCTTGTCATGTTTTATTATATGAGAACGTGAGATTATGTCTTCTAGATTCCCTTGATAAATTATTTCTTAAATTGGAGTAATTAAGAATGGAAAATTTATTTGAGGTTGCCTTGATGGTTAACTGTTGTTTGTACCAAGAAAAAAATGAATGGGGTTTCCCAAATATATTTTTTGGATATTGTTTATGTGTTTAGATATGGTAAATAAGATATTTATTTTATGGTGATGTTATGATTAATTATGGAAAATTAATTATTAATTTATGATGGGAAATGTAAGATAATTAATTTTGAGAATTAATTATGTTCCATGATGTTGGCCAAAGATAATTAATTTAGAGAATTAATTACGTCTTCCATGATGTGATATAATATAATTAATTGGGATAATTAATTATTACACATTGGGTTTTGATATGTATAAATAATTTTGAGGACATAATTATTCAATTAGAATAGTATGGATTGATTGATTAATTGATGAATTAATTAATGGGTTATGTGGTTAGTTAATTTTTGGATTCACTAATATCCTTTGAAATATTAACTAAACGTTGGATTTGTAAATGAATAATGTGGCAAATTGTTTCAAATTATAAAATGTTTAAATAGATGTGATATTTTTGTTTCTGGAGATGGTGTTCTAGACTAATTAGAAGATGGAACATGGACATGGAGTTCCTCCCTAGTTGTTATCCTTGAATGAGATTATGGGGTGCTAGTCATGAAGTCCTACACCAATTGAGAAAAGGAGTGATAGGCATAACGACCAACACTGAACAAGATTTTGGTGCTAGGCATGATGACCAACACAAAATGAATAATGATAATGAATGATGATTCAATAAGAATGTGGGGATAATCATAATGGCCTACACCAAATTAATAATGATAATGAATGATTATTCAACAAGATTATGGTGCTAGGTATGGCAACCTACACAAAAAGGAAAATAATAATGAAGGATGATACAAATGATATTTGGGGTGGTAGGTATGATGACCTACACCATATGGATAATGATATTGAATAATGATTCAAATGGGAAACATGAATTGAAATTGGCCTAATGTGTTGATTTAAGATTAAATGAAAATGGTATAACTATTACAATTTTGCATTGTATTTATTGGTTCATAAAACTACATGCACTATCTTTTGACTGTACTCATTTTAGACACTGTTGGAGGTGGCCTACTGAGTTTTACTCACACCCTATTTGGGCCGCCTCATCAAAACCTGAGTAGACTTTGTTACTGCATGACATGATAAGGGAAGTCCTTGATATAGTATGATGTTTGGGATTGGAGTAAGGGATATGGAACCAGATGTGGTTTAGGACCTGCTTAGGAGAGGTTTTTCATTACATTGGGTTTCATTGTATACACTTGAAATTTTAATTGTCATAGAATGTTTTACCATTCAATTGAGTATTGTATTTTTCATGTTTTGGTTATCATATGGCATTAATTTTTTTCTGGTTATTTATATGCTTCGATATTTGGTTGTTCTAATTTTATTCTGTTTGTTTTTTATTCTAATAAAATAGGGTACATTCTCCCCATGACTGACTTACCAAACCCTCAGTGAAAGTCAGCTCCCTTTGGCCTATAGGGAGGGGCGCTTAAGGGCATGTTTCCAACCGGCATGGGGCATAGCTCAGAGGCACCCAGGTCGGGATTTCACAATTAATCTTTTTACAAAAAATAATTTGTGATCAATCAAATTATGTGTATGTGGAATAAATTATATTTATCATTGATTCTTGATTTGAGTGCTCTATCATATGAGGTAATTGTATAGGATTTATCATCATATATTTAAATATCACAATTGATTATTTTTTAAGAAGGGAGAAAAATATATTCTTTCAAAGCCCATGTAACTATCATTTCAATTATTTAAAATCATTTTATTTAATTTTCAACCAATTTCAATTTTTAAATGTTTGGGTATTAAATATTTTTGTGTGTGTAATATTCCCTTTTAATTAATTTTTTAGAATAACAATTGTAATAAGGTCTATATAAACCCATGTGCTGGGAATTTTAGTTCATTTTGAATTGATGTGTTTGGATCTATATGGGTAAAATCTAGTTTTTATGACTCATATTTGAAATAATGTGACATTACCCTTGAGAATTTCCTAGTTCATAACCTCCACAAGGGCTGGAAAGCCGAGTGAAAATATTGTGGTAGGGGTGTATAGTTTAATTACTCTTCTTTAAAAGGTTGGTTCATAGTTATTAAACTATGTATCCAAACCACTTCAATTAGGTTTTTCTATCCACTGAATTTAACCCAGTTGGTGGATAATTTTCCAAACTATACAACCTAACCATGCATGATGGAATGTTTTAATAAGACATGATATTACAATCTTCCCTATATCATTCTAATATTCCTAAGAGATTACCTTTATCTCCTTATCATTCGATCATTCTTGAAACACACCATGGGGTACCATCCCTCCTTCTCCCTTGATTTTTGAGCCTCTCATCCTCCTTTTAGAGTAATTTATCTAAGTTAAGCCACATTTAATTTATTCTTCCTTTCCACCTCTACCTCCTTATCTCTCCATCTCTGATGATTTCCTCTTCATTGAAAAACCTCTTGGATACTTGGTATTGATTTTTGGTTCATTTATTTTCATTAATAGTATTTTTAGTATTTTGGGAATATAAAGGATTCCTTATAAAATTTTTGATTGTCAATTATCATAGGAGATGAATTCCATCTTAATTTTTGTTTGAGATAATATAGGTTTTTATTTTAATTTATATAAATTGACCTAGAATATAATTAATTAGAATATTAAATGACTTCTTTGTTAAATTTATTTTATATGTTCTAGTTTATTTCCTTTAAAAATTGGTGTCATGGGGATTTACTCACTGGAAATAAAAGGGTGATTTTAAGATGATTTTATTTCTATAATAGTTTTTAATTCCAAGTTAATATTATACAGTTTCATTAACTTAATTTAGTGTAATTGGATTTCTAAAGTGAATTTATGTACTTTGGATAAGGTTATAAACTAAATGTTGATTTATAAACCTTTGGGAAATTTTATTGACATATATGTTAACTCTTTAATTGATTTTTAATTAGTTTTTAGTGAATAATGTTAGGTGATGTTTTGGAAATTCATTTCAATAGTGTCATTTTAAAGAGTACTTTTAAATTATTTCCCAAATATTTAAGAATGACTTGGCATCTCAAGTCTATTTTTATGAAAGCATATTTAGAATACATAATTTTTATTCAATTGGTATGGGTGCGTGAGACCCATTTGATCCCCTTTAAAAGGTGAAGAATATAAGTGTTTTATATTATATTTGATATGTTTTTTTTGGGCTTAGAGAAATTTATATAAAACTTTTATGTTATTTTTATATGAAAGGGGTTGATTTCCTGTGATGTAGTGGGTTGCAGGATGAGATTTACTACTTCTGACTAACTGATACATGTGATTTCTCACCTTATATTTATTTACAAACATGAGGATCCTTGGAATATTAATGAAAAATGAAATATGGTTACCATCTAGTTTCAATTAGATGGATTATATCAGTTGTGGTAGTGGAGGGCATAATGGAGTGCCACTGGTGTGGTTAGTTTGGAGGAATCTGATGGTTATAGACCATGAAATGAATCAATATACATATAGATGGTTCAAACCCAGTTATTTATCAGGTCACCTAATGAGATGTTTAGGAATTATCCATTTTTCTTGATTATTATTCTTAGGGAACTTCCTTATTTTGTCTTTGTTTTTATTAGAAATTAAAGATTTATGTTTTTTTCTTTCTGGCTCATGTTATGTCTTAATTAATTATTTATTTTTTATGTAGGGCATTCATTATTTAATTTTGAAAAGATACTTTAATAAATAAAATTATTATTGAATATTGAAAACGGATTTAAAATGGGTGTTTTCTATAAATTTAGTATTCTATAATTTTAAAATAAATTCTATGTTATGTGTCATACATGATATACAACGAGCTGAAATTAACCATGAATTTTTTTATTTAAATTTGATTTTTATTACCACAACATTGAGTTAGAATGTATGAATAGAATTAACTAAATTATGAGATAAATATTAATTTCCAAATAAATAAAAATTTATTGTTGTTTTATTTTGTAATGAGAACACATTTTTTATTTAAGTTATTTTAGTCTTAATGAATCCTTTTTCTTCAATAAAAGGTTTTAATGCTTTTTGTGAGTGAATATTATAATTAATTTATGGATGTTTTATAAATTTAATTTTATTAAAATTTTATCATTCTTGTAATTATAATTTCAGAAATCATCTTAGAAGTTATGTTGAGCTTTTTTCAGAGAAAATAAATATTTTATAGTTAATAGAGATAAATAATATTTTGTATTGAATAATGTATTATTTTCCAAGGATTTATAATGTTTATTTTAGATTAATTTTCATTAAAATTATAATGAGATGTATTATGTTAAAATATTCCAATAATGTTCATTAGAATCAATTTTATGGTTGAATTTGGTAAAAAAACATTTAATTCTTAAAAATATTTCTATTTTAAAAAAAAATCAATGAAATTTAAAAAAAAGTAATATCGGACACTTTTAGAAACTGAATCTTGAAAATTGGATTCCCTATTTTTAAACATTAGGTATAAGATTTTTTAATATGTTCGTTTAATTTTCCATCATTATAAATAGTTACCATATTAAATAAGTGTCCCTGTCGAAAAGGTAAATCACTTAATTAAAATAAACAATAATATGATAAAGACGAAAAAATGTCCCTTAAACATTCCATTATCCTATTTGACGAGGATTGTTCTTCCATTTAAATACATGTTTTGATAATATGGAAGATTGGTTCCATATTATATAATATTTTATGATAGGGATAAAAAACATATGTTTGTAAATACATAGTTATTTTAACAATAAATGATTTTTTGGTGGAAATTTAATTCAAAATTTTAGTGATAAAATAATTACATTAAATACTTACACTACACCATAAAGTATTTATTCTATTAATAGTAAAAAATAAATGATACTGAAAATATTAAATTTAATAAAATCATAGTCAATTATTGTGTTCCACTAATTACATAGTTAAAAACAACGTGTTATGTATGTTTTAAATGATTATATTATAAATTGTTTTATTTCATATTATTTTTTATTTCAAATTAATTTTATAGTTCCAAAAATGAAAATAATGATATTTTGTAATCAATAATATTTGATTAAATAATTTAACATTACTAAAAATATTTGATTCATATAAGGGATTGATATATGGCTGAAAATATAAATTTTGGTCCATTTTTGGGCCATGTTGTTCTTATATTAACTATCCTAACCCCTGAAGAGTAATGGAATATTGGTTTCTAAGTAATCATAAAAAATTGGATACATGGTTTAAAACAATAAGTTAATGGTAAAAACCTCGTCCAAAATTATTATAAAATTATTAGATGAGATTATTTAAACCTATTATCATTATATATTGTAATTTTATCATTTTTAACCATTTTACTTAAAAATTAACATATATTAATTAAATACTTTGTGTAATTCCAAAAGTACCCCTAGCCACACTTCTAAAAGGCACCTCATATTATCTCTTCATCACACCATTTTAGAACACTTTATTTGAAAATACCATCCAAAATACCTTTCTAGAATCACTAACCTCATTATAGAGGTGTTTTTTAAGTATAATAACATCCTTATTGGGATTAACATTTAAATAAATGAAGGTTGTTTGAAGAATTGGTATAGATTTTAAAAATAATGTTTATCCTAATTTCTTATTACACCATCTTAATATAATATTAAACCATACAAAAATAATAATACTATTATATTCCATAAACAATGATGTCGTAAGGATATTTTCATAACCATTATCCATCTCTACATTTGTAATATTTTCAATGAAACAATCTTTCATGTGTATAGTGGACTACCACCTCGCGAATAGATGCTATTAATTTTGTATCACCACCTCTCAAATATGAGTATAAGGAAGAATACAATGTTTAAATTTGATATTCACAACTTATTTACCTTTCTTTGAATATATGTTATCATTTAAATTCATAAATTTCCATCTGTTGAAAAATAATAACAACGTTTGAGTGTACGTGTAGACTATCACCTCCATAATGCAATATGATTTGTTTTTCATCACTACATAACATGGATGAGATATAGAATCTTATTTAAATAAATAATATGTTATTTGTTTAGTAAATATAATTTTATAAAGTTATAATGATACTTACCTTCTTTCTATCTTTATAGTTGGAAAATGAAAACATTACTCACACCTAACTGTGTCACATAATCTCTTTGATTGTAACATAGTTCATTTTTCACAATAATAAATCATGTTTAGTTTAAAAATTATAATTTTTTAATGAATATGTTAATTATTTCATGATTTATTTTTTGGATATGAGAGAATAATGACCTTATTGACCATTTTCAACCCACCATATTCATTTTGGGTATATGATCCAAAAATCATTAAAAAAAATGATATAAACTAAATTAATTAAGTAGCTTCATATAATAAAGTAATATGAAAAATATAAAGAATAATAAATTTTAAAAGGTTCAAAATAAATTTAATAATTAAATTAAGTTTATTATTCAAGACTATACATAACACATGTGATGATTTTAACTCATGGTAAGAGAAACATTATTTAAAAACCCATTTTAAATGTTTTAATGATTTATTTTATAATTTTTTTTTATCTTTGGTAATATTAATAAAATAATTTTATAAATATATTTATATGGAAATAATTGATTTAAAAATTACATTATATGATTCTTTTGGATTTTTTGAAGGTTGTTTAAAGAAATCTTTTTATTGAATGTTGGGACTTTCTTTACAAAAGGTGAAATGAATGTTCTATTTTAACTTATGTGATGTCAATGTATTTTATCATCTATATAACTATTATTTTATTTTGGTAATAATTTATAATATTTCATGTTTTCTTCAATGAAACCCCCATTTTTATTTTTATTTTTGCTATTTTAGTTGTAAAAATGTTTTTTAATGGAATGGGTAATTTAACATCCGAAAGTGTTTTTTCAAAAGAGTTCAAAATATTATTTCAATAGTTTTATGATGAAAAGTGGAAAACATAACATGTTTTGTTTTTTATACGGTACTTCAACAATATATATGAAGAGGGGGTGATCCGGATATAACTTATATGATAGGTGAGACCCATTAGAACTTTCTAAAAAAATTGGGTATTATTAATTGTCTTCACATCCATGAAGTGGGAGTTAACTAGAATGTTTTCTACAATAAATTTAACTAGTATGAAAATATTATTTTCAAAACATATTATAAATAAAATGTTCTATGTGACTAATAATGGTTTTATATTTTCTTTCTGTGATTTTTATATGTATTATTTAAGAAACAATTTGTGTGTTTTTCCTCTAGATTTGGTTTATTTCATATAATTATAGAATTTTTTTATAAACGATGTCATTTTGTGTGTTTTTAGGTCTATCATAGTAGTATTATATTTTTCATTCTTTTATCCCTCGTATCAATCCTTTTGTTCCCATCCATTATTTTAAATGAATTTTGATAGGGTGTTAAGGATGTGTAGGGACATGGAGGATGTTAAGATGAAAAATGAGAATATTTTTCATGGGAACAATATGTTTATTTTTAAATGTTTTATAATTTTTTTAAAATGGGTAGTAATTATCTGTATCTAGGGTGTAATATATAGATTTTTCATTTAATATTTATTATCTAATTCTCTAAAACATTAAACCATAATGATCCATGAAATGTATGAAATATAAATCATTACTAGTACTAAAGATTACCGTAATTTGGTGGTTGGGTATTACAGTAATTGAGTTTTAGACTAAGGAATTATTTTCTAATGCAATTTCACATAGTGGGTTTAGAAGTGGTTATATGATTAAAATGGGTTCAAGGCCCCATGATATTATTTTTATGTGCATATAATCATTCAATAAAAATAAATGAAAATTTAATGAAATGTTTAAATATGATGAAGGATATTTTTATTGAAGAAATAAAATTATATTTTATAATTGTATTCCTATCTATTGTAAAAATAAATTTCATTTTTAGTAACATCACAAAATCTTTAAGGAAATAAAACTGTGATAATTTTTACACATACCCTCTATCAACCACCATGTGTATATAATAGTTATTGTGTTTCATTTAGGCACCTTGTCATTTTTTCTTCTGTGTGTGTTTCTGTTATATATGATATTTGGATTGGGATGTGAAGAGTGACCAAGGGTCATATATAGATTATTGTAAAATTTTATTGGGTTTTATTTGTGTCTTATTCTGGTTGGTATATATACCAGCCATGAAAACCTATATAATCATGTACTGATGTTTTGATGTCTGTTCATTTAGGTTCCTTTTTCATGAATCATGATTATTATGTTTTTTTACCACATTTTAGGTATGTTTTGATAAATAATTATTTTCTAGTAAATAATTTAAATGTATCTTAATGTGTTTAGATACACTAATCAGATGTCGAATTATTAATTGAATTAATTTATATACATCAATGGTAAAATCACTCCCTTGAAAATTTTATAACACCCAAGAAATATTTTCCACCTTGATTCAAAAAATAATGCACCTAAATTATCTCATAGGTCATCTTGAGTTCCCAATCCATTGGTGGATTAGGTTGGTTTAGGATAATCATGTATTATAGCATGTCCACTTGATATTTGGGATGTGTTTGGGTAGTTTGTAGGCTAGTAAAATCATAAAAACATGATAGGTTGTTGCATGAAAATTCCTCACAAGGTATTTCTCATTTAAAACATCATTTTTACATGGATTTTTTAGTTTTCAACCTATATAATTAGTTCTATTTTGGATACTAGTAAGTGAAGTTTTATTTTGGAATGATATCTTGTTCCCTAATGAGTGAGTCAATGATTTCTGTATTCAGTTTCAGTTATGGAGGCAAAATTGCTGGATGAAATAGGGTTTTACATTTATAATGCGTAGTCAGGTAAAATATAGGGATCCCCTGTTGAATCAGTCTGCAACCATATTTAAGCCCATTTTATGGTTGTAACACTATTTTCTGGCCCATTGAGGCCGCATTATACAAATTTCTATTTCTTATTTGGATTTTTTTACCCCCTTTCCTTCCTGAATGATCCCAATAATGATTACCATCATTGCGATGGTTATTATAATAGTGTTATGATGTAATTAATGTGATTTAGTGAGGTTTTATTATGATTAATTCTAAGATTATTGGACATTCCATTAATTTTATTAAGTTATGTGGTTGTAAAACACTTTTTAGATAAAAAAATTTATGAGCTGATTTATATTTGAAACATGTTTTATAGTAGTTATGTATAGATGTTTGGATTCATATTTTGGAAATTGGTTTTATATGTGGGATGGTTTGAATATTTTGTGGGGTATTTTATTTCAAATCTGGTTAATGTATATTTATCATATTTAAAAATTTGATTAATTAGAAAATGTTGAATACTTTAGAAACAAATTTTAAAATTGGATGAAATTTTTTAATGAGAGTTTTGTTAAGGAACATTGTTTTTGGGAAGCTCAAATTATTTTCGACATTTTTGTTTTTTATGGAATTATTATTTTTTCTCGTTGGTTATGGGAAAAATGATTTTTTTGTGAAACATGAGATTTTTGGATCATCTTTAATGTTAATTTTTATATGCCTCTCATAAGGTCCATAATAATAGTTATGGTAAATTTCTCCTGTCTTAGAAATGGTTCAATTAGTGGTTTCACTAAAGGAAAAAAATAAATTTATATTCATTATGGTTTTATGTTTACATCCTTTTACAATCATGGATAATTCATTTTCAATAATTTTGTGAAAATATTTTGAAACAGTGTGATGCTAAGTTATAATCATTTATATAAATTCATACATTAACTGTTTTTATAAATTTGGATAAATTAGAAACACACATTCATTCACATTTAAATAAAATTTATGTAAAATGAATCATTAGTAGAAAATTTTTTAATTAACTTGGTGATTTATTTTTTGATATTCGTTTTACAACAATTTTCATATGTTTAGGTGTCTGAAGAAGATTATTTTAATCAAACCATGAAATTTTATAGTATTTTGGCTAAAACACTATATCTCTCCCATTCTATCACATCTAGGTTTACTATAATAAACCCACCATTGGTGAAAGATGATATGTGGACTCCATCCCCCTCCCAATCATATCTTAAAAGGCCCAACGAGATATGATTCTTATTTCTATTTCCATAAAACTATTACACTAATACAAATATAAATAAAAAAGTAATTTGTGTCTATATAAATTTAGATATTTTATATGTATATTTATAAATTTATATGTAAAAAAGAATATATTAGTGGATTAACTGATATATATTAATAGCATCTGCCACATATATGGGACGAAAACTCATTCCCTCTTAAAAATTTAAAATAATTTATAGAATTAGGGGAGCGCTAGTAGATGAGACAATAAACATTCCCACCACCATTTTAGAGTTTTAAGTGAAAAAAATCATAACATAAAATCTTTAAATTGAGGTAATACTTATGTTCTTTATAATTCATTGAGAGATCTTTTGTAAACAAATTTAATTTTAAATTTCAGGGGAAATGATATGAATCTCAAACATCTAATCTAAAAATTTCTCCACATTAGAGTGAAGTTTACACATAGTATTACCAAACCTATATCTGAACTATTTGAAAAGCATAATTGATTTAATTTTTCATTCCAATATAATTTCATTTTTATTCCCATGCATGACTAACCACAAAAATATAATCACATATTTCATTCCCATGTGCAATATGAGATAAAGTAATGTATTATAATGTACAATTAAAAATTCCTCTACAGTTTCATAAAATGACTCTATAGCTGATAGGTTGTGAGTAGCCTATTGTAGTACCATCAACACTCAATTTTATGTAACGTGGTATTAGTTGTATCCAACTAATATATTTGACAAACATAAATCAATACATCATCCAACAGACATAAGATAATATTAATATTAAATGAATATATATATATATATATTATCAACATTATATGTTAATATATTTGTATGTGTATATATAAATACTTATTAGTTTAAATGTCTATTTATGGACTAAAATATTAATTTACAAATACATATATATTTTAAAATATATTTATCTATAAAAAAAATATATATACAAATATATTTTTATATATAAAAATTAATAAATATAAAATAAATAAACTAATATATATATATATATTATGATAATATATTAGTTTGTGTGTGT
Source organism: Viscum album (assembly GCA_963277665.1). Classification (NCBI taxonomy): domain Eukaryota; kingdom Viridiplantae; phylum Streptophyta; class Magnoliopsida; order Santalales; family Viscaceae; genus Viscum; species Viscum album. The sequence continues at coordinate 936,103,781 of OY728164.1, read as the reverse complement.
GTATATAAATAATTTCAATTATATATATTTATTTATAAACTTAATGATTTAATGGAGTTTCTACAGAGGCCCTTAGGGTTCAATATTGTACTATCAATATTATTGCAGATGCCTCCAATTAGTTTGGGTAACTGGAGTTTAATAAATCCATGAAACACACTACAATAAGTGAGAGGATTAGAAGGGTTAATGGATAAGGTGGTATTATTAATGATCCTAGTGTTGGAAAATTTACATGCTCTAAAATGAATGTCACTAAGCTTGTAAATTACTTTGGTGGTGGTGGGATGGTTGGGAAATAATAAGGGAATGTTATTCATGTTCAAAAAAGTGAGCATAGTGACATTAAACACATAACATAAATCAATACACATAAATCAATATGTCATCCAACACACATAATATAATAATAATATTATATAAAAACATATATATATATATTATATACATTATATGTTAATATATTTGTATGTGTATATATAAATAATTATTATTTTTAATGTCCATTTATGGATTAAAATATTGATTTACAAATTGATATATATTTTAATATATATATATATTTATAAAAATCAATATATATGAATATATTTTTATATATAAGAATTAATAAATATAAAATAAATAAACATATATATATATTATTATAATATATTTGTTTGTGTGTGTGTATAAATACTTTTAATTATATATATGTATTTATAAACATAATGCTTTTATTGAGTTTTTATAGAGGCCCTTAGGGTTCAATATTGTACTATCAATATAGTTGTAGATTCCTCCCATGAGTTTGGGTAACTAGAGTGTAATACATCCTTGAAACTCGCTATAATAAGTGACAGGATTCAAAGGGTTAATGGATAAGGTGGTATGATTAAGGTTCATAGTGTTGGAAAATTTACATGCTCTGAAATGAATGTCACTAAGCTTGGAAATTACATTGGTGGTGGTGGGATGGATGGGAAATAATAAAGGAATGTTATTCACGTTCAAAAAAGTGAGCATAGTGATATTCAACACATAATATAAATCAATACACATAAATGAATACATCATCCAACACACATAATATAATATTAATACTATATAAAAACATATATAAATATTATAAATATTATATGTTAATATATTTGTATGTGTATATATGAATACTTATTTTCTTGAATTTCCATTTATAGATTAAAATATTGATTTTCAAATAGATATATATTTTAATATATATTTATTTATAAAAATCAATATATATGAATATATTTTTATATATAAAAATTAATAAATATAAAATAAATAAACACGCATATATATACTATAATATATTTGTTTTTGTGTGTGTATATAAATACTTTTAATTATATATATTTATTTATAAACATAATGCTTTTATTGAGTTTCTACAGAGGCCCTTAGGGTTCAATATTGTACTATCAATATCATTATAGATGCCTCCCATGAGTTTGGGTAACTGGAGTGTAATACATCCATGAAACTCACTATAATAAGTGAGAGGATTGGAAGGGTTAATTGATAAGGTGGTATGATTAATGACCTTAGTGTTAGAAAATTTACATTCTCTAAAATGAATGTCACTAAGCCTGAAAATTACTTTGGTAGTGGTGGGGTGGTTGGGAATTAATAAGGGAATGTTATTAATGTTAAGAAAAGTGAGCACAGTGCAAAATATGGTTTTGTTCAGGCTAATAACATGGATCATAAACTTCATCTGGGAATGATTTGGCTCTATATGTTTCTCAATTCACTGGTGTGCAAGTGGTCACCTCCAATTTGGTTCTTGTCTAATCCCAATGGAGTCATGTGTTTGACATTCTTTATATGACATGGCCTAGAAAATCTTGTAGGGTGGAACACTTAATGTAAAAAAGAGTACTTATCTAACAAACATAGACCATTTATTTTTTGTTAATCCTGGAAATGATGATTTTTATAGAATATATTATTGTGTCTTGGCTTCAATAAAATATTCTCCATTATCGAAGACAACTTTGGAATTTCATAGAGATTTTTCTTGTGATCTATCTATGTAGGATCATGAAGATATATATGTTTCATTTGGGATGGAATTCAAAATTTAATATGTGAAAATGCCTCAATTATATAATTTTCATCATATTAATTTTGATATTAGTAGTGATTATCGTGTGGGATATCATCTCCAAGAATATAATAGTAGGTAATGGAAATTTTTTATGATAGAAGGAAATATATGTAAGATGATGATATATCACCAAAGAGATATTATAATGATGTGGTTGATCAATGTTGGATGAAGATCATTGATTTGTTTATAATGGACCTACAGAAAATATCCCCATCAAGGAATGAATATTCTAATTTTATGATAACCATGATAACTAGATCAAATTCTAATATAGATGGGTTATTAGCTCTTGCCATATCTTTCTATTCATTAAGATATGATTCTAATTGGAATGATAATTTTTATTATTGTAATTTGATAGATTATTATTTTTTATGTTCTCTCATTTTGAATTTGTCACTTTTGAATATAGGAAGGTATGTAATGTATAACCCCATTCCAATCCTTCATGCTTTGGATTCCTATTCTTAACAAGGGGATCTCTGGACCTCAACTTTTTTTCATGAAATTACATATGTTTATATATATAAATAAATATGTATTTATAGATAATCATATTTTAGTATATTAATATTTATGTATAAATTGACATGTTTATATTTATAAATTAATATATATATATATATATATTATTTTTATAATATATTTGTGTGTGTGTATATAAATATTAATATGTTTATATAGTTAATTATATACTAAAATACTAATATGCATATATATATATATATAGATATATATATATATATGAATGTATATTTATATATAAAATAATATATATATAAATGTACACATTAATATGGTTATATTTAGAAATAAAAAATTATATGTATATTCTATTTATATTATAGATTCATATTTTTAGTGTGTAAATAAATACTTATAAGTATATATATTAAAATATAAATTTTTTAATTTAATATATTTATATAAATATATTTATAAATGTGTTTAAATATAGAATTTAATATATATATATATATATATATATATTATAAATTAATACATATATACACACACACACACACACACACACACATAAATTAATATATTTTTATATGTGTATATACGTATGTAAATTTTTTTATAAAATTATTAGTATTTGTATGTATAAATATATGTATAATAATATATTTAAATATGTATATATGTATATAGTTATATATATTACTAATTAATAGATATATATAATCACACAGACACACATATAGATATAAATATTTTAATTTAGCCACATTTTAATATGAAGGTAAATTACCTATGTTATAAAACACCACTAAAATTCCATAATTTTTAAATATTATAATATTACCAATTAATTTAAATGTGTTAAAATTATCCATGTTTTAAACCATTTATAAATTATAAAAATGGTTATGTTTTAAAATGCGACTAAACACATGGCTAAATTGGGAAAAATAGTTTTTTTGATATTTATAGAAAACATTGCTAAAAATATTTCTCAATCCAAATTTAGTGTTGTTCTTAGAAAAAACTCCTCTAAAAATTTACATGATCTATTTTTTTCTAGTGGTGGGTTTTCCCCTGCTCTAAGTGGAGTGGTAGACCTGAGGTTATTTTCATTCTAAGAATCCCTGGTTATGTTTCATCCTTCTCTTTATTATAGATTAGTTAATAAGAGATGTGTTATTTACATAATTGATTTTCATTTGGTATATTTTTATTTAGTGTCTATTTAGGTATAATTTGTCCATTTTTTATCATAAGATATATATTATGGATTAGTGTGTGTATTTTATTTCTTTGGTTAGTGGTATTGGGTTTTTGAGTGTGGTTCATTCCTTGATATTATCATTGCCTTCTCATAGGGAATCTATGTTTCCTTATGCTGTATCCATTTTGAGACTTGTTTTTAGATGGGTTGAGCATTGGTGACCTATTTTTCAAAATTTGGGTAACTAGGTTGGATATTCCATAATTTTTTGAAGAACTCAGTGTTGGTAGATATTTTGGGTTCATCTTAGGACATTGTTCTAGATTAGATTTCCTAGTTTATCTATAATAACTATATAATGTGTTAGGTTCCCTTTTTCCATGATTGTGGAAAACTTATGATATCTAATTCCTTTTTTTGTTGATATTTGGGTTGACCTTTTTGATGATTTTCATTTGTGTATATGATATTCCACGAGTTCTGAGTTCCTTAGAGTTTTGGATGTTAGTATCATGGTTGTCATTGATTTTGATATAGATGTAAATTATGGGGTGATAATTAATGACATGATTTCAAAGATGATATTTAGTGTTATAGTGTGTTTTATTCTTTTCAATCCATTTAAAAAAATCAATATGGAATGGGGAAATATATTCTATTTATGTTTTATTTTTTTATAACCTTAGTGATGTTAGTTGAATTGTTCTTAGAGTTAGTCTAGAATCTCATGGATGTGATATAATATTTTAAAGGAATAGTTAAGGTCTGATGGATTTATTACTTATCTTATCTCGTGTTATTTCACCTCCTAGCTAAACTCATTCCAGGTGGTGCGGTTGAAACTTTTTTCTGGTTACTTCCTTTTTACTAAGGAATTTTAGGGGTTGGAAAGTGGCATGGTGGGACGTTTTCGACACACCATGTCACTCTAGGTATATTTATTTTATTAAATTTTAATTACTTTAAATTAAATTTGAATATTTATATGTTTCAGTATTTATTATATTTTTTTCTAAAATTATTCCATCTATGATTGGACTTCAACACCCGGTTTATAATTAATCATATCCTATTGTTAATGCAGGAACACGTGTCAAGACTTTTTAATTCATTTTGAATGTGCATAGTGTAACCTTTAAGGATAAAATATTGTTTTTATGACTCCAAGTAGAAACCATTTAAATTCACCCTACCCTAATTATATCCTAGAACACATATTTCATACACTTTGAAAAACCATGTTGGAAGCATGTAGTTGGGATCAAAAATTTTATATATTTTTTTTTCATTGTTTTCACAGGGTTATTAAATTGTAAATGAAAATTATTCTGAGTATTTTATTCCATCCAGTAAATCTCATTCAATTAGTGAATTATTTCTCTAACCGTTAGGTCTAAACGTTTATGTTTTCTAGATTTCCATAAATATTATTTTTTAGGGTTTTCTCTTTTATTTAAAAATATATAAAGTATTACCATACTCTCTATTTAATTTATGCATGCTTATAACAAACCATAGAATTCTTACCACTTAATCACTTGATTTAAAACTCTCTCCACCTATATTTTTATTGGATTTCAGCAAGATAAAACATCCATTATTATAAATTTACACATCATATTCCCATATCCCTATGTCCCTTGATTTAATCTCCTCTAACATACTTTGGGGGTCTCAGGATATGAATTTTGGGTATCATTTTATTTATTCTTATATTTTGTGGTTATTAAGGAATCCAAAATGTTACATGGTGCTTTTTTGAGTGTTTTTCATCATAGGTACAGACTTTCAGCTCGATGTCCATTGAACCAAGGTAAGTGTTTTTTCAGAATTCATAAATTGACATAGAATTGTATTCCATAGAGTTTAAAAGGAGTTATTTTCTAAATTAAATGTATACATTCCAGTTTATTTGGGTTTGAAAATAGATTCAAGGTGATTTGGTTCACATAGAATAATAGGGTTGTTTTAAGGGGATTTTATTTTTAAAATGGTTTTTATTGACAAATGCTTCTAAAATATTATCATTGAATTTAATTCATATAATTTTTCAAATGATCTTAAAAAACATTTGTGTCATGTTATAAATTGTATGTGGGGTTATAAACCTTTGGTTGTTTTGACGAAATTATTTTAATCTTTTATTGATTTCTGAATAGTTTTTAGTGAAGTAATTTTGTAAATGTTATGGAAATAGATTTTAACAGTTTTATTTTGTAGAATTATTTGAACTAAGTATTTAAAAAATAAGAATGAATTTTAATCTTGATTCAATTTTTTCAAATTATTATTTTGGAATTTTAATTTGTATTCAAATGAAATCGTTGTGTGATTCCATGATTAGTCCCTTATTAAAATTAGTCCCAATAGGGGTGTTTTTTAGTTTCTTAAAAAGGGTGTATTATTTAAATTTTTTATTATGCATTGTATTTATAGGGGAATGTATATAGTTTTGTGATGGATTTTAAATATTAACGAGTTTTTTTCTTGGGCGGTTATGGGAGGAGAGATGAGATTTTCAAAATTTAAATAATTGATGCATGTTATATCATGACTCAAAAAAATTTGAATACATGGTGATCCTAATTGGGTAAGTGAGGTAGGGGATATAGTTACTAATTATTCATGATTTGGATGACTACGTCGACTTTAGTATATTATTCCATAGGGGAACTCGATCAAAGAACCTAGTTTATAGTTGTAATGTTTTTATATACTATGAAATGTATTGATATGCCAATAGATGCATCCCACTGGAGTACTTCCATGATTTCATCACATGTTTTTTAGGAATTTACCATTTTTAATTCATTATTCGCCTTATAGAACTTCCTTCTGATGCATTCCATAGTTTGATTGGCACTGAGGGAATCATGTTTCTTTCTTTCTTTCTTTCATAATATTCATTAGTGGTATATTTGTTATTTCCACTTTAGATTTATTCATAAAATAACATTAAAGATAATTGAATATGATTAATAATAATTTGAATTTGGAATGTTGAATTAAAATGTGTTTTTTGGTAAGATGGTCTTTATCAAAAGAATTTTTTTCTAATTTTATTTGAATATCTAGTTTTAAAACACAAGAATCGATCAAAAAGGAGATTAATCCCCATTAAATGGGGTTTAAGTTATTGTTTATATTTAATTAACGCAGAGTCACATTGATTCATCGTTCTTATTAAGAAAATTTTTAGGTTCATCATAAGGTGATACAATTTTTAGAATGAATCCCTTGAAATAATTATCCTATAATTTATTTTCCAGTTCCTACAACTTAATCGGGGTCATTCTATATAGAGTATTTTAAATATGTTTAGAAACAAGCCCGTGTCATATTCAAAAGTAATTTTTTTTTGTTATAATTCTAGGGAGATCTTATGAAATGACATTAGAGAACTCCCTTGAAATATTTATATATTCAATGATTAATTTCTCCATAACAATATTAGATAAACACCACTTTTGAATTGGAATAAAGATCCAAAAAAAGTACGTGATTCTCATCAAATTTTTGTGTTTATCATCCCACTAATATATGATCATATGTTGGTTCATAATATTAAATGTTACATACCTTCCATATATATTTATGTGGGATTTATTTAATGAAATATAATTCATCCCCAAAATGGCATTGGACTTAACCAGATATAGAAAAATAAGATTTCTAGGAACAAACATTCCACAAAATTAATATTGATAACAATAATAAACATGAGATGAAATAATTTAACCATTACGTGGATTTAAATTAATGTTAAACATATCATAATTAAGGTGGGTAAGTAATACCCCCAAAATATTAAATATAAATAATTGATTTGGTGGATAAAAAATAATATAAAATATTAGAAGTTCCAGAGTTGATGATAAGTGTACCTTTCACCATGTCATCATCATACACTTCATTAGAATTATTGATCACCTGAAATTTTCATTTTTCTATGGGATTATGTTTTTATTTATGATGATCATAATCATTAAACATCCAATTTTGTAACTGGAAAGCATAATTACCATTCTATTAAATTCTTAAAATCTAGATTATGGGTGGGGAATTCTACATATATTTCTATTTATTCACATCATTGTTAATAATAATACCATCACATCGACATTTAGTGTTTTGATGGCCGTCCATACACACTTAATACATTTATTAGTCCCCTTATGATAATTTCCATTATGGTTCCTTCCACAATATAAGCATAACTAAAGTATCAATTTCCCGTCCCCTTAGTTTCTAGGCGTTCATTTGAATTCAATAAATATTTTCTTATTAAAACCTTAATATGGTTTGGTAACTAATGCCTCCATTTCTACATTTATTTCACATAAAATGTTTTCTTTCATAGATTCCAAAGTAGCTTATGGATAACTCCATGTGTTAGACTAGTTTGAAGACTCTGATGAATCAATCATTCTTTTTGTAGGTTGGAAGACAATTCCAAATGTGAACCTCATGAGTCTTGTAAAAGTTTCCTCATATGTACCATCATATTCTTAATCCTTATACTGTATCTTAATTAATTCCTTCTCCATATTTTACAAATAATAATATGAATGTAATTATTGGGAAATAGACTAGTAAATTAGTCATAATAAATGGAGAAATTATAGTATTATTCTCTCATGTTCATGATAATTGTATACCGTTGATCTTTTATACATTTCAAATGACAAATAAAGAAAGTATAATTTTCATGATCAGATAACTAGAGAACAAAAAATATCTGCTCAAATGTATTGATACATATTTCAAAAAGTATTTAATCAATGGAATCACTAAAATAAAGTGTATGTTGTCACAATAAGTACTCGACATAACATTATTCCCACCTTTTCGCATTTATATGGTCGGTGTGATTCGTATATTGAAAATTAAATGAGAGCATAATAATGAGATTTTATATTCTGACCCCTAAATTTTTTAATAGGAGTAAAATCATTTCATTTTACAGTTCATTCATCAAAAACATGTTTAATTTGGGTTATACACATTGAATAAATCAAAAAATCATACTGTAATAAACATTAATCATAGAGGGAACCAAATAATATGGAAAATAAATTTACATGTTGTCTAAATCCTGAAACCTTCTTATCAAAATATGAATCCATATGATTAATTGCGGTCATTTATAATCTATACAAAAAAATTAGGATTTTATTTTATATACAGACTTATCCCTAGGGGTTTAACTAATGTTTTCACATCCATGTGTCTAAAGGATGTCTATATCATTGTATGATGAAAACTATAGTGAAACATACATTTTGTGCATATATATGAAAAAATATTATCTAGAGATTATTTATATTACATGATGATCAATTCTAGAATCATAGAGGGGAAGCGCCTTTGGAAACATGGATACATTAATACCTCATTCGTAAATACACTAAATCATCATCCAATTAGTTTTTAATAATTATCACTCTTCTATGAAATTTTTTACATAATAAAGTTATCCATTACCTAAGAATATAAAACCAAAAAAATTGTGATCTATAATGCTCAGTAATTGTTAAATGGGAGATATATTTAGTTTCATAGGCATAACATAAGGATAATTGTATGGGAACACGAGTTTAATGCTTGAAATGTATGCCATTAATATCATAGATCATAATCTCCAGTCATGATATAATGATAGGTAGTTCATAAGAAATTAATTATAAAGATATCATATAACTTGATCCATGAGTGAATAACATTAGTATAATACCCGGAGTTGTGGAATACAAATAAGAATTGAAAATATTTTGTCAAGGCTACAAAATAAGACATTCATAACATGTGAGTAATAGGATAACCACCCTTGTACTGACTTCATCCTTGGGATAACAGCCTGTGTACCCTCTTTTGGGCTTTGGATAACCTCATTTTTACCCTTTTAGATCCTCGAATATCAATCATTACCTAATTCATTAGTGTGAGATATTGGTCCCACCAATCAAATAATGAGAATCAGACATATGACTCCCACAAGATAATAAAAAAATATTCATATTTGAATAAATGAAAAGAAATGGGGTTCATAAACATTTCATCATATCTTAACCCTTGTTAAAGAAAAAACAATTAATATGTAACTATTTTTTAAGATGGAGCATTTGCAATGGAATATCATCTCAAAAATTCATTTGCGACATGAGTCCACTACTAATGGAATGTGGAAAAAAATGGTGTCACAATTGTGGTTATTTGTGAAGATCCCTCCAAAATAGAGAATAAATGTGACATATGAAATATCAATCACAAAAAGGGTTATCAATTTTTAAATTACATAAATTTGATGGTATGTTTCAATTGAATATTTGTGAAGGATCGTCCATCCATGAAAAATTATATTTTTTCAAAAAACCCAATATAAAAATAAAATAGACTAATTATTCTTAAAAATTTTAATTGAATTTTTTTTTTTTAAAAAAAATAAACCATAATTATATTCTATAAAATTTAAATTGTATAAAAAAATTTAAAAAATCCATATTTAAAAATATCAAATAAAAAAATTAAAATGTTAAGAATAATTAAAAACAATTTAACTTTTTAAAAAATTATACAATTTAAAGTAATTTAAATATTTAAAACGAGTTAAAATATTTAAAAATATATACCAATATTTAATACACATTAAAATATTGAAATAAATTAATAAAAAAGTCAGACAAAAAAGTAAAACATTGTTTCAAACATAATATGTTTGTCATCCAAAATTACCAAATAGTAGTAAAACATCATAAATCATCATCTTTCGTTAGGTGTAGGAGGATCAGATGAAGGAAAAGGGAGAAACAAATCCATAACAACACCGCATGCATGTCCCCACATATACTCTATCATATACACATCTCTCTGATGCTGATGATCTTGCTCCTCCTCATTATCTATATATTTCAAGTATACCATCTATCCCCGACATATCAACCTCTCCTCATACAGTGCATCAAATGAATGATTACTACAACTCTCCCCAAGTAGCTTTCCATCTCACTAATGACTTAATAGACGCACCATAATAATTCATTGGTGTCAGTCAGGAACCAGTAACAAACACATGACTTTTGTCAACATAATGAAAATTTCTATGTATCTAGGCCACCTCATTGAAACCCAAATCTCCAGTGGGATATTGTTCACTCTTAGCATGGATCACTTGTGAATGAGAATTTGTAGCATTATATTTTTCCTTTAAATAAAATTTCAAAATTTAATAACAATAAAATTAATATTCATGATTAAAAAAAAGAGTAATGACAATATTGAATTGTCACTCGCCTATAACTTCTCATGTGGATGGATCAGTATACATCCTCTTATAAACTAGGATCTCCATAATAGATGGGCCATTATGGGCCTGTATAATATATAAATCATGTTACTCTTAAAATATATTTACATTAATTAATAATATCACTTACCATTTATATTTGATGTATTCCAAAAGTAGTACTTTTGACCAAAAGTATTATTTCTTGCCTCCCACAGCTCTAGTGCCTAGATGATAACCTCCTTCCAGATGTATCTCTTTGATAGTAGTAGAACAATCCATATAATATCTGAGTTGAGATACATATAGGTCGATGGGAGATGTACGACTAGTTCAAAACAGTATGAGTAACTTTATCCATATCTCTCTTTTAGATGTTGTGTAGAAACAGATGAAATCACACATAGGATCTTCTAGGATATCAGGAATAGGAGAAAAAAATTTCAAACTAATTAAAAACAATATTTTATTAATTAAATAAATTTTTATAATGTGCATATTATATTATAACGTATAATCTAGTGGTTGAACATCTAGTGTTGTACAATAATTGGAACTAGGTCATATTACACCGTTGGGTCAAGAAAATTATTTCATTAACTCAAAACAACATGCCCAACTTCTAAATGTGAAAAACTATAAAAAAATAAATAATCATAAAATTATAACAAAAATTAATACACAATGTTAATATGAAATAAATAGCTTAAATAATTAAATATACCTATGTAAATCTGGAGAAAAATCAAAATATTTTCATCTATATAGAATAGGATATAGAGTCACCAGTCAAGAAAGATCACACCCCCTAATAATAGGTTCACCATCTTGATGATTACCTAAATCTAGATCATCAGCAGGATGTCTAGCATCAGTGAGAGAACAATATAGGTTGTCAGGATCATCTATAACCATATGAAAAATTTTCTTAATAGTAATAAATTGTTAATAAATATATAATATATATAACAAACAAATAAATTCCAAAATATAATATCGTAACTATAAAAAAATATTAATACAAATATCAAATATAAAAAACAATTAAATATCAGAATATAATAATTTTAATTAACTAAGCACCTAAATATAATACATTATTTGTCATATTCTTAATCATTTTCATGAATATAAATGTCTTCATCCTCATATACTACATCATCACCTTCCTTATGATTTTCAAATTCATAATCCATTTTTACTTCATCAACATTATTTATATCATTAGCCCTTAACTAGGGGGTTTCAACATCATTATTTAGATCTCATCGGGTGAGTGATATATTTTAGGATGTTTCTTGAAAGTTTTTAAAATGTTCTACTTTATCATTACAAGTTTTATTTTCAATATATTGATTATATTTGGATTTCATTTTTTTCACACTCCACCAATCATTTAAATCTCTCAAAACATCACAGTAATATTCATAATAAACATGATGTGCTTGATGTTGTAAAATAAATGGTTCATTTGGTGCTAGAAATCTATTATATTTTATCTCAATGAATCCATGTTGGGGATGAGATCAAAACCCTCAATCCATATCAAACCTATAAAATTGAAAAACTATACATTATTTGGTCCAAGATAATATGAATCAATTATTTCATCCAGCCTGACATAAAATTCAACTAAACATTCCTTATAATGATATGTTTTCAAACCAGAAAAACTGTTTATCAATTTCTCTAAGTCACCATATATGCATGTACGGAATAAAAATCCATTTACCACATACCGATTTTATGATTTGATCAATTTTGATGGATGCTTTTTAGGACACTTAATTAAAACTCCATTTTTTCATGTTGTGTTTCCATTAAAAAAATTATTTAAAGTTTATATCATTCGAAAATTGATTTATTATTCCATCAAAAGAAATATAACATACAAGTCATTAAAACCAACATAACTTATCATTCATAGTTTTTATATTTGGATTAGACAGAACATCAGCCTCGTGTACTAAATTATGAAATGATGGATCCACGACCATAAAAATTGAATTTTCTACAAAATAATTTATATCATGTTGATAAGAAACAATATAATATTTCTGAAAAGAAAAATAAAAAATATGAAGTGGAACGTTTTAAAATGATTCTAATATCCTAAGATCACATTTTCTACATGGAAATTTAATTGTTCCTTAAAATACAAAATCTTAATTTGTTTATGAAAATGATATAATGGTTTTAACGCCATCAATGTATATAAAATATATACCATATTACTTTAGTTGATTGGGATGATTAATCCAATCACGATTTCATAATAGAAACTATTTTCTGCTTTCTGAGTCTATAATTATCTGAAAAATAATTTAAATATGAATATTTATTATTGATATTTTTGATTAGTTACAAGTTATAATTATATTTTGAAACATTATAATATTTAATGGAATTTGATAAGAGTGAAGTGATGGGTTAGTACTGGATTTAAGGTCTCATAGTGGATCATCTTAGATATAATAAATATATTAATTATAATATTTATGAAACATTCATTTATTTTGATAATAAAATAATTTCTTTTGAATGGTGTCTCATATAAAAAATATGAGACCACCGTTAGGTCTGATATACGGGGTTTACACTTTGCTCTATATTACATTTCCACACTTTTAGGGGTTGGTAACGACATGCACCATGGTAATTCCATTTAATATTTTTATCCTATTTTTTTTAAAAATAATTATATTCGTAATGATTTATTATATAATAAATCTATGATAACTGTTAGATCCGGGATGCTAGCTTTACCCTTGGTGTGACATAACATTTATGTGTGTTTGGTGTTTGGTTACATTTACCATGAGGGAAATTAATATAATATTTTCATTATAATTCCTTATTAAGAATTAATGTATCTTTCAAAATAGGTATCATATAAAAAATTAGAGACTACCATTGGGTCATGGATGTAGGGTTTACCTGAGGCATGATGTAATAGTTCTGAGTGTCAAGTGTCTTGTAACATCACACATGAGGGTATCATTTTTAATCATTTATTATTATTATGTATATAGATTATTCATATATATAATAATATATATGTATTACAATAATTATAAAAATTATTAATAAAAAATAGACGAATTAATTTAAAATTAAGATAAAATATTATGTATTTCCAATATCCGTTATTGTTTATATTTATATCTTAGTTTTGAAAAGAATATTATCTTATTAACTTTTTTTAATATTTTTTGCAGGTAATAAAATTATTTTTTAAGTTATACAATTTATTTATTATTTGTATCTAAACTAATAATAAATATTGTGGCATAAATTCACAAAGGATTTAAAATTTTTATTAATTTTTATAATCATTTTTTAATGGTTGAGGGTAACCGGTTTACATAGTCTACAAACCCAAAGGCACTAAGCCTTAATAGAGGGACATTTAATATGCAAGGACCAAATGCCCAATATAAATCCCCACATAGAAGATTCTAATTTTTTATCCAAAGAAACTTACCAGAAAAAGTGCTCATCAGGAAATCCCAATGCATTACTGCATGAGCCTCATATCGATGGAAAATTCATAGCCTCTCAGTCATCGAAATATGAGAGCTTTTCAGGTGACATTTATTTCATCTGACCCAATCTAGGACTGCACCTTCTTATTTGACCGATATAAATTATTGAACACAATCTATTTTTCAATGTCCACCGTTGAAATAGAGTGCTCTCTAACCTACCTGCCATATTGTGTCCACTCGCAATCGATAACTTTCCTCCGAAAAAGAAGACAAATCAAACTATCACTGCATCTAATCCATGTCATCAGTTGTTACTGACCAATAACGGTCATTCCCCTATCATTGGAGCTTCACCACACTACCTGTCATGACTCCCATCTCTGCCCATGTAGAATCGATGGTTATCACCGACCGAGTCACCCCCAACCTACCGCCACCCATTGTCGCGTCTCATCCACCTACAACCAACAACTCACACTTACCGAGACCTTCCATTACCCTACAATAAAACACAAACCCCTAAATATCCATATCATTAGCCTTCTCCAACCAGGACTCCCCTATTTCACCATCACCCACTTCTGCCTGGATCACCTCTACTCTGCACACCCACCAACCCTTCGATCTGATCCCCAACTGTTTGAGGCAACCTTGACTGGATTCTATTTTTGAGGTAGTATTAAGTTGACTCTCATTTCACTAGTCCATACCCCATCTACATATAATAAATAATACTAATAATTAACAATTACTCATATTTTTTCTTTTATAAATTTATTAATTATTACAAATTATGTATGAAATATTATTAATCATATAATTTATTATAACCATTTTAACAATTACAACATATATATGATAATTTCTTAAATAATATAAATACATCAAATATATTATAATTCTTTTTAAACAAATATAAAAATAGCACACATATATAAACATATATATACCGAATTCTTAAATAATTTTACTTATAGTTAATTTTCATTGTCAATAAATTTGATTATCTGGAATTAATAATATATATAAATAATTTATAAAAAATTTTGGGTTAATATTTTTTAATCAAGAGTAAGTTTCGATTGATAATGATTTTGAATTAATAAAATATATCGTAATAATTTATACCCTAGACCCATTATAATTGTTTTGAAAGTCAGATGTTTTTACAACATTTAAAATTATTTGTAGAAATTATTATTTTTATTAATAAATCATTTATACTTATAGTTCAGAATATATAATTATTTATATTTTTTTATAATTTCATTAAAAACATATTTTTATTATTTAAATATTATAAGAAATATTTAAAATTTATTAATAAAAAAGAATCATTTATTATTAAGAAAGATAAATTATTTAATGATTTTTACAAATTATTTAAATTAATTCTTAATTTTTAATAATTATTATTTTTAACGAATTTTTAATAAATCTTTTTTATGTTTTATATTTTTTTATAAAGTAAAAATAATAATACTAATTGTTATTAACTATGTATTTAATGAATATTTCATATTTTAAATTGATGTTTTTTTGTTAAATAAATTGTTACAGATGTTTATAAAAAAATTCTTATTAATAATGTTTCGTTAAAACAAAATCTTTTAATTAATTTTCACCTCACTATTAAAAATCAAATACATCTCTTTATTTAGTGAGTTATATATATTACATAATTTTTTAATAAAATATATTTACATTAAATTTATTATTAAATTTTTTCAATTAAATTGACATATCTAATTAATATATATACATACACATGTGAACACTCACACCCCCACATATATATGTATATTAACATGTTAATATATATATATATATATACATCCCAATGAGTACAAGCATTGAATATAATTGAATAATCATCATATTTAAAATAATAATATGAAATAATAATCTTCCAGCAACCCCAGAAACTAAACAATTAATCTATTAAATATATTTATCAATAATTGAGAAAAATAACTTAAATAAAATTAATTCAAATTTTGTGGAATCGGGACACTGAAAAAGGGAATAACAAATTTTTATTAACCCAAAATACCAAAAAAAAAATAAAATCAATTAAATCTATAAAACTAGGTTTCAACCAAACCATTATTTACTAAATTAAATGAAAATACATGAAAATAAGGATAAATGAGAGAAGGGGGTATATATCTTGTAGATCTGAGTTGGAATCAACAAAAAATTGGAACCTATGGGAGATTTTAGAGTTGGTTGGAGTAAGGAATCTGGGTAAGTTGTGTCATCTCAGTTTGGGAGAGTGATGATGAAAGGAAAGAAAGACGAAAGTGGAGTGTGATGCATTTAAATTGACGATGGTTTTTAGAAAAACTATTTGTGATGGGATTATTTCCATTGTAAAATGTTTCTATCCAATGTAGTTTATAAGTGAATTCATTTTCATCGCAAATACTTTTCTTTTTAAAAGTATTTCATATGGATATAGAAGTCTATCAAAAATTCCCGATGTGATTATATTTCACGTTGGGAGGTGGGAAATCCCGCCTAAACTATTTATGTCAAATGTATTATTATATCACAATTATGTACTATTTGTTATGGAATACAACATCGATCAGAAATATTTTACACCCAATTAGAATTTCAGATGGTGAATTTTTCTGTAAATAATTCCCCATCACAAATGTATGAAATTTTAGTAGTGTAGTTTTCGTAAACATTTCATCATTTAATCAAAATATAAATCATGGAAAATGGATGAGATTTATTAAATATCTATTCATCATAAAAAACCATACAAATAAATAATAAAGATGATATAATTGGATCATTATCCCAATAGGATTTGAGTAAAATAAATTAGTTTACCTTATATGGAAAATGATTTTGAAATACAACTTGGATCATTTTTTGGGAAAAATAACCATTCCATTTTGAAATGACTTTGTTAAAATATAAAAAGATAAAAAATAATATGGGAAAAATTTTCATTGAAAATAACCATGAAAAATTTCCATGGATGCATAAAAATATCGATAGGTCTATTATTTTATAAACTGACTTCAAGCCATATTATTTAAATCAAATAATTACTTTCACAATTTAGGTTGAAAATAAAAAAGTGTGCAATTTACAAAAAAAAGATGGTTTCATTAGAAGTATTTTTTTAAAAATATTAACATGGGTAATAATGAATATAAAATCTCATAGTATAATAGTAAAAACATTCATTGATACATTTTTTATAAAACAAGGATATACGATAAAATGGTTTTTTGACAAAAGAGATTATTAAAGATGAATTTTCATTAAAAAATTCATTTTCAGTCTCTTGAGTACACGATGTAAGGAAAGTGGGGGGAGTTATATTTTAAAGAAATAACCATAATATTACAAATTTATTGATTTTATAGAATTTTATATATTATTTTTCATCATCATATATTTAATCATAAAAAATTCAAATAAATAATTACATTGTAAAATAAAACCCTTTATCATTTTTGTATCATTTGAATTGTATTACACTTAATAGAATGTACCTTAGGTTGAAATTTAAATAAAATAATTTCCTTGTTAAGAATCTTAAAATACATTAATGGGAATTATACAGACAACATAGAGGAAACGAGTTTTATATAAGGCATGTGTACTATAGTAATTAATGTGAGGCGAAAACCTCTTAAATTGAGATCAACTTCTTTTGAGAGTGTTCTAACCGTCTTTTTTAAGAAAATTTAAATTATTATAATTATATAATAAAATCATGTACATTATTATTAGAATATATATATATATATCCATTATAAACATATACGTAGATTCATACCTAATAGTAACCAAAGAAAACGAATTTCATCATTCCTATAGTGGGTAGACCGTATGTATGCATAAACATTGTTTTCATTTTTTGATACATGGGATGAAAAAAAGGTTAATAATAAATCCCATTTATAGAATTATTATTATTTAAATAAATAATATATTCTCATCTTATTCATTTCTTACAGTCCATGTATAATATAAATGAAAAGTGAATCACATCACTTTGTGGAGGTGGTTGTCCACATGTCCACACGAGCAACATTATCATTTTCCATTTTTTGGAATAAATGATTGTAGATGTGATATTATAATTTCAGGTGAATAATTATTCGATAAATATCAAATATAATCATTAAACCTATAATATATATCATCCATGAAATATGGTGATGAAAAATTAATTGCACTGCTACCTGGAGACGGAAAAGCTTACATACGTAAAGGTGTTACTTTAATATCACATTGGATGGAAAACAGTGGATAATGGTTGTTTAAAATTCAAAATAAAATTTTGTAATATTAATAATACTTAATTTATTATTTTAGGATAAATACCTTATATACATATGAATTATATTAAAAAATAAACAGAATGCAGCCAGGTAATACAATGACCTCTCCTAGAAGACACCTCCTTTAGATCATTTATTATGGAACATCAGGTTTGTAATTTGGGAGGTTAAAATCCTCCGTTATATGAATAAGGATGTAAAAAAAGAAAATTTGGTAGGGTATTCTTGATTTATATATAACAATGTGGGGTGAAAAATTGAAATAAATGGTGTTGTTTTATAGGGCATGGAAAGGACGTACATCAAATTTATTAAAATAAAAAATTATAATAAAGACAATATTAACACAAATGGTTTATAATGAACTATAAATGGAAAGGGGAATATATTTTTTAACATAACTTATCCCTTTTAAACACCTTCAGAAATTTGAAAAATTTTATTTAATTTAATAATATATTATTTTGAGTAAATTTCATTGATTTCAATTTTGATAGTATTCGCCTAATTCGACATAAAAGTCATAAATACAAAGATAATATTAAAATATAATTATTTAATATATCATAAAAATGTAATATTAATCATAAAATTTTTTGTAACACATTAACTACTCATATTATAATACATTTTAACAATACTAAAATTTGTCATTATATTTTTTTATTTGGAGAAATACTACATTGGTGTGGCATAAGAATCCTAGGTAATTATATAATTATTAAAATATAGAAATAAGTATATATCATTAAAATAAATTCACTAAGAGAAATATTACTATCAAGATTCATTCATAACTTATTTTTCTCTATTTGAATACTTAAAATATATTTAAAACTAAGAGAGTGATATGTTGTATATTTAATTTCCTGAAATAATATAAATGTAATTTTTTGGGAAAACATTCCATAAAAAATATATATACTATAGTGATAAATATTTAATTTCATTCATCCAATAATATTTTTTTTGAAATATGATGGCATTATCACTTATTTTAACCTATATTTTCCCTAATTACCATTTATTGATGCGATAAATTTTACCAAAGTTACAATTCATATTGACTAAAAATAAAAGAGTTGTATTTAAAACATATAATAATCCTAATTATAAGTATATAATTCATTTATTCATATTAAATGCCTATAAGTGGGTAAAATTAATTATAATTTTTTTACACAAAAACATAATAATAAAATATTTTTATAAAAATATAGTTTTTATGCCTGAAACAATTTTTATCCATTACATTGAAAAAAATTAAATGTATTTTTAAATTTTTAATTGAATATATTATATATAATTTTTTTTAAAATCATTAAATAGTATAGATGAATTTAATTTATTATGATAAATATAAATTAAATTCATAAAAATTGTTTTTCATAAAAACATATCATTTTTTTAAATGATTTTTCTTTTCTTTTCCCATTAAATTTGTATCAAAATAATTTAATTTATCAATGTCTAAGCCATACTTTTTCATAATTTAGTCATTTATATTCAAACATTAAAATCTAAGGGGTAGGTAATAACTATCACATTGAACAATAAATTTTTAATAATATTTCAGGGTTCCTATAAATATGGTGTTGCATGTAATTCAATGTATTGAAGAAATTAAATTTAATTTAAAAATAATTCCTAAAATATCATGTTGTTGCAATACAGGCCCAAGGTAAGGGATTTTCATGTCACATTAATTAATGTGTGACAGATGTCATATTCACCACTTGTTTCTTTTATGTGGTCTATAAAAAACCCATGAATGACTTTGATGATTCTATATATGAATATTATAAGGATTAAAATATCCATCTATAGTTCTTTCATTACGAGGTGAAGTGCCCAGATCAGTGTGAATCACTGAGAGGGGGAGGGGGTGAATCAGTGATCCCTTAAAACTTTTTTACTAATTGATTCTTTATCAATTAAACCTCTATGGCTTGTTAAGGCCTCGATCCACTCTTCTTGTATCTCTCACCTTTCCACGAATGATGCAGTAAATGTAAAGGCACTGGACACAAGGATTTACAAGGTTCGGCACCAAAGGCCTACATCCTTGCCATGCTCTCTCAGCATGGATTCTCCCATTATAATCGGTTAGTATTACAATGGTCGATACAGCTTCCCACCGTATCTCTCCTGAGTCCCACAGGAGGGTCTTTATACTGCGTCCCACAGTGTTACCAGAGTCCCACTGGCCTGCTCCAGAATCCCACTGAAGACTTCTTCTCCCTGAGTCCCACAGGGTCTTCTCCTGGCTCCTCGAGTCACACGAGTATCTCTTCTTCACTTTAAGCTCTTCAAGTATCCTCAGCAGTCTGGGATAAAGACTGCTGGCCTTGCTCTGTACCTCTGATCACTTGAGTTGATCAGGTCTTCTCGTCTTGCTCAGGATTTATCTCCTTCTTCTCAGGATGACCTGGCTTCTCTCCAACTACTGAATACTCAGACAACTGATATCTTTAACTTTAGTCTGGTCCAGTATCACATCACATCAACTTCATGCACTGAATGCATGGCATCACAATATCTTCAAGATCTCATGGTCTTGGACTCCTCAAATGCACACCACTGATTTGGCTCTGTTCACGTGTGCACGTGCATGCATGCATGAATGCACTCTCCTCTTTCTCCTCTTGGTGCAATAAACCCTCAAAGGGTGTATTCACTTTAAGCACACACCTTCTCACTAAACATCACACACTTTATTCTCTTTTGATTAAACACATAAATGTGTGTTATACTTTGTGTGAGTCTTCTTCTTCTTCTAAGTGTATACACACTTCTTAGTGCACACACATAGGTTCGGCCTTTTAGTTCTTTTGCATACACAAATGCCTATGGCCTTCTTCCCTTCTTGTACTCTTCCACTTTGCACACACACTTTGTTTTTCTCTTTTAATCTTCAAGTGTGCACAACCAACCCGTAGGGTCTTCCTCAGTTGGCACACACACAAGGTGTGGTCTTCACATGGTGCATGCATAAGGCATTAAGCTTCAGCCTTCCTCCTTGCCAAGCACCCACAACCCGTAGGGTGTGGTCTTCTCAACACGAGCCCCTGCCTTAGTGAAGGCGAGCAAGGGGTGCAGCCACTCTTGTCTTCAAATGCCGCGCAAGGTGCTAAGCCGCAAGGGCCGCGCAAGCCTCAACCAACCACGAGGGCGCGCAAGGTGCTTGCGGCTGCCTCGGGTCTTCCTGTCGCGCAAAGGGAAGGCGCGCAGGGGACCTCTCAATTCTTCTTTCGCGCAAGAGATGCGCAAAAGGAACACACGAAGCCAAGAATGGCTTCGGGCTGCTGCCGCGCAAGTGGTGCGCGCATGGTCTTCTTCGCGAGGCAAAGGTGCTCTCACGGGACTCCGGATTTTCAACAAAGGATCAGCGCATCAGCAAGCCTTTTGAGAGCCTTGTCCTCTCCTTTTATAGGCAGAGGAGAGGCGGTTCATCCGCATGAGATACAACTCGAATCCCCGAGATTTTCGGGCGTTCAAGATTTTCAAAATCTTTATTTTTCTCCTCATTGCATGCGGGTTCCTTCTCCTTTGTTTTCCTTGACGTTCATGCTTCGCCGAATGTATGCATGGCTTCATTAAGTCGATTCTTGCAAAGACATAAACACCATAGCCTCGGCAACGTTGTTTGCCTCGGCCTCGACCGAAATCCCCCTCTTATTGCATGCATGATTATTTTATTGCATGAATGTGATCGTTAAGGCCAGACGATCACGCTGGATGCTTCATCTCGATCGGAGGTGGCCGGGAACTCGAAATCTGGCGTGCAGGTGGCCTCTGGTTCGACGGAGGCATGCGGGGAGGCCTCGGTCGAGCTCAACGAAGCAGACGACGCTGGGAGCCGTCAGATCGCCATTTAAATGACCGCGGACGGCTCAGATTATAACATCGCCGCAGAGATGGATCGTACGGTGGAGATCTCGCGCGAGATCAAACATGCGGCCAGGATTAGATCCCGGGATAAAAATCACGTCCCACATCGAATAGGCCAGCGTTTTTCTCGTGGTTTAACAAAGAGGCGCTGCAGCCTTCAGTTCAATTAGCTCTCTCCTCCCCTCCCGGTGCCGCCCCGCGCCGGGTTCTCTGCGGGCGCGCTTTGCGCCCACCTTCTGCCACTTGGGCGCTCTCTTAGCACCCTCCATGCACCTCGGGCGCGCGCTCAGGCGCCCATGCTGCGCAGGAACTGATCCCCTGCGTGGCCCGGGGCTTACACACAGCCCCCCTACCTCTCGGGCTGGCCACATGGGATCCCCCCTTGGGCGTGGTGCCTTAGGCCCACATGTGCCTTGGGGGTTGAACCCTTAAGGCTGGCCCTTGGTGGCTTATTTTTGCCTACTTAAACACTAAGTACTTTGTATAAGGACTAGGTGTAAAATGCCATGTGCCACAACCCTTCTTCTCCATTTCTTCTCTTCTCCCACATTTCTATTCTTCTTCTTCATTAGAATTCCTCCATTCATCTTAAACAAATAATCTTCACTTAGGAGGGAATTCCCGAAGTTTCTTCATCAACCGAGCTCTTGAATCACATAAAATTCTTCAATGTGCTTCATTGATCTAATCAGAGATCAATTGGATCTTCTTCTAATTCTCATGCACTAAGTGATAGAGCATGGACTTCTTCAGCTCACTTCATCAACTTAGGAGGTGTGGATGGATCTTCTTCAACTCCTCATGCATTGTCACTACAATGCATGGTCTTCTAATCATGTTGTGACATTGTATCATCTTGATACAAGTTCTTGGAACTTAATGATCAGCTCAAATATCGTCAGATATACATGGAGAATGTTTCAACCACAATTTCCAATACCACATAGTGAATCTCCTAAGTGACATGCCTCTTAGTACCATGGCCATTCTCCTTCACCACCAACACCATCACAACCTTTGTCATTCACATCTTCACATTCCCTGACTTCCATTCATTCCAAGACAACTTCATGCCTCATTGACAACAAATGCAACACAGTGCACTTCAATCTCCCCCTTTGTATTTGTTGTCAATACACCACTTCAGCACATATGAATGGGTCAATATGTGTGCCAATATTTTCTCCCCCTTATTGGCAATCAAATGCAAATGTGTGGTGTGGTTATCTTTCAAAGATCTCTTTCTCCCTTATAAAAGCATTTTCTTCAAAATCACTAAGAGAGGGATGATGCCACATGTTCTTCTTTAGCAAAGACCCTTTAGTAAATCAACTCTAAGTCTACTTGGGCTAACCCGGTGTAGAAAACAAGAGTGATGTAACCAAGGTACTCAATGCTGTCCAACATTCACTATACATGTGAGATCATGCTTCAGGGGTTTGAATATTTTTCAGATATAACAATGAATTGCTAAATCCTGCACATACTTCACAAAACTCATTAGAAAGTTCAGTGCAATGATAAAGCTCCCCCTTTCATCCATTTGTCTTCAATCCATACTCCCCCTTAATTGACAAGATAAACTCAATTAAGAAACAAGGGATGAAAGTATGATTGGAATACCTTCAGCTTTTCTCAAGATAGTATTAAATCTTAGAATACCATCTTCTCCAGATTGGCTCCCCCTCAAGGGGTGCTCTCCATTCTGTCTAAACCACTCTCCAGATGAGAATGATCATCATCTTCAATTCCCTGCAATGTTAGCACATGTAAATACCAGAAGTATAAGGGAATAAGATGGAACCTCCTTGGTTCATCAATGTGAACAACAAGGTTGAGAAGATTCTCTCAACCGAGATGTCCCATTTTCACCATTCTTCACACTTGCACATTTGATCTTCAATGATGATTGTGCTGGTGTGGTTCTCAAAACATCTTCATGTGAAACCTTCTTCTTCCCTTTTGCCTTAGCAATTGCCAAAACTTCATCTTCAGCTCTTTGTAGATCTTTGGCAAGTTGCAACTGATTAGGCCATATGACAAGTAAGTCACTTTGAAGTGTGGCCTCAGTTCTGGAAGTTCCACATGGTTCTTTTGATGCTGTCAAGCTACCTTTCTTAGGCAACTTGTTTTCAATCAATCCCTTCTGCTTCTTCTGGATTGATTGTCTGTTTGAGTCCAGTCTGCTTCTATTCAGTTCCATGGCTTGTTCACAAAGATCCATGGTGTGTCCTTTCTTTCCACAGTAGAAGCATGCTTTCTTGGTGGTCCTTATGGATGCATCACCCTTCTTGGATTTAGACTCCAAGGACTTCTTTTTCTTTTTCAAAATCTTCTTGGGAGCATCTTCCACTTTCTTATGCTTGCTTCCCAAGGATTCTTTCTGAGCCAGGTTCTGTGATCTTTTCTTCTTTTGAGCTCTGGATACAGTTGGAGATTGACATGTATCTTTTTGACCACTTTTGCAATCATCCCAGATGTTGTCAAGTAATCCAAATCTATTTGCAGTAAACAGATGTCTCTGGACCTGTGGATGCTGCTTCTTTACTTCTGGCTTGCTCCCCCTAGGCATGGGCTTCCTTTGTGCTTTGATATTTAGTGGATTGTACCAACAATCCTTTGCACAGTGCCCATACTTGTTACAACACCAACACTGACCCACAAATCTTGACCTCTTCAGTCCTTCTGATTGTTGGGTACTTTTCTTGAATTGTTGTGCTGCTTCAGGAGAGCTTTCTTTCTTCATTGTCTTCATCCATACTTGTTTGGAATTATTCTTCCATCCTGCACTTTTTGTGGAAAAACAATTAGAAGCATTAGTACAAGATGGTATGGATGGTACCTTCTTTTTAGAAGATGCTGCCCATTCATTTGAGGATGTCTTTCTTATAGAATCATCCTTCTCAAAGCATACTTGAGTAGCAACATTTCTCCTTTCAGCTGACTGGGAGGCTTTGGATTTGGGTGATTGCAGATTTTTCAATATCACCTCCAGTTCTAAGCATTTCATATTGAGGGAGTTCTTCTCATCCTCAATAGTTCTTAGCCTTCCTTCCCATTTCTCTTCCAGCTGCTTTATCTGGTCTTCATGCACCTTCTTTATTTCATGCAATGAGTTGTCAAGCTCCTTCACCATTTTGACTTTGTCTTCAAGTTGAGCATCTCTGACATTCATTGACACTTTGTGCAACTTCTCCAGTGCATGGAAAACTTCTTTGATCATTATCATAAATATTTCTTTCTCAGAAAGGCTTCTTTGCAATTCTTCAGCAGTGTCTTCATATCTTTCATTGCAAAGAGAAACGGTTTCATCTTTAGCCTTCACCAGCTTTCTGAGAGTGTTGGTTATGCCAACCCTTTTTGCCAATTGGACTTCCAGAGAATTGGCTTCATCTTCTAGCTGTAATTTTTCTTCTTGAAGATCAAGGAGGCCTGTAGCTATACACATTGCCACTTCCTTGGGGACTGTCTTCTGAAGATATTTGATTGCATTTAGAAGATCATTGTTTCTTCCATCTTCATCACAACTAGAGCAGGCTTCATCAGAAGAATGATAAAAGGAATTGTCATCTGATGAGACTTTCACATTTCTTTCCATAGAAGGAGTTTCTCTGATTGCAGCAACCTTCTTCCTCATCTTCTTTGCCTGTTTCTTCATTCTGTTTTTCAGAGTCTTGGCAGATATCTCCATTTGAGGCAGTTCTTTCATTTCCTCAAATCTGCACTCCATATAGACTCCCTTGGATCTTTTAGAGGTAACCTCCCCTCTGATACCAATTGAAGTGCCCAGATCAGTGTGAATCACTGAGAGGGGGAGGGGGTGAATCAGTGATCCCTTAAAACTTTTTTACTAATTGATTCTTTATCAATTAAACCTATATGGCTTGTTAAGGCCTCGATCCACTCTTCTTGTATCTCTCACCTTTCCACGAATGATGCAGTAAATGTAAAGGCACTGGACACAAGGATTTACAAGGTTCGGCACCAAAGGCCTACATCCTTGCCATGCTCTCTCAGCATGGATTCTCCCATTATAATCGGTTAGTATTACAATGGTCGATACAGCTTCCCACAGTATCTCTCCTGAGTCCCACAGGAGGGTCTTTATACTGCGTCCCACAGTGTTACCAGAGTCCCACTGGCCTGCTCCAGAATCCCACTAAAGACTTCTTCTCCCTGAGTCCCACAGGGTCTTCTCCTGGCTCCTCGAGTCACACGAGTAGCTCTTCTTCACTTTAAGCTCTTCAAGTATCCTCAACAGTCTGGGATAAAGACTGCTGGCCTTGCTCTGTACCTCTGATCACTTGAGTTGATCAGGTCTTCTCGTCTTGCTCAAGATTTATCTCCTTCTTCTCAGGATGACCTGGCTTCTCTCCAACTACTGAATACTCAGACAACTGATATCTTTAACTTTAGTCAGGTCCAGTCTCACATCACATCAACTTCATGCACTGAATGCATGGCATCACAATATCTTCAAGATCTCATGGTCTTGGACTCCTCAAATGCACACCACTGATTTGGCTCTGTTCACGTGTGCACGTGCATGCATGCATGCATGCACTCTCCTCTTTCTCCTCTTGGTGCAATAAACCCTCAAAGGGTGTAGTCACTTTAAGCACACACCTTCTCACTAAACTTCACACACTTTATTCTCTTTTGATTACACACATAAATGTGTGTTATACTTTGTGTGAGTCTTCTTCTTCTTCTAAGTGTATACACACTTCTTAGTGCACACACCTAGGTTCGGCCTTTTAGTTCTTTTGCATACACAAATGCCTATGGCCTTCTTCCCTTCTTGTACTCTTCCACTTTGCACACACACTTTGTTTTTCTCTTTTAATCTTCAAGTGTGCACAACCAACCCGTAGGGTCTTCCTCACTTGGCACACACACAAGGTGTGGTCTTCACATGGTGCATGCATAAGGCATTAAGCCTCAGCCTTCCTCCTTGCCAAGCACCCACAACCCGTAGGGTGTGGTCTTCTCAACATGAGCCCCTGCCTTGGTGAAGGCGAGCAAGGGGTGCAGCCACTCTTGTCTTCAAATGCCGCGCAAGGTGCTAAGCCGCAAGGGCCGCGCAAGCCTCAACCAACCACGAGGGCGCGCAAGGTGCTTGCGGCTGCCTCGGGTCTTCCTGTCGCGCAAAGGGAAGGCGCGCAGGGGACCTCTCAATTCTTCTTTCGCGCAAGAGATGCGCAAAAGGAACACATGAAGCCAAGAATGGCTTCGGGCTGCTGCCGCGCAAGTGGTGCGCGCAGGGTCTTCTTCGCGTGGCAAAGGTGCTCTCACGGGACTCCGGATTTTCAACAAAGGATCAGCGCATCAGCAAGACTTTTGAGAGCCTTGTCCTCTCCTTTTATAGGCAGAGGAGAGGCGGTTCATCTGCATGAGATTCAACTCGAATCCCCGAGATTTTCGGGCGTTCAAGATTTTCAAAATCTTTATTTTTCTCCTCATTGCATGCGGGTTCCTTCTCCTTTGTTTTCCTTCACGTTCCTGCTTCGCCGAACGTATGCATGGCTTCATTAAGTCGATTCTTGCAAAGACATAAACACCATAGCCTCGGCAACGTTGTTTGCCTCGGCCTCGACCGAAATCCCCCTCTTATTGCATGCATGATTATTTTATTGCATGAATGTGATCGTTAAGGCCAGACGATCACGCTGGATGCTTCATCTCGATCGGAGGTGGCCGGGAACTCGAAATCCGGCGTGCAGGTGGCCTCTGGTTCGACGGAGGCATGCGTGGAGGCCTCGGTCGACCTCAACGAAGCAGACGACGCTGGGAGCCGTCGGATCGCCATTTAAATGACCGCGGACGGCTCAGATTATAACATCGCCGCGGAGATGGATCGTACGGTGGAGATCTCGCGCGAGATCAAACATGCGGCCAGGATTAGATCCCGGGATAAAAATCCCGTCCCACATCGAATCGGCCAGCGTTTTTCTCGTGGTTTAACAAAGAGGCGCTGCAGCCTTCAGTTCAATTAGCTCTCTCCTCCCCTCCCAGTGCCGCCCCGCGCCGGGTTCTCTGCGGGCACGCTTTGCGCCCACCTTCTGCCACTCGGGCGCTCTCTTAACACCCTCCATGCACCTCGGGCGCGCGCTCAGGCACCCATGCTGCGCAGGAACTGAGCCCCTGCGTGGCCCGGGGGTTTCACACGGCCCCCCTGCCTCTCGGGCTGGCCACATGGGATCCCCCCTTGGGCGTGGTGCCTTAGGCCCACATGTGCCTTGGGGGTTGAACCCTTAAGGCTGGCCCTTGGTGGCTTATTTTTGCCTACTTAAACACTAAGTACTTTGTATAAGGACTAGGTGTAAAATGCCATGTGCCACAACCCTTCTTCTCCATTTCTTCTCTTCTCCCACATTTCTATTCTTCTTCTTCATTAGAATTCCTCCATTCTTCTTAAACAAATAATCTTCACTTAGGAGGGAATTCCCGAAGGTTCTTCATCAACCGAGCTCTTGAATCACATAAAATTCTTCAATGTGCTTCATTGATCTAATCAGAGATCAATTGGATCTTCTTCTAATTCTCATGCTCTAAGTGATAGTGCATGGACTTCTTCAGCTCACTTCATCCACTTAGGAGGTGTGGATGGATCTTCTTCAACTCCTCATGCATTGTCACTACAATGCATGGTCTTCTAATCATGTTGTGACATTGTATCATATTGATACAAGTTCTTGGAACTTAATGATCAGCTCAACAATCGTCAGATATACATGGAGAATGTTTCAACCACAATTTCCAATACCACTTAGTGAATCT
The DNA here is from genome assembly GCA_963277665.1 of Viscum album. Classification (NCBI taxonomy): domain Eukaryota; kingdom Viridiplantae; phylum Streptophyta; class Magnoliopsida; order Santalales; family Viscaceae; genus Viscum; species Viscum album. The sequence goes on along the minus strand of OY728164.1, from coordinate 936,074,239 downwards.
CCTAAGTGACATGCCTCTTAGTACCATGGCCATTCTCCTTCACCACCAACACCATCACAACCTTTGTCATTCACATCTTGACATTCCCTGACTTCCATTCATTCCAAGACAACTTCATGCCTCATTGACAACAAATGCAACACAGTGCACTTCACGAGGGATAATGATTCCAATGTTACCAAGGAAGTAAGGTTTTCCGTCACAATCTCACTATTGATAGAGATTATTAATGATTAAAATTATGGTGATGAAATCATATAATATACCTCTGAAAAATTTAATAACTCTCATTTCATATGATTATTTCTTTATAATACATGTTTCCCTATAATTTCCATTATTTATGTACCCTAGAGACAAAAATATTTTTTTTTGACGATCATTAGTTGTATTTTTCTATATTTGGCTGAAAATCCATTCTCAATGATGCCCATATTATATAAACTTTTTTAAAATAATTTATTCAATATTCTCCAAGGATTTTTTATTTTCAATTTAATGCATGTTTTAATTTTATAATATGGTTAAATGGAGTTATTTGGTGTTTTTATGAAAATGGAATATTTATGAATTTTTAAGAAAAACGAGGAAATAATGATTTCTATATCATACTCAACATGAATAGAATTTACAAAATCATGAATAATAAAATCTTTGAATTTTCATTTACAAGATTCCTTTTTTATTTTTATTGAAAATATATTTCATAATATTTCATAATATTCTTATTTTTTAAGTGGATTTCAAAATGAAATGTGTATTTTCCCTAATAATTTTTATAGTGACTTTTTAGTTATTTATATTACTCAAGAATAGTAACCCATTATTCAACATATACTCTATTTGGGATATACTAAAATTATTTCATAATTATTCTTTCCTTGGTGGTTTTATGATCTATTTGTTTGGCGAAATATTTTCTTTTCATAAGTCAGTTTTTCAAAATAAATTATTATATTTATATACCTCTAATTTTTTTCACCCTTTAATATTATGAATGTATTTTAATCAATATTATATGGATGGGGACATCTATATCCAATTGATTCATGGGTTTTTTCTGATGTCAGAAACTATCTTGGGTGTTTGGTTGAATCCTTACACATTTATGTAAGATGTATTGGAATGATTTCTTGATGGTAAATTTATGTTGTACAACATAATTCTATCCCTAATTATGAGATTTTTATTAATAATTATGTGTTTATTTGAATAGTTATGATATCTATTGACATGTTTCAATCTCATCTGATTATGGAATTATTAGATCATCATTTATTTGAACCAAATTATTCATTTCTTATATATTGTTCATTAAATCTGATTTGATTGAAATTATTTACCTTAATATAATGACTATTCTTTATTAACACAAGATATATTCTATTTCAAATGACCCTTAATAAGCATTAGTGGTCACCCTTTATTTTTTCCCTTTCCCCGTGACATAAATATGAAATCATTGAATGAGTTAAAGGATTCATTTTATTGAATATTAAAATTATTTAATATATCAATTATTATTTTATTTTTTATATATTTATGCATATATATTATTAAGATTTATAATTTTTTATTTGATTTGGGATGTGATCATGCGTATCTTATGCTTTTTTAATAATGTAACCACTATATATTTGGTATATGAGATATGGAATTTACAATTCATATAACAAAATTGATTTGATAAAAGGATTATAATAGCCTCATAGTGGAATCATGGATGAGAAATAGGTGGATTTATTAATGTGTTTTACAGAAAAGAATTATAAATTCTAATATAGAAAGGGTATTAGTAACAATTACAATTTTCTTTAAGTCATGTCCTTTAGGTTGATTCTAGAGCCTCCAGAGAAGGGACATTAGGATAGATCCTATCCTTATGAATTTTGAAATTACATTTAAATATATATGTTTTTAGAATTTAGTGAAAATATTGTTCTTTATATGTGTTTTATATAGGTAATAATTACTCCCCTTTTTATGTGAAATTCGATTGTTTTTTCATAAGTATAGAATATTTATGGGCCAAGAATGAAATTTTAAATTAAAGGGCTTATAAATAGAACATATATGATATAATAATCTATAAAACTTTCCAAATCAAATTAAAATAATGTTTTATGGATTTTATTGTTAATCTAAAAATAATTATTATCGTTAAGTAGCATTTTAATGGTATATTAAAGTTAAATCTTGTAATTTGAAATTACAAATATCCATTTAAAAATAAAATTCATCTTTAAATATTTAAATAATTGAATAAATAAAATATTAACCCCCCAAGACCATGAAATACTATAAGTAGTCTAAATAATATCACTATAATTCTTATAAAACCACCATCATTGACTTTTCTCTTGGTTTCAAATGCCCCACATCAAAAATTTGAAAGATTTTTATATAAATCTTATTATTCAAATTTCCATGAAATTAATAAAATAATTATAATTAAATATTCATAATTATTTTCATCTTGGACCGATTATAATATTTTTTAATCATTTCATTGAAATCATATTTATGATATTATTTTTAATTTTCCAACATTGCGCAAGCACATGGAAAACATATGCATACCGAACTATTTAAATAATTATAAAATTATTATATATGAAAAACTATCATTGATTAGTAATCATAAAAAGTCATATAGTTTTTAAAAGAAGTATCCTTTCTTATTTTTTCAGTATGAAATTAATTGTGATATTTCCTATGATACAAAAGCACTCAATCATCAATAATAAAATTTTATATAGTTATAATTACATAAAAAATAATTTCTATTAATTATATAATATTCTTTTTTATCATCATGTAATATATTATAAATAAGTTTATTAAAAAAAATTCATATTTATTTCATGGTGATGTCGACAAATATTTGATATTCATACAAAATGTGTTTTTTAATATTCACCATAAAATCAACTTTTTCTGAAAATCAAAAAATTTCACCCTAAGATAACATTTTAATGTTGATTCCATAAATAATAAAATTTTATATAAAATTCACATATTGTAGTATAAAATTTTAATGTTCAAATAAATCTATATATTATATAGGGAAAACATTATATTTATAAAAAAAACTATTATTTTCTCAAATAAAAACCCATTCCTTTAATCCTTACATTTATTTAATTATTTAGAAGAAGTAAATAAAATATATGAATATGAATTTATTTAAATAAAATTTTTATCCATTTATGTGATGAATAATTGAAAAATAGTTCTCTAAATAGTTTGAAATAATAAATTATGTTATGGAAGATTAATTAATCATTAAGTAAAACATCCATTATTAGATAATAGCATTTAATATAAAATAAATATATAATTAATCATTAATCATCAATGATATAATCATATATTTAAAATCAAATAAATTTAAAATAAATAAATAAAATATCAAATCATTAAAATTATTTTAACATAAGAATAATATATTTTAAAAAAAATATTAGGGAATCCACACCCCCAATAATGAAATTTAATCCCCATAATTTATATATTTTTCTCACAAATGTTACTGTATTTTATGATATGCCTAATATCATATTGTAACATCCTAGGTAATTATAGAATAATTATTTTTCATATTTGTTTTATTATTTACTAATTAGATAGTAATTTTACATTAAAAAGATGCTATGTATGATAGAGTACCAGACATGCAACAATGGGTTTCTCCCAAATCTTACGCTGCACACCCGATTGAGTAATATCGAAAATCAATATATTATCAATAATATTATTTTATGATGTAGTTATGGAATAGACATTAAAATGGTGGTAGTGAAAGATATTAAATAAATTATCAAAATAGGTTTAACACATGACTAAATAACGATTCATTGGTTAGAAAATTAATTAGAAATGAAAATAAAAACTAATTGAATATAAACGATGCGTTTAAATGAAAAACTATTTAGATGTGAATAATTGCATTTTTTTTAAAATCAAGTCACTATTTGTGTATATTATTAATGAAATATATATTTAATTATTATATTTATAATTCATCTTATATGTTTTCTAGACATTATATAAGATGAAATTTCATTTTATGAAGAAAAGGATTATTTGAAAAAAATGCATTTTACATAATTTTGACTAAAAACCCTATTTAAATATTGCTTTTTTTCACTTTTATATGTTATATTTGACATAATAAACTTATTATTAGTATTGGTTTCATGAAAACTTAGTTTGGTTGATTATTTGTTATTTTTTGTTAAAATTCATATTTTAATGAATAGTTAAAAATACTGCATTTTACTTAAAATCAATTTTTTATAATTAATATTTATTGATATATTATAAATTTATATAGTGTTAAGGTATAATTAGAAGAATTTTTTATTATTTATTCCAATGTAGTTCATTGGATAATATTTCATATTTTAATTAAATAGAAAAACTCTCTGATCTTTTGAATGTTTTACTTAAAAAACTAGTTTGCCGAATCCATCAACTGGATTAGTGTTAAACATAATTTAACAAATTATGTGAATTTGATTTCAAAAAATGGACCCTCATGGTTTTAATCAGTGTAAAACATAAGGTCAAATAGGATAGAAATAATTTTTGGTTAATATTAACATTAGTATTGTATTTTCCACGGTTAAAGGTAAGTAGGGTAATTAAAAGTAAAATCAATTTTATAACATAATAAAATTACAATAAAACATTTACAAATATTACTTTGTTATTTATTATCTGTAATAACCATCATTGGGCCGAAAATGTGATGTTTGGAAGCCACTGGGGTGTGATTATAGCATTTGAATCATTTAATTTAATGTTAATGCAACTATGTCATAAATATGTCTCTCCTTACTATACAATTTTTAATAATGGGTTATATAAGTGATATTAAAGAATATAAAGTCCTTATAATATCAAAAATATTACCTACATCATGGTAATTTATTTATAATATTTATAAATTAAATAATTAAATTAAACTGTGACACAATGATGGGGAAGTAATTTATTAGTTACAGAAACTATCAAATAAATGATATTAATAAAATTATAATAAATATAATTTGAAATATTTGATTCTATAAAAAAATTTTATGCATGAATATTAAATATTATGAATGAGTTAGTGTTTTTTTGAAGTAATCACGTTTTTATTAATTTTTTTTAAAAAACCATGAAATGCATAGTGTCAAAATTGACATAATTCATAACTGAAATTATAAAATATATATGTCAATGATATAAAATATATTTAAATAAAATATTCAACTAAAAATTTGAGATAAATATATAAATGTAATTATTGACTCATTTATTGGTCATTTTTCATGCTTTAGTAATTATATAAACTCTGTAATTGTAATGCACTTGATAAAACATTAAGAGTTAAAAAGGTTAAAAATCAGATAAAAATTAAAAACTATTCAAAAAATGTCTAATTCTCATTGTATAATTGTTTTCATAACCCTATTAATACTATATTTTATCAAAATCAACTTGGAATCCTTGGGAATCTAAATAGAATTTATATCAATTTAATAATTTTTTTATTCTAAGGGTGCCCCTCCTCTCTCCTATAAAAATCTACCCATTCATCCCAATAAATAACATTTCACAAACAATTTGGTTTATACATGATCTTCTGAAGACCATTCCTTGAATCCCTCTCCACATTATGGGGGAATTGTATTAGGCATAAAGTCCTTCTTATAGGTGTTGTGGTGTTATGAAAGTTGATCATCAAAATGAATCATAATGTTTTTATTTAAATGTATCTATTTTATTTCATCATCCACTACCTTCAAAAATTCTTCACCCATGAAAAAATAAAAAATCAACTATCCAAAAAATACTGAGATTTTATTATCTTAATAACATCAGATAATCAATCTCCACATCAATTAATGGGGAAATGATTTAATCTTTCATGCGTATGTGTGAACTATCACCTACAGAAACCAATATAGTTTTATTTCCATAATTATCTCTCAGGATAGGTCATAATTATGGAAGTAATTTTTTCATAAAGTTTTAATGACATATTTATCATTATAATATATTAGTATATCAATTATTTTCTAATATTTCATTTACATAAAATTTATAAAGACGCTTGTGCGTACATGTGAACTATCACCTACATGAAGTGATGGGAATTGTTTTTTTACCACATATCATGTATGATATATATAATTATATTTAACTGTTTTTCATGATTGTAATTATGTTGTTAAAATTTTGTGAATCCAAAATATTATTTACCTTTTTTCATAATGATCAATTAAATATGGAAACATTAATCATGTATACGTATTGTCTATCATCTCCATTATTATAAAGACATTCATTTTTCATACCATAAAAATGGTTTTATTTAAAAGTATAATTTATGTATAAAATTTATTATTATGCCTCAAATGTTATTTTGGAGAAGATGGACTTAATAAATACATGGACAGTTGACATTATAAAAATTTCATTTTCGACTCAAGTACCGAATATCGAGAAAACATTTGATTTAAACATGAATAATTATATAAAAATTATAACATGGTAATAAGTGATACAAATGAATGATAAAATTAAAAAAAATTCTCAATAAAGTAGAAATTAACCTATATTTATTATTCAAAATATAAATATTGTATATGATGAGTGAAACACAAGTTAACGACATCATCCCAATGTCTTTTCATTTAGGCATATATTGATCTTATACAACATGTTCGTTTTATATGTTGTATAATTAACCCCTTTTACTTTCAATTTAATTCAAATGACATCAAACTAAATTTTTTTATATAAAGCATTTTACTAAATTACATAAGGATTTGTTTAACATTTATTGTTATAATGACTTTTTCAATGTCATGACCATTATTGGATATTTAGTTTCCTCTACAAGCCAAAAATCTATTGAAAGAAATTTAAATACCAAATTGCATCAGTAGTTATTTTTCTATTGATAATAGTTTTAATAATGGTTTGATTATTACAACATATTGAAGTTATATCTTGTAATTACAAAATGGAAATGTTATTTTGCTTTTATCCTTCTGTAATGTGTTATAATTATGTTATGGTTCTTGAGAATTGCTTATATATATGGGTGGTTCCGTGATAAAAAGAGGGAGTGATCCCAAGATAGCCTTACAATGAATTGGGTAATGAGATAGAGTATAACAAAAATTATTCTCTTAACATATTTATGTAATATAATGTGATTGGTATACCAAATGTAACTACGAAGGTTACTCCCTTTGTAGCTATGAAAGTTTCAATGAAAAGACGATATGGATTCCACAAGTTTCCATTATTATTTATGATCACATAGAAGTTTTTCATGAATCATAGGATTTTAATAGTTTGTTAGAAAACATATGTTTAATGGGTGAAATTTATGATTTTGTGATAATGTTTTCATGAGTTTAAAATATTAATGGACTAATGATTTCATTCATTATTTATATATATTACAAGGATTTTACTACACATCCCATGTTATAAAAAAAATTCCCACAGGGTATATGGATGCATAAGAAAATGAAGAAGATAAGATGAATGTTAATAAGAATTTTATCAATAAAAAGAATTCATGGTTTATTTTAAAATTTTTTATATTATAAAAAATTTATAGCTTATATACTTGTCTACTTTGTAATGTTTGAGATGTTATGTAATGGTAATGACTTATTTCTATAAAACAATAATCCAAATAGGATACCAAATGGGTATGAATGAGAATTCATTAATTAACTAAATATTATGTTATGTTATTGGATAGGCCTTATAGTTTGTATCATCGGGAGGTTTATAAAATATTATATGTTAGGGAGTTATTTTAGAATAATTCACAAGTTAAATATAACCATAAAGGATAGCAAAATAGAATGAGTCATAATTATTTTAGATAAATTGAATTATTTTGAGATAGCATGAATAATAATATCATATTTTTTATATTTATCATAAGATAGTATATGAAAATTGTTTTGATATACTCACACTAGACAATTTGGTTTCAGAAAATTGATTGATCTAGTATGCACCAATGTAACAATTGTTGTGAAGGAAAATGTGGTGGTTCTATTAATAAGACGCCAAATGAAATGGGAGCTATAATGAAAAATCTCTCAGTTATTCTAAACCAACTATTAAGAGTAATGATTAACCAATTGATGCTTTGAGATTTTTATGATGCATCATATTTGAGAGAAATGAATCCCAATGGATGTTAAGGTATTAATGATAAAAAATGTATGTATATTTATCAATATATGTGTCAAGGATGTGGAAATAAACACCTAGGAAAATTATTTAATGGGAAAGGATAGAGTTATAGAGGTGGAAGTGAGGATAATAAATCAATAACCTTCCAAGAAAAAGGAATCATTTAGTTGACTCCAAGAATGGAAAAAGGTTCATTCTGAGTTATGAGTTGAATGTTTTAAATGTGAATAATATGGTCAATATGAAAATATATTCCACACAAAGAAGGTTTGAGAGTCGGATCAATATTATTATATAAATATATGATTATAAATACCTAATTCCATTGCTATTGAATATGGGAAAACTAAAGATGACATATAAATGGTATAGAGTATTTCATTCCTCATGTTTTAACATTACTAAATCTAGTGAACTTATTCATGTTTTTGATTGTAAGAAACATGTTTTAAGGAATAAGTTGTAAAATTGTGTTTAAAGGAACATGAGTAATTATAAATGATTAAGAATTATACATAATAGGGATTATGGTGTTATGTTTGATCTAAGGATGATGAAATGTTTAATGGTATTAATGCCTTTTAGATGATGTGCTGACTTTGGAGAACATTTTCTTGTATGTGTAACCCTGATGATTGTTAAGTGAAAATGATATTTGAGTATGGAATATATTTTATTGTCTTGACTTAATTATAATGGAACTAATAACCTATAGGTTTTATATGATTATTATTTTGGGATAATTATGGGATATTATATTTTTGGATGAAAACTTAATGGTATAAGATAACATTTGGGGATTAAAATATGTTGGGTTCTTTTTGAAGATCTTATCTCATTTTGGTAATTTTATTAGAGTTGTAAAAATTATATTCTCTTATAAAAAGAACAACACATGGGAAGGTTGAAAACAGGTCGCGTTATATAATGATTCAAGAATTGAACCCATAATCGACGAGGGAAAAGGATTTTACACGAACCACTAGCAAACATGAAGTCACTTTTTAGTAAGACTTTTTCTTTTTAGTTAAATAGTTGATGAAATAAGAATAATTTTATTTTGGTAACATAAATTTTAACATGTTTATATACCTATTATTGAAAACATATTTAGGGATTACGTGATAATTATTCTTTTTAATGATGGTGGTGCCTCAGTCAAATACTAAAGAAAACATTATTTAACAATAGAAACATATTACATGAGTCAAAAGAAAGGAATCTTATTAAAATGTTTATCAAAAAAATCAATCAAATCACAAGGCAAAACATCGTTCCATGTAATGTCCTGATTGAGTCCCCTATTGGAAAGACAATCTGCCACCATGTTCGCTTCATGAAATATATGAGTGGCAACGTAGTTAATATCCTTGAGAAAATAAAGACAATATATCCAAAGGGAGGTGAGAGGACAAGAAAGATGCACCACCCCTTCCAAATAGCTTGAACGATATTGGTTTAGTCACTTTAAATCCAAATATTATTCTATCCCTTATTCTTAAAAAAATCAACTGCATTTATAACTCCCATCATTTCAGCATCTAAACCTGAATCCATACTATAGCTACCAAACAAAGCATCCATGACATCTACCAAGGTAATCCCTAATGATAACACCACAACCTACCAGACCTTGGTAGAATTTAGATGCACCATTGACATTAACATTGATCCATCCTAGATACTGAACCTGCTAGAAGTCCTCAAAGTTGCGCCGAGGCTATCTATAAATTCTAGTGATCTGAAGACGACGCAGGATCTCAAAGTCTGCAACGGAGTTTTCACTAAAAGCCTTCTGGATCGAGGCAGCTTCCAAAATGGAAATGAGAATCTGTTCATTACATGCATTAATCTTAAATGAGCAGTTATTAAAAATGAAATTATACATATCATACCTGATCACATGAAGAAGCTCAACGATGAGAGACAAAAAGAGATTCTTGATTTGTTGAGATGAGTCAAAGTCAACACAATGCTGCAACTGAGAGCTGATTGAATAAAAAATTAACCATCTACTAATAAAAATATCAAGAATATAGTTCCAGAGAGCTACAGCTATAGCACAAGACAAAAAAATATGATTGAAATCCTCTCTTTGCTGGTTACACATGTGACATCGATAAAAAAGATGATGGTTTCAAAGACATAGTTTTCAGTCTTAATCTAGATAGTGCCCCAGTTCTTGATGGTTTCAACAATGGTTTCTTCCAACATTACTGGGACATTATCCACTTAGATGTTTGTAATTTGGTTAAATCTTCATTTTCCATAGGTTTCCCCTCTCATGTCATTAATTAATGCCCTGGTTCTTACACCTTTTCCTAAAGTGGATAATGCTGATGAGATTCACCTTTTTTGACCCATTTCTATTATTAATACCATAAAAAAATTATTTCCAAGCTTTTTGTAAATATGCATGTTTCTATTAAGTGATAATTATTATTTTGGAAGAGGTTATATATTTTGGTGACGTTATATGATTAGAATGAAAATAATACTATTGGATATTTTAGGAGTAATGGTATAATTATATTTTTGAAAAAATCTATGATTTTAATTGTGCAATTTTTGAGAATTAGGATTTTTATGGATGTGATTAACCAATCATGGAGAATATGTGATAATGAAATAACTTTTTGGTATGATACATTATGTGTAACATATCTTATTTGTTGAAAAATGTAAAAATATATCCTAGAATACTGTGTGATAAAATCCTAATGAATTATGATTTTCAATATTAGTTTGGATTTATTGAAAAATTATAATGATGGTTATTTATTGATTGTCCTATGATGAAATGTTAGTATTGCAATTTAATTTTGGAGAGTAAAAGTAGATTTTATCAACCAATGGTTTATTTTTTAGTGAATTAATAAATCTTATCCTAACCATATTGGTTTTGGATAATGCTTCAAGATAATAAAAATATATACTTAGTATTTTATGAATTATGTGATTATATAAAATCTTATTCTAGTTCTTCATGAAAAATAATTTCTTCATAAATACTCATCATTTGAAAAAAAAAATTAGTTTTTGTGGTAATTTGAATAAAGGATAAAACAGTACTTTTCAAGTGTGTATATTTATTCATATTATTAATCTAGGTATTAAAATAATTTCATAACTATAAGAAAAATTCATTTAAAAATGTTTACCATTATTTTTTCTTACTACAAAATCAAAGTTTGTTTAACCCATCAATGCTTTTTTGTTTTCTCATTTTTAAAATACTCTTGATCAGGTTTTGTATCTCTCTATATCAAAACATGATGGTTTGTTTTTATTCCATATTAATGTTTTCCTATATGGAGTCAAAGTAATGGTTATCTCAGGTGAAGTTTTTTACATGTCATTCTTTATTATAATGAAGTTTTTTTTAATCCATTTTCCAATGTGGGATTGTAGTAATGGTATTTTGGAAAGTGAAACCATATACACTGATCCCAAATTTAAAATTGTGAGGAAGAAATTTCTGAAAGGGGGATGGATTTAACATCCTAGGTAATTATAAAACAATAATTTTTCATTTTTAATTATTGTGAATTAGATAGTAATTTTACTTTATAAAAGTCTGTATGTTTGATAGCGTACTGGTCTCGAAAAATTTGTTTTCTTCAAAATCTTATATTGCACAAAATACAAAGTGATACCAAAAAATAATATATTATTAATATTATTATTTTATGTTGTAGTTATGACAAAGACATTAAAATTTAGGGAATGAACGATGTTAACTAACATATGAATATATGTTTTACACATGGTTATATAATGAATCATTGGTTATAAAATTAATTTCAAATGAAAATAAATACCAATTGTATATAAAGGGATGTGTTATTATGAAAAACTATTTAAGTGTGATTAATTAAATTTATAATTTAATAAAATCACCATTGTTGGATTATATTATAAAAATAATAATCAACTATGATGTTTGAAATTAATCTTATATTTTTTCTAGACATGACATAAGAAGAAACTCAATTTTACGAATAAAAAGAGTATTTTTCAATAAAAAGGAATTTTAATGACCTTTTGATGAAGAACCATTTTTAAATCTAGTTTTTCTCAATTTTTTATATTATATTTATAAAAATAATATTCTCTTTTTGGATGAGGGACATCTATATTTATAGTGGTAGAATTTTTAGTATTTTTCTTTTAAAATTTATATTTTACTTATTAGAGAAAAACACTACATTTAAAATCAATACTAACATTTATTATAAATTATTTATGTAGATATATTGTACTTTTTTAAGGAATTACGATATAATTGGATGAAATTATTATCAGTTAATCCATTGTATCCCATTATATGTTTCTTTTAAATTAAAATTAAATTGATGAACTATGTGAACTTTGGAATGTTGTACATAAAAAAATTATTTCTCAATCTGTCAACAAGATTAGTGTTAAACCTAATTTAACCATTTCTATGAATTTAATTTTCAAATATGAACATATTTCTTTGTACATAGTATGATAAAAGTTTCCTTATAAGACTAATTTTTTTGGGGTGAATAGTAACTTTAGTATTTTATTTACCACAATAAAAGGAAAATATTATAAATAATGTTAAAATTAAAATTATAATATTATAAAATTAACCTAACCATAATCCTGATATTATTCGATCATTTATTATCAACCATGACCATCCTTTGTCATAAATTGTAATTTTTGTATTCCACTTGGATGTGATAACGACATTTATAACATTTAATATAATGTAATGGTAAATGCGTCATAAATATGTCTCTCCCTACTAAAAAATTTTAATATGGTGTTATATAAGTGATATATTTGAATAGTAATAGTTCATATTAATATAAATATAATTCATAAATCATGTTAATTTATTTAAAATTTTTAGGAAATAAATAATTAAATTAAATAGTGACACAATGATGATGCAATAATTGATTCATGAAAGAAAATGTCAAATAAATGATATTAATAATATTATATTAAAAATAATTTAAATATTTTTTATCATAAAATAATTTTATGGATGAATATTAAATCATTGTAAGAATTTAATGTTGTTTATTTGAAGGAATCAATTTCTAATGATTTTTTAAAATGTCATGTAATGAATAGTGACAAAATTGACATAATTCAAAAATTAAATTTCAAATTATCTAATTAAATAATATAAAATTTATTAAAATCCAATATATCTCCAAAAATTTTAGATAGATCTACAAATTTTATAAATGACTAATTCATTGGTTGTTTGGCATGATTTGGTTATTATTTTAACTTTCACAGAATAAATTACTCGATATATCTGTAAGATTTAAAGTGTATAAAACAAAAAGATAAGGATTAAAAATTATTCAAAACATGTCAAATTCTAATTGGATTATTATAAATCAACCCATACACATCAAATATTATAAAAAGAACAACTTGGAAATATTTTTTAAATAAAATTGAATTCATATTATATTAATACTTTTTATAATTCAAAGGGTTTCCTTTGCATCCCATATGAAAGGTACACATTCCTCTTTATTACTCACACATAAAAAATAATTTTGATCGACCCTTTTCTACCCAAAACACTTCCTAGAATCACTTAACATATTATTGAGGCTGTATATTAAGAAGAACACCATTTATTAAAGTTGTTATGGTGTTAAGAAATGTGATCATCCAAAGGAAAGGTAATGTTTTTATTTATGTATTTCTATTTTATTTCTTCTTACACTACCATTAAATTTTACACATCAATGAATAAATAATTACTCAATTATTCTAAATATAAATTGATGTAATTTTATTACTATCATAATCTTAATCCGTCTCCTCTTTGTTTAAATGGGAAGAGTAATTAATCATATATGTGGACGTGTGAACTATCACCTCCATGTATCGATATAATTCTTTTTCCATAAATATCAATAAAAATTGTTCATAATGATTAAAATAATGGTTTTATATTATTTCCATGACATATTTATAATTATATGAAAATAATATATCAATTATTTTTCTACTATCAATTGACATAAAAATCCTAATGTCATTTTTGCGTAGCTGTGAACAATCACATCCCCGAGCGATGTAAATCATAATTATTCATCACATCACATATAATATATATATATAATTATATATAAATGGTTATTATGATGGTAATTATATTATGATAATTAAATAAGTTAAAATAATTATTTTCTCACTTCCATAATGAAAAATGAAAAATGAAAAAGTTATATATGAGTACGTACAACCTACCATCTCCATGATTATAACAGTATTCATTTTATATATAGTAAATAAATAGGTTGATTTAAAAGTATAATAGATATATAAATGTTAATATTTTTTCCTGAATTTTATTTTTGAGATGATGGACTTAACGAACACATGGTCTATTGATATCATAACAAGGTCAATTTCGACTCATGTACCAAATATTGAAAAAAAATCGATATGGACATAAATTATTATCTAATTTTATAACATGGATGTATGTGAGATAAAATTAATAATAAAATTGATAAAAGTTTTAAATAAATAAGAAATTAGCATATATTTATAATTTTGGAATATAAATATTTTATGTGATGAGTCGAGCTCAAGGTATGGGTCGTCATCTCAATCTCCTTTCATTAAGGCATATTTCGATGTTATACACCATCTTCATTTTATACGGTGTATAACAAAACACTTTGAATTTTATTTTCAATCCAAGGTATTAAAAAATATTCATATATGATGTTTTCTACTAAAATATAAATTTAATGTCTTTAATGTATTCGGTGATAATGGGTTTCCACCCGCTGTGACCATTAATTGATATTTTGATTCCTCTACACGTCAAACTGATTTTAAAAGAAACATTAATTCAAAATTCCCTCCTCAAATAATTTTTTTATTGAAAATGTTTTTAATAATGGTTTGATTATATAAATATCCTGAAATGTTATCTTGTGATTTCAACGTGGAAATGTTTTTTTCCTTTATGCATGTTTTATGTATCATGATTTTCTTATGGTTATTGGGTATTTCTTTTGTATACATCTGGTTCCATGAGAAACTAAGGGAGGGTGATCCCATGATAGCTGTAAAATTAATTAGGTAATGAAACTGAGTTAATTGATATGGTTTCTCCTATGATATTTTGGGAATATGATGGGATTGGTATTCCAAACATTACTAGGAATGCTAGTTTGTATATAGCTATAAAATCTACAATGTAAGAATAGTAGAAATACTACAAGTTACCTTTATTCTTTATAATTTCCTAATAATTTTTTTCAAGTATATTATTATTTCATGAGGTATTGTAAATAAATTCCGTTTTTCAGTTAAATGTAATGATTTTTTAAAATGTTTTTCTCAGTTTAAAATATTCAGTGGCTAACGGTGTAACTCCTTATTAATAACCCATACTTTGATTCTTTTCATCCAAACTTTTTTAATTGTCTTCAAATGTGTATTAGGATTTTTAAGGGAAATGAAGAAGGCATGATTAATTTTATGCATAATTTTATCCAAAAATATAATTCATTATTTTATATTGAAATATTTTAGATTATGAAAAAATCAATAGTGTGTAGACATGATAACCTTTTAATATTTTTGGTGATATGTAATAGTAATGGACTAATTATCAAAAAATCTAAACCTAATAATACCTCTAATGTGAATGAATTTAAATTATTGACTTTAGTCAAGATTATGTAATGTTAGAAGGTGAGGCCTTAAACATATTTTGATATTATAAAAGAAAATTATACTTATTTTTTAAGACAAAATTATTGGTGATTCCATACATAAATATTTATTATATATTTTATTTTTATTTTTAATATATATGCATGAGACTGATTTTCGAAATTAATAACTTGATATTCAGGTATTGTTTTAAAAATATTTGTTTGTATACTTTTTTATCAATTATCTTGATCTTGAAAATTTAATTTTCAATAAAGATAGAGTTTATGAGAAAATATACTTACATGATTTTTATCCTTTCCTTAAGGAAATTCCATCCTTTAAATTTCCATTAGATCAATGTCAACAACGAATTCACCACAAATTTCAAATGGTGGATACCCAAGATGAATTTTTCATTCTCGGTTCAAAAATTTCAATTCTTGATGAATTATGAGATCTACTTAATGATAGAAATAATATTTGTACGAAAAATATTATATAAATTTAATCCGTATGATTCCAATACTTTTCTTCAATATAAATTGTTTAGTTTTAGTAAATGTAATTCCAAAATTTATTCAATAAATAATTAACATTAATAAATAAATTATAAATAATACCACAATTTAATTCTACATTAAAATATGTTTCATCAAGACATTTAATTTATCATAGTCCCCAAAAATAATTAAACCCATTAAACTAGAAAAAAAATATAACATGTTTCCCAATATTCAAATTACTATTTACCTAAAAATTATTCAACCTAAAATATTACAAAAAATAATCATTAATTTATAATAAACCCAAAATATAAAATTCATTTCCCAAAATAACATGAAGAGGAATGTCGTCAAAATATTTTAACATTTTATATGTATCTGAAAATTAAGCCAATCATTATCCCTAAAATTATACCATCCATAATGGCATAAAATTATATATGATAATTTATGAGATAATAATTTTTATTAATTAACATAATCATGTAATATACCCGAAAATAAATTTTTATGCCCAAAATTATCATTAATCACTTTTCTACCAAATAAAATCTAAATACTTAAGGATACATATAATTCTAGAAATATATTCTAAAAATAAAATAACCAATTTCTCAAAATAACCATAATTATCCTAACATTAAATCCCATACTAACCATAAATCAAATATTTTCAATAATCATGACATCTTCTTGAAAACAAAATAAAATTATTTTGACATAAATTTAATCTCCTTAAAATCCTATCATATAGAACATAAATAGGATATGTATTCCTTTTAAAATATTAATACCATTAATATTATTAAAAAATATAGGTATCTGTAACTTTTAGATTATCTAGGACTGATTACATCCTAACTTTTAATGCTATTTAAACCCTACGCTGATACCATTTGTAATACTCACAATCTTAAGCATCCCGTAATTACTAGATTTGAATAAAATATTTCATACATTATTTACTGGAGACGTTTTTAGTTTATAGTTTTATAGAATTTGTAAAATCCATTAGAAAACAATACACATAATTTCAATTAAATATAAAGTTTTTCCACAAAGAAAAACGCTCTAACATATACACGTTATTTAATTCTGGATTAAATATTATTAACCATACTTTATCATTAAATCATTCTTAAACACTTATTAGTCCGTTGTTGAAAACATAAAAATAAATGGGTGAGATCAAATACTTATTAAGGGGTATCTCATATCACAATCATTCATATAATATATCATGCTTTAATAATATTGAAGAAATACATTATAATAATATATTTCCATATAACCAATAAATTGAATATGAAATATATCTATAGATAACATAACAATATAAATAATAACATGGATGATAAAAAATGGTTCCATGGTTATGGAATTCCAAATCATGGAAATGAAATTAAAAAAATAAGGCTTTTTTCAAGACATTATAAATAAATGGGTTGTCATTCACCAAAAAAAAAATTAATCAATCTTGTTAGAAATAAGGACTCATAGAGGGAATATATTAATTTGGCCCCCACCTACCAAAATATAATTCCAATTGATTAATCATTTAATGGAAATTTATAAGATACAAAATGCACATTTTACATTCCTTGGTAATAAAAAATCTTATATATTGAAATTATATGTTTGTGGCATGTTAATATTACCATTTTCAAAAAATTGAATAACATTCATGGTAGATACCATTCAATATAAATTATTTAATATTCTGTGTTCACAACATATAGAGAAAAGTGTACACTGTCATGTAAAAAATGATGAAATACGGGCATAGTTATATATAATATTATATGAATATTCTCAATGGATAGATGATATATCTCGATGAAAGTAAATGGATTCTGGAATAACTTAACCTTGAGCCCTAACTCACCTTGTTCATTCCATAGTTCATGAATAATAAAGTTTCATTAATTATCAATTTAATTAAAATAATTTTCTATATTTATATTATATTTATTAATCATAATAATTTAATTAAAATAACGTTCCATTCTTAAACTAAAATATAATTTTTCATATCTTCCTTTTTGAGATCATATTGTTTATAATATCCCAAAAAATTGTGGTTTAAATATACAAAAAAAGTTCATATTAAAATTGGTCCTATAATATCTATAAGTTTCATGGTATTTTAACCACATAATACCAGTAATAAGAATGTTCAATAAGTCATGGAATATTTCAACTTATGAAATCATCATAGAAAATTCAGATTGTAAAAGCTAAAAATTACTATAACATTTAATTTTTATTTTATTTTATGGATGGATATTTTAAACTTAAAAAATAATAATTTTTAAATTATTAGAATGTTAATGTTATCATAAACTAAAAAATTTTCTTTAAAGAATATATGTGAATTAAATATGTTTAAGAATGAATAATTATTCAAATAATTAGAAATAAATTTCACCAGTAAGTAATGTTCCTCATATGTGTTTCAAAGAATGCAAACCATTATAATTATTTAACTTCTAAAAATGATTTAATATTAATTAAACTACAATTCTAAGATTACTTTTAAGTATTAGTAATTTTGTTTAATATATTAGTATAATAATATGAATGAAAACACAAGGTTTTTGAATCCCTTATTTGAATTTACTAATTGATTTGGAAAAATTTATTGATGAGAAGAAATTGTTAATATATCACTAAGAAGTGATGAAATTTATGTGAATAACATGAATATAGAATCATGGAATGTAACTATTGAAATATAAATTGTTAATATTTTATATAATAACAATACATAAATTAAATTTCATTTAGTGGAATAATACATAATAGTTCACATTGGGAGTGAATATAACATGTTTATATTAAAATTTGTTTTAAGAATATTGAATAGTTAAATTATAAAGAATTTGTTTTAGGTTTGTTTAAGAATTATTCACAGATTATTATCACATGATTAAATACATGAATTCTTAATTTATTTTGTTTATTCTGATGATTATTAGTCACGAATATAATTTCTATATCTTAATTATTATATTCATCATTTATTTTAATTTTGTTAAATTGTTTCTAGAGATTATTAAACATTAATCTACGGTTTTTAATTCTAGGTATGTAAATTGACTTAGTTTTATTATACCATGAATTTGGTATGAAATTTACTTATGATCATGAATTAAATATTTGTATCTTATATATACATTATAATTTTTCTAATGATCTTGATGTAGAGATGGATCATTTTTAATGTATCCATAGGTAGAGAGAATTCGGTTCATATTGATCATTAGATATGAGTATTATACCTTCTCTAGAAAATTTAAGGTTGATTATCTTTGGCTATAGTCATAATCAAGTAAAGAATTATGATTTTTTATTATTTTAAAACATTAAATGAAATTGATTTTATATAACATATTCACGGGAAGAATTTGGATATGTATAAATATAGTTGGATATTAATATGAGTTAGTAAAATAATTTAGGTGTAGATTAAGGAGTTTCAAAAAAATATGGTTTGAAAATATTTATTTTGTGGAAGGAAAATTAATCTATTGTAAATCACATAATGCATGAATACACATAAATGGGAATGAATAGAAATTATTGTGGTAATTAAATAAAATTTAAATAATTATGTGTTAGATTACGTCCAAATGAAACAAATCTTAATAACCTGATCATTCATCCAATAATATCCAAAGATAAAAATATTATTATTTTGAATAATTTAAATAAAATAAACAATACAATTCATATATCATCTGAAACTCCTAAGAATAGTAAGACTAGTGTCATTAAGGGTTATCTACATAAACACCATATTCTACATGATTTTTGAAGAATCATCAATTATTGATCCACACTAAAATATTTTCTATAATTCACATATAAAATATTATCTTCATAACATGGGGAATGTAAAAATAATGAATGGTTAAACTCAAACACTCTATTGAGGAAAAACTTATCAATATGTCATTAAATGGTTAGTTTTTAACCTTATAATGAAATTATAGAAGGGATAAATTTTGTTTTTAAAAATAATATAGAACAATAAGGGTTGTCTATAAATCATGATAGGAGGAAATGGAATCAATATTGAAATGTCCTAAACCATTTATATTGTTTGAATAATCAAAAAAATAAGCATTATACATGAGGGATTATCATATGAATATGAAATGAAAATGTAAAATTCCCTTTGGATATATAAAAAAACTGTGGAAAAAAATTAAACACATGATATTATCATACTGATATCATATCTAAGAAATTCCATTCTTTATGTTATGAGTATAATCAATGAAAGATTACCATTTTATTTGGGATTATATTCTATAAGGGTCATGGAATATTATTTTTGATTCATTGAATTACTTTTCACTTTTATTTGAAAACCATGAAACACTGCATGAATATTATTTCTAACATAAAATTCTTATTTTATATTTAATGAGTTAAATATATAGAACTATTAAATGAAATACAGAAAACATAACGTTAATCCAAATTTCGGGGGAACATATTTTTTGAAATATAATGATCTAAAGAATATAATAATACAAAATTTATATAATTTTTATTATAATCAATATAGAGGTTCCCATCCTACCTATTATTGCATATATAAGTAATCCAAGTCCATCAAATGAAAAATAGTGATCATATGATGATATCGTAGAAAGTGACCCCTAGTTTTTAGGATTTTTTCATTGGAAAGTGGATTATAAATAATAATACTCCATGTTTAATAAAATATATTAATATATAAATTTAAGAACATACAAATTTATTAAATTTTAATTTTTTTAATTATTTGAAACTTTTAGAGCCACAGTCTCTTAAGATCTTCAACATCATTTTGATTTTAATTTGGTTGAACTAACCCTTATATAGACTTCAATTTAAAAGAGTTCAAAATTTCTTCTTGTATTCGTCTTAATTGAGATATCGCTTAATTAGAGGGAACTCAGAGCTACTAGTTTTATAGTAGGGTTTCGAGGCAATGTTTTTAGTTGCAGGACTACTATGTTGTGTGTAACACCCCGAGATTTTATGAGATATATAATTTTTAATTTATTTTATGTATTCTATTATACACTA
This sequence comes from Viscum album, assembly GCA_963277665.1. Lineage (NCBI taxonomy): Eukaryota > Viridiplantae > Streptophyta > Magnoliopsida > Santalales > Viscaceae > Viscum > Viscum album. The sequence continues at coordinate 936,052,751 of OY728164.1, read as the reverse complement.
AACCATGATTAGCTTGTTCTATACACAACACCGTATTAGCTTGTAGTATACACACCACTATTCTTGTCTTCCGTTACACACAAATTCAAGTTCGTTTTGTAGAAATTATTATACGCAACATTAAGTATAGATTTTGTTTAATGTATAAATGAAAAAAGTCTTGATTATGTTATATGCAAAACCATACAGATCATTCAATACATGCAGCCCTAACTTGGCTTCATTACACGCAATCAAGACCATCCTCGATAGCGTCTGTAGTACTCAATACCGAGTTTCAGTAAACAAGATATTATTATAATATTATTATGAACTTTCCATTATGAATAATAATACCCACTTTCTGAAATTTTATGAATTTTATCTTTTAAAATGGACTTAATTTTTTACATTCAGAATATCAAAATTAGCTTAGGGTGAATTTTTGGTATTTTTCTGAAAAAAATTCAATTTTTGATGAATAGTGAAAACATTAGGTTACTATTTAAAAACTGACTTATTATTTAAATAATTATTTATTTTATTTAAATTTATTTTAGGTCAAAATTGATACATAATACCTATATATGTTCAATGTAATTCATTGGAGTCATTTTATAATAATTTTAGATATTTAAAAATTGTATTGAACTTTTCACCGTCTTTTACCCACCTCCTAGGAGAATTTAAAAATTTACATAAAACATAATTTTACCGCTTCTGTTAGTGGAATTTTGAAAATCATAGAGACATGGTTAATATCAAGGATTAATACTTGGATCAATAAGATAAAAATAGTTTTTGGTGAATAGTAAATTTTTACTTTTATTTACCACGGTTAAAAGTAAATAGGGTAATTAAGGGTAAAAATGATATTACTATTACCCCAAAATGTGTAATAATTCTATTGTAAAAGTGTAATTCGACCAAAAAAAACCTTAGGGATAAAATATTACCCTTTAGATCCACTTTGATTAGATTAGGACATTTATTATTATTTTATTTAAAGAAGAGTTAAAATAGTTAAAATCAATGTTTAATAACTGAAACATTTTTAATATAGGGTTATACATAATATAAATTAGACTATAAAAATTAATAAGAAAGCTATAAAGATTTAATATGTAATGGTATTTTATTGATAATTTTTAGACATTAAATAATTTAATTTATTTATGACACAATAATGATGTAGTAATTACCTTATTAATGAAATATTAACATAATTGATGTTATAAACACACAAATAAATGTAATATTAAACTTTTTATGAATTAAAATAATTTTATATGTTAATATGACATGTTATTATTTATTTAACTAACTTTTTTTGAACTAACCATGTTGTTATGTTTTTCACAAAAATCAAATACCAAATAGTGTCAAAATTGACATAAAATAGTTTTTAAAACATATATTATATTATTAATTCTAATTTTATTCCAAAAAATTTAAGGGTAGGAAAAATGACATCGATAAGGATATATATATATATATATTAATAATGAACCACTTGGGGTTTGTTTGGCTTGTTATAGTAAGTTTATTAACCATATAGTGTAAGAAAACTAAAAGACACAGTAAAAGTTAAATTATTTAACTTAGATTTAAATATAAATGATAAAGATAAAATATTAACCTAATATTATCTAAATTTCTTTTGTTGAGAGTATTTCGATGTAAAGACCCGTAAAATTCAAGGGAAATTTTTTCTTAATTTTCTTTGGAATTTTACAAGAGCGCGGTTTCTGACGGCACCTGATTTCGAGGCCCGGAGTGCCCGGAATTAATTTCCGAAGTTTGGCTCGGGTACATTCAGTGAACGAACGAGCGGGATTTCCTATCTTTTGATCCGGTGCTCGGAATTGAAATCCGAGGACACCGATGAACACGTAGCTCCGATATTCGCTTAAGGAGACATTTTCCGTAGTTGCGTTTATTTCGGGATGAGAGTTAGTTTTTGGGAGTTTAGAATAAGTTAAATAAAAATTGTGGATTACAAATTTTTATTTAAACTTGTTAGTTAACTTCTCTCAAAGGAAGTTAGGGGTGGGACCCACACCCACTTAACCTCCCTTGATAGGATTATGTGTGGTGGGGCCCACACGAACCCTAAACTTTTCATCTTCTCCCAAACTCCCTTAACCCCCCTCTTTAAATGTCATGACATTTGTTTTTTTTAATTTTGGAGTTATCCTTTTTGAATTTCAAACCATTGAAATTCATTTGTTAGGTTTGTGAATAAAATAAGTCTCAATCTTATTTTATTCGGTTAGTTTTTGTTTAGACATCTTGAGAGCTTTTCAGAGCTTTTCCTTCTTCTTCAAGCTTTGACGAAGAACGCTCAAGCTTTGACGAAGAACGCTCAAGCTCCGACGAAGAACGCCGCTCCTCTTTTCTTCGTCTTCCGTGTCAACGAAAGGAAACACCGCTTCCTCCTCGGACTTCCTTCGTCGGCATACGAAGATTCGCCAACGATGTACCTCTTCAGACGTATCTCTTTGTCAACAGATTCGACGAACGACTACCGCGACGCCCCGACCTCCGCGACGATTTCTTCCGCAGGTCGTTGACGATCTTCGAACTTGAAACCAAGGTAGGGGTTGTTGTTATTTGTTTGTTTATTTATCCTTGTTCGTGGTTCTAGCATGACTAATGTGTGGATTTTAAATATATGATATTGTTTAACGTGAGGGGGCCGGACCGCATGAACACGACCGAACCCCCTCCTTCGTTCTTGATGCTTATTATTGCGGATGAAACAAGGTGGCGTGGTGCCGTCGCACCACGCAGTTATTCGCTCGATTATATTGTGCGGCGCCGTCGCGCCGTGCCGTGGAAGGATCATCAAGAACGCGACGTCGTCGCGCCGCGTTGAAGGGGAACAAAGGAGCGGTGGAGGGGCGCGGTGCCGTCGCACCGCGCCGGACGACGAACACCGTGGCCGGTTCCGGGCCGCGGCGGGACGAGAAGACCGGCGGCCGGGCCGCCGGCGTCGGGAGCCGACATGGGGACCGGTTTTCCGGTCCCATTGGGGAAAAACCGGCCGGACAGCTGGCCGGCCGGATGGACAAAAATCCGGGGGAATTTAATTCCCCCGGCATCTCAAAAGCCCCCCCCCCCTTTTATTTGGGGGGGCGGTTTCCTTGAGGGGGGGCAGGCGGCCCCCCGGTTCCTCCTCAAAGCGGGCCCCCAGGAGGGGGGCCGTTGATTGGCAAAACGGCGCGGCTATGCCGCGCCGACAATTGAAGAAGCGGGGGGCTTTGCCCCCCCCCCCCACCACCCCCGCGGCGCCGGCCGGTGGGCCGGGCCGGGTCGGACCCGGGTCGACACGGTGCGGGCCGACCCAGGGGGGTCGGGCTGGGTCGGCCCGGACCCGGACCCCCCCGTTTCGAATCAGTTTCGGTCTTTTGGCCATAACATGAGCCACGGAACTCCGATCGACGAACCGTCTGCGGCAACGCGATCCTTGGATCGAGACGGTCGTTTCAGTATATCGCACTCAGGGTTTCAGAATACTTTGAGTTCGGATGGGTTGGTTCGTACACGAAACCAACCGGGCCCTCGGAGCGGAAACACTCATATCTTGAGCTACGGACGTCCGATTGACGTGTCGTCAGCTTTGTTGAGTTCCTCTTAGTGAGACGAATCTTTTGGCATACTCCGCCCGAGGTTTGGACGCAGGTGGAGTACGGTCGGGTTGGTTTTACCTTAAAAACCAACCGGGCCCCAGAGACGAAAACACCAATAACTCTCAGACCGGTCATCTGATCGACGCGCCGTCTGTTGCGTTGAGTTCCTGTTGACGATACGGAACTTTTGGATACATCAACTCTGGACTTTGTGACAGTTGATGTATCAGCCTCTCGGCTCGTGGAGCGGACCCTCCTGTACAAGCTTGCTGTGTGCGGGAACCCTAGTGCTGGCTGTGACTGTTACTGCGACTATGACTGTGACTGTGACTACTGCTACTGCTACTGCTACTACTGCTACTGTGACTGCGACGACGACAGTACAGAGATCCTGTGTGGATTCGACGACGACGACTACAGCACTCAGCGATCCTACGTGGATCAGTGCTACAAGTCCTATGTGGGCCCGATCCTGTGTGGGTCTTTGCGCTCAGCGGTCCTGTGTGAACCAGCGCCTACAGGTCCTGTGTGGGCCCGATCCTGTGTGGGTTTTGCGGTGATTATCTACAGGTCCTATGTGGGCCCGATCCTGTGTGGGTCTTTGTGGTTCTTATCTACAGGTCCTACGTGGGCCCGATCCTGTGTGGGTCTTTTGCGGGGGTTAGTTACCTATCGATCCTTCGTGGGTCCAACGACTTAGATGGATCAGAGATCATCTTTATCGTCTTTTGAAGAAGTATACCTGTGTGAGCTGAATCCTATTTCTTTCCTGTGTGGATTGTGTTGTGCTATCCTGTGTGGACTACGTTTTTCTTTCCTGTGTGGAATACGTTTACTTTCTTGTGTGGACTGAGTTGTACTTGGGCTCGGAGGTTGGAGCGTATTTGAATTTGATGACTTAGGTATATGTATGGGCATATACCTAAGCAGTGTCGATTGTTACTTCGTGATTGTACCTTTCTTCGTGGTTTATCCTTTGTGGATTTGAGAGACCTTCAGGGGTCTCGGGGTCCCTATTGAGTAGCTTATACTCACCCCTGCACGGGCTTTGCCCGCACTACGTTGTGTTGGTTGCAGACGACGGACAGCGTTGATCTTAGCTGAGGCTTGCAGAGCAGGACGGTACCTGGAGGTGGACCACTGGGTGGGACGTGCTCGGAGCGGACAACGGGACCCGTGGAGCAGTGGAGCTATCTTTACCCACCCTTCAGGTGGGATTTCCAGTGGACAGCTCGGTGTAGCGGCTTTTACCTTTCAGTTGCTGTTTTTCCCTTTCGAGTTGTACTTTACTTTCAGTTTGGGTTTGTATACTGGCCCATTTATTTTTTCCGCACTTTCAGTTGTACTCTGCTTTGCTTAGTGTTTACTTTCCGCTTGCTTACTCTGTGGTGTTTGTTTACTTTACAAAGGCAATGCCTTCCCTTTTTACTGGGATTTACGCCTTGGTGCTAGTCGCCAGCCCCTGGCCTATGGAAGGCGGGCTTGGGGTAGTCACGGCACGAACCCCGGGGCGGGTCGTGACAAATTGGTATCAGAGGAGTTCGGTTCTACCGTGAACTATGATATTTTCTATGTGAAGCAATAATGTTTAGCGTATTGAGTGTGGTTATCAGTCCAGGGAGTCCAGTGTTGGTGTGGCGGCCGACGTATCCATACACCAGGACCCTGACTTCTGATTTCCGACTTAATGCACGAAAACATTGATTGCATGTGTGTTTCAAAGTTTTCTTTGTGATTACTTATATCAGATCACCAGGTATACTGTTTGACCGTGGCGCACCTGTTTCCTATTCATGATGGCCCCACGACGGCAGCCAGCTAGGGTTCCGAGAGTCGAGTGTGACGACAGCCCACCAAGCGACGAGGCTTCGGTGCAGGGCCCTTTGTCAGCAGTGGCACCGGCGGTAGTTCTACCCGCCGAGCCCCCGATGCTTCCAGCACCAGCCGCTGACGATGTGCGTCGCCTCAGCGCACTGCATGAGTTTCAGCGCCATCGACCACCTAGGTTTCGCGGGGAGACGGATCCCCAGGCAGCAGAGGACTGGCTGGAGGCCGTGGTACTTGTGTTTAGGCTAGTGAGGACACCAGCAGACCTCATGGCGATCCTCGCTGCGAGCCTACTACACGCAGCAACAGGACAATGGTGGAGCTTGATGCTCCAGGTGTACGATGAGGCATCTCTACTTTGGACGGACTTTGAGAGCCTTTTCCGCTCGGAGTTCGTCCCAGCCACCCTTCGTGTGGTGCGTATCCAGGAGCTTCTACAGCTGCGGCAGGGCAGCATGATGGTAGCTCAGTACTCGGCGAGATTTACTGTTCTCTCGCGCTACTCGACCGACATGGTACGGGACCCATTCTTCCGGGCCCGGAACTTCGAGCAGGGATTGAGACACAAGATCAGGGCATCGCTGATCTCCCTCAGCATACCGACTCAGACAGGAGTACTGGAGCGGGCCCTTCTGATCGAGAGCTTCCTTGCTGATTCTACACCAGCACAGCGACCCACCGCAGGGCGGCACGTGGCAGAGTCATCTGCAGCAGGCAGTCGACAGATGACTCAGGGGTCCAGACAGACTAGACCTTCTGGCAGACGACCTCAGGGCAGTGGCTCAGCAGTGCAGGGCTCACAGCACGGAGCCAGTCTTTCGAGTGGAAGACAGTGCTATGCATGCGGCGGGCAAGGCCACATGGCTCGTGACTGCCCGACCCGCCATGCAGAGGAGCAGTAGACGGTTGAGGAACCACCTAGGTAGAGGCAAACGTTGGACCGTGGCGGTCCGCAGGGTGGAGGCGGACGAGGCAGAGGAGTTGGTCGAGCAGCAGGTGGTGGACGACGCTTTGAGGCTCTACCACCACCACCACCAGGAGGTCCACCCCGACCTCAGGGGAGAGCACAGCTTCAGGCAGCTGAATCTTACGATCATGGAGCTCCGGAAGCAGGTGGACTAGTGCGGGACTAGCTCCAGGCATAGAGGCCTTTGCCCGTAATGCCTCTGTCTTCGTAGTTTGTGTTGCCTTGTGTCCTTGTACTTTGAGTTGAAGTAATAAAAGACACTTGCCTTGGTGACTTTTGTTTTCTTGTCTTTTTTTTTTGTTTTTACTGAGAGGTTCTTGTTAAAAACTGTTGACTTGACCCTCACTTGTGAGATTCTTACTGGAGGAAACCCAGTGACCACACACTGATGCCGACAGTGTGACTCAACCCTTGGAGGCGAGAGTAACGGTTGGATCTCTTGGTAGCAGCGTCGAGGCCTTACGACGTCATCCATGCCATGAATTAACTAATCATGACAGGATTGACTGTTTTAGGCAAGGAACGTGGTTCATCCAGGGGATGAGACCAGATTTCACTTTTCGGCAAAGGAGAAATCTTTGCAGCTAGCCTCTTTGTAGATATCCTTCGTGGATAGAGATGGAGTAGCCTTCCTCCAGTCTCTCACAGTCACCCCTCCACTACTGCAGTGAGTCAGGGAGGCACAGCGTGGGGACGCTGACTGTGAGACACAGCGTGCACAGATATCCTCGGGACAGGCACCTGATGGTTTCTCCCTTGGAGCAGGGCACGACATCCTTTTCAGAGGATGTACCATGGTACCAGTCACTTTACTAGAGGAAGTGCTGAGAGAGTTTCACACTTCTACTTTGGCGGTACATCCTGGAGTGGAAAAGATGTACTAGGACCTCAGACGACAGCACTGGTGGCCGGGCATGAAGAAGGCAGTAGCAGAGTTCGTTTCTCGATGTCTCACCTGCCAGCAGGTGAAGGCAGAGCATCAGGTACCAGCGGGCTTGGTACAACCCTTGGAGGTTCCGGAGTGGAAGTGGGACGACATATCTATGGACTTCGTGACTGGACTACCACGTACTTCCAGAGGTCACGACTCCATATGGGTGATTGTTGACCGACTCACCAAGTCGGCACACTTCTTACCCATCAGAGAGCAGGGCTCAGTGGAGAGCTTGGGACGTCTCTACGTTCAGGAGATTGTGCGGCTCCACGGTGTTCCATAATCTATCGTCTCCGATCGAGATTCTCGCTTTACTTCCCGACTTTGGAAGGGGTTACAGGAGGCGTTCGGGACGCAGCTACGTCTGAGCATAGCCTTTCACCCTCAGACGGATGGTCAGACGGAGAGCACCACCTACCCTTGGTGGAGTTTTCGTACAACAACAGCTACCACTCCACCATCGGAATGGCACCGTACAAGGCGTTGTACGGCCGACCTTGTAGATCTCCTTTGTGCTGGACAGACCCTGGGGAGTCATCACTTGTGGGACCGGAGATGGTCCAGGCCACGACAGAGAAGGTCCAGGTCATCCAGGAGCGGATGAGGACAGCTCAGAGCCGGCAGAAGTCATATGCTGACAGGAGGCAGAGGCCACTAGAGTTCGAGGATGGCGACCACGTCTTCTTGCGGGTCTCACCTCGACGTAGTATTCGGAGATTTGGCCGAGGCGGCAAGTTATCTCCGCGCTTCATCGGACGCTTCCAGGTCCTCAGCAGGGTTGGCGAGGTGGCTTATCGCCTGGCTCTGCCACCTCAGTTGCACCGGGTGCACGACGTCTTCCACGTATCCCAGCTGAGGAGATACGTGCATGACCCGACGCACATCATTGACCATAGGGAGCTTGACGTTGACGATGGGGCGACTTTTACGGAGGTCCCGGTGGAGATAGAGGATCGATAGGATCGGGTCCTGCGTGGGAAATCGATTCCTCTTGTGCGCATCAGATGGCAGCACGAGAATCTCCAGGAGAGCACATGGGAGCGGGAGGCTCAGATGCGTGCTCAGTACCCTCATTTGTTTCCCTAGTTTTTGATGTATCTTTACGGGGACGTAAAGCCCTGAGGTGGGAGTAATGTAATGACCCGTAAAATTCAAGGGAAATTTTTTCTTAATTTTCTTTGGAATTTTACAAGAGCGCGGTTTCTGACGGCACCTGATTCTGAGGCCCGGAGTGCCCGGAATTAATTTCCGAAGTTTGGCTCGGGTACGTTCAGTGAACGAATGAGCGGGGTTTCCTGACTTTTGATCCGGTGCTCGGAATTGAAATCCGAGGACACCGATGAACTCGTAGTGCCGATATTCACTTAAAGAGACCTTTTCCGTAGTTGCGTTTATTTCGGGATGAGAGTTAGTTTTTGGGAATTTAGAATAAGTTAAATAAAAATTGCGGATTACAAATTTTTATTTAAACTTGTTAGTTAACTTCTCTCAAAGGAAGTTAGGGGTGGGACCCACACCCACTTAACCTCCCTTGAGAGGATTATGTGTGGTGGGGCCCACATGAACCCTAAACTTTTCATCTTCTCCCAAACTCCCTTAACCCCCCTCTTTAAATGTCAGGACATTTATTTTTTTTAATTTTGGAGTTATCCTTTTTGAATTTCAAACCTTTGAAATTCATTTGTTAGGTTTGTGAATAAAATAAGTCTCAATCTTATTTTATTCGGTTAGTTTGTGTTTAGACATCTTGAGAGCTTTTGAGAGCTTTTCCTTCTTCTTCATGCTTTGACGAAGAACGCTCATGCTTTGACGAAGAACGCTCAAGCTCCGACGAAGAACGGCGCTCCTCTTTTCTTCGTCTTCCGTGTCAACGAAAGGAAACACCGCTTCCTCCTCGGACTTCCTTCGCCGGCATACGAAGATTCTCCAACGACGTACCTCTTCAGACGTATCTCTTTGTCAACAGATTCGACGAACGACTACCGCGACGCCCCGACCTCCGCGACGATTTCTTTCGCAGGTCGTTGACGATCTTCGAAATTGAACCCAAGGTAGGGGTTGTTGTTATTTATTTGTTTATTTATCCTTGTTCATGGTTCTAGCATGACTAATGTGCGGATTTTAAATATATGATATTGTTTAACGTGAGGGGGCCGGACCGCATGAACATGGCCGAACCCCCTCCTTCGTTCTTGATGCTTATTATTGCGGATGAAACAAGGTGGCGTGGTGCCGTCGCACCACGCAGTTATTCGCCCGATTATATTGTGCGGCGCCGTCGCGCCGCGCCGTGGAAGGATCATCAAGAACGCGACGCCGTCGCGATGCGTTGAAGGGGAACAAAGGCTCGGTCGAGGGGCGCGGTGCCGTCGCACCGCGCCGGACGACGAACACCGCGGCCGGTTCCGGGCCGCGGCAGGACGAGAAGACCGGCGGCCGGGCCGCCGGCGTCGGGAGCCGACATGGGGACCAGTTTTCCGGTCCCGTTGGGGAAAAACCGGCCGGCCAGCTGGCCGGCCGGATGGACAAAAATCCGGGGGAATTTAATTACCCCGGCAGCTCAAAAGCCCTCCCCCCTTTTATTTGGGGGGGGGGGGGGGTGGTTTCCTTGAGGGGGGGCAGGCGGCCCCCCGGTTCCTCCTCAAAGCGGGCCCCCAGGAGGGGGGCCGTTGATTGGCAAAACGGCGGGCTATGCCGCGCCGACAATTGAAGAAGTGGGGGGCTTTGCCCCCCCCCCCCCCCCCCCCCGCGTGCTGCCTCCGTGCGGCGCCAGGCCGCCGCGCCGCCAGGCCGCCGCGCCGGTCCGGGTCGACCCGGTTCGGGCCGACCCAGGGGGGTCGGGTCGGGCCGGACCCGGACCCCCCGTTTCGAATCAGTTTCGGTCTTTTGGCCATAACATGCGCCACGGACCTCCGATCGACGAACCGTCTGCGGAAACGCGATCCTTGGATCGAGACGGGCGTTTTGGTATATCGCACTCAGGGTTTTGGAATACTTTGAGTTCGGCCGGGTTGGTTCGTACACGAAACCAACCGGGCCCTCGGAGCGGAAACGCTCATATCTTGAGCTACGGACGTCCGATTGACGTGTCGTCAGCTTTGTTGAGTTCTTCTTAGTGAGACGGGTCTTTTGGCATACTCCGCCCGAGGTTTGGACGCAGGTGGAGTACGGTCGGGTTGGTTTTACCTTAAAAACCAACCGGGCCCCGGAGACGAAAACGCCAATAACTCTCAGACCGGGCGTCCGATCGACGCGCCGTCTGTTGCGTTGAGTTCCTGTTGACGATACGGAGCTTTTGGATACATCAACTCTGGAATTTGTGACAGTTGATGTATCAGCCTCTCGGCTCGTGGAGCGGACCCTCCTGTACGAGCTTGCTGTGTGCGGGAACCCTAGTGCTGGCTGTGACTGTTACTGCGACTGTGACTGTGACTGTGACTACTGCTACTGCTACTGCTACTACTGCTACTGTGACTGCGACGACGACAGTACAGAGATCCTGTGTGGATTCGACGACGACGACTACAGCACTCAGCGATCCTACGTGGATCAGTGCTACAGGTCCTATGTGGGCCCATCATGTGTGGGTCTTTGCGCTCAGCGGTCCTGTGTGAACCAGCGCCTACAGGTCCTGTGTGGGCCCGATCCTGTGTGGGTCTTGCGGTGATTATCTACAGGTCCTGTGTGGGCCCGATCCTGTGTGGGTCATTGCGGTGCTTATCTACAGGTCCTACGTGGGCCCGATCCTGTGTGGGTCTTTTGCGGGGGTTAGTTACCTATCGATCCTTCGTGGGTCCAACGACTTAGATGGATCAGAGATCATCATTATCGTCTTTTGAAGAAGTATACCTGTGTGAGCTGAATCCGGTTTCTTTCCTGTGTGGATTGTGTTGTGCTATCCTGTGTGGATTACGTTTTGCTTTCCTGTGTGGAATACGTTTACTTTCCTGTGTGGACTGAGTTGTACTTGGGCTCGGAGGTTGGAGCGTATTTGAATTTGATGACTTAGGTATATGTATGGGCATATACCTAAGCAGTGTCGATTGTTACTTCGTGATTGTACCTTTCTTCGTGGTTTATCCTTTGTGGATTTGAGAGACCTTCAGGGGTCTCGGGGTCCCTACTGAGTAGCTTATACTCACGCCTGCACGGGCTTTGCCCGCACTACGTTGTGTTGGTTGCAGACGACGGACAACGTTGATCTTAGCTGAGGCTTGCAGAGCAGGACGGTACCTGGAGGTGGACCCGTGGGTGGGACGTGCTCGGAGCGGACGGCGGGACCCGTGGAGCAGTGGAGCTATCTGTACCCACCCTTCAGGTGGGATTTCCAGTGGATAGCTCGGTGTAGCGGCTTTTACCTTTCAGTTGCTGTTTTTCCCTTTCGAGTTGTACTTTACTTTCAGTTTGGGTTCGTATACTGGCCCATTTACTTTTCCGCACTTTCAGTTGTACTCTGCTTTGCTTAGTGTTTACTTTCCGCTTGCTTACTCTGTGGTGTTTGTTTACTTTACAAAGGCAATGCCTTCCCTTTTTACCGGGATTTACGCCTTGGTGCTAGTCGCCAGCCCCTGGCCTATGGAAGGCGGGCTTGGGGTAGTCACGGCACGGACCCCGAGGGCGGGTCGTGACATTCGACCCATACCAACCTTATCTTAGAAATAGATCAATTTGGAGCTATTAAAAACCGAATATGACTTTATTATAAAATAACATTTTAAGTTTTTCTAATGGTGAACCTCTCCTCCCTTATAAAAAGGGAACCCCATCCCTCTTCCCTTCACACCCTTTTGAGCCTGAATCTAGGCCAAACCTTGAACATTTATCTTCTCCACTTCCCTAGAACCATTCTGGAGGTTCTTGTCTTCTCAAAAGACTAACTTTACTTCCTTAGGAGAAGGTTTAAAGAGGTGCGTCGAAGAAGAGGTAATCTCTTCTTCTGATTCTCTCAAGATTATTTCTTCTTCTAGTTATTATTATTTAGTTGTCTAAATATAATGTAATAAAATCAGTATTACTTATATAATTATATTTTATTATAAATATGAAACAACTTTATTTCACCTTCTATCCATCCTACGTAAAATGAAATCACCGCGCATGCGTACGTACGGAATACCATCTCCACGCCGTGGTGAAATCAAGTTTTCCACCACCACCTTACTTGGATGAGTATAATGGTGTAAAGAATAACTATATATGATTATTATAACATCATACTGATTCAAAGATATTATATCATCCACTCCAATTTTATTCAATAAATATGGGAATGATATTATCGCTCGTGAGTACGTACGGACTACCATCTCCATGACGCAATGAGATTCATTCTCCATGTTAACCATTAATGAATGATTATAAAGTATATATAAGGAATAATAATTAAATATATGAAATAATAATGATAGTGTATTTATTTATTTATATATATGTATGTCATCTACTAAATTCCATTCAATTCAATAAGGAAACGAAAAAAGCGTTCATGCATACGTACGACCTACTGTCTCCATGAACGGTGTATTTCATCCCATTTATCGATCTATCATATATATATGTATATGATGAATATATATTTTATATAAATCATGTTTTGTATTCTGTAATTAAGTAAATTAGGATATAAGTAATAATATCAAGAACAACAATTCGAAACACGTACAATAAATGAAATGATTTTACCCAAATCGCTACTTTTACATCAAATTTACAAAAGAACGGATAATATAAAGTCATAAATAAACCATATATGATATCATAACTGTGAATATGATTCTATAATAAGTTAATGACTTTATTTAAATCATTATACAGGATGTTCGGATACATACGAATCATATCAGACATAAGGTAAGGGAAAATCTCGCAATCTCATTTTGATCTGAGATTGTTTATACTTCAGAATTTACTGGGGAATATTTATCATCCACATCCATGTTTCCATAATATGTAATAATATGTATATCCTCATAAAATTGTTTCAATCCAATTTTAACCATTGTTGAGTTTTTTGTAAAATATATGAAAGAAATCTTTTTTCATTTTTAGTACGAGGTACTTTTTGACTTTTCTGGCCAAAGTACAAGAAGAATGTTATTTTAACTTATAAGACTTGAATGGATTTTAATGATTTCATATAACATTATTTCCATGAATCGTCCTTTACATGTTTTCATGTTTATTTCTAATTAACTCCTTTTAGTTAAAAATTGTATGACATGTTAAAAAAGGAAAATGTTTTTGTAGTAGAAAGGATATTTTCCTCAAGAATGGAGTTCAAGTGTTTTATCAAAATTATTTTTCATCTAAGATAATATAGGGTTCTGTTTCTATACCTATTTTTACATTGATTTGATTATTTTATGATGGAATTATTTTTATGAAGTCCTTTTATCTTATATGGTATATGATATGATGGCATGATGTTTAAGAATCCCTTTTTTGTTACATGGGTTATTCTATGATTTATGATTTATGATTTTGTGGCACACATAAGAATGGTTTCATTATAAAATGGGTGGGACCTATATCTCCCTCCAATTCATTGGTAAAATATTTATATCTCACGAGATAGACATGGATGGAATGGTATGATAATCTAGTTCAGTGATACAGGACTGGAACGAGGAGTGAACTCGATTCAGAAAGGGACTTTGTCCACTAAGATGGTCTTGGTAGAAATGCCTTGTCTACTATGGAAATCATATCATGTGATTAATGGTTTTTCCACAATTAAAAGTTTTATTCCCATGGTATTTTATCATGATTGATGTTCTTTTATGATATATGCCCTACGTACTTCTGAGATTTATGTCTTTCCTCAAGATTTTGATATTTAGATTTTATGTTCAAGTTTTTGCATTCAAATGTTTATGGATTGTTTTATGTTCTCTATGTTTACCATTACTGAGAATTTGATCTCACCCTTTTTATGTTTTCTTTTCCCCAGGATATATAGAATGGTTTTAGGTAAGAAAACCAAAAAGGGGAAGATCTTTCTGGGAGATATTGAAGATCATTCACCATGATTAGAAGATTACGTTCCGAGTTTACAAAGACATAGACTAATACGATCATTGGGCATCTATTTTTTTCATTTATTATGTATTCCGCAAAAGTAATGTAATGTCCATGTACAACAGTCTTTGGGTGTCTACAGTTGGTATCAGAGTGAATGTTTAGTTAACCTTTGGAAACTTGGATGCGAAAATTTTACTGAAACCTATAGAGGTATTTCTAAGGTATGTCTAGGGATGTCCCTAAGGATAAGTATATGTATAGGTTATAGTCCTAGAATTATGGTAACAATCATAGAATTTAACCTATGATGTTAGATATTGACGGTAATCACCCTTTGTTATGTTGTTTTCCCTAGAATGATTTTTGCCTCTCAAACTATTCTTTTTGGGTTTTTGAAAATCGCTGGATACCGGAAGATTCACGATAATGGAGGATATGATGGATAATGGAATGATATTATTCATGAGAAACCAAATGAAACGGTATTTGGAAGTCCAAATGTAGTTATTATGCCTAATTATCAGTCTCCTAATATGATCAATAATCTCAACTTTTGTAAGTTTCCTGACTCAGATAATAAGATAAATATGGAGTTTCATGATTATCATAGAGTAAAAAAAGTTCAATTTCCCTCATGTAAATCATGTGGGATGAAGCATCAGGGAGATTGTTTCAAAGGAACTGGAAGATGCTTTTGGTGGGGAAAAGAAGGACACAATGTCAGTAAGTGACAAGGAAAAGGTTCAGTTAACACAATGGACAAGGATATGGTATTGCTACGAAATCAACAATGATTAAATGTTTTCAATGTGGGATGCATGGGCATTATTCAAACCAATTCCCTAAGGGAAAGTCTCATGAAGAGAATCGGCATGGTCGTATGGGTAGTATTTATGTTGATGATTATGAAGAGACTACAAATGATATTTGAGATGAAGGAATTGTTGAATCTCTATCAATGGTTTAAGAAAGTAATGGAATGATTTATGTTAATAAAGAGTTATGTTTTATAGGTAATGGTACTATGGAATAAAGACACATCTAAGGATTGTTACACTATTGTTTTTCCTAGAGTATTTGAAAGTATATATTGAATGGTACCGTTAACCATGAAAGGTTATTCAGATATTTTTTGAAAGTAGATGATATGCTTATAATGAAGGGATAAAGAGATAATGAGATGTTTGATAGTATTCATGAACTCATGATTTATATAAGGACTAAGTTATATCATTGTTTGAGTATATAGAATTTTTTGGATTTTAATATGTGGAAAGAGTTATCTTTTGACAGCACTCATGTTTTCAATAAGGTTCTATGGTAATTCATGTTTCACAAGAATACATGATTAGGGTATTCATATGATTGGAATGTGACCAACAAGATATATCGTATGATAAATGATGGTATTCACATGCTCGGTAGATGAAATTTCAAGTAATCGTTATCTTTATACTATGATATTGGACAGAAGTATTTTAGATAAACCTAAAGATTGTAATAGATTAAGTAAGATATCTGATAGTATTGTTTAAGGCTAGAACTCTTGTTATGTTATAACAGTATAGTTTTAAAAAAAGGACAACTCATAGGATGGGAGACAACCTATCGCATCGGACAAGGTTGCGAGAATCGAACCCACAACCGAAGTGCGACATGCCTTTATCGCCTACCACTGGCCTACAGGAAGTCCCTGGTTAGTAGAAACTAGTTTTATTAGGTGGTGTGATAGATTAAGTATAATTCCATTTTTGGAATCACATACGATTAACCTCACCATAAATGGACTTATGTATATTTGATAATTTTTGCTAACCTTTTGTTTGAGACATATGGAATGACCCATCATTCGATCACATGATCTTCTAAAACATCACGAATGAAAAATTCACCTTCATTTCATTAAGAGATGAAGTGAAAAATTTTTAAGGCATGAAAAATGTTGATATTATACCGAAATAAAGTAAGTATTTCTTAAAATTCAAAATCTTCAACTTTAGGGAAATGATCTTGAAAACCAAAAATCTTGCCTTACTGCCCTTATATCCAATGAATCAGATGGTACCATAGATCGTCACAAATTTATGGGTTTGTGATTGTTGGCGTTTTTATAGCCATGCCCTCTACCACTCTCCATCAGAACTTGATGGTTAGATTTTTCTTCCATATTTATATTACCACCTATGTTCTCCTATGTGAAAACCCAGTGATGAGTAAATCTGGGTAACTATTAAATTTATAACATTCCTTTTTAAAATGATTTTTTACTATTCCTTTTTATGATGTGGGTTTCTATGAAAGAAACATTCATGTAGTAAATTATTTATAACCCTGACGAATTTCATGGGCGAAATTCATTTTAACGGGGGTAGAATGTAACACCCCGAGATTTTATGAGATATATAATTTTTAATTTCGTTGATGTCTTCTATTATACACTACACCAAGATTATCTTGTACTATACGTAACACCATATTAGCTTTCAATAGGCACAACACTATTCTTGTCTTGTGTAACACACAAATTCATGTTCGTTTTGTGGAAATTATTCTATGCAACATTAAGTATAGATTTTGTTTAATGTATAAATGAAATAAGTTTTGATTATGTTATACGCAACAACAAACAGAGCTTTAACTAGACACAGCCATGACTTTTCTTGAATTACATGCAATCAAGACCTTCCTCGATAGCATGTGTAGTACGCAATACCGAGTTTCACTAAAAAAGATATTATTATAATACTATTATGAACTAGCCATTATGAATAGTAATACCCACTTTTTGAAATTTTATAAAATTTATATTTCAAAATGGTCATTATTTTTTGATTCGGAATATCAAAATTAGCCTAGGGTGAATTTTTTGTATTATTCTAAAAACATCCAATTTTTGATGAATAGTGAAAACACTAGGTTACTATTTAAAAACCAACTTTTTATTTAAATAATTATTTATTTTATTTAAATTTATTTTAGGCCAAAATTGATAAATAATACCAATATATGTTCAATGTTATTCATTAGAGTCATTTTATAATAATTTTAGATATATAAAAATTTTATTGAACTTTTCACTGTCTTTTACCCACCTCTTATGAGAATTTAAAAATTTACATAAAACTTAATTTTACCATTTATATGAGTGGAATTTATGGAATTCGAGAGACACGGTTAATATCATGGAGTAATATGTGGTTCAATAAGATAAAAATAATTTTTGATGTATAGTTACTTTGTACTTTTATTTACTAGAGTTAAAAGTAAATGGGGTAATTAAGGGTAAAAATGATATAACTACTACCCTGACACTTGTCCTAATTCTATTGGATAAGTTTAGTTTGACCAAAAACAACCTTAGGGATAAAATATTAACCTTTAGGTCCACTTGGATTAGATTAGGACATTTATTATTATTTTATTTAAAGAAGAGTTAAAATAGTTAAAATCAAAGTTTAATAACTAAAACATTTTTAATATAGGGTTATAGAGAAGATAAATTCGACTATAAATATTAATTATAAATCTATAAAGATTTTTTACTTAATTGTGTTTTATTTATAATTTTTAGACATTAAATAAATTAATTTATTTATGACACAATAATGATTAATTAATTACCTTATTAATGAAATATTAACATAATTGATGTTATAAACACCAAAATAAATGTAATTTTAGACTTTTTATGAAATAACCTAATTTTATAGGTTAATATGACATGTTAGTGTTAATTTAATTATCTTTTCTAGAACTAAACATGTTTTTATGATTTACAAAAAAATCAAATACCAAATACTGTCAAAATTGACCTAAAATAGTTTTTAAAAAAAATATTATATTATTAATTGTTATATTATTCCAAAAAATATAAGGCTCAGAAAAATGACTTAGATAACAAAATATATATTAATAATTAACCCCATGGGGTTCTTTTGTCTTGTTATAGTAAATTTATTAACCATATTGTGTAAGAAAACAAAAAGATACTGTAAAAGTTAAATTATTTAACATAGAGTTAAATCTAAATGATAAGGATAAAATAGTAACCTAAACTGGACTAAAAACTATTAGTTGAGGGGATTTAGACCCATCCCCACCTTATCTTAGAAATAAATAAATTTGGAGCTATTAAAAACCGAATATAACTTTATTATAAAATAATATTTTATGTTTTTCCAAAGGTGCCCCTCTCCTCCCTTATAAAAAGGGCACATGTTCCCTCTTCTCTGCACACCCTTTTGTGCCTGATGCTCTGCCAACCCCTGCACATTTCTCTTCTCCACTTCCCTAGAAATATTATAACTGTTTTTTTCTTCTCATGAGACCAACTCTACTTTCTTAAGAGAAGGATTAAAGGTGGTGCGTCGAAGAAGAGGTAATCTCTTCTTCCGATTCTCTCAAATTTCATTCTTCTTCTACTTCTTCTTATTTAGTTCTCTCATTATAAAGTATTAACTTCAGTATTACATATATTCTGATATGTTATTATAAATATTAAATGACCTTATTTCACCTTCTATCCATCCTACGAAAAATGAAATCACCACGTGTGCATACGTACGGAATACCGTCTCCACGCCATGGTGTAATCAGTTTTTCCACCACCACCTTACTTGGATGGGAATAATGGTGTAAATAATAACTATATATGATTATTAAAACATCATAATGATTATAAGATATTATATCATCCACTATAATTCCATTCAATAAATATGGGAACAATATCATCGCTCGTGCGTACGTACAGACTACCGTCTCCAAGACGCGATGAGACACATTCTCCATGTTAACCATTCAAGAATGATTATAAAGTATATATAATGAATAATAATTAAATATATGAGATAATAATGATAATATATATATATATATGTATGTAATCTACTTAATTTCATTCAATTCAATAAGGAAACGAAAACAGCGTTCATGCGTACGTACGACCAATCGTCTCCTTGAACAGTGTATTTCATTCAATTTATCGATCTATCATATATATATGTATATTCTCAATATATATAATATATAAATCATGTTTTACATTCTGTAATTAAGTAAATTAGGATATAATTAAAAATATCAAGAACAACAAGTCGAAACACGTACAATAAATGAAACGATTTTACCCAAATTGATGCTTTTACATCGAATTTACAAAAGAACGGGTAATATAAAGTCATAAGTAAACCAAATATGATATCATAAAAATGAATATGATTCTGTAATAAGTCAATTTCATTATTAAAATAATTATACTAGAGGTTTGTGTAACACCCCAAGCTTCTACGGTATGCTTCTCTTTGAATAATGTGATAGCATGTGTTGTACGCAACATCGAGTTCTAACACACCACAACCAATCAAACTAGCTGTTATGAATAATAATACCTAATTTTTGAAATTTTATATATTTTATATTTCCAAATGGACTTCATTTTTGGTTTCGGAATATCTAAATTATCCTAAGATGAATTTTAGGTATTTTTCTTAGAACTTCCAATTTTTATGAATAGTGAAAAATACTTAAAAACAAATTTTTTAATCAAAATAATTTATAGTGAAAAATTATATTATTGAGTGGTTTCAATGTATAATTAGAATATATTTTTACCATTTTATCCAATGGTGTTCATTATAATTAATTTCACTTTGAAATTGGACCTAAACAATTGTCAATCTTTTGATATATATTGTTTCTTAAAAACACGATATTTGTTGTGACAGCGGGAATTAATTATAAAATTAATTAATGAAACTTATATATTTGGAATTTGTAAAATAGACATAATTTTTTAATTTGGAATATCAATTATAGCTTAGGGTGAAATTTTGGTACTTTTCGGATAACTTTCATATTTTGATGAATAGTGAAAATTACTAAATTATAATTAAAAAAAACTTTTTTAATCAAAATAATTAATATTGATAAATTATGAATATGAGTTGTTATAAAGTATATATAGAATATATTTTTACCATTTAATTCAATGATTGTCATTGGACATAATTTCACAATAAAACCAGACATAAACAAGTGCCAATCTTTTGATAGTTATTATCTCTTAAAAACAATCTTTTTGTTTTAACAACGAGAATTAATTTTAAATTAATTTCTGCCACTTCTGTGTTTTGATTTTTGAAAAATGGTTTCCATATTTTGAATCAGGATTTTAAATTGTGTAAATAGATAACTTGTATTTTTAGACATTTTGAATAATTACTTCGGTAAATATTTTATTTACCATGGTTAAAGGGTAAATACGGAAAATTTGGGTTACAAAATAATATTATAATAATACTAAATTACCCTAAAACGTGTCTTAACCCTATGGGTTGATACATGGCCGACCATGGGAATATTTGGGTCGATTTTGGGACCCCATGGATCCACTTGTATGTGATAGGGACACTTTATTTTAATTAAGTTAAAATGAATACAAAAATGACACAAGCATATATCTTTTATCAAAACAATTGTTACATAGGGTTATATATGTTGGATTTTAGACTATAAATATTCATTAGAAAGATAAAACGATTTCCTACATAATTATATTATATTTATAATTTTTAAACATTAAATAAGTTAATTTATTTATGACACAATGGTGATGGAGTAATTACCATAATAGTGAAAAATTAAAATAATTGATATTATAAATACCCAAATAAATATAATTTGAGACTTTTAATGAATTACACTAATTTCATAAGATAATATGAGATATTAGGATTTATTTAATTAACTTTTTCTAAGTAATCATTCTGTTATAAGTTTCAAAAAAATCAACTATTGAATAGTGTCAAAATTGACATAAAAGAGTTTTTAAAACAAATATTATATTATTAATTGATATTAAATTCTTAAAAATCATAGTATCGTCCAAGAGACTTATATCATGATAGTTTCATCATTAATGGACCACATGGGGGTCTCTTGGATGTATATGGTATGTTTATTAACCATATAATATAAAAATACAAAGAGACATTGTAAAAGTGAAACTAATTAACTAAGAGTTAGTACTTAAAGATAAGGTTAATATAATGACCCAAACCTGTCTAAATACTATTGGTTGAGTGGGTTTCGACCCATCCCCACATTAAAATTTAAATAATCAACTTTGGGGCCATTAGAAACCGAATATGAATTATTATAAATTAATATTTCTAGCTTTTCCAAAGGTGCCCCTCACCCCTATTATAAAAGTGCACTCCTCCTTCTCATTACATCACACCTTCAAAGCCTTTTGGTTTGGCCAACCCCTGCCCAAATACTCTCTCAACTTCCCTCACTACAACGTAGATGCCTTAGTTTGATTAGAAAGCCAACTTAAGGAGCCCTTTTGATCAAATCAAAAGGAAGAACCCGAAGAAGAGGTAATGTTTTCACCACCCTTTTTCAAATTCATTTCTTCTTCCACTTCTTATTTCTTTGTTATTACCATTATAAAATAATAACTCCAGTATCTTATATATACTGTGATGTTATTATAAATATGGTACAACCATATTAAGTATTCTATCCACCCTTTGAATAACATGTTGCCATACGTGCGTACGTACGGCTTACCGTCTCCACGTCGTGGTGTAATTGTTATTCAATATATTATTATTTGGATGGGTATAATAATGATGTGAAACTCATGTAAATAATAAATATAACATGATAATGATTCTGTATATATGATATACTATCCAATTATATATTATTTTAATATCAGAAGAATGATATTGTCGCTCGTGCGTACGTACGGACTACCGTCTCCACGAACGCGATGAGATTCATTCTCCGTCATATCCATTCAAGTATAATTATGATTAGGTGATATAATTTTTTTTTAAGAACTTGATATCATTGTGTATATGAATAATATACAACCTATCCATGACAAACATGGCTTACGTAACAAAACATATAAAAGAAAATGAGTAAGTTAACACCCGAAACGACGATAATTCTAAGATATTATTAACAAAGAAATGATAAAAGAGCATATATGATATCATATTAATGTATATGATTCATGAATAATTTAATAAAAATTATTTCAACATTATACATGAGGTTAACTTACCCCCAACCAAGGAAAATTATAAGGTAAGGGGTTTCTTATCTCACTTTTAATTTCGTGAGATTTCCATAGTTCACCACTTATTTATTGCATGTGGTGTGTGTACTGCCCATGATTGTATTCATTGTGTAATATATTTTAATTTATGGATGTTTAAATCATCGTTTTTTGACCCATATTTCATGGGTGTATGTTTCTTAAGTTACCAAATTGATAAGGGGATTTGAAATTTCAATTTCCACTAATTCGACTTTACGCATACTTCATCGATTATTTTACTCCAAGATTATGTGTGGAATCACTATTCATTTTATTATGTCATAATTTCCACTCCCCTTTCTGTAGATATACTTTTTATACACATAATCACTCCATTGATAAATTCTCAAGTCATCGGTATGAACTTGATAAGAGTAATTTTTACTCAATCTCAATTTTTTGAGATAAACATCCAATTCATTGGTGTTGTTTTTACTAGAATATGTGTGAATTTACATTGATTGTTTTACACTGAATATCCAATCATATTTAGTGTATTTATATTTTTCAAACATAATTATGTAGGTGATTTATCCTTAACCTAAGGATACGGCCTCTATGAGAGATTTCATCTCAATTTACATTCCATTGAGACTTCTTTGTTGTTATACACCAAATCACTTTTATGTGGTGTATATAATGTACTTTAACATTGTATATCATTAATCCATTTATTCTCATGATATTAATAAGTTTTGATTACTTCAATTATTTGTATTCAAGTGTCTCTATTTTGGTTAGAAACTCTAACTAAAATACCATTTTTAAATGTTTTAAAGACTTATTCTTCTAAATCTTGCTCATTAATGTCCACATTTTAAAAAATGGTTTTAAGGATTTATTTATATGGACATTAAAGTTACCAAATAAAAATGATTTTTAAAATTTTCAAAGTGGTATGGGACACTTTGATTCAAAAATCTATTTTAAATGACTTCTTGACAAATAGTGTGACTTTTAAATGTTTTCAAGAAAAGGGGGATATTTATCTCTAATAGTTTTGGTGATTATTTTCATCTATGTCAATAATCCTTCATCATTCTCTATTGAGGTTATTATGATACAATACAATCTTCCATATTGTATCGAATGAGTTATGTTTGACTGTGGATGTGCTATTTTGAAACCATTCATGGTTTGTGGATAAAGTATTGACATTTCGTATGCTAGTTTTAATACGAATATTTATGTTATGTTTAAACCTGTTCATATGAGGAATGCATTGGACATAGTAAATGACGGGTGGAGCCCGCTATAGCTCCTCGATGCATCGGTAGGTCTCATGAGACAAAATAGTGTCTTGGCACAAGGCCTTGGCAAAATCTTATTTGTAGTCATGGCACGAGGCCTTGTCTATGTGGTTATGATAGTCTGGCATTATGCATTCCATCATTATGAAAGTGGTTATTGATATTGCATGTGGTTATTCGACTAGTATAATTTCCATGTAATTAAGTAAATGGCATAATTTCATTTTATCTTTGCCATTTTATTTTGAAGTTCAAGTTTAAAAGGCTTTTGTTTTAGTTATAAATTGCCTTAAGTGTTTATGCTTATCTATGAAAGCTTCTGCTATATTGTTATCCTTACTGAGCATCTGAGCTCACCCCTTTCATTGTTTTATTTTTCCCAGGATTGTGAAGAAGTAAATTATGAATGACCTGCAGAGATAGTATGAGTGTGGACTATAGAGACTATGTTGTTGTTGTTTTCAGTTTATGATGTAATATACACCTTATGAATATATCTAGTGTTTCCAAGGATACTAAACCAATCGATCTTTCGAGATTTGGTATTTCTTGTGATCATGCCAATGTCATGTAATAATGCCCCAACTCTGGGTAACTGGGGTCGGGGCGTTACAGTTGGTATCAGAGGAAGCTTAGTACAAACATTGGAAGCTAGATTTAGATAAACTCTGATTAGAGCACGTAGACCAAAGATGAATTTTGAGGATTAGAATAGATAAACATCCTAGAATTTTGGTATTGTATAGATTTTCTGAGTTTTCTAAGCAATACATCCATGTCTGGATACGAGCAGGTAGAGGCGGCTCTGGCACATATGTACCTAGGGGTAAAACCTGAAAACACCGCTTTGAGCTAGACTCGAAGGGGAACTAGTGCATGACAATGGGACTTGCTGCACTCTTGGTTACGACACTCCCACGAGATATGCTTAGGATAATTTACATTTTATTTACAAACCGATTCAAAGTATGATAAATATAAGATGAGAGTAAATGACCTCGGTTAATCCTAATGTGTTTCAAATTGAGAATATGATGACATGTTAATCTCTAAATGATTGTATGACTACTATTAATCACACAATGCTTTCTGGTTTTAGTCAATGGATGGATTCCAAGGAAGTCATAGTGACTTTGAGAATGATGTACAAGGTGTGAATGGTGGTGGCAATGAGCAACAAAATGGAATGTTGATAGGCGTAAAAGATATCGTCTTTATGCCAAATCAATTTTCCAAAATTATGATCAACAATATATATATTAACCAATTACCGGACTCAAAAAAGAAGAGAAAGGTTATAAATGATAAGAGCTCCTGTAGTGGAGACCATGGAGAAAGAAATCCTCAATTCCCATCATGCAGGAAATGTGGAAGGAGAAACCCAGGAAAGTGTCTCAATGGGACAAAGAAATGCTTTACATATGGGAAGAAAGGACATAAAGTGAAGAATGGCCGAAGAAAAATGAAGAGTACTATGGAAGAAGATGGTCCCAAGAATCCATTTACAGCCATTTGTGGTAAATGTAGGGGACCTGGCCATTACCCAAGTGAATGCCCTATTCTATAGGATATGTTCTTGGTCAAAGAAGAAGCTATGTGGAAATAAATGTTTGGAGAAATATTTAAAAAGTTTTAGTGATCCTTGTTGATGGGTTTACTTAGGAATAATTTTCTCTTGTATTTATAACCCTACAGTTTTCCATGTGAGAATGATATTTGAGGAAGAATTATCTCTTCTCTTGTGGATATAGTTATAAATAACCATTTGGTTTTATATGATCATTGGGTTTGAGACAATTATAAGTTATTATAATTTGGGATGAAAATGCAAGGTATGAGATAAGATTTGTGGTTAAATTATGTTATGGTTATTTTGAGGAATTTATCTCATTTTGGTAATATTATAAAATATAGTTTTTGAAAAAGGACAACACGTAGACCGTGTGACAACCCGTCGCATCGGACAAAGCTGTGGGAATCAAACCACAACCAAAGTGCGATTGGGATTTATCACCTACCACTGGACTACATGAAGTCCCTGGATAGTGTGACTAATTATTTTTTTAGTTAAATGATTTTATTGATCAATAATAAGTTGATTTGGGTTCTTATGTCTTATAAAATGAATACCCTTGGTAAAGGAAAATGAATTGGTGATTAAGTGATAAATGTTATTTTGGAAGATGTTCGCTTTGTTGGGAACACTATATTCCCAAGGAAAATAAAATACAATGGGGTTTCATTTGTGGAGTAATGGTGGATTTTATCTACATTTTTATTGTGGATTTATAGTGATTTGGGTATTTTATGGAAATGATTAACCTATAATAGAGAATATGTTATGAGGTTAATTACATTTAAGTATGTGACTTTAAGAGTATTTTATGTCATTTGGAGATTCAATTTAACATGTGAGACTACATAATCAAATTATTCTATGTTTTGGGTTTCAATATTAGTTTGAATTATATTGAAGGATTTTAAGGACAGTTGATTATTGAATGGTAATTATTTAACTTTGGGGTATTGATTTTGGAAATTATGATTAGTGTTTATTTCACTCAGGGAATATCCTTTTGGGGGAACATTAGATCTTGTACTAACCATTTTGGATTTTATTAATCTCTAAAGACAATATAAATATATAGTTTATCTTGCACGGATCATGTGATTCTATAGAAGTTTATTCTAGCTCTTCCAGTGTGACCAAGTCTTCTTGAATACCCATCGTTTAAAAAAAATTAGTAAGTTGCGGAAATTTATTAAAGAATGAAGCTCTTCTTAAAAAGTAAGTATATATCTTTATATTCTTAGTCAATATGATAAATGAATTCTTCATACTTATGTAATGTAACTTAAAACAAAAAAATGTTGTCTGTTTACTTTCCTACTAGGAGACTAATGGCCATTTGTCCCAAAACAAGTTTGTGGTTTTCTTATTGTTAACATTCTCCGGATCATGATGTCTATACCTCTCCATCAGAACTTTACACTTAGTTTATCAACCATATCCATGTTTTCCTACATGGAATCCGAGTATGGGTTATCTTGGTTGACCTTTATACCCCTCTTTCTTTCTTTTAAAGTGATATTTTTATTGACTCTTTTTCCGATGTGGGACTTTCCATTATATTGAAATTATCCTAAGTTGAATTTTAGGTATTTTTCTGAGAACTTCCTATTTTTATGAATAGTGAAAAATAATTAAAAACAAATTTTTTAATAAAAATAATTTATAGTGATAAATAATATTATTGAGTGGTTTCAATGTATAATTACAATATATTTTTACCATTTTATCCAATGGTGTTCATTAGATTTAATTTCACTTTGAAATTGGACCTAAACAATTGTCAATATTTTGATATATATTGTTTCCTAAAAACACGCTATTTGTTGTGACAGCAAGAATTAATTATAAAATTAATTAATGAAAATTATATATTTGGAATTTTGTAAAATAGACATCATTTTTGAATTTGGAATATCAATTATAGCTTAGGGTGATATTTTGGTACTTTTCAGATAATTTTCATATTTTGATGAATAGTGAAAATAACTAAATTTTAATTAAAAACAACTTTTTTAATCGAAATAATTAATATTGATAAATTATGAATTTTAGTGGTTCTAAAGTATATTTAGAATTTATTTTTACCATTTAATTCAATGTTTTTAATTGGACATAATTTCACAATTAAACCAGACATAAACAAGTGCCAATCTTTTGATAGTTATTATCTCTTAAAAACAATCTTTTTTTTAACAACGAGAATTAATTTTAAATTAATTTCTTCCACTTCTGTGTTTTGAATTTTGAAAAATGGATTCCATATTTGGAATCAGGATGTTTAAATTGTGTTAATAGATATCTTTTATTTTTAGACATTTTGAATAATTACTTCGGTAAATATTTTATTTACCATGGTTAAAGGGTAAATCCAGTAAATAAGGGTTAAAAAATAATATTATAACAATACTAAATTTCCCTAAAACGTGTCTTAACCCTATGGGTTGATACATGGCCGACCATGGGCATATTTGGGTCGATTTTGAGACCCCATGGATCCACTTGTATGTGATAGGGACACTTTATTTTAATTAAGTTAAAATGAATACAAAAATGACACAAGCATATATCTTTTAGCAAAACAATTGTTACATAGGATTATATATGTTGGATTTTAGACTATAAATATTCATTAGAAATAAAAAACGATTTCCTACATAATGGTATTTTATTTATAATTTTTAAACATTATATAAGTTAATTTATTTATGACCCAATGGTGATGCAGTAATTACCATAATAGTAACAAAATTAAAATAATCGATATTATAAATACCCAAATAAATATAATTTGAGACATTTAATGAATTAAACTAATTTTATAGGATAATATTACATATTATTATGTGTTTAATTAAATTTTTCTTAGTAATAATTCTGTTATAAGTTTCAAAAAAATCAACTATTGAATATGGTCAAAATTGACATAAAAGAGTTTTTAAAACAAATATTATAGTATTAATTAATATTAAATTCCTAAAAATATTAGGATCGGTCAAGAGACTAATATAATGATAGGTTCATCATTAATGGACCACATGGGGGACTATTGGATGTATATGGTATGTTTATTAACCATATAATATAAAAATACAAAGAGACATTGTAAAAGTGAAACTAATTAACTAAGAGTTAGTACTTAAAGATAAGGTTAATATAAGGACCCAAACCTATCTAAATTCTATTATTTGAGTGTTTTTCGACCCATCCCCACCTTAAAATTTAAATAATCATCTTTGGCGCCATTAGAAACTGATTATGAATTATTATAAATTAATATTTCTAGCTTTTCCAAAGGTGCCCCTCACCCATATTATAAAAGGGCACTTATCCTTCTCATTACTTCACACCTTCAAATCCTTTTGGTTCGGAAAACCCCTGCCCAAATACTCTCTCAACATCCCTCACTACAACCTAGAGTTCTTAGTTTGATCAAAAAGCCAACCTAAGGAGCCTTTTTTATCAAATTAAAAGGAAGAACCCGAAGAAGAGGTAATGTTTTCACCACCCTTTTTCAAATTCATTTCTTCTTCCACTTCTTCATTATTTGTTATTACCATTCTAAAATAATAAATCCAGTATTTTATATATACTGTGATGTTATTATAAATATGGTACAACCATATTCAGTATTCTATCCACCCTTTGAATAACATGTCACCATACGTGCATACGTACGACTTACCGTCTCCACGCCGTGGTGTAATTGTTATTCAATATATTATTATTTGGATTGGTATAATAATGATGTTAACCTCATGTAAATAATAAATATAACATGATAATGATTCTGTATATATGATATAATATCTAATTATATATTATTTTAATATCAAAAGAATGATATTGTCGCTCGTGCGTACGTACGGACTACCGTCTCCACGAACGCGATGAGATTCATTCTCCATCATATCCATTCAAGTATAATTATGATTTGATGATTTAAAAAATAATTTTCAATAACTTGATATCATTGTGGATATGAATAATATACAACCTATCCATGAAAAACATGGCTTATGTAACAAAACATATAAAAGAAAATGAGTAAGTTAACACCCGGAACGACGATAATTTTAAGATATTATTAACAAAGAAATGATAAAAGATCATATATGATAGCATATTAATGTATATGATTCATGAATAATTTAATAACAATTATTTCAACATTATACAAGAGGTTAACTTACCCCCAACCAAGGAAAATTACAAGCTAAGGGGTTTCTTATCTCACTTTTAATTTCGTGAGATTTCCATTGTTCAGCAATTATTTATTGCATGTGGTGTGTGTACTGCCCATGATCCTATTCATTGTGTAATATACTCTAATTTATGGAGGTTTACATCATCATTGGATGATCCATATTTAATGGGTGTATTTTTCTTAAGTTACCAAATTGATAAGGGAATTTGAAATTTCAATTTCCACTCATTCGACTTTACGCATACTTCATTGATTATTTTACTCCAAGATTATGTGTGGAATCACTATTCATTTGATTATGTCATAATTTCCACTCCCCTTTCTGTGGATATACTATTGATACACATAATCACTCCATTGATAAATTCTCAAGTCTTTGGTATGAACTTGATAAGAGTAATTTTTACTCAATCTCGATTTTTTGAGATAAACATCCAATTCATTGGTGTTGTTTTTACTAGAATATGTGTGAATTTTCTTTGATTGTTTTACACTGAATATCCAATAATATTTAGTGTATTTATATTTTTCACACATAATTATGTCGGTGATTTATCCTTAACCTAAGGATACGACCTGTATGAGAGATTTCATCTCAATTTACATTCCATTGAGACTTCTTTGTTGTTATACACCAAATCACTTTTATGTGGTGTATATAATGTACTATAACATTGTATATCATGAATCCATTTATTCTCATGATATTTCTACGTTTTGATTACCTCAATTATTTGTATTCAAGTGTCTCTCTTTTGGTTAGAAACTCTAACTAAAATACCATTTTTAAATGTTTTAAATACTTAGTCTTCTATATCTCGCTCATTAATGTCCATGTTTTAAAAAATGGTTTTAATGATTTATTTATATGGACATTAAAGTTTCCAAATCAAAATTCCTTTTAAAAGATTCAAAGTGGTATTGGACACTTTGATTCAAAAATCTATTTTAAATGACTTCTTGATAAATAGTCTGACTTTTAAATGTTTTCAAGAAAAGGGGGATATTTCTCTCTAATTGTTTTGGTGATTATTTTCATCTATGTCAATAATCCTTCATCATTCTCGATTGTGGTTATTATGATACAATACAATCTTCCATATTGTATCGAATGAGTTATGTTTGACTGTGGATGTTCTATTTTTATACCATTTATGGTTTGTGGATAAAGTATTGACATTTCGTATGCTAGTTTTAGTACGAATGTTTATGTTATGTTTAAACCTGTTCATATGAGGAATGCATTGGACATAGTAAGTGACGGGTGGAGCCTGCTATAGCTCCTCGATGCATCGGTAGGTCTCATGAGACAAACTACTGTCTTGGCATAAGGCCTTGGAAAAATCTTATTTGTAGTCTTGGCACGAGGCCTTGGCTATGTGGTTATGATAGTCTGGCATAATACATTCCATCATTATGAAAGTGGTTATTGATATTGCATGTGGTTATTCGACTAGTATAATTTCAATGTAATTAAGTAAATGGAATAATTTCATTTTATATTTACCATTTTATGTTGAATTTCAGGTTTAAAAGGATTTTGTTTTAGTTATAAATTGCCTTGAGTGTTTATGCTTATCTATGAAAGCGTCTGCTATATTGTTATCCTTAATGAGCATCTGAGCTCACCCCTTTCAATATTTTATTTTTCCCAGGATTGTGAAGAAGTAAATTATGAATGACCTGCAGAGATAGTATGAGTGTGGACTATAGAGACTATGTTGTTGTTGTTTTCAGTTTATGATGTAATGTAAACCTTATGAATATAGATAGTGTTTCCAAGGCTACTAAACCAATCTGTATTTCGAGATTTGATCTTTCTTGTGATCATGCCAATGTCATGTAATAATGCACCAACTCTAGATAACTGGGGTTGGGGCGTTATAGTTGGTATTAGAGGAAGTTTAGTACAATCCTTGGAAGCTAGATTTAGATAAACTTTGATTAGAGCACGTAGACCAAAGATGAACTTTGAGGATTAGTATAGATGAACTTCCTAGAATTTTGGTATTGTAGAGATTTTGTGAGTTTTATAAGAAATACATCCCTATCTAGATACGAGCAGGTAGAGGCGGCTCTGGCACAGATATACCTAGGGGTAAAACCCGAAAACACCGCTTTGAGTTAGACTCGAACGGGAACTGGTGCACGACAATGGGCATTGCTGCACTCTTGGTCACGACACTCCCGGGGGATATGCTTAGGATAATTTACAGTTTCTTTACAAACCAATTCAAAGTATTATAAATATAAGAGGAGAGTAAATGACCTCTGTTAATACTAATGTGTTTCAAATTGAGAATATGGTGACATGTTAATCTCTAAATGATTGTATGACTACTATTAATCACACAATGCTTTCTGGTTTTAGTCAATGGCTGGATTCCAAGGAAGTCATAGTGACTTTGATAATGATGTACATGGTGGGAATGATGGTGGCAATGAGAAAAAAATGGAATGTTGATAGGCGTAAAAGATATCCTCTTTATGCCAAATCTATTTTCCAAAAATATGATCAACAATATATATATTAACCAATTACCGGACTCAACAAAGAAGAGACAGATTATGAATGATAAGAGCTCCAGTAATGGAGACCATGGAGAAAGAAATCCTCAATTTGCATCATATAGGAAATGTGGAAGGAGACACCTAGGAAAGTGTCTCAATGGGACAAAGAAATGCTTTACATACGAGAAGGAAGGACATAAAGTGAAGAATTGTCGAAGAAAAATGAAGAGTACTATAGAAGAAGATGGTTCCAAGAATCCATTTACAGTCATTTGCCGTAAATGTAGGGGACCTGTCCATTAACCAAGTGAATGCCCTATTCTATAGGATATTTTCTTGGTCAAAGAAGGAGCTATGTAGAAATAAATGGTTAGAGAAATGTTTAAAAAGTTTTAGTGCTACTTTTTGATGGGTTTACTTTGGAATAATTTTCTATTGTATTTGTAACCCTGCAGTTTTCCATGTGAGAATGATATTTGAGGAAGAATTATCGCTTCTCTTGTGGATATAGTTAAAATAACCATTTGGTTTTATATGATCATTGGGTTTGAGACAATTATAAGTTATTATAATTTGGGATGAAAATGAAAGGTATGAGATAAGATTTGTTGTTAAATTATGTTATGGTTATTTTGAGGAATTTATGTCATTTTGGTAATATTATAAAATATAGTTTTTTAAAAAGGACAACACGTAGACCATGTGACAACCCGTCACGTCGAAAAAGCTGTGGGAATCGAACCCACAACCAAAGTGCGATTGGGATTTATCGCCTACCACTGGACTACGTGAAGTCCCTGGATAGTGTGACTAATTATTTTTTTAGTTAAATGATTTTATTGATCAATAATAAGTTGATTTGGGTTCTTATGTCTTATAAAATGAATACCCTTGGTAAAGGAAAATGAATTGGGGATTAAGTGCTAAATGTTCTTTTGGAAGATGTTCGCTTTGTTGGGAACACTATATGCCCAAGGAAAATAGAATACAATGGGGTTTCATTTGTGGAGTAATGGTGGATTTTTATCTATGTTTTTATTGTGTATTTATAATGATTTGGGTTATTTATGGAAATGATTAACCTATAATAGAGAATATGTGATTCGGTTAATTACTTTTAAGTATGTGACTTTAAGAGTATTTTATGTCATTTGGAGATACAATTTAACATGGGAGACTACATAATCAAATTATTATATGTTTTGGGTTTCAATATTAGTTTGAATTATATTGATGGATTTTAAGGACAATTGATTATTGAATGGTATTTATTTAACTTTGGGGTATTGATTTTAGAAATTAAGATTAGTGTTTATTTCACTCAAGGAATATCCTTTTGGGGGATCATTAAAGACGATATAAATATATAGTTTATCCTGCACGGATCATGTGATTCTAGAGAAGTTTATTCTAGCTCTTCCAGTGTGACCAAGTCTTCTTGAATACTCATTGTTTTAAAAAAATGAGTAAGTGGTGGAAATTTATTAAAGAATGAAGCTCTTCTTAAAAAGTAAGTATATATCTTTATATTCTTAGTCAATATGATAAATGAATTTCTCATCCTTATGTAATGTAACTTAAAACAAAAAATGTTGTCTATTTACTTTCCTACTAGGAGACTAATGGTAGTTTGTCCCAACACAAGTTTGTGGTTGACTTATTGTTAACTTTCTCCTGATCATGGTTTCTATCCCTCTCCATCAGAACTTGACACTTAGTTTATCATCCATATCCATGTTTTCCTACATGGAATCCGAGTGTGGGTTATCTTGGTTGACCTTTATACCTCTCTTTATTTCTTTTAAAGTGATAGTTTTATTGACTCTTTTTCCGATGTGGGACTTTCCATTATATTCCCAAGCACAATTTTAAAAATTGTGAGGACGCAATTTATTGATGGAGGGGAGAATGTAACACCCCAAGCTTCTACAGTACACTTCTCTTTGAATAATGTGATAGCATGTGTTGTACGCAACATCGAGTTCTAACACCCCACAACCAATCAAACTAGACGTTATGAATAATAATACCAACTTTTTGAAATTATTTATATTTTATATTTCAAAATGGACTTCATTTTTGGTATTTTTCTGAGAACTTCCAATTTTTATGAATAGTGAAAAATACTTAAAAACAACTTTTTAATCAAAATAATATATAGT
This sequence comes from Viscum album, assembly GCA_963277665.1. Taxonomy (NCBI): domain Eukaryota; kingdom Viridiplantae; phylum Streptophyta; class Magnoliopsida; order Santalales; family Viscaceae; genus Viscum; species Viscum album. The sequence goes on along the minus strand of OY728164.1, from coordinate 936,018,576 downwards.
GATAAATTATATTATTTAGTGGTTTAAATGTATAATTAGAATATATTTTTACCATTTTATCCAACGTGTTCATTAGAATTAATTTCATTATGAAATTGGACCTAAATAATTGTCAATATTTTGATATATATTGTTTCTTAAAAACACACTATTTGTTGTGACATCGAGAATTAATTATAAAATTAATTAATGAAACATATATATTTGGAATTTTTTAAAATAGACATCATTTTTGAATTTGTAATATCAATTATATCTTAGGGTGATATTTTGGTACTTTTCGGATAACTTTCTTATTTTGATGAATAGTGAAAATTACTAAATTTTAATTAAAAAACATTTTTAATCGAAATAATTATTATTGATAAATTATGAATTTGAGTGGTTTTAAAGTATCTTTAGAATATATTTTTACCATTTAATTCAATTTTTGTCATTGGACATAATTTCACAATTAAAACAGACATAAACTAGTGCCAATCTTTTGATAGTTATTATCTCTTAAAAACACGCTTTTTGTTTTAACAACGGGAATTAATTTTAAATTAATTTTTCCACTTCTGTGTTTTGAATTTTGAAAAATGGATTCCATATTTGGAATCAGGATGTTTAAATTGTGTAAATAGATAACTTTTATTTTTAGACATTTTGAATAATTACTGCGGTAAATATTTTATTTACCATGGTTAAAGGGTAAATCTGGTAAATAAGGGTTAAAAAATAATATTATAATAATACTAAATTAGCCTAAAACGTGTCTTAAACCTCTGGGTTGATACATGGCCGACCATGGGAATATTTGGGTCGATTTTGGGATCCCATGGATCCCTTTTTAAGTGATAGGGACACTTTATTTTAATTAAGTTAAAATGAATACAAAAAATGACACAAGCATATATCTTTTAGCAAAACAATTGTTACATAGGGTTATATATGTTGGATTTTAGACTATAAATATTCATTAGAAAGATAAAACGATTTCCTACATAATGATAGTTTATTTATAATTTTTAGACATTAAATAAGTTAATTTATTTTTGACACAATGGTGATGCAGTAATTACCATAATAGTGAAAAATTAAGATAATCGATATTATAAATACCCAAATAAATATAATTTGAGCTTTTTAATGAATTAAACTAATTTTATAGGATAATATGACATATTAAGATTGATTTAATTAACTTTCTGTAAGTAATCATTCTGTTATAAGTTTCAGAAAAATCAACTATTGAATAGTGTCCAAGTTGACATAAAAGTGTTTTTAAAACAAATATTATATTATTAATTGATATTAAATTCCTAAAAATATTAGGATCGTCCCAGAGACTTATATCATGATAAGTTCATCATTAATGGACCACATGGGGGTCTCTTGGATGTATATGGTATGTTTATTAATCATATAATATAAAAATACAAAGAGACATTGTAAAAGTGAAACTAATTAACTAAGAGTTAGTACTTAAAGATAAGGTTAATATAATGACCCAAACCTGTCTAAATTCTATTGGATGAGTGGTTTCGGACCCATCCCCAAATTAAAATTTAAATAATCAACATTGGGGCCATTAGAAACCGAATATGAATTATTATAAATTAATATTTCTAGCTTTTCCAAAGGTTCCCCTCACCCCTATTATAAAAGGGCACTCCTACTTATCATTACTTCACACCTTCAAAGCCTTTTGGTTCGAACAAACCCTGCCCAAATACTCTCTCAACTTCCCTCACTACAACCTAGATGCATTAGTTTGATCAGAAAGCCATCCTAATGAGCCCTTTTGATCAAATCAAAAGGAAGAACCCGAATAAGAGGTAATGTTTTCACCACCCTTTTTCAAATTCATTTCTTCCTCCACTTCTTCTTTATTTGTTATTACCATTCTAAAATAACTCCAGTATCTTATATATAATCTGATGTTATTATAAATATGGTACAACCATATTCAGTATTCTATCCACCCTTTTAATAACATGTCACCATACGTGCGTATGTACGGCTTACCGTCTCCACGTCGTGGTGTAATTGTTATTCAATATATTATTATTTGGATGGGTATAATAATGATGTGAAACTCATGTAAATAATAAATATAACATGATAATTATTCTGTATATATGATATACTATCCAATTATATATTATTTTAATTTCAAAAATAATGATATTGTCGCTCGTGCGTACGTACGGACTACCGTCTCCACGAACTCGATGAGATTCATTCTCCATCATATCCATTCAAGTATAATTATGATTTGATGATTTAAAAAATAATGTTTAAGAACTTGATATCATTGTGGATATGAATAATATACAACCTATCCATGAAAAACATGGCTTACGTAACAAAACATATAAAAGAAAATGAGTAAGTTAACACCCGAAACGACGATAATTCTAAGATATTATTAACAAAGAAATGCTAAAAGATAATATATGATATCATATTAATGTATATGATTCATGAATAATTTAATAACAATTATTTCAACATTATACAAGAGGTTATCGTACCCCCAACCAAGGAAAATTACAAGGTAAGGGGTTTCTTATCTCACTTTTAATTTCTTGAGATTTCCATTGTTCAATACTTATTTATTGCATGTGGTGTGTGTACTGCCCATGATTGTATTCATTGTGTAATATAATTTAATTTATGGATGTTTACATCATCATTGTATGATCCATATTTCATGGGTTTATGTTTCTTAAGTTACCAAATTGATAAGGGAATTTGAAATTTCAATTTCCACTCATTCGACTTTACACATACTTCATTGATTATTTTACTCCAAGATTATGTGTGGAATCACTATTCATTTGATTATGTCATAATTTCCACTCCCCTTTCTGTGGATATACTTTTTATACACATAATCACTCCATTGATAAATTTTCAAGTCATCGGTATGAACTTGATAAGAGTAATTTTTACTCAATCTCGATTTTTTGAGATAAACATCCAATTCATTGGTGTTGTTTTTACTAGAATATGTGTGAATTTACTTAGATTGTTTTACACTAAATATCCAATCATATTTAGTGTATTTATATTTTTCACACATAATTATGTCGTTGATTTATCCTTAACCTAAGGATACGACCTCTATGAGAGATTTCATCTGAATTTACATTGCATTGAGATTTCTTTGTTGTTATACACCAAATCACTTTTATGTGGTGTATATAATGTACTTTAACATTGTATATCATGAATCCATTTATTCTCATGATATTACTAAGTTTTTATTACCTCAATTATTTGTATTCAAGTGTCTCTCTTTTGGTTAGAAACTCTAACTAAAATACCATTTTTAAATGTTTTAAAGACTTATACTTCTAAATCTTGCTCATTAATGTCCATGTTTTAAAAAATGGTTTTAAGGATTTATTTATATTGACATTAAAGTTTCCAAATCAAAATTCCTTTTAAAAGTTTCAAAGTGGTATGGGACACTTTGATTCCAAAATCTATTTTAAATTACTTCTTGACAAATAGTGTGACTTTTAAATGTTTTCAAGAAAAGGGGGATATTTCTCTCTAATAGTTTTGGTGATTATTTTCATCTATGTCAATAATCCTTCATCATTATCGATTGAGGTTATTATGAGACAATAAAATCTTCCATATTGTATCGAATGAGTTATGTTTGACTGTGGATGTGCTATTTTTATACCATTCATGGTTTGTGGATAAAGTATTGACATTTCTTATGCTAGTTTAAATACGAATGTTTATGTTATTTTTAAACCTGTTCATATGAGGAATGCACTGAACTTAGTAAGTGATGGGTGGAGCCCGGTATAGCTCCTCGATGCATCGGTAGGTCTCATGAGACAAAATAGTGTCTTGGCTCAAGGCCTTGGCAAAATCTTATTTGTAGTCTTGGCACGAGGCCTTGGCTATGTGGTTATGATAGTCTGGGATTATGCATTCCATCATTATGAAAGTGGTTATTGATATTGCATGTGGTTATTCGACTAGTATAATTTCCATGTAATTAATTAAATGGCATAATTTCATTTTATCTTTGCCATTTTATGTTGAAGTTCAAGTTTAAAAGGCCTTTGTTTTAGTTATAAATTGCCTTAAGTGTTTATACTTATCAATGAAAGCTTCTGCTATATTATTATCCTTACTGAGAATCTGAGCTCACCCCTTTCAATTTTTTATTTTTCCCAGTATTGTGAAGAAGTAAATTATGAATGACCTGCAGGGATAGTATGAGTTTGGACTATGGAGACTATGTTGTTGTTTTTTTTTCACTTTATGATGTACGGTAAACCTTATGAACGTATCTAGTGTTTCCAAGGATACTAAACCAATCGGTCTTTCGAGATTTGATCTTTCTTGTGATCATGCCAATGTCATGTAATGATGCACTGACTTTGGGTAACTGGGGTTGGGGTGTTACAGTTTGAATACATACGAAGCATATCATATATATGGTAAGGGAAAATCTTGCAATCTCATTTTTATCTAATATTGTTTATACTTCAGAATTTACTGGGGAATATTTATCATCCAAATCCATGTTTCCTCAATACGTAACATTATTTCTATCCTCCTATAATTTTCTAAATCTAATTTTACCCATTTTTGAGTTTTTAGTAAAAGATATGAAAGGAATCTGTTGTCGTTTTTAGTATGAGGTACTTTTTGACTTTTCTGGCCAAAGTATGAGAAGAATGTTTTTTTACTTATACGACATGAATGGATTTTTATGATTTCATAGAACATTATTTCAATGAAGATTCCTTTACAAGTTTTCAAGTTTATTTTTAATTAGCTTCTTTAATTTAATGTTGTATGACATGTTATGAAAGGAAAAAAAAATTTGAAGTAGAAAGGATATATTCCTCAAGAATGGAGTTCAAGTGTTTTATCAAAATTATTTTCCATCTAGGATAATATAGGGTTCTGTTTCTATCCATATTTTTACATTTATTTGATTATGTTATGATGGAGTTATTTTAATGAAGTCCTTTTATCTTATATGGTTTATGTTATGATGGCATGATGTTTAAGAGTCCCATTTTTATTACATGGGTTATGCTATGATTTATGATTTATGATTTTGTGGAACACATAAGAATGGTTTCATTATTAGATGGGTGGGACCTATATCTCCCTCCAATTCATTGGGTATAGATTTATATCTCATGAGATAGACATGGCTGGAATGGTAAGTTATTCCATTTCAGTGAAACATGAATGGAACGAGGAGTGAACTCGATTTAGAAAGGGACTTTGTCCACTAAGATGGTCTTGGTAGCAATGCCTTGGCTACTATGGAAATCATATCATGTGCTTAAAGGTTTTCCACTATTACATGTTTTATTCCCATGCTATTTCATCATTATTGATGTTTTTTTATGATATATTCCTTACTTACTTCCATGATTTATGTCTTGGCTCAAGATTTTGATGTTTAGATATTATGTTCATGTTTTTTCATTCAAATGTTTATAGCTTGTTTTATGTTCTCTATGTTAACCCTTACTAAGAATTTGAGCTCGCCCTTTTTATGTTTTCTTTTCCCCATGATATAAAAAAAAATTTATGTATAAAAACCAAAAAGGGGAAGATATTTATGGGAGATGTTGAAGATCTTTCACCATGATTAGAAAATTATGTTCTGAGTTACGAAAGGCACTAAACTAATAAGGTCTTTGGGTGTCTGTTTTTGTCATGTATTAAGTATTCTGCAAAAGTAATGTAATGTCCATGTACGTCATGCTTTGGGTCTCTGCATTGTGGATTATGTAATGTGGTTAAACCAATCAAATGATTGAGTTTTGAGATAAACTGATCTATCAATTATTTGAGTAAGGTAATTTCTAATCGATTAGATCAAGGGATTCTAGGGATTCAAAGAATGTTTCATGTATTTGAAATTTATGATGTGGAATTTTCACTAGAGGATTAAATTTGTAGACACATATGGTAATTTCTATAGATAAACCTTTAATTTTGTTCAAAATGTAATGTTTATAATATAATAGTTTAGTCATTTAGATTCAAACTGTATGTATTAATTAATTTTATATAATATAGTTTGTTTTCTAAACCTTCTTTGAATAATTAACACTATCATAAATACAAAATTATAAATATTAAATTCAATTACTCTAATTTCTTATTTTATTTAAACATATGGATTAATATATAATTTATAGTACATAGACATTCTTTTTGAGACAATTATATTTTTTGTAATTCTGATGCTTTAATAATCCATATGACGATGATAATCTATAGTTGATTTTAAAATACAATTAACCCCCTTTTTTATTCTTTCAATACTATGATATATTTCTTACACTAAATTTTTTTCAACATATTTTTATATTTTATAATCTAAATTATATATTTCATGATTTTTTATCAAACTTTTGCGTTTTAATTTCTTTACACTCTAACAAGTGTGTAGAGAATATATTAATTATAGAAGGATTAATTTTCAGATATATCAATAGCTAAAATATTAACAAACCACTAATCATTGATAGTAATGGATATTATTATTTAAGAGACAAGATGGAAACAAATATTATCAACATCAGAATTGTTAATTTTCATAAGTTCACTAGTGTGTTAAAAAAATCAGATAAATAATTTTATACATTTTGAAGAGAATAAAAGAATAAATTTATGTCAAATTTCAATGTTTGATATAATATTATATTTTTTTATAGAGAAATATTTAAATCCAAGTAATTTAAAGACTCATGAAGAATCTGGAAGGAAATCATTGTGAAGGATTTGTAAACATCAAAATTCATAGAAACACAATGGGATATGTTCTGAGAAAATTAAAAACACTTTGATCTTATACTTGGAGAATTACCTTATTAAATAAAATATGATATATAAAAAATTAACCAACATACTAGAGGATTATATAGAACTCAACCCATTATTATCCATACATATGTGTGTGGTAAGATATAAATCCTTCAATATATCATGAAAATTCATTGAAATAAAATGGTTTTCATATCATTTCCAATTCATATTTAATAACAAGATAATAGGGGTTTACTAGTTCATACCAAAATTACAATAACCCAAAATGAATATTTCATCACATAATTTAATAGGTGATTTATAAAATCCATTCTCTTTATTTCACATTAATAAATGATATATTATATATGATTACACATAACACAACCTGGAAGATCGACATGTATAGTGTATTTGATAATTAGATAAATTACATAACAACATAAAACCTGATTAAATCATATTTATTGAAAACATCCTCAATAAGCTTGTTCTCAAAATTTCATGGGATAACCTAGGGAGATACATAAAAAATTACCGTGTTATAAATCCTAGTGTGGGAATGAACATGGAACAACAGAAATAAAGTAGTACATGTGAGACATTGGCATATAAAAAGGTATATAAGAGGGGTTAAAAGAATAAACATGAATAATGAGGCATGATTATCATAATAAACATAATGGCATCATGGGAAATGTGATAACAACTTAAATAAAGGAATCATTAATATTAATCAAGTATAACTACCAAGATATAAAGATATGAAAACTCCCAATGTATTAGGTTCATACCATAATCAATTGACTAGATTCTCATGATAATAAAACATTTTTCAGTGAATTAACGTTTTATTTAATTCATGGCGCACTCGTCACATTTATTTTATTCTGATGCTTCAGTGTTCATCAAAGATCATAATATGTGGCATCATTTTTCATAAATTTTTATTCCATGATAATATAGTGTGAAATAAATATATATATGTTCCCAAAAAAATAATTGCAAGTGAAAAAGTTTTAACACCCTTCATAGGAATTCAGTTTGTCTATTCACTACACATTTTATTTTCCTGGAAAATCACAGTTAGATTTTTGCATCATAACAGGTGTGTAAAATGAGCATGAAAGAAATTAATGATAGTGAAAGGGGTATCTAATACATTATAAATAAAATATGCAGAATCGGGGACATGTATTAACATATCCCCACCATAATAATTGGAGATAAATCGCATAAAATAATAAAAATACTTGAATAAGTAAAATAATGAGAGCATCCCTTTCTATATTTCAGTATGGTAACCGATGTACATAAAGATTCACAGGAGGGACTAATGATAGGTAAGTGGGTATATAATCATGTATAAATAAAACAAAATTTAATGCGAATTTTGGACGATATGTCCTTACATTTTGAATCAAAAAATGAATAAAATATATAAGATTCTTTTATTTAAAAGAGGAGAGATAAGTCCATTACTTTGAGATTGTGATTCTAAATTCATTGGATGAGCTTGTTGAGAGACTTCCGGCATCTTGGAAGGACTATAAAGAGGTAAAGGGAGATTAAATACTTGATTAATGAATTTTTAGTGAAATTAAATTGGATATTGGGTGTGTTTATAGGGGAAAATAAAGGAGAGTTTGTTATAATTTCTAAAACCCAAGTTTGAGACTCCATATAATAATGTAATCAAAACAAAAAATCTTTACATTTTTTTCCAATGGATTCAGCCAAATAGGGGTATTTTTAACTATATAATAATTACACTTGACTAAATTATCAATAAAATACCCTAGATAATGTGGAAGGGAATCAAGCTATTAAGGAAATGATTTTAATACCTTAACATATATTATTGTTTTGGGAGGATTCATCAAGGATTTATAAGATTAAAAAAATAAATATAAAATCACATTATTTTATATTTAAATAATATATTTGGTCTTTATAACATTTATTGTATTTATTACATAATTTTGGGTCATTATGAGATCATAATATACACTTTATATTTATACATTATTTAATTTTTTACCCAAAAATTTGACAATCTCATTAAATAATGAAAAATTAACTATTGGATAAATTAGAAATAATGATTCAGAAAATAATATTTATTTTATCTCAATAATTTAAAAAATATGATTATTTATACTAATAAAAGACTAATCCACATTTATCGAGGAAAGATGGGGTTTTTTACAATGATGTTTTTGAACACCTAAAAAAATTACATATGTCTTCATAATATTTATATGATCATTTATATTAAATAAAAACTTTTTAATAAAAATTTTTCAATAAAATATTAATAATTTTAAAAATCTATTAATCCATCAAAATAATTTCCTTAATTGAATTTTAATATTACTCCAAAATACAATTTTCGTTTTATTATATGACTGTCAAAATCATTTATGAAGTAAAAATAATAATATGAAAAAATAATCTGTATTATATAGATTAATCATATTCATATTATTAGGTTTTGGACTCAAATCCCTTTAGTGCATTAAAAACACACTAAGGGTGAGGTTCATGATGTTAAGGCTTCCATTGGGTGGTTTGATGTAAATGTCTTGGACTGTGATCTTGATGAGATCAAACATCTCCCATAAATGTTTTCTATCATATTTAAATTATTTGGATCACATCATGTGATTGGTTGACATAAAATTCCTGAGATTCTATCTCCCTTAGAATCTATAACAAATGGGGTTCATATGGTATTATCCTACTAGTCAAGGCCATCACTTCCATTGTATGTGTCAATTCGATTTCCTAAAACCATATAGTTATACTAATCATATGAAAACATTTCAATGGTTATATAATCAATGGTTATTATGAATAATGGTTTTTTGAAATCAATTATTATATAACAAACCCATGAATGTTTATATCCATTCAAAGATCATAATACTGAGTAAGACATATTATTAAACAATAAGAGATATTTTGATTATAAATGATCTAGGTCATTAAAATATTCCCCCTTCAAAAATTTATCTCTTGAAATTATATTTTCCCACAATAAAATATATGAGGGTAACTCTATTTCACCACCTCCTCTACTTCCTACATTTCATCTACAAACATGTGGTTTGTACACAACACTTTTTCCAAGTGCATTATCATATTTTCTATAACATTTTCTCTATGATATTCGATATTCAAAAGCATCTCCACATTGGAAAGATCATTCTCCAATGGTATCACCTTAGGAATGAGTACATGTTAGGGGTCTTATATGTAACTACTCAAGAGGGATAAATGGAATACATCATGTACTTGAGATTGTTTAGGAGAGGGTTCTAGTCAATTAGACACCAATCTAATGCCATAAAGGATCTCAAAGGGACATATGTATCTTGGAATAATCCTTCCCTTATTTCCAAATACAAGGATGTATTATACAGAGATATGTTATGAAAACCTTGTATCCAACCTCAAACTCTATATTTCTATGATGATTTTGGTCATATCATTTTTCTCAACTCTAGTCGGTCGTGATGTACTGAAAAATATTCATGACATTCACCCCCATTTCCTTATCCATTTTTGGATCTAGTTGATTTTGTTCCCAAACATAATCCCAATAGGCAGATGTTCATACCATATTATCATAAAGGGAACAATAGGGATTCATTTGGATTTTGAGGGGAAACTGTTATTGTATAAGAACTCGACCAGAGTCATATGTTGGTTAAATCTATAATTGAAGTCATTTGAGTGTCCTCTCAACATGCCCAAAAGTTTCAACATAGTCAGCTTAAATTGGACCTCAGTTTGAAGGTGATCATCCTTACAGAAGTTTAAATCAATATTAAGAGCATGTTGAAGACACTTCCTGATCATAGAGGTAAATCTTAAATATTGGTCAGGAACAATTGAGAGTGGTGTTCCTTAAAGCCTCACCACATCTAAAATGTATATCCTTGCATGTTTGTCAAGTGAGAAGTCATGTAATATCATAATCAAGTGTACAATATATTTAGGACGATCCATTAGAACCCATATACATTATTTCATCTTGATGTATTTTCTTGATTTGTGAAAACATTTTTGGTGATGTTATACCACTTCTATGATGTTATGGGTAATTGATGCATAATCTCCATTGATATATTCCTTTCATCTATCACATGCTGACATAAACTTATATTTATGTTTATTCTATGATCTTCTTCATTATATTGTACAATCAATAGTGAGGCTTATGATCTTGATATATCTTTGTGATTCCTAGTTGGATGAAGAAGGTTTATCTATATACATCATCAAACATCTCCCTCATTAACTCATTTTTTATGTGTACACATATTCATGACGCAAGTGTCACAACTCCTTCTTCATTATCATTTATCTCTGAGTATTCCCTTATTTTAATTTCTTTTACTTTCTGCAATATTCCAACATCATCCATTTGAAAATACTTTATCATATCTTCAATGGATGATTAAGAAATCATTTGTTAGAGGATTTAATATTTTCCTTTCATTATGACTCCCATGTCTATAGATTTTTTATCTGTGATGATCAGATTCGTTTTAAATCATATTAATGTCAAAATTTCGGGATCGTTTGTACTTAAAACTAATATCACTTTATTTCCTTTCAAATTTGGTAGTGGATTGATAAGTCATAGTCATTTATCATCTCTACCATCACTATTGATTCATATTCATCTCTTTATATGTGAATATATACTTTAAGCTCTTCTGATATGTATATATTAAAAATTTATCAACAAAAAGATACTAGTGTAACATTTTCAATGAAAAAATCACTACAAATAATTGTTGATCATGCATTGGGTATTTATGTTCATTAATCATAAATCTCCATGAAGCATAGTCTATCACTTTTTCATTATACATTAACACATGGCCCAATATCTTCTTTAAAGAATTAATGAATACTAGGATATTTTATCCACTTTTGGATAGTGTGAGTACAAGTGTAGTTATAAACTTCTTTTTCAACTCCTTAAATCCCTTTTCACATTCATAACTTAAAACTAACTTGACAACCTCCAGACTTTTCAGGGTTAGAATTTTTGAGAATAATAAGAAATGTACCAAAAATTGATGATATTATCAAGATTATCCGAGGATACAATTGATATCTATCACAAATGTTATCCTTTACTATCCTTCAATTTCATTTGTCTTTTAAGGGTCCAAAGGTATCCCTTTTCAAGTGATAACATCCCCTAGTGTTATTAAATTCCCAGGTATATGTTTGATAGTGAACTCAACAACTCATTCAGGAGGGATACTAGAGAATTACTATTGAAAACAAATTCGCTTATCCCTTAATAAAGGGCATGTAATCTAGGATGATATTTTCCATAGATAGTTCATTTGAGTAAGATACGATTTCTCCTTGGGAAATAATATCCATACATGAGATGGTCATTTTAAATAAGACTTTCCCCCCAACATGCACTTGTAAATAATTACCAGTGGGGGTTATTCATGGTACAAATGGTTGATTCATTATCAAATAAATGTATGTTGTCTTTGTAAATGTAAATCAATTCCATGATAAAGATAACATAAAATTACCCTAAATTGAGGCTTCAAATATTTTGAAGACTACAATTCCAACAAACATCAACATGTGATTCCATAATCATAAAAGTTTTCCCTAATGATACAAAAGCATTTTATGTAGTGACATGATGTTCTTGTAAAACTTAAAATATATGATAATAGGGCTTCAAATGAAATATTACAAGACATAAACTACTTTGAGGTAGTGTTTACATGAACATTAGTCACAAATATCCATCTCAACATCATTATTTTTGTGTTCCCTTAATCATGCAGATTTTTTATTCTCATCATGCATCTCAACCATTATAGTTCATAGTTTTCTTGGATTATGTCCAAAAATTTTACATCTTTGACATAGAATATTATATCATACCAAATATTGAAAATTATTTCCATCCATCACATTATACAATTTTTTAATGTAATAGGATTATTTATGATGTATCTTTATACACATAAAACAATTCCCAACCAATTTTTAAAATTTCAGTTCGTGCCTCTTTCCACACTTGTTGCACCAAAGAAATATGGTCTTCTTTTCCTTATCACCTTTATCTGATGTACATCATTGAGATGTGATATTCCTCTTATATAATTTCATTGGGAGTTCAATAATGTTCTATTTTTTATTCATGATTTTTCGTAGCATTTTTGGCATAATCACAATATGTTCAACTTGAGCTCTAATCCAATTGGTCATATCTTATGGGAAGTCATCACATTTCCCTTCACATTGGTTTTTTACCCAATTCCACTTTTTTTGTCCATCGACTAGAATAAAGGGATTATTAGGGATGATAATTTCTAAACTACTCAACCCTTAAATGTTAATTTAATGATATTAAATAGATTCCACAAAAATTATATTTTTTTCTTAACTTATGAATTTCAATACCAAAATATATTCTATATATGACATATTTCATATCATGAACTCTAATTAGACTTTTTCCAATAATAATTGTTAATAATGAGCATTTAAATATACCTAACAGTTCACCACGGGAGTTTGAAACTTAGTGATCAGTATTGCATGATATCATGCACCAGTTCCTGGTCTTGTCTAGTTCAACAAAATGTTTTCCGGTTTTACATATATGTACATCTTTTCTAGAGAAAAAACCACTTTTAGTATCCATATTTATGTATTTACTTTATAAACCACTTAATATATAATTACAAAAAAAATGTTTAGGAATGTTTTCTTATACATATCCTAATTCATAAGGAATTTTCTAAATATTCATAATCCTAATCACAAAATAACTAAAATTCCCTTTGATAATAAATATGGTAAACCTATTCTTTATTTTACATTATTAAAATATTAGTTTCACAAGATTACATATAATAAAATTTATAAGTTGGAGAAGTATAATTTATTTAGGAATTAGGTAAATTACATAACAACATAAAATATGAAAACATCATATTTACTGAGAACTTACTTAGGATGCTCATATCCAATATTTGGTTGGATAAACTGGGGACATACATTAGAAAGGGGTGATCTATAGAGACAAAAAATGGGAATAATAAGGGAACAAAATTAATGAAGTAATAAATGTTAGAAAATATTTATATTAAAGGGGTATAAAAGTGGTGATAATAATAAAAATGAACAATGAGACATGGGATTGCTAGATAATCATAATTTCGACATGGTAAATATGGAAATATCTTATAACATCACAAAATAAAAAAAATCAAGTATTAATTCAATTAAATAATGATGGGATGTCACATCTATGACTTATTTTAAATTTATTTTCCATTTATTTTCCATTATTTCTTGGTTTTGGGGGCTTCCCATGTTTTTTTGAGGAAAGGGTGAGTTTTCATGATTTGGGCCAAACCGTGAGCCCATTTCCAAATTTAAAAACCAATTTTGGTTCTTTTATATGTTTTTCATTTTTTAATATTTTGCTCCAATTAAAATTCTTAAATGGCCTTCCCTGACCTATTAACACCACCATTTCAATTTGGACCATTTAAGAATCCATAATAATAGAGGATTTGAATTTTTATGTAAGGATTTGGGCCAGCCCAAAATCCCATTACCAGTTTTAAAAAAAATTATTTATTTATTTAATAACATATTCAATTTTAACTATTTTTCAGAAATTCGACCTCTAACCCAATCCCACTAAATTGAGGCGTTCCCCCATTCTTTTCTACACCTCTTTGGAGCTCATTTTCTTTGCAGATTTAGTCGTATCTGCATAAGCTTTCTCAATTCTAGAATATTTATAATGGTAATTTGTTTCTTTAATAACACCTTCATTTCAAACTATTTTCCCTCATTCAAATTTCTACATGATCTCTTCATCCTTTTTCGAACCTCCCATGAATTTTTGACTATTTGAAAATCCAGATACTAGTAGATTTAGGTCAATTTTTCCAAGATTTGTTCAATTATGCGTTCCTCTCTTACTTTACTTCCATTTCCTTAGGGTTTGATCCATCTTTCTTGATGTTCCAAAGTATCCATGAGATAGGGTTATAAAATCGGGTTTGACATGGTGTCTTTTTGGGTGTAATATTATGAATTTAGGTTTCTCTTCACTTACTTGTGGTGTGGCGGTGGTGTGATTTATGTTTCACACCACGATTTGAGGGATTCAACACTTTCGGTAGATGATTATATGTGTAAAAAATTATTGATGGGTTAGAATTCTGTATTTAATCCTTATTAATTTTCCTCAAATATTGTGTGTAGTGCAAAAACTGTTCATTATTGATTTGGTTAACAGTTTAATTTTATAGTTTCATTTTAGTTTCAAATTGGTTGTTTTTCATTTGTAACACTTTGGGTATTATATTGGTATATTTTAGAACATATAAAATTGGTTTACTAAATCTTCTTTGGGTGGAAAATTAGGATTTAGTAGGGTCTTTTTGTACCATCGGGGTTGAAAGAGGGTTTCTGAATGGTTTTATGGTGTAAAAAATGTGGTGCTTCTTGAAAGTGATTCTGAAAACGTGTGTTTTTCATGTGGATATTTTGTGGTATTGTTTTAGGTATTTGAATAACGCCTGGGGGTGGTATAATAAATGCTGTTGGGGATACCAATTATATTTTGAATTGGTATTGGTGTGATTTTGTCCTTAAAATATGGTTTTTAAATGGGGTTTTTTGAAAATCATGGGTATACTCCTTGGAATTGTTTTTAAAATGTTTTGAATGGTTTAATGATTTGTGTAAGAGGTGAAACCATATTGGAAAACTATTTTTGCATTATTTATATTTTGAAATAGTTTATTTTAAATGTGACTATGAATATCATGTGATGTGTGTACTCTTTGAAATGTTTTATAAAAAAATTTAATAGATTTACTGAAATGTGAAAGTGGTGTAAACGTGATGTGGGATGTTTGTGTGAGTGTGATGTGAAAAATGAATTTTTGGTCATCAAAAAAGATTTTATGAAACATGTGATTGGGCTATTATGTGAAGTTTAGAATACTTGAAATAATTTAATAAAATTGTTAAAGTATGTGTTGGATTGTGAATGTTATGGAAAATGTTTGGTGGGCAATTTTTGTGTGAGTTTGATTTCAAAATGCCTTTGAAGGAAAAGTAGATTTTGTGACTTGTGTGTTGAACATGAGGATGTTTGGTTAATGTGTAATGTGTATGTGATATTTTAATGTGAAAACTCTATTTCATGGCTTGTTGAACTTGTTTCAGAACAAGAGGGAAACCCGAGTATCTAGGTTGGTGGACGTGTACTAGTATGCTAGTGAATCCATGGGGTTTGGGCTCAGTTTCACATAGTAAGATTGATTCTTACAACTCAAAATAAACTATGATGATAATTATTGGGGACAACTATGTTATGGGTATTTTATTTACTGGAGGCTCATCTGCATGAGATCAGATATTGTGATGGTTACTCTCACCGAGATATGAGGTACCAAGGACCCACAACAGACTAGTGCCTAGAGGTTATTTCCTATTGCATGTGATCATTGGATTATTTTTTCTTGCCATCTGCATATGGTATTGTTAGATGGATAATTTCAGTAGTTTTGGTATTTATTTAAAAAGTGTTGATTCTTCAAAGTAGACGACCTGAAAACTGTTTTCATTTTTATGTTGCATCTTTTAGAAATTGTAATAGCATTGCCTATTTGTGATAACTAGAAAACTTTTCATCTTGGAATGTCTATAACAAGGAATATCTTAGTGGTGTTATCCTTCTAGGAATTTTATCATACCCTACTAACTCCCTTGGGTGTAAGTATACTTTGTTATTTTTATTGTCTCAGGTTTGGGTACCACTTTTGTGCCAATAGTTCAGGTTTTTACCAGTCCTTCGTGATGCAGTGATGTGGGGATGGCTTGATGGTGGTGCCTCTTTCCAGGTGGTGGTACTTGGGCTATCATTATTTGGATTCATACCATTGTAATATTATTTAAACATTGTTTTAACTTATGTAATTCAATTCTTAAATCTTTTAAAAGACTGTTTTAGTTGAAAAATCCAGATTTGTTTTATTGAGTTTTTTTGTTGTTTAATATTTATAAACCCGAGTAAAAAATTAGAAAACATTATTTAATGATATCTAGGAAATTGTTCCAACCCATGGGTATTGGGAACACCTTTCAGGCCTTGTCGCAGGTCAGGTTGGGTGTTGGTTTTGATGGCGACCAGATTTGGTTTGTGACATGGGAAAATTCCCATGATTGATTAGGTTCACTCCATAATCAATTTCATGACATTTTATGATTCTGAAACATTACCCAATGCATTTGAGTGATATAATATTTCGGTTACATGAATATCTTTATTTTCATTCCCATGTTTACGTGTGAAACATAGATCAGAAAACATGGAATCATATCTCATCGTTTTTTTCATGATAAAGTAATACAGAATACATACATGTATTTATTAAATCAAATCAATATAAGTGTGTAATGTTGAACACCCAAGATATGAATTGGGTATTGGAATTCACTACACATTTATTTGGCATGGAAAATCAGGGTCCAATTTGGCCAACATAATAGGGGCGTATAAATGTTTATAAGAGAGATTAATCAGAGTAGAATGGGTATCTCATCATTACAAAAAATTGATTGTATGGTGGATACAGGAGAACATATCACAATAAAATGAATTCGAGATAAAGGGAATAAGATAATAATGATATTTGGATAATGTTGAGATAGAGATATTCCCTTACTATGTTTCAGCATGGTAACATGTGTACATAAATGTTAATGGGAGGGATTTATAACAGTTAAAGGGGTGTCTCATCATTTATATATAAAAATTAAATTAATGGGGATATGGAATAATATATTCTTCCAGTGTTAATACGATTAGAAAGTAATAAAATGAAGAAGATGCTTAAATTGATAAGCAGAGAGAGAGAGAGTTTCCTTAGTATGAGAGTGTGGTTCCAAATAATTGTGTGGTTTTCTTGAAATCATGGTGGTACCTTTTATGGGACTCCTGAGATGGGAGGAAAGATTAAGGACCCTCTCCATGGATTTTTAGTAATTATAAATTGGATCATCGGTGGGTTTATATATGAAAAAAGAGAGGGTATTTTTCTATTATTACTCAATCGATGGTTTGGACTCTATATATGAATATAATAAAAATCAAATCCCTTACTATATATTTTCCCATGATTTAAAAAAATGGGGATTATTAAATTATTTTGTTTGGAAAAGGGCCTATATTGTTATAAAAATAACCTTTTGGATGTGGATGTCAGTTATACTGTTAAATAAATTATTTTAAAACATTAAAATATATTAATAGATTTTGAGGATTCACAAAGGATTTATAAATTTAATAAAATTTATATAAAATCACCTTAATTGAAATAGAATGATATATTTTTTAACATGGATACCATTAATTTTATTCATTAATTCAGTTTGGGTCATTATGATGTCAGAATACATACCGAATATTTATATGATATTTATTTTGTTGGATGATAATTTATTATTTAAAAAAATTATGAAAAATTAGCTATTGGTTAGTTTCAATATTCGAATTCCCAAAATAAAATTTATTTTATATAATTAATTTTCTAAATATTATTTCTTTTCAATTTTATAATAATAATCTAAATTTATTGAGAAATTTTCTATTTTTTTACTATAACTGTTTTCAAACCATTATAAAAATTATATTAGACTTTATAAAAAAATTATCTTTTATATTTAATTAAAATTATTTAATGTTAATATTTTAATAAAATATTATTTATTTCAAAATTCCATTTATTCATCAAAATAAATTTCTTAATTGAATTTTAATTTTACAATAATATAAATTTTTTATTCTATCAATATATAAATAAATATTAAATTCACAGTAATATAATGTAAAATATTCAATATTTTAAGAAATATATATATGAAAATTATTATGGTATTGAAACATAACCATTTAATACACTATAGAACTCCCTTATGGTATGGTGTGTGATTATGAGACTTTTATGGGGTGGTTCGCCATACATGGTTTGGGATATGATCTTGGTGAGAGTGAAATTCTTTTATAAATGGGTTATCTCAAGCTTATGTTATTGGATGTTGAATTAGGATTGGTCGAGAGGAAATCCCAAAGAAGATATCTCCCTTATAAACACTCATAAACGGTCATCATTGGGAACAATCTTACTGGTTGAGGCCATCAAATTCTTTGTAGGTGTCAATTAGAGTGGTTAAACCCCTAAATTTATACCAATCATAAAAACACTATTGAACAACTATATTATAAATGGTTATGATGCTTAATGTTTTTTTTAAATCTAATATGATATAATAAAAACATTTAATGATCATGTATTTTCTATAACCAAAATAAATAGTAATAAATTTAATTAAATCATCATCATAATTTTATTTTTAGACGTTCATGTTGTTACATGATTTATCAGATATAATTCCACAGGAGTTGGATCTCTATAGATTAACATGAATGTGAAACCCAGAAAAATAGATTACTGAAAACATTTCTTAATATTATCATTAGAGATAAAATTATGAATAAAATTTTAAGAATCATTTTCAAGAAGGTAACATGATTTATTTTTAAAATTCTTTATGATAAATCCTTATAATGGATTCAAGAAATTGAAATAATAATTTTACCAAGTAAATATTGAGTGGAAGATAAGAACATAATTATAAATTTGAAATATTTTATAATTATTGGAAGTACCATTATTGAAACCCTCATTATAAATATAGGGGAAAGTCATTAATTTAAAATTAAGTAAAGATACATTTGAAATTTTCCAATAATAAATCAAAATTGGATTTCAAAATTATTCTACAAAAACAGTTGGTGGAATAGTAAATATGGATATAAATGAAAAAAAAATTCATTTTGAAAATTCGGGAAGTATTATTAACATCATTATATTTTATAAAGAAATATGTATATCATGGTATCTCCATATAAAATAATGATTAAATAAATAATAATTTCAATAAAAATCATAACTGTTTTATCTTGTATTAACCATTGAAAAGAAGGGATAATTTAACTCATGAAAAGAAGTTGAGTTAAGAAAATTCATTACATTAATTCTAGACATCCACTAATGGAAATTCTTATTATGTAACACTAAATAGAAAATTTAATGAAATTTTAGATACATATTAATATATTCAACTTTTTATATAATTATTAGAACTAATATCTACATGAAATTTTGTTATTTATTAACTATTTTCTGTAACATGTGTGAGTAATCTTGATCGTATTGAACTTGTCACACAATACATGTACATTTCATCCTTCTTCAACCATTTTACTTCATTATTAGATCATTAATGGTATTGAAAATTATTCATTATAATTATTTGTATTTTAATAATATACTTCAAAGGAATATTTTGTTATGACACATAATGATAATATCCACGATGAACATTCTTCATGTATTTTTAATGAACATACATTGGTATCTTTATTAATGAAATAAATAATAAAGATAAAAGAACCTAAAATTATAATAATTAAATTCTTGACTATATAATATATTAAAATTAATTAATTTCTCATATTTATTCATGAGATTATTTCATATCATTTTGTAAGAAGTTGGTTAGACTAAACAATACCTGAACATACGACAATTGATGGACGAGTAATCATTGTGAATGTGGTTTCATTTAGAATAATATGATTATTAATGAAGAATAGTTATATTATTTATATTTTTTATGTTCTTGAATATCATTTTCAGATATTTAGAAAATCGTTGAAAATATGATATATTACTCTATGGAGTTAGTTGTCAGCACAAAAACACAAATGCAGTTTCCATTTATCTAAATGGAGAAAGGACATTGTGATTAATGATTATTAAAATAATATAACAATATTTATCTTGATGATAAAAATCTCATCATGGAATAATTAATCTTGTATTTTTTTCATTATATCATAAATACAATATATGTGAAATACAAAAATGATGGGTAGAAGATTCTAGGATAATGGTTATGGTCTTATTCAATTATAATTGATTTCATTCTTGTTCAATTACACATATAAAAATTCTATGATTATCATACTTATCTTTATTAGGATTCAATAATAGTACTAATGATGATGAAACAATGTATATAAAATTTTAAATTGTAGTTATCATCAAACTGATTTTATAGCAAAATGTCTCATTTAAAGGGTTACAAATTGTTTGAAACATTGATGATTCTTTAAAGTCATGAAGTATCCTTTTTTATTGATGATTTTATATTAAGGCCATGTTATATTCCTATCTTTTTCATAAGGTGTTGACATTTGGGTTTTATATTGAGTAGATTTTTATGATTTTAGGTTACATGTGATATCATCCAAAGATCAATGGAATTACAAATATAAGCTAATCATGGAAATAAATAAACAATAATAATTTATTATGAAAATGATTTTTCAAATGAGGATTCAATAAAAATGAGTGATTATGGTTTACATAAAATTGTTAAATATTTATAAAATCATAAAAAAATTATATGATTAGTTTTATTTAAGGAATATAGTCTATAAAATGATCATATCATGTGCTGAGAATGAACATAGCATTATATTTAGGGTACAATTAGTGAAACAAAATAAAGTTTTATATAATAGTATTTTAAATCCCATTCATTTTGGGTATATACACAATATTAAATTTAAGTTAGCATTATTTTGATGCATTAGTTTGAAAAACATTAATAATGTAAACCCAAAATACATTATTTGACATATATAATATGCTATTCTCATGTGATGTGGATTGGAAAAAATTTTCATACTATATTTTTAGTATATTTTTGAGAAGTTTACTCTATGATAATTATTTTAAATACATGATATGAAAATAAATATAATATGTTGTTTTCTTCCACTCAAAAATGACATGGGGAATTTAGAGGTAGTAGCATGCAAACATCTATATACTAGAAAGAGGAGTTTGTATGAATTCCATGTGTTCCATAAAGTTTGAAGAGGTTATTTTTTTTTGCCGAGAGAGGTGAATAATTTTCCATAATTTCATATAGTTAAACAACATTCCATATTTTGGTGGATTATCTGGTGTAAAAAACTTTTTTAGTTATCTATAAATACTCATTTAACACTTTTATAATTAAGATTATGAATTTGAGAGATGTGTTTTCTATGAGATAATTCTTTTATTTTTCTCTAATTGAGTTCTCCAAAGAATGTTTTACTTTTATAAATGTATAAATTTTTTTGAAAATTTATGCTAAGTGTATTGTTATGTTTTGTTTTTTTCTATTTGAGTAGTTTTGCACATTTTTATTCTAAGTGAAGTGATATTCAATGTTATATTCAATGATAAGTAGTTTTCTAGGTTCTATGTAGGTTAAGTTCTATGAAAAATACACTTACTTGTAATTTAAAAGAGAGAGTGAAAACTACATGAAAGAAATACTGCATTTTGAATCATGAGTTCATTAAGAATTTATAATGTAGACCAAAAGAAACCATACATCATATATTATATTCTTTTGTTATATGATGTTCATTGGAATAATTTTTCATACTATTTGGGGAATATATAGTGGAAAATAAAACTGAAGTGTTATATTATGGGATTATCTATTTTCTATGCATCAACGATGTGGAAAAAATGGGTCATTTGATTCATAGATGTTATTATATGATAATTTTATGATCATAAGAACAAATTATCATAATATTTAAAAAGTTATATTGAAATACCAATGTGAAGTGCAGTATGATATGATTATCAGTATTCTATGTAACATGGAATAAGTCAAATAGCACTCAAAATTTCTTGTATAGAATACTTTGATCAATTGATGTGAATCTGAATAGTTAAGAATACAATTTCAAGTAGAGATAGTGGTGATGAAAGGCATGTTACGAGAACAAAAATATGAATTCTATACCGTAATCATGATTTCATGATGAATTATAGTTGATAATTTGAATACATAATATTTTTAGTTGAGAAGTTTCATTCATCTATAAAATATTCAAGAACATGTGTGAACTACTTTAATTAATAGATAGAGGTAAAGACATCATAAAATAAAGAATAATTTCTTCATGATAATTTCGTAAAATCATAATTAATAATTCCTTGAATATTATAAGTGGAATATATTAAAGACAAAATATACTTTCCAAAAAATATATTCATGTCTGAGTATTCAGTAAACTAAAAATAACATGATCATTCATGATTTGGTTTGGATATTTTACAAGACTAGTTTTCTTATTCCATGAACCTCTTTAATTTTATAAATTTTTCCATGAGATAAACTAATCAAATATTCTCATAGAGAATGATATATTTCCAATTATATTGATGTATCCATGACAATATAGTGATCTTACTATTTTTTGATCGGCATCAATTGGAACAAAAGGTTCTTGTGACTTGGGTACCATACAATTTAATAAATATTATCATTATTGGGTTGTTTAACTAATAAAGAAGATGTAATATGAGGGATGGATGGGTTTTAAAACCAAATAAGGCGGAATATTTGGTTTCATGTTGTAGAATTGGGATAAATTTTATGATCATCAATTGGGGCATATAATGAGTTTATTCCTTGTCTATTATAATCATTGAAAATAATAGTGGATAATCCATTTTTGGGAGAATAATCATCAAGGAACATAGTATATATTTTTACCAAACATTTTACAGATCATGTGTTGTTCTCTTATTGATTATTTTTTCATTGAATTTGATATTAGGATATATCACTGAGTGGATCAAGAAACATAACAATTTTAAGTGTATGAATTAGAAAAATCACTCTAAAATGTAAAAAACTTATTCATCCCTTCTTAGTGGTCAATCTAATCTGTATAACAATAATTTCTATCAGAGTGAAGGTCACCTCTAAAGATACAAGTGAGTCCTTTTGAATTGTAGATTTCTAGAAATGAGTAATCTACATGAGATAGATAAATTTTAAGTTACAATTGATTATATTATTAAGCATATTTTTTCCAAGACTAATAATAATCACAAAGAATTTAGAAATATATCTAAATTATAATGTTAATATAATTTCAGAGAATCCACCTAATCAAAGAGGCATATGTTTCCAAATTTCTGTCAATTAGAAATCCTCTAACAAATCTAGATCATGTATGGTTATTCAAATACCATTCGGTTATATAATATCATAAGTCAATGAACATGCTAGTAATGCTCCCAAATAAGTTACATGATTTATTTTTTGAATTTTCATGGGACTTCAAGATAAAAAATTAAATATTGAAGAAGAGGTTAATGTTATGGAAGAGTAATTGGTTATAGTGGTTTTAATATCCAACAATATAATAAAATATGTGAATGAAATTGAAGAATAAATTACCCTTTTTAATGAAATATATAATGATATTACTGGGAAAATGGAAATTAAATGATTTTGAGAATGATTTCCCTGAGAATGTTTTTAGAAGATTTTTGTGGACATTAATGATCACATTGAGTTTATATAGATGTCAATGATTCTGAATTAGAGGACTGTGATAGTAGTGTTATTGAGAATTATAATTATTTTAAATAATAAATTAACATTATCAAAGAATAAGTAATGAATATGAATGAATATTGGGATGGTATACTAATATTAGTCGAGGATGAAGGGGACTTCCCCAACATAAATTTATTACTGATAGATATGAGATCATAAAATATTGAATCAATATAAAGAAATTCCATATTATTGGAAAAATATATTCTGCCCCAAAATATTTCATATAGGATTATTTATCTAAGAAGATAATGTTATCAGACTCTAATCAAATGGAAAATTCCTCAGGTAATAGGGTACCATATAACCCAGAAATAGTTATTTTCAAATATGATGTTTCAATTTATAGTACAATTTTTAAACCATATTTTATGTAATTTTTAATATTGAAAAATAATAATAAATACACAACATAAAGGGTGGATGTTAAATAGGTATAATGATTATTCAGGATGAAGAAGTGTCCAAAAGAGTAATGGTTATACTAAAAAATTAGAAATTTTTAAAATCTATGAAATATGGAATTCTTACATTAGAAATGAAGAGAAGAAAAATAATATTATATTATTAGTGATGTTGGATATTTTGGAAGAAGGCCTTGGAATGCCGGGATAATATGAAAATTCATGAATATTACTAAAGCCATGTATACTAGGGAATAAAAGATGATGAAAGGAGAAGACCAATATATGAGAAGAGAAATTCATATAAAATGAATAATTTTAAAAAATTTGAATGCTTTAAATATTTCTATTAGTACTAAAATAGATGTTTTTACATGTATGATAAGTTATAGAATATTCAAATCATGCGAAAAACGTTTTATATTGTGATAATAATGCCAAAAAGTGAGTCATGTAAAGAAATAAGTTGAAAAAGTCAGTTTTGAGATGTGCCCAATAGAAAAAATAATATTAGACATACTTTCAATAATAAGACAAATGATAGAACCTCTCCTATATGAACAAAAAAATAAAATATATCATTAGAATTAATGTCCCCTATACAAAATAGGGCTCAAATAAAATATTATAATCAACAAAAAGTGTTTGAATTGGATATATATCTCGATCAAATATAAAAGTTCATTTTTTCACATTATCTGTAGGGTATGGTAAAAAAACCAACTCGTAAAGATATAATATGTAATTTCTTGGAAATAGACACGAATAAATGGGAACTAATGTTCAACAGATGATAATAAGAAATCAAAGAAAGAATCATCTGAACAAAATACCACCCAACCTATCAATTTAGATCAAATTTTAATTCTTAAAAAATATCTCGATGAAATAAATAAGTAGTCCCCAAAGATGAAAATTGTATGAAAAAACTACCACATGATATTCCATGTAATGCGAAAGGAATGACTCTTTTAGAGAATGATAATTGTAATCCATGTGATAAGTTTGATAAGATAAAGAATTTCAAGAATTAATTATTAGTTGTTTTTCGAATAAAATGAAATTGGTTTTGATATTATAGAATATAGAAAAACTTATAAATATAAATGAAATAATGAGGCATTGAAGTTGAGGTAGAAAAAGTTATTCCTCACAAATAAAATGATCATAGGAAGAAACATGCTAACAAAATAAATGAGACACGGAAAATAATGGATTATCTAAATAAATATTTTCATGATGAGATATATAGAAATGAATGTCCTGGGATAAGGGGTAGTTATCACCTTAAATTTTTATCTTAAATAATATAATGGTCCATCCTGATTCCATTATATATAATATTTTTGTACTAATATTCAAATAATTGATGGAAATGGATTCATCCCTTGCAGGAGAGCATTAATGAAATAAAGATGTTAAATTTTCACTACGTAGTGAATGTGTATCTACTAAATTGTTTTGTAAAATTAGAATATGATGTATGTGAATCACTCAAATATGCCTACACTAAATGGATTAATTGTAATTATCATGTGGGATTTTATCTTGTTATAAGTAGAGGAGCTATGTATTTTTTACAGGAACATTCTGATGTGTTCATTGATGTGTGTATTGGATATATCATATATGTGATAATTATTAATATTTCCAACCCCTTAAATAAAAATTAAGACATTATGATCATCATTACACAGTCATGGTAGCTTATGTACAACATAAAAAACCTTGGTTAAATTTATCTTCTTATTTACATCGAGTTAGTCCACATAGACTTAGAGTTGATTAACTAATGTATTTATTCTAAGAGAAACTTGTGATATCATTCCTCCCATTGAAGGGTTTAAAAAATAAAATTAAAATTTTAGAGGATATTTTTATAAAAGAAATATGAGAAGACACCATATTACCATTAACATTTACTACCCATAATGGGGAGAAAAATATTCAATATATAAATTTAATAAGTATCAAAAACCAATAAAAGTGGGATATAGATGAGAAAAAGTGCGTGATTAAACAATGAGTGTTATCTTTATTTTCAGTTTCTCATAAATCTATTATATGAGAAAGACATAAATTGGGAACTGATTATTCTTAGTTATTTATTATAGATTAATTTAATTAAACTGGAAGTAATTACTAATAAATTCTCCAAGTAAAAATGTAATGAATATCATGTTGATCTTAAAATTAGTTCAAAATAAGTATTGATGGTGAAGACACATTTTCTAAAACAATATAAATCAGATTAGTTATTAAACAAATCATGGATCTCATTGAATTGTTTCAATGGTGAAACATTTTTTTAAAAAATTTAATATTATTAAAGTAATAAAAATAATAAATTTTCTCATAATTTAATTGATGGACATAAAATATACAATTCTTTTTCCAGAGGTATTGATGATGGATTTTTAGTCCAGACCATTGTGTATGATGTCTAGTTCCACACATTATCATTTAAGGGTCGATGAAATTATGGAAATTAGTCTTGTGTGGACTTCCATAAACTATAAGAATAGTTTGAGAAGTTTTTTTGGAAATTAGGCTACATTGAAAAAAGGGATTATCGTATAAAGATAAAAATTAAAATACTATAAAAAAATAATAATTTTTTTAAAAAATAATGATTTATGTAAACAATTATATTTATGATCATGAGATTTGAATAGAAAAAATGTTGACTAATATTTGAGGTACAATTAGTGGAAAATAAAAGATGTTACATATAATAAAATTGAGAAACCCATGCATTCCATATACTAAAAAATAATTCAATGCATATATTGTTATTTTGAAGTATAAGTATACTAAAAATAAAATAAGTTAATCCATAATAATCTATTTGATATATTTGTTATGTTATGTCCACGTATTGTGAATTGGAAAAATTTATCATACTATATTTGTAGTATATAGCTGGGAAATGTACAATATTTCAATGCTAAAAAATAATGGTTATGTAAATAATGAAAATATGCCATTTCCTATGATTGAAAAATTTCTAGTAGAAATTTATATGATGTTCTATGAAAATGTGCAAAACTAATTAAGTGGAAATTTCATGAATTCCATATAGTACATTAAGTATGAAAAAGATAAAACATTTGCAGATAGGGGTGATGTATTTTTCAACATCACATATATTTGAACGGTGTACCATATTTGGTTTGATTATTACATGTTAACTATATTCTCGATTTCATATAAATACCATGTTAGGAATCATATAATTGTGATCAATATGTTTGGAAAAAAATTATTGAGAATGGAAGATCTTATTTTTCTCTAATTGAGTTCTACATTGAATGTTGTTCTGTTATCAACGAACTAAACACTATGATGTTATATGCTATGTGAAATGCTAGGTGAAGTTATATGAAAATAGATATGATATGTAATCTACTATACTAATTGAATTTATATAATATGTGGTATTCTATGAGAACTGTTATTCCATGAGACATTAAGTAAAATTTCTATGTGAATTACACTTCTCTCTAATTTCATAATGGGAGTACCATGTGATTTAAAAATAGTTAATTGAATTTTTAAGAATTAGCATTCTCATCTTAAAAGGTGTGGACCAAGAGTATGTGATAAGTCATATATGTTATGATTTAGTCATATGATGTTCATTTGAACAAAAAAAGAATAATATTTTTGGAATATACAGTGAAAATGAAAACTAATGTCTTATACGATGTGAGTGTTGGTTTTGAAGCATCAAGGAAGTGGTAGAACTATATACATTGAATCATAGATGTTATTATAGGATAATTTCATTATAATAAGAATAATTTAGCATTATATTTGAGTATGACATAGTTTAATATCATAGTAAAGTGCCCAGTGGATCATGTAGTTACACTGAGAGGGTGGGGGTGAGTAAGTGTGCCCAAGTTTTACCGATTTATTTTCTTCACATTTACCCCATTTTCATTTAAACCATTTTACTTTTTAGAGTGAATGAATCGTTCTTATTTAAAAACATAATTAAACCACATTCAAGATTTAATTTAAATGAATCACAAAAAAATAATATTTTTACAAGGTTTACCACTTATGTTGGTGAATACATCCTTGTTGTATTCAGGATGATCCAAGACACATATTCTCTACTAGAAATAATTCATCAATTACTTGTGGGTTGGTCAATTAACCCCCTAAAACCATAGTGGGTAGGTATGAACCAATTCCCAAATTAAATTGGTATTTTACCAATGATATTTATACTGGAATCCAAAAAAATTATATTTCAACGAACATTATATTAGTTTTTACAAACACAACACTAACACAATCAAAAATAATTCGAGAACATCAAGATGCCACTAAAATATAAAACTTATCTTCCTCCTTGATCTACTGAGATTACCTAAATCTAGAATTTCTCACATAAAATGGATGTCTTCAAATTTCACTAAATGTAATAAAAAAAACTATAAGCAAGTCACCGGGGTATACGCTTTTGGATTGTATAAGCTATCACTTCTGCTTCATCTCACTATAATATCAGAATGAACAACTAAATATTTATCAAAAAACATTCAGTTTTCTCCTTATACACATTTAAAAAAAATATTTCTTCATCTTCGAAAAATACTTCTAACATAATTATAAACCATCATAAAAATGTAAATTGTGTATCATTCATGCCTTTAATATTTTAATTATATTTTTTTTCTAGGATTACTCATCAAACTACCTCCTGTATGTACTATCAAAAGCATGAATCTCTTGTTTATAAATAGTCAGAAATTCCATTGTAATCTTCTTCATTCAATATTATAACTAAAAAGGTATAAAATCCCTGATTTTTAGGTCAAATAAAATATATGGAATTTATTACTCTTTACCCAAGTAAAAAGAATCTGCATTTTGTAATAATATAATATTTTCAATGCACAAGTAATGGTTCATCATTGTTATGATATAACATATTTAGGGGTATACAAATTTATGGACATTCTAATCATAGTGTGATTTATATCCTTGACATCCTATCTTTACAAAAAAAAAATGTGACCTCCATGAGATATTGTGCTGTTCCATTTGTGGTGCTTCTTTTTGTGAAAGAATATAATGTAATTCTACTATATTATTCCATAATGAAAACAAAACCCTCACAAGATCATAAACATTTGACTAATATAATTATTATCTTCTTCAAATTATACATGAATTCTATCCTTCTTAAAATTTGTACCTGAGACGTCCATCAAATTATATTTCCTTAATTCACAAATATCTTTTCATGAATTATTCAAAAAAACCTTTCATAAATAGAAAGCCTAATTATATTAACTTCATGACATAAATTTTTTATTTAGGGTATCATTATCCTTTAAAAAACAAAGTTTTATTTCTGAACTAGTTTACAAAATCAAACATAATTATCATACAATCGAAAATGTTGATTCATACATTGAATGCATGGAACCACTTTGAGAATAAGGTGATTTTATTCTACTATATTGGTCACTTAATATTCTCTCTTATAAGTGTGATAAGAACTAATATAGGAAATGATATGGTTGGGGTATTTATATGTGCGAAAACACAGACTAATTTCTCTACAAATCCAGAATATCCATTTTTAAAATTAACCCAATTACTGACTAAATGAACATACATTATGGGAGAAACCACAATAACTAAAAATATCAGTTTTTCTTTACAATGTATTTCTTTTAATTTTTCAAAGTTAAATAATGAAAAAATGATTCTAGTATATATATTATATACCAATCAAAGGTTGATCAAATTAATATTTGGAAGCCTTTGATTAATTTAGCATACATTATTGCATAGAGAAATCCCAAAGAATATTTTCCATCTAGCAAGATTATTATCGAATACTATATCCACCTGAGTGTGGATGGCCCCAATTATTCTGATCAAATGACATACATTATTTACATATATTAAATTTCTAATGAATATAAATTGGACTTCATGACTCTGACATCGATTAACCATTTTTTTCCATGATAAAATATAATAAAATGTTATGTAATTACTGACCAGAAATAGTTACCAGTCCACTTTGAGTATATGTTCTCATAACCCTAGGCTAAAACCCTATTTTTCTTCTAAACCACCCTGCATGGTGGGTCATCACTATTCCCTCTCACCTTTGAGAATTCTATACATACTCATGATGACGATGCTGTCTATCTTGATATGATAGATTCTATTTCCCATGCAAGCAGTGGTTGATCTTGGACCCCTTTGCTCGCTGGTTGGTAGGTTATATTTATTACAAGGTTTAATCCTAAATATTTTTAATAAAAAACAATAACCCAACATAAATTCTTCTTAAATGAACCGAATCAATCAATTTATTTTATTTAGTGATTAATTTTCTTCTTTACTATTATTCTATATGAATTTGTGGTTATGATATGGTTACAAAGGTACATGATATGACCTCCTATTACATAGTAGAAGAACAATTTTTTTTTAAAAAATTTCTTCATTTTTATTGGGTGTGTTTTTCTTCAATGTTTTCATAACCCTCTTATCCTTCTTATACCCCAGAGAATAATTTTTTCCTTTTTTAATTTTCATATAATTTTTTGTGGTCTTTTATTCGTATTATCAAATGTATAGATCAATGTTATTACATTACATCACTTATATTAACTATTACCAGTTCTATTATAATTGTAATGCCCTGACCCTAGTCATCCAGAGTCGGTGCATTATTACATAACATTGGCATGATCACAAGGAAATCATGTCTCAAAAGACATATCAGTATAGTGTTGTTGTAAAAAAGATTTTTACATATGATCAACATTACAGTTTGAAGAGAAATAAAACATGAATATATTTCATTAGAAACATCCAAGCCTTCTAGATTATACATGTTAGTCACTCATTAATAACTTCCTCATATCCTGGGAAAATGAAACATAAGAAAGGGGCGTGCTCAAACACTCAGTAAGGGTATGCAATACAGCTGAAAATAACATAAATATTAAGCATGGTGAATAATTGAAACCACATGCCTTTACCAATAATAAACATGAAAGATTTTATGGAAGGAATATGAGATGATTAAAAAATGCCATAATAATACATAACCATCGGTATTCTACTAGTCTAATGACCACATGAACCATCAATCTTATATTTATAATGAGGGAATGTATAATGTCAGACATTATGAAATTTTTTTTCAAGGCCTCAAACAAGACGTCTCAAATTGATTATGGACTCGGCCAAAACCATATATCAAAATTGGGAAAGGCCTCAGACAATTCCACATCTAGTTGTCTTGTGAGACCTTCCGATGCATCGAGGAGAAATAGCGGGCTCCACCCATCACATACTAAGTCCAATACATTCCTCATATGAAAAGGTTTAAACATATCATAAACATTCATATTAAAAATATCATAATAAATGTCAATAATTTATCCATAAACCTTGAATGGTATAAAAATATCACATCCACAGTCAAACATATCACAAAACCTTCAATAGAATATGAATGTTTTGTATCATAATAAATAAGTTTCAAATAATCTGAAAATCCATCAAAGGATGTTGACATAGATGATATCACCACCCTTTTTATAGAAATATATCTTTCTATTTTGAAATAATTTAAGAGTTACATAATTATAAATAAAACTTTTATTTTGAGAATATTATTATAGGCATGTAAGTGGAGCTTTGATGATGTTATAACGGCGTAAAATAGCCGCACCCGCCATATAAGTTAAAAAAACATTCTTACCTTAAATTTGTCGAAAATGTCAAAAAGTACCATGTTTGGAAAGTGATGGAAAGATTTATTTAAAAACAAATAAGGTTATAAATGACTTTAACCCATTTTCTAGTAAATAGTATAAATGTTTTGAAATATATTTTTAAGAAACATTGATGTGGATGATAAAGAGGTCAAAATAAATAATTACGTATAAACAACCTCGGATATTGAAGAGACTGTATAATTAACCCATAAATTGTACATTTCCTTGGTAGAGGTTATGTTATATTCCAATATAATGGATAAATAATTGTTATTAAATTATACAAAAAATATAATCCATTAATATGATATCATATATGATCTTTTAACATTGCATTGTTAATAATATGGTAGTATTATTGTCGTTTTGGGTGTTAACGAATTCATTTTCCTTTATATTATTTGTTATCTGAGTCATATTTATTATGTATGGAATTAATCTTATTCATATCCCAAATGATAGCAAGTCATTAAAGACTATTTTTAATTATCAAATGAAAATTAGTCTTGAATGGATACAATGGGGAATTAATCTCATCGTGTTCGTGGAGATGGAAATCTGTACGTACGCATGAGAGACAATTTGATATTAAAATAATTTATAATTTTCTGGTATATCATATATAATGAATAATTATCATGTTATATTTATTATTTACATGAATTACATGACATTATTATACACATCCAAATAATAATGTATTGAAAAACAATTACACCACGACATGGAGACAGTAATCCGTACGTATGCACTTATGGTGACAAGTCATTCAAAGGATGGATAGAATTAATGAATACATCTATAACATATTTATAATAACATCAAAGTATATAGAAGATACTGGAGTTATTATTTTACTATGTAAATAACAAAGAAAGACGATGTGGAAGAAGAAAAGATCATGAAAGAGTGTGGTGAAATTATTACCTCTTCATCGGGTTCTTCCTTTTGATTTGATCAAAAGGGCTCTTTAAGTTGGATTTATGACTATAGGATGGACTCTAGGATGAGATAAGGGAAGTTTATATGATATTTGGGCAGGGTTTGGACGATCCAAAAGTCTTTGAAGTTTTGAATTAGAGATAAGGGGGAGTGCATTTTTATAAGAGTTGTGAGGGGAACCTTAGGAAATGCTGGAGAAATTATTTTATAATATAATAATTTTCGGTTACTAATGGCTCAAAAATGGATTATACAAATGATAAGATGGGTATGGGTCGATAAACACTCATCCAATCGGTTTTAGATAGGTTTGGGTCACTATATTAACCTTCACTTTTAGATTTAACACTTAGGTAAATAGTTTGACATTTACAATGTCTCTTTGTATTTTTATATTATATGGTTAATAAAAATACTATATACTTCCAAGATAACCCTAAGTGGTTCATTAATGATAAACCTATAATTATATAAGTCCTTTTTTCAAACAATTGATTTTTATAAATATAATATCAATTAATAATTTAATATTGTTTTTAAAAACTCTTTTATGTCAATTTTGACACTATTTGGTAATTTGTTTTTGATAAATTCATAACAACATTATTACATCTTAAAAATTCATCTAAAAACCCTAATATGTCATATTAACCTAGAAATTAGTGTAATTCATAAAAATTCTCAAATTACATTTATTTGGGTATTTAAAATATCAATTATTTTAATATTTCATTAATAAGGTAATTATTGCATCACCATTGTGTCATAAATAAACTAAATTTTTTAATGTCAAAAAATTATAAATAAAATACCATTATGTTGGAAATATTTTCATATTTCTAATGACTATCTATAATTGATTTTATATTATGTGTAACCCTATGTTAAAAATGGTTTATCTATTAAACAATGATTTTAACTCTTTTAACTCTTTTTTGAATTATATACTATTAAATGTCCTAATCTAATCCAATTGGATCAAAGATGTTCATATTTTATTTTTAAGGTTGTTTTTGGTCGAACTATACCTATCCAATTTAATTAGAACATGTGTTAGGGTAATAATAATATCAATTTTACCCTTAATTATCCTATTTACTTTTAACCGTGGTAAATAAAAGTAATAAGTTACTATTGACCAAAAATTATTTTTATCTTATTGAACCACAATTTACTCCTTCATATTAATTGTGTCTCTCAGATTTTTGTAATTTCACTCACAGAAGTGGTAATATTATGTTTTCTGTGAATTTGCAAATTCTACTATGAGGTTGGTAAAAGACGGTGAAATGTTCAATAAAATTTTTATATATCAAAATTTATTATAAATTGCCTCCAATTAATTACATTGAACATATATAGGTATTATATATATATATATCGAACCAAAATAAATTTATATAAAATAAACAATTAGTTTAATAAAAATTCAGTTTTAAACTATGACTCAGTGTGTTTCACTATTCATGAAAAATTGAATGTTTTTAGAAAAACACCAAAAATTCACCCTAGGCTTATTTCAATATTCCAAATCCCAAAATAAAGTCCATTTTAAAAGATAAAATTTATAAAATATCAAAAAGTGGGTATTACTATTCATAAATACTAGTTTGATTGGTTGTAGTGTGTAAGAACTCGAAGTTGCGTACATCACACACTACTGTATTATTCAAAGATAAGCATATCGTGGAAGCTTGGGGTTTTACATTCTATCCTCCTTCAAATAATTTCGTCCTTGAAATTTCTATAATATTACTGCATGAAAATACTCGGGTGGTTCTTCATCATAAGTTCCTCGGTTTCTCATGTTTCCTCTTCCATCTTATGGTTTCTCCATAGAAATTTTACCAGAAGAGTCGCCCGGTTTCTTAGCACTTGTTCTCTAGTATCAAGAGCCTTGATAGGGCTCTTCGTAATAAGAAAAATATGGTTCCAGCTCTAATTCCATGTAAGTATGTACATGTGTTGGGTCAGACATGTATTTTCTCAACAGTGATACGTGGAATACATCGTGAACTTTGGAGAGACATGGTGGCATTTCCAAACGGTAAGCTACAACCCCAATTCGTTCTAGTGTTTCGAAAGGTCCGATGTACCTGGGACTCAAGTTACCCTTCTTACCAAAATGTATAACACCCTTCCATGGAGATACTTTCAAGAAAACATGCTCATACCTGAAATTCCAAATCCTTTCTTTGGTTATCGGCATAGCTCTTCTGCCTACTCTAAGCTGCATTGATGTGGTTTTGGATTACATTCACCTTTTCCATAGTTTTCTCTACCAGTTCTGGGCCTACGTGTTTTCTTTCACAAATATCATCCCAACAGGTTGGTCTGCGATATCTCTTTCCATATAATGCTTCATATGGTGCCATCAGAATACTTGAATGGAAGCTATTGTTATAGGAAAATTCTACCAGAGGTAAATATTTATCTGACATTCATTGTAAGTCAAGTGAGCATGATCACAACATGTCTTCTAAGCTTTGAATATTCTGTTTTGATTGTCCCTCAGTTTGTGGGTGGTAGGCAGTTCTCAAACAAAGTTCAGTATCCATGGCTTTCTGAAGAATTTTCTAGAATCCTGATGTAAAACATGGATCACGATCTGAAACAATTGATAGTGGTACTCCATGAATTCCCACTAAATCCTTAATATATAGTTTTACCAATCATTCAAGTGTTAAATTCTATCTTGTAGCATGAAAATTTGTGGACTCGGTAAGATGATCAACAATGACCCATATTGCATCGTTCTTTATAGGAGTCTTTGGTAGTCCCATGACAAAGTCCATAGTAATATTATCCCATTTCCACTCCGGTATGGGATGAGGTTTCAAGACTCCTCCAGGATTTTTCCTTCCAACTTTCACTTGTTGACAAACCATACATATTGACACAAAATCTGAAATCTCTCTCTTCATATTGTTCCACAAAAAATGTTCCTTCAAATCTCTAAACATTTTGGTTCTCCAAGGGTTTATAGAGAAATTGGAGCTATGAGAATCATCTAACAATTCCCTTTTTAGATCAGGTATATTGGGAACACAAAGTCTCTTCCCAAATTTCTAAATTCCATTTTCATAAACAAAGTCACTCAATCTCTCATCAATCGCAACATCAATCATCTTTTGAAAATCTTCATCACCGGTTTGAGAACTCTTTATCCTTTCTAGTAAAAATGGTTTGGAAACCATTTGAAAAAGTATTGATGTTTCACCATCCATGGTGATTCCCATATCCATCTTTGTTGGGACCAAGTGGTATAGAGAAAGATGTTTGAAGGGTTAGCATTGGTAGAGTGTTTTCTTTTGTTGTCAAAGAAGATAAATCAATTCACTTTGTAAAGGACTTAATACCAGAAGATGCTTTGCTGATATGTATTTAACAAATATCATAACATAGGAGAACTTGTGATGCAATCCTTATCAAGGAAAGGGGGAGAAATGAGGATTCCAGTCATATACAGTTTTGATTGGAAGGAATGATGCTACTAGAAGATAGGGAATTTTCAGAACATTCCATTGCAATTCCGACGATGCTAAATCTGATCTATCAAAGGATACATATCACGATAGTGGAATTCGTGGTGGATGCTAATGAATGGTTATGAGAATAAGTGAACAGAGAAATAACAAAGAAATGGTCAATCTGGGGGAGACATAAAAGCACAGTTTAACGTGGAAATTTAGAAAAGTTGTGCGCAATATATGTGTGTTACGCAAAATAATTGCGGGAGGTGCTAAATTTCAGCGGGATGCGCGAAAAAATGAAGGCCGCGTGAAATAGTAGCGGGATGTGCGAAAAATCAGTGGGATGTGCGAAAAGTAGAATGGGGAGTGAAATAGAGGAATGATGTTTTTTCGCAAATGGTGTTTTGATATCTGAAATTAGAAAATTGGAAAATGCATGAGGTGCGCGAAATATTAGAGCATTGCACGAAATGTGAAGTTGCGTGAAATATTTTTTACGCGCATGAAGATGGTTTTATGCACGGAATGGTGGTTTTTGTGCAGGGACAAAAATGCCTATAAATATGAGACGAACCCTTCTCATTTTTTAATGCTCAATACTTAGAAGAAATCTCGAGATCTGGTGTGCGTAAAATAATACGTTGAGTAAGTTTTGCGAAAAGAATGAAGTTTGCGTGAAAAGGGGAAAGTTGTGCAGAAAGAGAAAAAGTTGCTCGAAAAAGGGGAGTTGTGCGAAAACAAAATTTCATGCCAAAAGTGAATTTTTATGCTCAAGGAATTGGAATTGCATGCAAAATATAATAAAGGCTACGTGAAAAATTTTGGGTCTTCGCACATATTCAGTTGTGTTTATGGGAGTTCTTACCATCTTCTGGGTAGGAAAGTGTAGATTTGTACTTCAGAGATTACAACTGTTCAATTGTGAAGAAGCACTGCAATACTGTAATTCCCTATTTGTGCTAAGAGGGTGCACATGCGCTTTTGGATTGTTTTCCAAGTGCTACACAAGTTTAAGGGTATATCCTACTCGTTGTATTCCACATCAAAGGATTGTTTTATAATGTATTTTGTGGTAGTGGATTATTTCTATACCATACCAAGGACGTAGCTACTATTTTTGAGAATTGAACCTTGTAAATCTTGTGTTCCTATGGTTGTGTGTGTTCTGTAGAGAATAAAATCTTTAACAGGAGTTGAAGGTTGTATCAATTTGAAGGAATCATAAAAAGAAAAGATATCACTGATTCACCCCTCCCCCTCTCAATGATACTTGGATCCTGACTGGGAACTTCAATTGGTATCAGAGGGAGGTTACCTTCGTTTATTCTTTGCTGAAGTGTTTGAAGATAAGTTGTGATGGAAAATATAAATTCCGTGAACAGTAAGTGGATTCCAATTTTCGATGGAAAGAACTATCACATCAGGAAGGAAAAAATGATGCCATATCTTATGTCTCTTGGATATGATGTTCTTGAAACTACAACAGATGGATATCCTGCTATTGATGAAAAGGTTCCTCTTACACATGGGGATAAAAGGAATCTTGAGAATGATGGAGGAGCCAAAAAATGCACTACTCTTATCACTTTCTATGAGTGAGTTTTTAAGAGTGAAAGGTGTTGATACAGCTAAAGGCATCTGGGATATGTTGATGAACATCTATGAAGGAAATACAAAAGTGAAGAAACAAAAACTTTAAATATGGAGGCTGAAGTATTAGGACCTGAAAATAAGAGAATCTAAATCTTTTGGGGATTTATTTAGAAAGGTTAATGACATTTTCAGTACAATCAGATGTCTTGGAGAAAAGATGGAAGATGCAACAGTTGTTGAAAATATCTTGAGAATTCTACCTGACAAATTTGATGCTAAAGTCTCATCACTGGAAGA
Source organism: Viscum album (assembly GCA_963277665.1). NCBI lineage: Eukaryota > Viridiplantae > Streptophyta > Magnoliopsida > Santalales > Viscaceae > Viscum > Viscum album. Next base: position 935,979,717 of record OY728164.1, on the reverse strand, counting down.
TTGGGATCTAGAAACATTATCCCTTGATAATTTTCATAGTACTCTCATCACTTATTATATGGGAAGAGATAAGACCATGAAGAGCAAAGCAAATGCCGACAGAGAACTGTCTTTCATGGCAGAAAATAAAGAGAAGTCGAAGAAAATTCATATTGAAGAAGAAGCTGGTGAATCTGACTCTGAAAATGAGGTATGTCAAAATTTTGATGAAATTATATTCTTCTTTTCTAAAAAAGTTAAAAGAGGAATAGGGAAGTACAAAGGTAAACTCTCTTTGAAATGTTTTGAATGTGGAGCTATTGGTCACTTTGCGGAAAATTTCCCTCAAAAGGGAAAAGATGACATCAGTGATAAAGAATTCAAAGGACCAAGAAGGTCATGGAAGAAACAGGGTCCAAAAGCTAAATATTATAGTAGAGGTCAGAATAAAAATTTCTTCAAATCAAGAGGAAGAATATTTTTGTCAAAAGATGAAGAAGATGATGATAGCGAGACTGAATCAGAAAAATCTGCTACTGAGAAAGTGAGGGAGAGTCCGTTTTTTGCAACAGTGAATAATGATGATTATGAGAGCAGTATTAATGGAGAAGAAGAAACTCAACTTGAACAGTGTCTGAAATACGATCTAAAGAAATGTTTGAGGAAGATCAGAAGGCTTGTGAAGGAAAACAAAAAGTTGATAAATGAAATTTCCACATTAATCAATCAACAAGGTTTTCCTGAGGTGAAAATCAATATGGGAAAAGACATTAACGATCTAAAGAATTCTCTTGAGAATGCAAAGAATCATAATGATAATATTGAAGTAAAGATAAAAGAAAAAGAAGAAGAGTTTGAACTGTTCCAACAGAAACTGTCCAAAGCTAAAGAAATGAATGTTAGTTTCAAACATTTTATCTCGGAAGTTGGTGAATGCTCCATTAAGAGTGAACCAATGAAGGGTCCACAGAATTTACATTCAAAAATTTAGAGGAAATATGGAATTGGTTCTAATAGAAACAAAGTTGGAAAGGCTATGTATGTGGCCAAAGTTCATAATGCTGAAAAATCAGAAGTACATAAAAATCCTGTGCCCAGAAAGATTTCGACTACTTTTGGTACAGATAAGTTTGAACAGAAATATGTGTTGAAAAGAAGAGTTACAATTGAAAATATAAAGGTTTATGGACAATAGAGTTCTATTAAGATGGCTATTGAGAATCATATTCACAACTCCAGTTAGTATAGAAGTTTCAAAGGAAAATATTCATTCTATGGTTACTGCTGCTATTGTGGTGGATTCGGACACACTAAAAACTTGTGTTGGATTAATCGACAACATTACAACAATTCCACTAGTTTTGAAATACAAGGATTGAGGGGGAGTCAATCAGTTCAAAATAGAATGTCTCCAAATAAATTTCAGAAGATTTCAGAGAAGACTAGTTTGAAAGTTAAGAATAGGTTCCATTCACTGGAAACTGTTTGTGAAAGATGTGATTGACCTGGATATCTTGCCAAGGGCTTCCTTAGTGTGTTACCAGAGGAACAAAAGATTCTTAATAATTATCAAAACCCATAGTTTTTAAAAGCTAAAAGGGATAGGTCTACAAAGTCTGAAAATAATGGGTGCATGGTTGTCTGGCCAGAACACATTGACTTTGCTAGGAAATTGGAGGAACCACAACAGAAAGTGAAGGAAAAGGACGAACAAAAAGCTATTGTTGTTAAAAATGCTTTGAAAGATACAAAAGGAGAACACCCATGGATTCTTGATATTGGATGCTCCTCTCTAATGACATGAGACTTAAACATACTGAATAATGTGAAAGACTTCAAAGAAGGAATAGAGACATTTGGAAATGATGAATATATAAGGATCAAAGGTGTTGGATCGGCCATCATTGGAAAAGAAAAGGTGAAATCTAGAAAAACACTATACGTTGATGGGATGAAACATAACATTCTTAGTGTGTCACAACTCTGTGATGAGGGCAACAATGAAATCTTCAGAAAAGATGGATTTGTTGTGAAATGTGAAAATGATGGAAATATTATCACAAGAGGAAAACGTACAAGAGGGAATTTGTTCCAAGTTAGTGAAGTGTAGAACTCTTGTTACATTGGTGTGGACGATGAAAATCAGTTATGGCATTAAATTCTAGGATATAAGTTTCATAGAAATATCTGCAAGTTATCAAAAAGAGATAGTGTTTGAAATATTCCGGATTTATCAAGAAGAAGATATTGGTGTTTCACTATTTGTGAGAAAGGGAAGATTACAAACACTATTTATAAGAGAGTTGAAATTCGCTAACAAAGACCCTTGGAGCTCTTACACTCAGATATATGTGGACCAATGAGCAAGACATCTACAAATGGAGATAAGTTCTTCATTACTTTAACTGATGTCTTTACTCGTATTACTTGTGTTATGTACATGAGACATAAGTCAGATTCTTTGAAAATGTTTAAGAGTTTCAGGAGAAAAACAGAAATGGAATTTCAGTATTCAAGGAAGAAGGTGAGAACTGATAATGGTATTGAGTATAAGAATGAAGAGTTTGAATGTCATCTTGAGAAGCATGGAATTCGGCATGAGTTCAGTTCACCATACACACCTGAACAAAATGGGGTTGCTGAAAGGATGAATCGGAGGTCGGTGGAAATGGGGAGAACTATATTACTTGAACATAGACTTTCTCATTATTTTTGGAGGCAAGCCATGAGCACTACTGTGTATATTCAGATTCGATGTTTTTATATGCCAAAATCAGATATGACTCAATATGAAATGTTCTATGGAAAAACCCCAATTCTGAAACACATGAGGGTTTTTGGGATTTCATGTATTATAAAGAAGAAAGCTGGAAACCTGGGAAAGTTTGAACAAAGAGGAGATGACAGAAATCTTCTTGGTGATGCTTCAGAAGGAAGTGGATATAGATGTCTCAACAAAGAAACAGGAAGAATAATTGATTCTTCGAATGTGAAAGTTATCGAAAATGCTGAGAATGAAAAGCAGTCATATGTTGAAGTGGAAGTCGAGCAGGATAGAGAAGATTTTGTTAACAATTCTGATAATGTTGCAGACTATGTTAATCCTACTCCAGAAGAGGAATCCAACTCAAGAAATATCAAGTGATGTGGATGGAGTTCAAACAACTCCTTATAGGTTGAGGAAACAAGTGGAGGCTCAGAACATTATTGGAGGTAAAAATCAGAGGGTTCAAACAAGAAGAAGAATGAATGTTATATCACATACTTCTCTTTATTCGAAAGTTGAACCAAATTATGTAAATAAAGCCTTTAAGAATCCATAATGGGTTCATGCTATGAATGAAGAACTTGATCAGATATATATGAACGATACTTGGGAACTTGTACCTAAGCCGGACAACAAGAACATTATTGGTAAAAAGTGGGTTTTCCGGAACAAGATGAATGATGAAGGTAATGTAATAAGAAACAAGGAAAAATTGGTCTGCAAAGGGTATTCACAAATTTAAAGCATTGATTTTGATGAAACCTTTGCTCCTGTGGAACGATTAGAAACAATCAGAATATTTCTTTCCATTGCTGCACAACGAGGTTACCAAATCCTTCAAATTGATGTAAAATCAGCATTCTTTAATATTTACCTAGATGAGGAAGTTTACGTTGATCAACCTTGTGGATTTGTTATTGGGAAGGATGAAATCTATGTGTGTAGGTTGAAGAAGGCCTTGTATGGGCTAAACAGGCTCCAAAAAAATGGTATTCTAAATTAGATATTTTCTTGAAGAAGATGAATTTTATAAAGGGTAGAGTTGATAGAAATATTTACATCAAGGAGTGTTAGGAGTTTTCATTGATCGTTATTGTTTATGTCGATAAAATTGTCTTTGCTGGGAATGATGAAAGATCACGTGAAAGATTTTCTAAGGAGATGAAGAAGTTATTTGAGATGTCTATGCTGGGTGAAATGAAATACTTTCTTGGGATACAAATTTCATAGAATAAGAATCATGTTTTTCTGTCTCAAGAAAAATATGCAAAAGAACTTATGAAGAAGTTTGGAATGGAAAATTCAAAACCAGTTTCCACACCAATTTCAGTGGGAACCAAGTTGTATAAAGATGGAGATGGAAAGGAAGTCGATCAGAAATAATTTTGATACCTGATTGGAAGTTTTCTGTATTTGACTACCTCAAGAACCGACATTGTCTATGCTGTAACATTAAGTGATGGATTTCGGAGTGATCCTAAAGAATCACATCTGATTGCTGGAAAAATAATTCTCAGATATATCGAAGGCACAAAAAATTTTGGAATCAGGTATGACGGCTCAGAAAATATTGATTTATTCTGGTATTCTGATGCTTATTGGGCATGAAATGTTGATGATCGAAGATCAACATCTAGTGGAGTTTTCGTTCTGGGGAAAAGTAGTGTTATTTGGCATTCTAAGAAACAGAACTTAGTAACTCTTAGCAAAGAAGAATCTAAGTATGTTTCTGCTACTCAATCTTCAACTCAACTAATGTGGATGTAGACTCAACTGGAAGATCTACTTATTGAAGTAAAACTACTATTGCTCTTGGGATGTGATAATCAGAGTGTGATCAATCTTACAAGGAATCTGGTACAACATTCTCGTTCAAAAAAATTGACATAAAGTACCACTTCATCAAAGAGTAGGTGGAGAATAATGAATTGTTACTAGAGTATGTTCCTACATCTGAACAAGTTGTTGATACCTTCACAAATCCTCTACCAAAGGAACCATTTGCAATATTGAGGTTGAACATGGGTGTCCAACCTCCTTCTCATCTTGGTTGAGGTATATTTGGTTGTCCCCTCTCTCATCTTACCTGTGGATAGTGTTGTCGAGGGGGATAATTGTTTCATATATCTATCCCTATGGAAGCATGCATAAAGGGGGAGTTGTGGGTAAGCTGTGAATCCAACATGTATGTGTGTGAAATGTTCTTACTGTTTGTTGGAGTGGTTGTAGGAAACAATGATTTTTTTCTGGAAATTCAACGAAGTGAATAATTATGAGGTAGAAGCTTTAAAGATGATCTGAAGAAGGCTGAGGAGGTATGCTCATGAGATTTCACAGTCAGTGCTTTTGGACAGCATGGTTTTGGCTATCAATAATTCTTGTTTCCTAAAATCAGTTATCTCACATAGGCTTAGAATTATTGATAAGTAATCCATTACATAAGATTACAATGTTCAGTGATTTATGAATCATGGCTGACAACAAAATCTAAAGGGGGAGATTGTGGGGACTAAGTTGGATAGAGAAAGAAGTTTGAAGAGTTAGCGTTGGCAGAGTGTTGTCTTTTGTTGTCAAACAAGATAAATCAATTTACATTGTAAAGCACTTAATTCCAGATGATGCTTCACTGATATGAATTTCACAAATATCATAATTTAAGAGAACTTGTGATGCAAGCCTTATGAAGGAAAGGGGGAGAAATTATGTTGCCAGTCATATACATCTTTGATTGGAAGGAATGATGCTACTGGACGATATGGAAGTTTTAGAACATTCCATTGCAATTCTGACGATGCCAAATCTGATCTATCGAAGGATACATATCATGATAGTGGAGTTCATGATGGAAGCTGATGAATGGTTATGAGAAGCAGTGAAGAGATAAATGACAATGCAATGGTCAATCTAGGGGCGACATAAAAGCACAGTTTAAGGTAGCACCATTTTCTAGTGTTTTCAAAATTTTAGGGCCTAAAAATCGGGAGATGAAGATGAGTTTTTAGTAATGGATGGAGCGTGAAAGATTGAATATGGTTTAGATTTTTTCATCCAAGTCATGATTCATGGTCAGAACAACAAAAAATGGCAAAGGCATGGAGTGCGTGGAAATTTAGGCAAGTTGTGCACACAAATAAAGCGGTGTGCCCAATATTTGTGGGTTACACGAAATATTTGCGGGAGGCATGAAATTTCAGCTGGATACACAAAAAAATGAAGGCCACACGAAATAGTAGGTGGATGCGCGAAAAATCAGTGGGATGTGCGAAAAGTAGAGTGGTGCGTGAAAGAGGAATGATGTTTTCACAAAAAAAAGGTTTTTTGAGATCAGAAGTTCAAAAATTGGAAAAGGCATGAGGTGCGTGAAATATTAGAGCATTGTGCGAAATGTGAAGTTGCGTGAATGATTTTTTACGCGCATGAAGAGAGTTTTACGCACAGAATAGTGGTTCTCGTGCCGGATCAAAAATGCCTATTAATATGAGAGGAACCCTTCTCATTTGTTAATGCTCGAAACTAAGAAGAAATCTCGTGATCTGGTGCGCGTCAAATAATATGTTGAGTATGTTGCGTGAAAAGAAAAAATTTTGCACAAAAAAAAAGGAAAGTTGCACGGAAAGAGAAAATGTTGCTCGAAAAATGGGAGTCGCGTGAAAAAAAAAATGACGCCAAAATTGAATTTTTACGCACAAGGCATTGGAATTGCGCACATGATATCCTAAAGGCTATGAGAAAAAATTGGAGTCTTCACTCGTATTCAGTTGTGCGTATAAGAGTTCTTACCAGCTTCTGGGTAGGAAAGTAAAGATTTGTACTTCAGAGATTACAACTATTCATTTGTGAAGAAGCACTGAAATACTGTAATTCCCTATTTGTGCTAAAAGGGTACACACGCGCTTTCGGATTGTTTTCCAAGTGCTACATGAGTGTAAGGGTATATCCTACTCATTCTATTCCACATCAAATGATTTTTTTCTAGTGGATTGAGTGGTAGTGGATTATTTATGTACCATACCAAGTATGTAGCTACTCTTTTTGAGTAGTGAACCTTGTAAATCTTGTGTTCCTGTGGTTGGGTGTGTTCAACAGAGATGAAAATCATTAATAGGAAGCGAAGGTTGTTTCAATTCGAAGGAAACATAAAATGAAATGATATCCCTAATTCACCCCCTCCCCCTCTCAGTGATACTTTGATATTGACTGGGAACTTCAATTGGTATCAGAGGGAGGTTACCTTCATTTATTCTTTGTTGAAGTGTTTGCAGAGAAGTTGTTATGGAAATTTAAATTCCGTGAACAGTAAAGGGATTCCGATTATCTATAGAATGAACTGTCACAACTAGAAGGATAGAATGATGCCATATCTTATGTCTCTTGGATATGAAGTTCTTGAAACTACAACAGATGGATTTCCTGCAATTGATGAAAATGTTCCTCTTACACCTGAGGATAAAAGGAATTTTGAGAATGATGGAAGAGTAAAAAATTCACTACTCTCATCACTTTCTGAGAGTGAGTTTTTAAGAGTGAAAGGTGTTGCTACAGCTGAAGGCATCTAGGATAAGTTGATGAACATCTATGAAGGAAAAACAAAATTGAAGAAGTAAAAACTGTAAATATGGAGGCTGAAGTATAAAGGCATGAAAATGGGAGAATCTGAATCTTTTGGGGATTTCTTTACCATGTTTAATGACATTTTCAGTACAATCAGATGTCTTGGTGAGAAGTTGGAAGATTCTACAGTTGTTGAAAAGATCTTGAGAAATCTGCCTGACAAATTTGATGCTACAGTCTCATCACTGGAAGACTGGGATCCAGAAACATTATCTCTTGATGATTTGTATAGTACTCTCATCACTTCTGATATGAGAAGATAGAAGACCATGAAGAGAAAAGAAAAAGATGAAAGATAAATGTCATTAAAGGCAGAGAAGAAAGAGAGGTCGAAGAAAATACATATTGAGGATGATGCTGGTCAATCTGACTCTGAAAATGAGGTATGTCAAAATTTTGATAAAATTCTATCCATGTTTTCTATAAATGTTAAAAGAGGCACAGGGAAGTACAATAGGAAACTCCCTTTGAAATGTTTTGAATGTGCAGCTATTGGTAACTTTGTGGTTAATTGCCCTCAAAAGGCAAAAGATTACATCAGTGATGAAGAAGTCAGAGGACCAAGAAGGTTATGGAAGAAATAGGGTCGAAAAGAAAAATATTCTGGTAGAGGTTAGAATAAAAATTTCTTAAAATCAAAAGGAAGATGCTTTTTGTCAAAAGATAATGAATATGATGATAGCGAGACTGAATAAGAAAAATCAGCTACTGAGAATGCGAGAGAGAGTACTTTTTTTTACAACAGTGAATAATGATGATTATGAGAGCAGTAGTACTGAAGAAGAAGAAACTCAACATGAACAGTATCTGAAAGAAGAACTGAAGGAATGTATGAGGAAGATCAGAAGGCTTGAGGAGGAAAACAAAAAGTCGATAAATGAAATTTCCAAAATAAACAATCAACAAGTTTTTATTGAGGTGAAAATCAATATAGAAAAACAGATTGATGATCTGAAAAATTCTCTTGATAATGCATAGATTCGTAATGATCATCATGAAGTAAAGATAAAAGAAAAAGAAGAAGAGTTTGAAATGTTCCAATAGAAACTGTCTAAAGCTATGGAAATGAATGTCAATTTCAAACATTCTATCTCAAAAGTTGGTGAATGTTCTAGTAAGAATAAACCAATGAAGGGTCCACAGAATTTGCCTTCGAAAATTTAGAGGAAATATGTAACTTGTTCTAATAGAAAAAAAGTTGGAAAGGCTATGTATGTGGCCAAAGTCAGTAATGCTGAAAAACCAGAAGTACATAAAAATCGTGTGTCCAGAAAGATTTCTATTACTATTGGTACTGATAATTTTGAACAGAAATCTGAGCTGGAAATGAGAGTTCCAATTGAAAATAGAAATGTTGATGGACAATAGAGTTCTATTAAGAAGGCTGTTGAGAGTCATGTTCACAACTCCAATCATTATAGAAGTTTCAAAGGAAAATATTCATTCTATGGTTACTGCTGCTATTGTGGTGGATTCGGACACACTACAAACATGTGTTGGTTTAATCAACATCATTAGTACTAGTCCACAAGTTTTGAAAGACAAGGATTGGGGGGGAGTCAATCCGTTCAAAATAGAATGTCTCTAAATAAATTTCAGAAGATATCTGAGAAGACTGGTTTGAAAGTTTAGAATAGGTTCCAATCACTAGAAAATGTTTGTGAAAGATGTGATCGACCTTGACATCTTTCCAAGGGCTACATTTGTGTGTTTCCAGAGCAACAAAATATTCTTTATAATTCTCAAAATCCATAGTTTTTAAAAGCTAAAAGGGATAGGTTTGATAATTTTGAAAAGATAAAGTGCATGGTTTTCTGGCTAGAACACATTGACTTTGCTACGAAATTGGAGGAAGGACAACAGAAAGTGAAGGAAAAGGAAGAACAAAAAGCTCTTGTTGTTGAAACTGCTTTGAAAGCTACAAAAGGAGAATGTACATGGATTCTTGATAGTGGATTCTCCTCTCAAAAATATTGTGGTGTGTGCAATATATGCCGGTTGCACGAAATATTTGTGGGAGGTGTGAAATATCAGTGGGATGCACGAAAAAATGAAGGTCGCACGAAATAGTAGCGGGATGCATGAAAAATCAGTACGATGCGTGAAAAGTAGAGTGGTGAATGAAATAGAGGAATGAATTTTTCGTACAAAAGGTGTTTTGAGATCAGAAGTTCGAAAATTGGTAAAGGAATGAGATGCGCAAAATATTGGAGCATTGTGCGAAATGTGAAGTTGCGTGAAAGATTTTTTACGTGCATGAAGAGGGTTTTACGCGCGGAATAGTGGTTTTTGAGTTGGGTCAAAAATGCCTATAAATATGAGATGAAACATTCTCATTTGTTAATGGTCGACACTTAGAAGAAATCCCGAGCTCTGCTACAAGTAAAATAATATGCTGAGTATGTTGCGCGAAAAGAAATAAGTTTGTGCGAAAAGAGGACAACTGCGTGGAAATAGAAAAAGTTGCTCGAACAAGTGGAGTTGCGTGGGAAAAAAACATTTCGCACAAAAAGTGATTTTTTTACATTCAAGGAATTGGAATTGCATGAAAGATATCCTAAAGGTTGTGCGAAAAATTTTGGGTCTTCATACATATTCAGTTGTGCGTATGGGAGTTCTTACTAGCTTCTGGGTAGGAATGTGAATATTTGTACATCAGAGATTACAACTGTTAAATTGTGAAGAAGCACTGAAATACTGTAATTCCCTATTTGTGAGAAGAGGGTGCACACACGATTTCGTATTGTTTTCCCAGTGATACACGAGTGTAAGGATATATCCTACTCATTGTATATCATATCAAAGGATTGTTTTCTAGTGGATTGTGTGGTACTAGATTATTTCTGTACCTTACCAAGGACGTAGGTACTCTTTTTGAGTAGTGAAACTTGTAAATATTGTGTTCCTGTGGATGTGTGTGTTCAACAGAGAAAAAAATCATTAACAGGAGGCGAAGGTTGTTTCAATTCGAAGGAAGCATAAAATGAAAAGATATCACTGATTCACCCCCTCCCCCGCTCAGTGATACCTGGATCCTGACTGGGAACTTCAATCTTTACTAGATCCATATATATAGGATTCTTTTTAGGTCTCATCTTGTTCAAAACTCCGTGATCCTTTCTACTCAATGCATATTCCTCCTTATTTTCCTTCCCGGGGTGGTAGTGTATAGTGCAATCATAATCATTGAGTAGTTCAAGCCATTGCATTTTCATCATGTTGAGTTCTTTTTGTGCGAAAATTTACCTCAAAATCATTTGATCGGTATATATCTCACATTTTACACCATAGAGATAGTGTCTCCAAATCTTCAATGAAATAATTACAGCTTCTAACTCAATTTCATGAGTAGGATAGGTTTTCTCATGAATTTTCAGCTGTCGTGATGCATTGGCAATAACTCTATCATTTTGCATAGGGACACAACCAAGTCCATTTTTTGATGCATCACTATAAATATCAATCCCAGCATTCCCTGACGGTAGAGTCAAAATAAGAGCATTGTCTAATCATATCTTTAGTTCTTCAAAAAATTCTTCACACTCTTTTGTCCAAATAAATTTAACCCCTTTACGTATGAGCTTGGTTAATGGGTTATCCAATCGGGGAAAATTCTGGACAAAAGACCGATAATAACCTGCTAAACCAATAAAACTACATACCACAGTTATACTCATCAGTGTTGGCCATTCTTGGATTGCCTTTTTCTTAGAAGGATGAACAGAGATTCCATCCTTGGAGACAATATGGCCAAGAAATGAAATCTCCTAATGCTGTAATTCACACTTGCTAAACTTTACAAATAATTCATGTCTTCTAAGAGTCTTCAAGATAATGCGAAAGTGATATTCATGATCTTCATAGCTTTTTGAGTATACTAAGATATCATTAATAAATTCCACCACAAAATCATTGAGATATTCCTCGAAAATTTTATTCACTAGATCCATGAATACAGAGGGTGCATTAGTCAATCCAAAAGGCATTACTGTAAACTCGTAATGCCCATAACTGGTTCGAAATATTGTCTTCGGAATTTCATCCTTCTTCACACACAACTAATGATATCTAGACCAAAGGTAAATATTTGAAAAGTATTCATCTCAATGAAGTTGGTCGAATAAATCATCAATGCGGGGTAGGGGATACTTGTTCTTTATTGTTATAGCATTGATCTCCCTGTAGTCAATACACAACCTCATAGATCCATCTTTCTTTTTTACAAAAAGGATAGAGGCTCCCCATGGAGAAACACTAGGGCGAATAAATCCACTATTACTCAATCCCTCCAGTTGTTTCTTTAGTTCCACTAATTCCACAGTGGCCATTCTATAAGGAGTCTTCGATATGGGCCTTAAACCAGGAATTAAATCAATGGAAAAATCAATTTCTCACTCTGGAGGATGTCCATGTAAATATTCTGGAAACACATATATATATTATTTTACAATAGGTACAACCTCTACTTGAACATTCCTTTCCTCACCCACAGTTATTTCATTCTCTTCCTCCATAATAATTGAATTTAGTTGAGCTACTGGTGGGTTTTCTAGATAAGAATTAGGTGGTGGCGATTCTGCTCTAATGAAAAGGTGTTCTTTAGCATCATCATCAAAAAATGTAACCTCCTTTTTCTTACAATAAATGTTTGCATCATGGTTCGAATGCCAGTCCATACTGAAGATTATATCAAATTAAATCATGTGTATGATGATGAGATTAGTAGATAAAGAACATTTATATGCCCTAATGGGAACTGATTCACCGATCTTTGTAGCAATGATACTTCCCTTAGGAGTTTTGACTGACAACTCCCTTGTTAAATTAAATTGGAAATATATAACTTTCTTAGAAAACTAGGAATAATGTGATGATACAGAATCAAATAATGCTTTTTATAAATGTGAGGAAACCATTAAATTACCAACCACTACGTCTTTTGGATCTCCAAACTCAGCAGTAGTGATCACACAAGCTTTTCCTTGATCACTTGGCTTTTTCTGAGGTATGATTCCCTGACGAATAGGACATTATTTTTCATAATATCCCATCTCCTTGAAATTGTAGCATTGAACATTGGTAGCATCTTTCTTTCCCATACCATCACCAGAAATATTTCCTTTATGTCCATATTTGTATCACAAACCCTTTCCTTTTAGAGAGGCACCAAGGTGCTTCCTTCTGAAATTATCACTGGGCGGAAATTTAATTCATCCCTTCTTCCCTATTTCCTTATTTCCTTTCACTAAGTGTTTAGATGATCTCTTCGTCTCTTGCATTTATTTGAAGTCATAAGACTTTGATAATTACTTTTTTGTTGATTGCACAGAAGACAATATCTTCATATGATGAGAAGGATTGTGATACTAATGTTCAATGGAGAAATGGTTTTAACCCATAGCATAAATGATCAATATTAATTCTTGGGTTACATATATATTCTAATGTATTCCATGCTAACATTGTTATTTTAGTTTCATACTTTGCGGCATTCTCATCCTCATTTTGCCTCAGAATCAGAAATTGTCTTTTTATATCTTCTCGATGGTCACGAGGAAAGTATTTTTCTAATAATTTATTTCAACTCCATTCATTCCATATTTGATACTTCCTCGTCATCCTTGGTGTTTTGAATCAATGACAACCATTGATCAGCATCTCCAGTGAGGCGCTAAACTACCATGATATCTTTTTCCCTTTCGCTACTCCCCAAAGCGTGGGATATTTTCTCGAAGGAATTTATCCATTGCACAACCACTAATGGATTTGTACTCCAATTGAATTTCGATGGTTGTTGCCTCGTGAAGAGATCTGTCATTGATCCTCCATGCTGTTGATCAGGGTGCTTCATACGGGTAAGGTTATTATTCATAACCTATGTGAGTTGTCCCAGTATGGTGATAAGCTGATCAGCACCAGTTTTTTGACCAGCTCAACTATAATTATCTTGAATAGGAGGGAAATCCCTACATGGAGTGCGTGCCGTGATACAGTTTCCATTCCTTCCAGTAGGCTCCATTTCTAAACAATGGCATACACTAGATTAGTTTATGAATCACAATACAGAAATCCAAACTTGCAAAACACTTGATATAAATTGAATAGTTTATGGATATAATCCATAATCATAAAAAATGCTTTTTTTGAGGAAGTATATACTCATAAACCCTTCATATTGGTTTGTAATGAAAATGAGAATTATCCAAAGAATATCCCCCGCTAGTGTCGTAACCAAGAGTGCATCAAGGCATGTTGTCCTACACCAGTTCCCATTTGAGTCTAGCTCCAAGGGTTGTTTTTAGGTTTTACCCCTATGTACATCTATGGTAGAGCCGCCTCTACCAGCTTGTATCCAGACAGAGATGTATTTCTTGGAAAACTCAAAAAATCTCTACAATACCAAAATTCTAGGAAGCTATTCTATATTAATCCTCAAAGTCTATATTATATCTATGTGCTCTAATCAGAGTTTATCTAAATCTAGTTTCCAAAGTTTGTACTAAACTTCCTTTGATTCCAACTGCAATTCCCCAACCCTAGTTACCCATATTCGGTGCATTATTACATAACATTGGCATGATCACAAAAATATCATGTCTTGAAAGACCGATCAGTTTAGTATTATGGGATAGAAGATTCATGCATGAGTTCAAATTTACAGCTTGAAGTGAAATACAACACAAATATATTTCATTAGATATATCTAATACTTCTAGATTATGCCTACAAGTCAGTCATAACTAACTTCCTCATATCCTGGGAAAATGAAAAATAAGAAAGGGGAGAGCTGAAATGCTCATTAAGGGTAAGCAATACAGCAGAATATAACACAAATATTAAGCATGGTGAATAATTGACACCACATGCCTTTACCAATAATAAAGATGAATACATTTATGACAGGAATATGAGATGAGTAAATAATGCCATAATAAAACATAATCATGGGTATTCTACTATTCGAATGACCACAGGAACCATCAATATTATTTTCATAATGAGGGAATGTATAATGCCAGACATTCAGAAAAGTTTTGTCAAGGCCTAGGCCAGGACGTCTAAAAATGATTAAGGCCTCGGCCAAAACCATATATCAAGATTGGGAAAGGCCTCATCCATTTCCACGTCTAGTTTTCTCATGAGATATACAGATGCATCGAGGAGCTATATCGGGATCCACCCGTCAATCACTTAGTCCAATATATTCCTCATATTAAAAGTTTTAAACATATCATAAACATTCGTTTTAAAAAAAGCATACGAAATTTAAATAAATTAACGATAAACTATGAATGGTATAAAAATAGCACATCCACTGTCAAACATATCAAAAAACCTTCAATAGAATATGGAAGTTTTGTATCATAAAAAATCAACTTTAAAGAAACTTAAAATCCATCAAAGGATATTGACATAGATAAAATCAAAACCCTTTTTAGAGAAATATCTCTTTCTATTGAGAAATCATTTAAGAGTAACATATTTATAAGGAAAAAAATTATATTGAAAATATTCTTATAAGCTTGTAAGGGAATAATTGATGATGTTAGAATGGAGGAAAATAGCTGCACCCACCGTATAAGTAAAAAAAATACTTACCTTAAATTTATCGAAAAGGTAAAAAAGTACCATGTTTGGAAAACGACGGAAAGATTATATTCAAAACACAAAGAGGTATAAATAACATTAACCCATTGTCTAGTAAATAGTAATTTTATTTTGAAATAAATTTTTATGAAATATTGATGTGGATGATAAAGAGGTCCCAGTAGACAATTACGTATAAACAACCACAGATAATGAAGAGACTGTAGAATTAACACTTACCGCATTCTTTTACTTGGTCAAGGGTAGGTTAACCTCATGTATAATGGTAAAATAATTTTTATTAAATTATACAATAATAATATACATTAATATGATATCATATATGATTTTTAACATTGCTTTATTAATAATATCTTAGTATTATTGTCATTCCGGTTGTTAAGGAATTCGTTTTCATTTATATACATTGTTTTGTGAGTCATATTTTTTTAAGGGATGTATCGTATTAATATCCAGAATGATATCACGTCATTAAACATTAATTTTAATCATCAACTGAAAATTAGTCTCGAATTGATATGATGTGGAAGGAATCTCATCGCGTTCGTGGAAACGGTAATCCGTACGTACGCACGAGTGACAATATCATTATTTTGATATTAAAAAATATATAATTAGATGTTATATCATATATAAAGAATCATTATCATGTTATATTTATTATTTACATGAATTGCACATCATTATTATACCCATCCAAATAATAATTTATTGAATAACAATTACACCATGACGTGGAGACGGTAATCCGTACGTACGCACGTATGGTGACATGTCATTCAATGGATGTATATAATATTGAATATGGATGTACCATATTTATAATAACATCACATAATATAGAAGATACTGCATTTATTATTTTATAATGGAAATAACAAAGAAAGAATAATTAGAATCAGAAAAGAACACGAAAGAGGGTGGTGAAATTATTACCTCCTCTTCAGGTTCTTCCTATTGATTTAATCAAAAGGTCTCCTTAAGATGTATTTATGACTAAAGAAAGGTCTCCTAGATGAACTAAGGAATTTTGAGAGAATATTTGGGCCGGGTTTGTTTGATCCAAAAGTCTTTGAAGGTGTTAATTAGAGATAAGGGGTAGCACCCTTTTATAAGAAGGGTCAGGGGCACCAGAGGAAAAGCTAGAAATATTATTTTATATTAAAATCATTTTCGGTTTCTAATGGATCAAAAATTGATTATTTGAAGGATAAGGTGGGGATGGGTCAAAAACCAATCATCAAATAGGTTTTAGTAAGGTTTCGGTCACTATATTAACCATAACTATTAGATTTCACTCTTAGATAAATAGTTTGACATTTACCATGTCTCTTTGTATTTTTATATTATACGGTTAATAAACATACCATATACTTCCAAGAGAACCTCAAGTGGTTCATTAATGATACACCTATAATTATTTATGTTCTTTGGCTGAACCATAGATATTTAATAATATAATATCAATAAATAGTATAATAGTTGTTTTAAAAACTCTTTAATGTCAATTTTGACAGTATTTGGTATTTTGTTTTTACTAAATTCATAATAGAATTACTACTCTGAGGAAAATTCATATAACCAAACTAAATATTTCATATTAACCTATAAAATTAGTGTAATTCATAAAAATTCTAAAATTACATTTATTTGGTATTTTAAAATATCATTTATTTTAATATTTCATTAATACGGTAATTACTGCATCATAATTGTATCATAAATAAATTAAATTATTTAATGTATAAAAATAATAAATAAAAACGATTATGTAGGAAATATTTTTAGCTTTCTAATGAATATTTATAATAGAATTTATCTTTTGTGTAACCCTATATTAAAAATGTTTTAGTTTTTAATCATTGATTTTAACTCGTTATACTCTTCTTTGAATTAAATAATAATAAATGTCCTTTTTTAATCAAAGTGGACCCAGGAGGTTCATATTTTATTCATAAGGTTGTTTTTGGTCGAACTATACTTATCCAATAGAATTAGGACATGTGTTAGGGTAATAATAATATC
Source organism: Viscum album (assembly GCA_963277665.1). Taxonomy (NCBI): domain Eukaryota; kingdom Viridiplantae; phylum Streptophyta; class Magnoliopsida; order Santalales; family Viscaceae; genus Viscum; species Viscum album. Next base: position 935,962,727 of record OY728164.1, on the reverse strand, counting down.
ATTTTCTCCTTAATTACCCTATTTACTTTTAACCATGGTAAATAAAAGTAAAAAGTTACTATTCATCAAAAAACATTTATATTATTGAACCAAATTATACTACTTGATAATAACCATGCCTCTCATATTTTTGAAATTCCACTCATAGAAGTGGTAAATTTAAGTTTTTTTGTGAATTTTCAAATTTTCCTAGGAGGTGGGTAAAAGACTGTGAAAAGTTCAATAAAATTTTTATATATCTAAAATTATTATAAACAGACTCCAATGAATTACATTGAACATATATAGGTATTATATATCTTTTTTGACCCAAAATAAATTTAAAAAAAATACATAATTATTTAACTTAAAATCCTATTTTAAACTATTACTCAGTGTTTTTCAATATTCTTAAAAAATTGAATGTTTTCAAGGAAATTAAATAAAATTCACCCTAGGCTAATTTTGATATTACGAATCCAAAAATGAAGACCATTTTGAGAGAAACAATTTATAAAAATTCAAAAAGTGGGTATTACTATTCATAACGGATAGTTTGATTGGTTGTGGTGTGTTAGAACTCGAAGTTGTGTACAACACACACTACTGTATTATTCAAAGATAAGAGTACAATGGAAGATTGGGGTGATACAATAATAATAATAATATACTTCATCAAGACACATAGATCAATTCTTTATAGATGGATTCATCTTCATTTATTAATTATACATCAATTATATAGGATTTATATTTACATAAAATATACCCCCATATAATATTGTCCTTATGTAATTATCATCAACTGACCAATTAATCCCACAGTCAATGGCAAGATGTCCAATTTTATAATAACACCAGTTGTAGCCAGAAAAACTTCATTTATTATTTTGTGTTGAAAATTTGATAGATTTTACATCTTGTTGCTTTCAGATAATATCATTATTCATCCATGATCTTTGTAGGTAACCAAAATTCACACTCTTCTTCACATAAAACATTGATTATATGGTGGATGTACCATTAGTCATCCTCACCCTTGACTAGAAAATAATATTTTTGGAACTTGTACTTTCATATTAAACATTATTAGTAATGTCAGATACTTTAGGAACAATGGTTACATATTTCAATGAGTTTAAAATAGGTTTATCTATATAAAACATCATTCTCTTTTTTCCACTCAAATAAGAATTCTTAGAAAAGAGACACCTTTCATAATCAATATGGGAAAATCTTCTAATATTAGTCTTTTTGGAAGAATTAGATTTAGTGTTCTCTATATTCCTAAAAATGACCTCTAACTCATTAAATTTCAGATTTAGAGAGTTTTTTTCTTTTGGAGATTTCACCATATCCTCACACTCCATTTAAGAATTATTAAAATATGTTTATTTTGGATTTTTTTAATTTTAGTACAATTTGAAGAAAATTCATGAAAATGAAAATTTTCTCATCCTCAACAACATTTAGTTACTCAGCACATTGACTCTTCATATTCCAAAAATGGTTATCATGCATCTCATTTTCATCTTGAAAAAAATTATTCAACTCCATAATTATTTTTCCAAAAACCTCTAACTGGGATTTATTAACATTTGTAGATGATATTGGTAAATTATCCAATGCATGGAAAATTTCGGTATAATATTTCCTAGTCACATACTTCTAAAAAATATTTCATTGTAATTATCTATCAATAAATGTGAATATTTCATTTCAATGTAATAAATACTATGTTTTTATTTTTCATCTCGAATGAACATCTAATCCTTGTCTTGGATTTCCATATGAGAGTAATTAATACTCATTGTATGTTTATGTTATTCATAATGTGTATGAATTATCTCAATATTGACATTCTCGAGGTCTTCTTTCTCTCACACATTTCTTCGGAATTCTTATTCAATATAGAATAAATTTTTCTTCCAAATTGATACAATTCCTTTTTCGGCTTCAATAATTTTTATAAGAAGTTTCCATCACTGAAACTTATTTTCTATAGCTTGATCCAAATCATTATCTTCCTTATCCATCTGTTATATTTCATCATATAGTACCTTGATAAATAAAATATATAAGTGACATCCTCTGTTGGAATATTCTTCATAAAATCATTAAATTTTGAATGATATTCACTATTTGATTCAACAAATTATTTTTCATCATTTCCTGAACCAAAATCGTCTATAGTACCCTTTAAAACATATTTAATATATATTAATGACCGACTAACACTCTGAGTCATTAATTTATAGGTTATCCTATTTCTTAATAAAATTCATTCTCAACAATCCTAACTCGTTCTTATGTCATTTTTTTATGATCATTTAAAAAACCTATTTTTTTACTAATAGTGATCAGAACTGTATTTTCTATATGAGACAACTATATTACTTATTTAAAGTAAAATATTCACTTCATATATGTATTATACTAAAAAAATTTACAATAATGAAGATCTAAATAGAGGTATAACCTTTTCTTTGATGCCCATTAATGATCCCAGTGGTTCAGATAAGTACAATGAGAGAAGTGGTTAGTTGGTGTACAAATGTTTTACTGATATTCTTTTATTCACTTTTACCCAATTTCTAATTCTAACCTCTTACATTTTTATAGGGAATTAATATTCCCTACATACAAAAACAATTTACAATATCAAAAACATAATGTAAATGAAGCACAATGAGTAGTTTTTTACATGGTTATTCCCCAATATGGGTTACTACATCCTTGTTGTGTTATGGATGATTTTATAAATATTTTATCCTCTAAAAATTAATCACCAATTACAAGTGGGCGGTTTACGTATAACCTGAAACCATGGTGGGTTGGTATGTACCACTTCCATAATGATACTAGTATCCCACAAGTGTTTTTTATACAGAAATTCCCCCACTATTATTTATATTCTAATTTCCCCACTTTTTACAAAGACAACACTAACACAATGAAATTGATCACAAGAACTTCAAGATTCCACTAACACATAATACTAATCTTATCTTATCATCCACTGTGATAAAATAAATTTATACTTTATCACTTCCACTGAAGGTCTTTGAATCCCACTAAATGCAATCAACAACACTGTATGAATGTTTACAAAGTATACTTTTCTATATTGTAGAAGATATAACTCCCACTTATCCTTACTACAATATAATAATTAACAACTGAATATTAATAAATAAACTAATTGTTTCATATTATTAGATTTTCTAAAAAAACATTTCTTCAAAATAGAAAAATACTACTAATAGTATTTTTGAATGGTAGACAAATATAAATTGTTTATCATTCATTCATGAAAGATTTCAATTATATTTTCATTATTGGAATACTCATCCTAATACATCATGTATGTACTGTCAGATAAATGATTTTCTTATATACCAAATACTAAAAAATTCCAAAAAATTCATCTTCTATAAAGGTTACTTATAATAAAGTACAAACTCCATACTTTTTCCCAAAAATACAAAATGTGGGGTTTTTCATTCTCCCCCCAAGTAAAAAAGATGTTGCAGTATGTAATATTATAAAATTTGCAACAAAATGGGTAGGTTCTTCAATTATGATAATAGTGCAATTCACAACCTTCACAACCTATCTATATAAATCCAAAATGCATCCTCACTAAGAAATTTTACTCATAAATTGGTATATCTTCTATTTTTGATAAGAATTTCATGAAATGAATTTGACGATTACAGAGTGAAAATAAAACCATCAAATGTTCTTAAATACTTCTCTCATGTCATACTTTACTTCCTCAAATCATATATGTGGTCTTCTCATCTACGAATGTGTATGTGAAACCCACTTCATACGATACTACCATCATGAAAGTATATATTTTCATTCATTATTCTTAAACACTTCACATAACCAAAACACATTTATCCTCTAACATATTCACGTAATAGTTTTATTCGGGTTAAAATTATCCTATAAAAGTAATAATAATATTGACACTGGTATTTGTAATTTACTATCATCATCATGAAATTAATAATGTGGTTGATTATCATGAATACATGGATCCACTTTAAGAACAATGATAAGTTATTAAAATATGTTTATATCACATTTTTCTTTCTCAAAATTTTGATTAAAACAGCTGTAGAAAATGATTTGTTATGCATAATTATAAACTTAATGAAACTCATTCATTTATCCAAATATCATAGATTTCCATTTGGTGAACCAACACATGTCCTCACTCCCTCAAGTTACCTTTCACCAGTTCTCACCTTCACTGAAAATATCAGTTTTACTTCCAAGGATATATATATGATTTTTTCTTCATAAAAAGATAAAAACAACATTAAATGAAATATAAATGATATACCAATCATTGTATTATTGAATAATTCATTGAATCCCCACACTGATTCATCCAGTGTCGTTTTATGGAGAATTCATGATGAAAAATAGTCCTCTGACGAGACTACTAGAGAAGAAGATGACTACACACATTTGGATGATCCTGATTAATCTGATCAAAAGAAACACTTTATTAACATATATTAAATTATCAATGATCATTGATTGGAATTTGTGTGTGCTACATAAATTCACCATTCAGTTATGTGCTTCATTATAATAAAATGCACTGTATAGACTACGTATAATTGTTTAGTGTTCCACATTATGTATACAATGGCACTACCTTGTTCCGACCCCCTTCCACCACCATGCCTCCCCACATTGTAGGTCACTATTTTTCCCTCATGCCTACATTCATGATACACATTCCTTATCCACAATTTCATTTTACCTTATTTTGTGGATCCAAGTTCCCACCTATGCACTGGTTACACCTATATCCCTCTATATCTAGAAGGTTATATATAGGAAAAAATATAGGAAAACATATTATCAATACAAAAATGTAAATTCAAAACCAAATTGTCTTCAATGGGAAGAAATACATATATATTTTTTAATGGTGTCCTCAATTTTTTCAGTTATTTGATGATAAAACATCCCAACTCATCAAAATATTATACATCACCACTTTTCTATAATTCCCTAGTGTTGAGATGATTGATAATCATGATCGTAAGGTCTTTTTGAGATGCTGTTAACAATTTGAATTATACTAAAGCAATTGAAATGTTTTTGGTACACTAAAAAAATCTATGAAATAGTCACATTTAATGTTGCATTATTTGAGGAAACTCATCCAATAAGAAAACATTCAAACATAAGAATAATTCACTAAAATAGTATTAGGGTAGAACTAAATATTTTAATCAGTTCCACATTGACTTTTTAATCATACATACATATTGTCGAAAATTACAACCCCAATATTACTTCAATTAATTGTGTTTTATTGTAGATAAACCCAGTGTAAAGTTCATAGAATACAAATTATTGTATAAATAATTAGATTTGATAAATAGAAGACATTATTCTGAGTTGTGATACTTTATTTTTGTATAAAAATTGAATATCTTATATGCACTACTTGCACACAAATATTTATGTTGGGTCATCATTTGAAGAATGAAAAATTCATATCAGAGTATTAGTATAATGACCCAAGATTTTTATACCTGGATATTAAATATTTTTATATAAATATAACATACATTACAAAAATACATGGTTGATCACTATAATAGTATAGTTTCATTAGAAAGTAGGTACACAATATTATAAAATGCTACATGATCTTCAACATATCGTAAAAAAATATTCCACATTAGTAATCTTAACATACAAACCATACTAAAAAACTATCACCATAACCTGGGGATGGGAAAAAAATGTTGAGATTATATGATTATAAATGGTATAAATGTGTGATATCAATGATCAGAAAATAATGGATTGAGAAAACGTCTATGAAAACTTTATCTTGTCATTTGAAAACCATACCCTATACATCAAATATCAAAATGTAGAGTCATAGAAAAAATATTTATATTTCACCAGACATGAATCATATGTAAATCAAATGACATGATCAGAGAGATAATAACGTTGGAATGAGACATAAAATTGTGGGATAAATATAAGAATATAAAATCTTATATATAGTTGTCTAGGGTCCCTACAAAAGTGATAATAGTGGAATCGATTCAATCCCCAAACAATCATAGTAGTAAATATTCACTCCAAAGACCTTAATAGTGGAAAATATACATTACTAAATATGGTTTACACTATATTCTAGTCTTGTATGACTCATGAGATATATATCTTCACCTAATTTGTTTAGTGGGAGATATAGGTTCCACCCCTCACATGATGAAAATAGTATATACGTGTGGAAAAATATAATAAAACATTCATCATATCAGAACCTGTGAAATTGAAATAAGTTTCACAAACATTTCAAGATATCATAAATATTGTCTATGCGATATGGTTCATCATTTTTTCATCATTTCATCATAGAATAACACATTAAATTAATAGGCTTTCATAATATAGATTTTTCATGTTATAATATGTGAATGAAAACAAGTTTCCTAATCATCTTATCATATTTAAAATTAACCATCCTAAAGAAGAGTAATAATATAAGCCTTATATCATATCCCCAGTAAAGTATATGTATTGTCAAAGGATGACATCATTTATAAAACATGATATTAGATGATCATATGGAACATTTCAGGAGGAAAAATAAATTTTTTCTAGAAATATATTTTTAAAAATAAAAATTATTAAAATATTTTAGGAATCCATTTCGTTTAAAAAAACATTGAAAGATTATATATGAATCTTTAAAATCATTTATATCATTTATATAGGATGATTCCATTTTTCTATGAAAAACACTTTCAAACAAAAAAATTCAAAAATAATTATTTTAAAATATACTTGAAAACATATAAAAAATATTTAAAAATAATTTTAATAAATGATTGGTGAAAATACCCTTTCCTATATGAAAAATAATTTTAAAATATAAAACATTTTCAAAATCCTTTTCATTGAAAATTATCATGGATTATTATGAAGGAATAAGAAATGTATGGATTATTAATAATAGGAGAGAATTATATTCATTCCAGATATGATAAAATGAATATTCCATTCACATTTTTTGGTAAATGAAAAATGGAATTTTTTTGTTAAATTACTAAATGAATACATTCAAAAAAATTTATAAAAATTCATATATGTGTAAACATAATAGCATCCCACCCAAGATTCCACATAATGTTTCCTCAAGATGGAATTCCACAAGACCGCAAGACAAACTCGCTAAATTCTAGATGTCGCTGATGTGCGGCATGGAAATAAGGTGTGTTCGTGGGTTGAATATTCCCTCATTGATCATATTAGAGTGAAGAAGTATAATGAAGCACTAAACAACATAAGCATAAGTAACCAATAGATATCGTAAGAAGAAAAACTCGTACACATGAATGATAAAGGGATAACTTGTGCAAGCTAAATAATGAAGTGTTACAACTGATGATGATTCCATATTAAAATCAGAATGCTAGGGAAAGTAGATACAAACATATTATAAGTCCCCCACCTTTTAAATTACTTAATATTGAGTTTTTAAAAGAATTCAAATTGAGGATTTTTTTAGGTTTAGTGTTTTAGAGATTTAGATCATAAATCATGCGTTGCATTCAACAATTAAACAAGGTGGTTACATAAAAGACAATATTCATTTTCTCCCACCAAGGAAAAATATTTAAAATAAAACATGGATTCTTTCTTGACACTTCCTCAACACTATCATCACATCATGTAACTTTCTCATGACATGTGAAAAACATTTCAAAAACATGGGATGAGCATAAAAAGATCAGTGTGGGATAAAAAAATACGGAAAGAAAACCATAGTCCATGTATACATAAGAATCAATGAAATCATACTTCACTTATAAAACATAAGCACTTTAACATACCTCATGAAATCATATGATTGATGAATAACTCATAGAAATAATAAGATATAAAGGTAACTTGAGGCATTCATAACATTCTTATGTAGGGAGTAACCCTCATTGTTACTTTTCGAATACCCATCACAGTATATTCTCTAAATATATTCAGAGAAACCTTAAATTTTAACTCTTTCGCATTACCCAATGCATTGTAGATCTATATCGGGCTCATCTACCCTTAATTTATCACGGAACCACCCGTCTTGATCAACAATTCCCAAGAACCATAACAAATTTGTATCACATAAAAAATGCAAAAAAGAAAACACAATATTAAAACATTTCAATCACAAGATATCAAAACACATTGATATAATATAAACATTATCAAAACCATTTTCAATACCAAAATAAAAGAAAAATAAAAATGGTATTTATTTTTCATTTTAAAAAAAAGTTATGGCTTGTCGAGGAAGCCAAAGGGGTTTATACACTGTATAAAAACATTCCCTTTTGTCATTTAGTAAAATGGTTCGTATAAAAATATTCATTTTGAGTAAAAGTTAAAGTCAAAGGGGTTTATACACTGTATAAAAGAAAGTTGTGTATAAAATAAGATATGCCTCAATGAAAGGAGATTGAAATGAAGTCCCTTACCTCATGTTCGACTTGACTTGATCATTCTTTAATATCCTAAATAGTAATCTAGAGTTAATTTATAAATTCTTAAGCAAATTTTTCAAGTTCATTATTCATTTTATATCACTTATTACCTTGTTATGAACATTATATAATCACTTATGTAAATAACGGTCGTTTTTTCGATCCTCGAAACTTGAGTCAAAAATAAACTTCCTATAATTACAAGTTGTTCGTGCAGTAAATTATAAATTATATCCAGAATTATATTCATGATGTAGATATCATAAATATCAAGTATATACATGAATTTATAATATTACATAACATTTAGAGGTAAGAAATGAAATGCACCATTGATGGAGACGGTAAGCCGTACGTACGCATGAACGCTACTTTCATTTATATTTTGTATTTAATGGAATAAAATCATAATGATATAAAGGTATGTTATAATTACAGTATAATATAATATATAACATCAATAACTCCATCCTTTATACATCCCACATATGGAATTAACGAATCAAATCACTTTGAGGGGGCGGTAGTTCGCACTTCCTAAAATGAAAATATCGCGTTTATGCAAAATGGAAACCACAAAGCTATGCCATAAATGAAAAATACAGAATCATAAAGAAATTACAAACATAACATATATCATATATAAATAGAGTGACATCTTAATGGTAACCATTAAAGGTGTTAAAATAAGATTGAACAATCATCGTTTCGTGAGGTAGTAATTCACCATCCATATAGACAATATGTTCTTTAACCATTAGAAGAAGGTGTGTGTAAGTGTAGCTCGAATCCTTATCATAACAAAATCCTAGTATATTTAAGATACTGGTGTTGTTACAAATGAAAGGAATAAAATGATTTTAGGGGTTGGAGAAGAAAAATAAAACAAAAGGACATAAGAGAAGACATTACCTTTAAATCGGGTAACTCCCCATGGTTTCAACCAAAAGGGTTTCATGAAGAGATTTCTGCCCAAAGTACGGATTATATGATTAAAAGAGGGATGTGGAGAGATAAAATTAGCATAGTTTGGCCAAGCCATTTTCCTGAGAGGTGTGGGTAAGGGGTTAGAGGTAGGGACCTTTTATAAGAGGGAGGATGGGCATCTTAGAAATTCTTGAAATGTTACTTTATTATAAAAAGATTTTCAGATTATTAAGGTCCCACAATGATATATTTCAAGGATAAGTTGATAAGGGCTAGAAATAAACCCATACAATAGGTTTTTGACAAGTGTGTGTCTTATATTTTACATTATCTTTTCATTTTATTTAGGTCGTCTATTAATGAGGTAATCGTTGCATCATCATGGTGACATAAATAAATTAATTTATTTACTGTCTAAAAATTATAAAAAATACTATTATACAGGAAATATTTTTTGCTGTCCAATGACTATTTATATTCTAAGATATCATTTACATAGACAGAACTAAAATTGTTTTACTTGGGTGATACATACTTTGGTTATACTTTCCTTTAAAAAAAATAAAATGATAAAGTGTCACTATCACCAAAATGTTATTCCATGGGGTCCCAAAGTTTGGAAAAAGGCATCCCATGGTTGGCCATGACACAATCGGTAGCATTAGAAAACATTTCGGGTTCATTTTATATTATTATGATATAATTTTATTACCCTTAATTATCCGATTACTAATTAATGAAGATAAATAATGATAATTACCATCATTACTATTCAGAATGTCCAAAAACAAAAAAGCCTTAATTAAATAATTTGGTCCATATGATTCCAAATATGGAATCTATTTTACCAGATTAAACACACATAAATTTCAGTAATTAATTTAAAAATAATTCCCATTGTCAAAACAAATAGCTCGTTTTTTGAAACAATATCTATCAAAAGGTTGGTACTTGTTTATGCCCAATTCCAAAGTAAAACTAATTACAATGCCGAAACTAGGATTAAATGGTAAAAATATATTCTAATTATACTTTAAAACCAATTAAAAAAATAATCTATCCACATAATTAAATTATATGAAAAAGTAGTTTTGAAGTGAAATGCAGTATTTTTCACTATTCATTAAAAATGAACATTTTTCGAAAAATACCAAAACTTTTTCCAAAGTAAATTTCTATGTCCCAATCCTAAAGAAAAAGTTTATTTTGACAAATAGAGCCTATAAAATTGTCAAAATTTTGATTTAAAAAATGTTTTCCATCAAAAGGTGGTAAAACAATCTTTTAAGAATATTAAAGTATTCTATGCTTAAGATTGGATTTATTCTCATTTAAAGACTCTAAAAAAATATCTAATTCATAAATAGACATAGATATGAAAATACATAATTCTTTACTTACATGGGATGTTACATCCTTACCCCCTTTAGAAAATTGCATCCCGCAATTTATTTACATATCAAATAAGTGGGGGTGTTTATCCCTCATGGCATTTTCAGATTCTCATGTTTTCCCTTCAATCATGTGGTTTTTTCACAAAACCTTTAATTGATTAATCACCTCATTCTGCAACACTTGCTCCCTGTGGTTAATAATTTGGGTTGGTTGTTCCTCATAAGATAGATTCTATTCCAGTTGAACTACCTCTAGACTCAAAAACTGAGATAGATCTGGAATGTACTTCCTTAGCATTGAAACATGAAAAACATTGTGTACCTAAGATAAACTCAGAGGTAAAGACACTCGGTATGAAACTGATCCAACTCTCTCTAGAATTTCATATGGTCTAATGAACCTTGGACTCATCATTGCTTTCTTACCAAATCACATCACACTTTTCCATGGTGAATCTTTGAGGAAGACATGATCACCAACATCAAAAGAGAGATCCTTCCTCCTGTTGTTCACATAACTTTTCTGCCTGCTCTGAGCTGTTCTCATGTGTTTCTGTATCATCTGAACTTTTTCTTCCAACTCTTCTACCAATGCTGGTCCAATCAGCTTCCGTTCACATAATTCATCCCAAAAAGCTGGAGTTTGACACCGCTTCCCATATAATTCCTCAAATGGTGCCATATTTATACTAGAATGAAAACTGTTATTATAAGAAAACTCAACCAAAGAAAGATGTTTGTCCCAACATCAATGATAATCCACCGAACAAGCACGTATCATATCTTCTAAAGTCTGAATTGTTTGTTCTGACTGCCTATCTGATTGAGGATTAGAAGTTTTACTAAAATTTAATTCAGTACCCAACGACTTCTAAAGTCCTTTACAAAAGTTAGAAGTAAACCTAGGATCACGATCAGAAACAATGGAGAGGGGAAATCTATGTAACCTGACTATATCATTAAGATACAAATAAGAATGTTGTTCTAGAGAAAAAGTAACTCGTATAGCACGGAAATTTGCATATTTAGCCAAGAGATCAACAATAACCCAGATTGCATTATTACCTCGAGGTGTCTTCAGCAATCCCACAACGATGTCCATGGATATATTCTCCTATTTCCACTCTGGCACCAGTAAAGGCTGAAGCATCCCTTTCGATAACTGCAGCTCTGCGTTAACCTATTGACAAGTTAAAAACTTCACAGTAAAATCAACAATATCTCTTTTCAGTCAATACCACTAATAATACTCCCAAATATCTCTATACATCTTAGTACTACCAGGATGAACTAAAAACGGAGAACTATGAGCTTCATATAACAACTCTCTCTTCAACTGTGAATCACAAGGCACACACAATCTCTTCCCAAATCTCAAAACACAATCATTATCAATGTTGAATTCAGGTAACATACACTTCTGAACCAGATCTGCCTTTTTCTGCAACTCAGTATCTTGCTTCTGTGCTTTCTTAATTCTGTTTGATAGTGAAGATTTCACTGATACCTAAAACAAAACAGAAGAAAATCCTGTACCAACAACTTCTACTCCAAAGTTCATCAAATCCTTAACCAATGGATCATGTTCCAAATTTAACATGGTTAATGAAGCATTACTTTTTTGACTCAATGCATCAGCCACTTTATTTGCTTTTCCTGGATGGTAATGAATTGTACAATCATAATCCTTGATTAATTCTATCCATCTCCTCTGTCTCATGTTCAATTCATTCTGAGTGAATATATACTCTAAACTGTTGTGATCAGTATATATTTCAAAAATTACTTGATAAAAATGATGCCTCTAAAATTTTAAACAAAAAACAAGAGTAGATAATTCCAAATCATGTGTGGGGTAATTTACATCATGTGTTTTCAACTAACGTGAAGCATAAGCAATTACCTAATCATTCTGCATTTGAACACAACCAAGTACTTTTAATGAAGCATCACTATAAATTACAAACTCACCATTCCTGGAAGGTAGTGCCAAAACTAGAGCATTCACCAATCTTCTTTTCAATTCCTGAAAACAATCATCACATTCTTCTGTCCAGATAAACTTAACACCCTTACTAGTAAGCTTAGTCAATAGACTAGATTAATGTGAATAGATTTTAACGAACCTTTGGTAATATCCTTCCAATCCAGGAAAACAAAAAAATATCAGTTACATTTGTGGGTCTTGGCCATTATTAAATAACTTTCTTTGAAGGATCAACAGTTATCTCATCTTTAGAAACAATGTGACCAAGGAAAGAAATTTGTTGCAACCAAAACTCACACTTGCTAAAATTTCCATACAATTTCTTTTCATTTAAGCTTTTAAAAATAACCCTTAAATGACATTTATTCTCATATTTAATTTTAGAAAACACCAAAATATCATCAATGAAAACAACCCCAATCATATCCAAGAACTAATGAGAAATTCTATTCATAAGGTCCATGAATAAAGCAGGTGAATTGTTCAACCCAAAAGGCATTACTACAAATTCATAATGGCCATATCTTGTATTAAATTCAGTCTTCGGAATACCTTCTTCCTTTACCTTCAATTGACGGTACCCCGATGTCATCTCAATCTTTGAAAAATACAGAGATCCTTGGAGCTGATCGAACAAATCATCAATATGAGGCAAAGGATATTTGTTCTTAACAGTGATGTTATTCAAGGCTCTATAATCAATGAAAAGTCTCATTTAACTATCTTTCTTTTTAAAAAATAAGACATGAGCACCCCATGGTGATGTTATAGGTTGAATGAATCCTTTATATAATAAATCATGAAATTGATCCTTCAACTCTAAAAGTTCAATTTCAGCCATTCAAAAAGGGGGTTTTGAAATTGGCTTAGCATCAGGAACTAAGTCAACAATAAATTATACTTCCCGATCTGGTATTATTCCAGGAAACTCATCAGGAAAAACATCAGGATACTCATTTACCACTGGCACATCATTAATCTGAACGGTTCCTTTTTTTTATACAATAAGTTCATGGTAACATTCATTTCTATATTTTATAAGTTTCTTATCCTCTTGATATGTTATCAATAGTAAGGGTTCATTCTTGTACACAACTTGAAAGTCTTTCTGAAAAAAAAAACTTCTTTCGCACTAAAATCAATCTTAGAATAGTAAACAGAGATCCAATCCATACCCAGGATAACATAAAACTCAACTAGAGGTAAAACGATATGGTTTTCAAGTAGGTTCTTTTCATGAATAAGGATAGGAAGATTCTTATAAATTCTTTTTGCCTCAACATTTCCCTCGGGTGTTTTAACCACAAGTTTAGGAGTTATTTCTTGAGATGGAATTCCCAATTTGCTAGAATAATTTTCAGAGATGAAAGAATGTGTAGACCCTGAATCGAACAACACTCTGGAATAATCTGAAAAAACAAAATAATTACCTGATACCACTTCATTTGATGGCCCAACATCTGCTGAAGTAGTTGCAAAGGATTTCACCACACCTTTCTGCCCATAGTCTGACTGATTCCCATCATTTGAGCTCTTTGTCAAACACTCGTTCACATAATGAACCATCTCATTGCACTTGAAACATTTCACTAACTGTAAATCAAAATTCAGTCTTACAATCACCCTTATCTTTTTCAGTGCAATCATGAGCCTTGTGTCCCATCCAACTACATCGGTAGCACATTCCAGAATTCAAAAGACCTTCCCCATCATGATTTTTACCACATTTATCATAGACTGAAAACATAGTTTTCTTAAAATCAGACCTTTTTGATGGATTCTTCTCTTTCTATTTCCACCTCGGTCTCTTTTTCTGTTGGTTGTTATAGAACAATTGATCATCAGCAAACAACACTTCCACCATCTTAGCACATTGAACAAGATTTTCATAACTTTTGAACTCACGGGAAGCTAAAGACCTTCGAGATTTTGAATTTAATCCTGAGTAAAAATGATTGATTTTACTATCAAGGTCTCAGATAAAATTTAGAGCATACCTTTCCAATCGAGTGAACTTTTCTTCATAAGGAGCCACTGAGTCGTCCTCTTTCCTAAATTCCAATAATTGTTTTTCCATCCTAAGTCAACAGCCTTAGGAAAATATATTTCAAGAAACATACCTTTGAATTCATCCCAGTAAAGAACATCAATCTCATCAGCGTCCCTAATATTTTTAACCATCAACCACCACTATTTTACTTCACCCTCCAAATGGTAAACAACAAGACTAACCATTTGATTGTCTGAACACCCCATAACATCAACAATCTTCTCCAGTGCTTTATTCCACCCTTCAGCTAGCACAGGGTCAGATGATCCTCTGAATGATGGGTGATGTTGCCTTATGAAATGTTCCACCATTGACATGTTCGTCTATGGTCGATCAAGCTGATCTCATGCATGGATACCACCACCATTTATCGCTTGAGTCAACTGTGTCATTGCTACAACAAACTATTCACTTCCAATTCCGAACATCTCAGGATGCTGATATGGATGGTCATTTCCTTTTTTATGGCTTCCTAGCACTGTTTCCCTGTTTCCTCTATGGAAAACCATTCTGAACAAACATGTCTTAGATTAAGTAAGACGGTAATCTTCAAATTCTATATCATTTCAATTTGACCATAAAAAAATATCTTTGGAAAATCATTTAATAGAATTATAACTTATAAATTTATCTAAACCGACCTCTGATACCGACTATAAGGCCCCAGCCTTATACATTAATTAATGTTGAGTTATTACAAGAATACACATTGAGGATATTTTCAGGTTATGAGTTTTAGAGAATTAGATCATGAATCATGCTTTGCATTCCACATTTAAACAAGGTGGTTACATAAAAGACAATATTCATTTTCTCCCACCAAGGAAACATATTTAAAATAAAACATGGATTCTTTCTTAACACTTCTTCAACACTATCATCACATCATGTAACATTCCCTTGACCTGTGAAAAACAATTCAAAAACATGGGATGAGCATAAACATCTCAGTAAGGGATATAAAAACATGGAAAGAAAACCATAATCTATGAATACATAAGAATCAATGAAATCATACTTCACTTATAAAACATAAGAACTTTAACATAATTCATGAAATAATAAGATTTAGGAATAACTCATAGAAATCATAAGATATAATGGTAACATGAGGCATTCATAACAATTTTACGTAGGGAGTAACCCTCATGGTTACGTTTGGAATACCCATAACAGAATATTCCTTAAATATCTTTGAAGAAACCTTAGCGTTTAACTCCTTCGAATTACCGAATGCGTTGGAGAGCTATATCGGGCTCACCTAACCTTATTTTATCATGGAACCACCTGTCTTCATAAACAATTCCCAAGAACCATAACATAATCATATCATATAAAACACGCATAAGGAAAACACAAAATTTCAACATTTCTATCAAAAGATATCAAAACACATTGGTATAATTAAAACATTATCAATACCATTTTCAATACCAAAATAAAAGAATAGTAAAACATGGTATTTATTTTTCATTTAAAAAATGTTATGGCTTGTAGAGGAAGCCAAAACTCAAATAATGGTCATGCCAGTGGAGAAGTCGTTGTCTCCGTATACGTATGACAAAAACATTACCTTTTTTCATTTAGTAAAACGCTTGTTATAAAAAAATCCTATTGAATAAAAGTAAAATTCAAATGGGTTTATACACTTTATAAAAGACAGTTGTTTATGAAACAAAATATGCCTCAATGAAAGGAGATTAAGATGAAGTCCCTTACCTCATGTCCGACTTGACTCGATCGTTATTTAATATCCTGAATAATAATCTAGAGTTAATTTCTACTTTCTTAAGAACATTTTTCAAGTTCATTATTCCTTTTATATCACTTATTACCATGTTATGAACATTATTTAATCATTTAAGTTAATAACAGTCATTTTTTCGATCCTCGGAACTTTAGTCAAAAATAAACTTCTTATAATTACAAGTTGTTGATGTGGTAAAATATCCATTATCTTCAGATTTATATTCATGATGTGTATATCATATATATAATAAATATACAGTATATACATGCATTTATAATATTAAATAACATTTAGAGGTATGAAATGAAATGCACTGTTCATGGAGACGATAAGTCATACATACGCATGAACGCTACTTTCATTTATATTTTATATATAATGGGGTGAAATCATCATGATATAAAGGTATGTTATAATTCCAGTATAATTTCATATATAACATCATTAACTTTATCCTTTATACATCCTACATATGGCATTAAGGAATCAAATCACTTTGAGGGGGCGGTAGTCTGCACTTCGGAAAATGAAGATATCGCGTTTACCCATAATAGAATCCACAAAGGTATGTCATAAAAGAAAAATACAGAATCATAAGGAAAACATAAAAATAATATATATCATATATAAATAGAGTGACATCTTAATGTCCACAATGAATGGTGTTAAAATAATATTGAACAATCATCGTTTCGTGAGGCAGCAATTCGCCATGCACAGAAAAAATATGTTCTTTAACCATTAGATAGAGGTGTGTGTAAGTGTAGCTTGAATCCTTCTCATAAAAACATACTAGTATACTGATGATACTGGGGTAATTACAAAAAAATGAAATAAAAAGAATTTAGGGGTTTGGAGACGAAAAATAAAACAAAAGGACTTAAGAGAAGACATTACCTTTAAATCGGGTAACTCCCCTTGGTTTGAACCAAAAGGATTTCTTAAAAAGCTTTCTGCGCAAGGTAAGGATTCTATGATGAATAGAGGGATTTGGAGAGATAAAATGATCAGATTTTGGCCTAACCAATTGCTTGAGATGTGTGGGTAAGGAGGTAGTGGTAGGGGCCTTTTATAAGAGGGCGGAGGGGAACTCTTGGAAATTCTTGAAATGTTACTTTATTATAAAAAGATTTTCAGATTTTGAAGGTCCCAAAATAATATATTTACAGGATAAGGTGATAAGGGTTCGAAATAAACCCATCAAATAGGTTTTTGACAAGTTTGAGTCTTATATATTACATTATCTTTTCATTTTATTTATATTGTCCATTAATGAGGTAATTGTCGCATCATCATGGTGTCATAAATAAATTAATTTATTTAATGTCTAAAAATTATAAAAAAATAATATGATGTAATAAATATTTTTATCTTTACAATTAATATTTATAGTCTAACATATATGTTACATAGACAAAACTAATTTTTTTACTTGGTTGATACATACTTTGGTTATACTTTCCTTTTAAACAAAATAAAATGATAAAGTGTCACTATCACCCCAAAGAGATTCCATGGGGTCCCAATGTTTGGAAAAAGGCATAAAATGGTCTGACATTACACAAAATTTAGAATTAGGACACATTTTGGGGTCATTTTATATTATTATGATATTATTTTATAAACCTTAACTACCTGATTACTGATTAATAACGATAATTAAAGATAATTACCATCCTTACAATTCATAATGTCCAAAAACAAATGATTCATAATTACATAATTTGGAACTTTTGATTCCAAATATGGAATCCATTTAAAAAAATTCCAAACACCTAAATTGCAGTAATTAATTTAAAAATAATTCCTGTTGTCAAAACAAATAGAGGGTTTTTTTAAACAATATCTATCAAAAGTTTGACACTTGTTTATGCCCAATTCCAAAGTGAAATTAATTACAATGACCAAAATTGGATTAAATGTTAAAAATATATTCTGATTAAACTTTAAAACCAATTAAAAAGATAATCCATCCTTACAATTAAATTAGATGAAAATACAGTTTTGAAGTGAAATGCAATATTTTTCACTATTCATTAAAAAATGAACATTGTCAGAAAAATACCAAAAATTTATTCAAAGTAAATTCCAATGTCCAAATCCTAAATAATAATATTATTTTGACAAATTGTTCTTATAAAATTATGAAAAGTTTGATTTAAAAAAAGGTTTTCATCAAAAGGCTGTAAAATAATCTTTTAAAAATAATAGAGTATTCTATGCTAATGATTGGATTTATTCTCATTTTAAGCCTCAAAACACTATCAAATTCATAAATAGACATATATTTGAATGTCCATGATTCTTTACATACTTGGGATGTTACACATATAGTTCAAGGTGAGAAATATATACAAAGGAAAAAACTAGCTACATCTAGAATCTAGAGAATATGCTCAGCCTTCTATACCAAAATCCATCGTAATTATGAATGTAAATCAACCATTGGAAATTGGAGTATTCCCTTTGATTATATATGAAACCATAATATTTACTCTGGTAGAAAAGGTGCTCGAGTATGGTGTAAGATAATAATCATAGTAAGTCATCAACCATAATGTCTTGACCATTTCATTTCATGCAATATAAAGTAAAAAAGTAAACTAGTCTCCTTACTAATTTAAATGAAAATTTCGAATAAATATTTAAATGTATTAGGATGGGTTCAATTTGGGTATTCTCTTAATTTACAAGCATTGACCTCATACATTGAGTTAAAACAAAATGAACACATATTTTTAAAGTGAGACGTAAAAATTGAATGAGGATAGTATATCACTAAGCATAAAATTCGACACAAAGGGAACATCCCTACACTTTAAAAAATGAGGACCATTTCACATTTTGAAATAATTTATTTACATTTTTTAATTCAATTAGAATCCACTTTAAGAAATATCGTGATACAATCACATCACATCATTAATAATCCTAAGAGACCATCAATGTATCGATCGAGGGGATCAGAATAACTTTAATTACAAGGATCCTATCTATGGTGACACTAGTATATAGTCTCGTGTTTCAATCTAGCATGTTTTGAAACTTATAGTAGTAATAAACCTCTATGTCTGTAACTAGTATAACATGATGGGGACAAAGTCTCTCTCAAATGATGGTACAACCAATTATTCTATCAAGCCCGTC
This sequence comes from Viscum album, assembly GCA_963277665.1. Taxonomy (NCBI): domain Eukaryota; kingdom Viridiplantae; phylum Streptophyta; class Magnoliopsida; order Santalales; family Viscaceae; genus Viscum; species Viscum album. The sequence continues at coordinate 935,942,956 of OY728164.1, read as the reverse complement.
CAAGGGGTCTCCCCTAGGTTACTGGTTTCACTCTTCTGGAAGCAAAAATAGATAACACTTGATGATCCCATACCAAACATAGATGATTTAACTCATAGAGTGTTTTCACGGAATTTGAAATTAAATAAGGATCCACAAGATTCCATCCCTGAGTTTATTATTTCAGAACCCCTTGTTATTTTGAAACTATGGTGAAGTGATAAAAATTAATGATCAATTATAACTTTTCTAAAATTAGGGAACATTTCCTAAATCCAATAATTTATAAAAATGAAAGTAAATTTAGTCAAGGATTTACCATTTTAGTGGTTTATTAAAGGCATGGGGATTAGAATTTAGCACTTTCCCCCATTGATTTAATTCAACCATTCCATCTATGGCATTGGTGTATGGTTTAAAATATAGATCCATATCCAATTAAAATAAAACTAATCACTTATGTATTTTTTTATGAGATTAAATACTAAAATACTACTGGTTTAAATTAAGAAAAAATGGTAAATTAGGCCATAATGGACAGAACACGCCAATTAGGGTGGTTCGAGTCAAGGAAAATAACCTCATATTTTATTTCCTTCTAGATAGGATCATAATACATGTGTAAAAATTCCTGGAATAACTTAATTAATGATTTGGTTGCATTAATAGAATGGACCAACAATAAGGATAATGAAAAAGTTATAGAAATAAATAAAATGAATGTAATGTTCCTCGAACACCTACATTATCCTCATATTTTCATCCCTCATCTAGTATAAACCATTGATCCAACATAGGTTGGAAGAAATCGATGAAACCTTCCCATGACCTAAAAATGGGGGGAATGAGATTACACCCAAAAAGAACAATATTACATGGGAATAATAACTTGAACAAGACTAGATATTATTAGAGATTGTACCACTATGTTGTCATTCGATATGACAATGAAAAAATTAGAGAAATGATAAAGGTGTTTCTTTAATTCCTTGGATGAGGATGAAATTAATGTCATGGGTGAAGAATGTGGTGAGGGATTCTAGGAATGCGAAGTGGAGGAATATAAATGGTTAAAATAATTTAATAGGGGAAAATTTTTAATTTCACCAAAGTTAACACATTGCATAGTTCTTTCATGTGGTTTTCCAAACTGTACACTATCCATTTCATGGTCAAGCAGATGGGGTCACATAGTTGTAGGAAAACTAAACCAGATGAATATGATTCTCCAAAGAACCTATAAAATCTATTATATAGGCTTGTAGCATATCCTCAATCACCCAAATTCTACGTTAGGATTTCCCTTCATTCCGAGGGTGAAATCTAGTACACAAGAGATCATATGAACCCATCAATTTTTACAACCCTTTCTATAATTGTGATTTAAATGAATGTCTATATCAAAAATGATATAATGGGGCGACCATGAAGTCAAAATTTCTCCCTAATGTACATCAGCTCGATCTCATCAATTGATTCGGACTCTCAGATATGTCGGAAGTGAAAAAATTTGGTCAACCTATCAATGATCTCTCATACTTCATCAATGAATCATGAGGATCTCAACAGTACTATTGATAAATCCATGGTGATTTCATTACATTCCACTCAATAGTGGATAAGGGATGTCAATGTCAAGATGGTCACTAGTGACATTCCTTCACCTACTCACGGGTGGAGCACCGGGTGATGAATCCTTATATTTACCTATTCATACCTAGACACCAATATAGAAAGTTTACATATCTATAAATATTTGTAAGACATTGATGGATTTCTAATACATAGTCATGGGACTTTTTAATATGTTATTCTCATATATATGGAGGCACTAATACATTATAATAGAAGAGAAAGATATCATTGTCACCAAAAACCAAACAGGGATGAGATTTCTCTCTTATGATTCACTCCCTCAAAACGAAGCCTTTAATGTAGTACACCAAACTCATATAGAACCACTCTAAAAAGGAGTATGTCATTACAATAGTTGATAAAATTGGATTCCCATGTTGTTCCTGAACCTCTAGATTAATCTTATAAAATAGATCCATCAACTACCACTCTATGATGGCCTCCTTGATGGGATTTATATTCATTCTTCTTTCTCAAGGAATCTGGTATTACATTTCCCATTCCCATTGTGTTTTCTAGATCAATTCAAATTGCGGCAGGGATTCGACTCACATACACTGTCTCGGATTCACGTGTCATGGTGTGGAGATGTATTTCATTCGTTTATGGTCCCTGTAAATGTATAGACACAGGTCCAATTACTGTAGTCATTAGTAGGGTATAATAAGAACCACATATTCTAGCTATAGGTCATGCCTAGTGTAATTATACTCATATGGACAATGTTGGTGGGCCACATATTCCATGACTCGACTAAATTCCATTATAACTAAACTCAAAATAATACATGAATCATTAAAATAGTCTATATAAATTCATCATGGATATAGTATAATCAAAATCTAATTTAATGTGAGTCTCTCTTTTAACTCATAAAAATATGTCTCACAAGCTTCATCCCTGTAAAATTTCACTCCCTTATTGGTTAGGCTATTGAGTGGTGCTACAAGGCATGATAAGTCCTTGATGAATCACCTATAGTATGCATCCATCCCTATGATGATACATATATCAAACACATTTTTGGGATTCTTCGATGAAACCACAATGATCACCTTCTATGTGTCAACTGATATGCCTTTCTCTAATATGATATAACCAATGAGGTTAGCCAGAGAAATTATCAAGGAAGGCATCCTTGAAATGTTCCCAAACTAGAAGGGATTTCCAGGGGCATCATTCCATGATCACTCATAATGAGACTAGCCATCTAGGTGGTTACTCCACCTAGTTCAGTATGCTTTATTCCAACTTGAAAATTTGAGAGATCTATATCACACTTATGTATACACATGTTCCACACAAGTGATATAGATGAAATCCGATAGAGATAGCAATCTACCTTGGATAAATAAGGCACAATATAATCCAAAAGGAGAATGATGTGGAACACAATAATATTGAGGAATATGGAACTCAAGAGAAAATAGTTACAGAATATTTCAAGGGGGACACTTTTCACAATCCAATATCCTCAACTCAAATATCTAATGATGTGTCAAGGGTTGTAACACCATTGGAGTACTCTACCGCTATGCCCAGATTTCGCATGGTTGTAGATGATATAAAATATTGTGATGAACCTATATAGAATAAGAGTAATAATAAAGTAAAGGATACTATAATTGAATCTCTAATTATAGATGGATATAGAATCTTCTCCTCTATTGTAGGCTGTACATCATAGATAGTCCTCAATCGAAACCCTGATATTTTGCCTGAAAAGTCTATGATGGGACACTCTATAGATGATGGAACACTGAAGCCTAAAATACTTATCCAATATTGCCCTATCATCCTTCTCAGCATTTATAATACTAGAATCCAACATTGAAGGGTGTAATTGACCCTACACCAAAGGGCGGTGCTGTAACGAAACCCCATTTACATGGAACTAGAAGAAAGGACCAGAAGACATGATGGAGGTGAATCATCCTTCTGCAAGCCATGCACTCAATCAGGTTCCTTATACAATGTGTATTTTGTGGCATCGCTTTCTACACTGTTGAAACATCAAAATGTTTTTTTCTGTGCCACATGGCTTGTTCATCCCTCGGTATTACCCTCAAAGTGTCACTTCTTTCCAAAGGAGAAACCACTACTCTTATTAGAAGTTCAACTGTCCTACCTCAAGGCACCTAATTCGTTCAATTTTATACATATTTTTAGGGAATGGTTAACTATCTCTACAATTGTGGTCACCCAAAAGATGTTCAGTAGTGAATGAATGGAATAGAAATCCCATCATTAATGTACCTCGCTGTAGTCAGTGCATGAATGGTTAACTATCTCTACAATTGTGGTCACCGAAAAGATGTTCAGTAGTGAATGAATGGCATAGGAATCCCATCATCAATTGTGGTCACCCAAAAGATGTTCAGTAGTGAATGATTGGAAAACTATCTCTACAATTGTGGTCACCCAAACGATGATTAATGATGCGAATAGAGAATTTTTTATAGAATAAAACTCATACAATTCATTGTTATAAGTGAAAGGAAATGTGGAATTCTTCCAATCAATGCTCTTATCCAAGGGTTATTGATAACAACTGGCATCGGAAAACTCTAGGCCAATCACAATGGAATATAACATGCGATCACTATCTGTGATGTGGAGTACGATAATGTTGTGGGAAAGTTACACTTATAACACCCTATAAAGAAGAAAAAGTTTTATTAATTTTCAGATCCTCCAACTAAATTATTTTTAAATAATTATCAAAGGGTATCATCGTATTATCTCAATAATTATATGTTAATTAAGTGATACAAAATAATAATGGAACAAAGGTCATATAAAAAGTTTGTTATATTTTCCAATCAGAGTTATTGGGAAAGTGAATCCAAAAAATCAATTGATCCTTCCTAACATGAAATTTATGTGATTATTGGCATGTATTGTCTTTCTATCTATGTATCTCATATCAATTGTAAAGGAAGGGGACCACATTTTATATTCCTGAGCAATCTATTATTATCTATCAATGAAATGATGAGTATGACCTTCTAGTGAATATTTTCACCCATATTATTGGTCTTGATACCCATATACTACGAGTTTCTATCTCAATTTCTTGGGGAGGAACTCACAATTAAGAATACACCCATTTTACATGAGTTTGAAATTGTATTTTCAAAAATAATTGCCTGGTCTTCCACCACATTTTGATTTTGATTTTTCAATAGATATCAAAATAGGCTCTATTACTATTTCAAATAAACCTTATAGAATAGACCCAATTGTGTTTCTGGAATTGAATAAGACAATTTAATAGTATCGTGACAAGTGATTCATACACCCTAGTGTGTCTTATTAGGGAGAAACTATTTTGATTTTCAACCTAAATGATTGATCAATGAGACTCTACATTGATTATCGAGAACATAACTAGATCACTATGAAAAACAAATATCCTCATCGACAAATTTATGACATTTTCGACCGACTACATGAAGAGAAATAATTTTCCAAGATTGATCTTTATTTAGGATATCATCTATTATGGCCCAAGAAGGAAGATATACCAAAGATGACATTCCATTAAAGTTATGGACAATACAAATTTATAGTGATGAATTTTTGTATAAAAAATTCCCCCACTATCTTCCTTAATCTAATGAATAGAGGCTTTAGATACTACCTTGAATAGTTTGTGGTAGTATTCATAGACTATAGTTTTTTATTTTTGAAAATAAAGTAAGATCATGAAGACCACTTTAGAGTTGTAATAATGACCCTGAGATAAGAGAATCATTATGAATAATTTTCCATGTGTAAATGCTTTATGTAGAATGATTAATTTTTTGGCCACATAATCTCAAGTGTTGGGATATCCCTTCATCCAGTATAATAAAAATTTGTTGAATGTTGGAAGAGACAAAAATGGATAATAAAGATATAATTTTTTCTTGGCTTTGCTGGATATTATCGACATTTTGTGAAATATCATTAATTATTATATTATCCACCAACCATTTTGACTTAGAAATGAGTTATGTTCATGTGTATGGATGAATGTGAAGATAATTTCAATGTGCTAAAAAGGAAGGATAGCTTGTGAAACTGTTCTCAATGTGCCTTGTAGTGGAGAAATTATAGTGATCCATAGTGTTGCATCCATGAAAGGGGTTGGGATGTATTCTCATGAAAAATGATATGGTGATATATTAATCCTCAATAAAATTGAAAATCCATGTGAGAAATTTCCAAACTCTTGATTTGAAGTTAGTTTTAGTAATCATTTCACTGAATATATTAAATAATTACCATTATTATGAATTCCTTGATATTTATACAAATAATAAAATTTAAATGTATATTGTCACAAAAAAGATGATAAATATCCATCAAAGAAGATGTTTGGAGTTGATTAAAGATTACAACTTCTAATTACATTATCACACTAGGAAAGTGAACATTGTTGATGATGATTTGAGTTGAAAGGACCATGCTAGCCTATCCATGATGAGGATCACAATTTATCTAATATTTATTGATTTTAAATGGATAAATCATGAAATTTTATTTGAATTGGTCAAATAATATCTTTCTCAATTTATTTTTCATCCATATATACAAGTGAATATTTAGGAGGAATATAAGAAAGATGTAGAACTACAAAAAAAGGTTATAAAGGTTCATAAATTCAATAGTGATTGTTATGGAATATGATTATTCATGAACAAGGTTTTTATTCCTCCCATACAATAATTAAAGAAGGACCTAATGGTTGAGGCTCATAGTTCTTCATTCACTTTTCATCCTAGAATCACAATGATGTATAAAGACCTAGAAGAGTATTTCTAGTGTGATGGAATGAAATGAGATGTCATCGAATATGCCTATCAGTGCTTAGTTTATTAACAAGTTAAGGCTGAGAGATAGAAGAATACTTAAATGTTACAACGATTACCCATACAGTATTAAAAATCGGAAAACATCACTATAGAATTTGTAGTTGGACATAACAAAGCATCTATTGGTTATAATACTATATTTAGTATAGTGGATCTCTTTATCAAGTCAGTAAAATTCATTTATCTTAGAGTTAACTTCTATCTTGATCAGCTTGAAAAGATATATTAAAAGGAAGTGGTATGATTTCATGAATTATCAAATTCCATTATATCTAATCAAGTTTAAAGTTTTATTAAGATGTTTTGGAAAAGTCTTCAATAGACTCTGGATATGGAGATAAGATTCATAACATCTTATCATCCTAAAAAAATGGTCATTCTGAGAGGACAATTCAAACTCTACAAGTCATGTGGAGTGCTTCCTCTATGGATTTGAAAGGTTGTAGGGATAAACCCCTAGCTTTGGTGAAATTTTCTTTCAACAATATCTTTCACTATAGTATTAAGATGGTTCATTTTAAATCCCTATCTTGAAAAAGGTGCATAACTTCAACATGAGAGGTTGAAGTTTGGGAATGAAAGATTTTAGGACCTGATCTTGAGGATGAAATGGAAGAAAAGTTCAGATCTATTCAAAAAAACATAATATAAGCGCAGAGTCGAAAAAAAGATATGACGACCACTGATGGAAAGACATAGAGTTTGAAGTGGGTGACAAGGTGTTTCATAAAATATCTCTCATAAATATTATAATGAGATTTGGAAATGAGGGAATGATATTCCATAGGAATATCAATCCTTTTTTAATTCTTGGACATGTAAGGAAGGTAGCTTACCAATTAGCACTTCCAATGAATCAATCTCACGTTCATGATGTTTTTCAAGTATCTCACCTGAGATTCTTCGTTTATAATCCTTCACAAAAACAAATCCCAAAATTCATAACACATGAGAAATATCATTCTTATTAAGTATAACCAATTCAGATTCTAGATCACAGTGAAAATGTTCGGTGAAACAAGACCACTCTCTTGGTTAATGATTTGTGGAGGAACCTCCAATTTAAGGAATATATTTCAGAAATTGAGGATATGATGGTGGAGAGATGTACACATCTATTTGTATTCATGTAACTAATTTCGAGTTCTAATTTCAGTTTAAAGAAGGACGGGGGGGGGGGGGGGGTTAAATAAAACAGATAGATATTTTTATGAAATATTTTATTTAGGTAATTTTATTTCTTCAACAGCTTCCATTACAATCAATCCTAGGTTAAGAGAACCACGAGATGCCCATAATATAAAATGACATTTTTATCCAAGATATTAGGTTAGTGGGAATAAGTATAATTAATTTATGAAAATGTATAGTAATGTCAGTCTCTATCAATTATTTATGAAGAATATAAATAAACTATATATTTGTATTTTGGTATTAGTAAAATGTATTAATTACAATTATTAAATGAAATTAATAAATAATCTATTTTATTTAATTAATAAAATATATTTTATATTCATCCAACATGTATTTTTTATATAGGGTATGAATGAAACCTATTTGATTTTTAAAAACCGAAATTTTTCAAAAGGGAATATCTCCAGATTTTAATGGATAACCCCATTTAATTTAATATATTGACACATAATAATTCTAATATGACAACAAAATTATGTTCGTTGGAATCAGGATATAAAAATATACATTGGATGAAATTTTAATATTTTTCAAATAACATTCATATTATGAAGGATAATAAAAATACAAAAAAAAAACTAATTTAAAACAAATTTTATCATTGAAATAATTTATATGGTTAAATAATAATATTAATTTTTTAAATGTATTTATAGATTATAGTATTATCATTCAGTATAATTTATTTCTCTAGGATTAATGTTTCTTTGAATTCATATATAAAAACATTTCAATATTTTTCAATGTTTTAACTTTTAAAAATCATTATCTCTTTCCGAAAATGGGATTAATTTTATATTAATTGTTGAGTATTATATGTTTTTAATTGTCAAAAATGGATTCCATATTCGGAATCAAAAATTACAAATTATGTAAATATATTTATTTTATTTTATGAAATTATGTATAGTAACTTTGGTAATTTTTATTAATATGATAATAGTTTAAATCGATTAATTAAGAGAAATAATCCTATTATAAAAATACTCTAACAGTAGTATTAACATAATTGGATAAGTATGTTTTGACCTAAAACTTCCTTGGGTCAAAATGGTGTCTATTGGATGCCACTTGTATGAGATTAGGACATTTAATTTATTTAATTGCAAGAAATGTTAAATATGTCTAACTCAACATTTAATAAATACATCATTTTTTATATTATTTTATACAGAAGATAAATTAAGTTGTTAATAATCATTTGAAATTGAAAATTCATTCTCTTATCATGATAATTTATCATTAATTTTTATGAATTACCTTAAAGACTTATATATTGATGATGTACAAATTAATTAATTAATTAGAAACTGATAAAAAATTATAAAAATTATTATAAACCTAAATAAACCCAAAAAGTTTCCAAAATATTATTTTATGAGTATATCTAGACCATAAATATCCAAGGATTGAGTTAGTGACCATTTTGGGCGTTATATAAGAGATTTTGAAAGTTTTATTATTTTTTTAATGTTATTTTAAAGTTGTCACATTCATTATTTTATAAGTATATAGTTTTAAATGTTATAATTTTAGGAAGTCAAATTCAAATAATAATATTATTTTGAAAGATAGTATATTTATCTATGTCGTAGTATTTTATTTTTAATTTTTTTAACAAATTATTATATAAAAAAATTAAACAAAATTGATGATGTTATTATTTTATTAATAGTGATAAAAAATAAATTTTATTAAAAATATTGAAATAAATATAATTTTGGATAATTAATATCTATAATAAATTTTATTGGTTCTATTTTCCACATAGTAATATAATAAAATATTTTGTTTGACATTAGATTTTTATCGTAATTTTTTTTTAAAAAATGAATTGAATAGTGTCAAAAAAAGATAATATTTATTGTTTATCCAGTATGAGAGTAAAATTCATCGATTCTTTTGTGAATTTATAGCATGTCTCCGCAGAGAATTAGAAATAAGGGACTCGAACAAAAATGAATAAATCATTTGATGTGCTATAAAGGTTGATATGGAGATGAGAGTAACCCATCCGTATTATGGATTTGATAATAATAGAAAAATGGAATTCAAGGGAAAATCTAATGACCAAAGTGAAATGAAGATGAGTTTTCCCATATGCTCAATGTGTGAAAAGAAACATGTGGAAAAATATGTAAAATGGATTAGTAATTGTTATATGTTTGGAATAGAAGGTCATCAAGTAGTTGAATGTTGAAGTGATAGGAAAATGATGTCTAATGATGTGAATAGAGAAAAGGCTACACAATATTCACCTCATGCACTTCAATGTTATAGGTGTAAGGAAATGGGGAATTATTCAAATCAATTCCATTATCCAAGGGTTACTGATGATGATCAAAATTAGAAAATTATTAAGGCCAAAAAAAAGCCATGTAATATGCGATAATTATCGGCGATGTGGATTAAGATACTGAAGTGGTCAAAGGTACAATTATAATGCACTCTAAAGTAGAAAATGTTATATTTCCTTCAGTTTCCACCCAATCATTTATTTCTAAATAATTTTCTAAGGGTATCACTATATTAACTTGTCAATTATATGTTACGTTATTCATGAAAACACCAAATGGAGCAATGGTCTCATAAAATGTTTATAATTATTCGAAGGTTGAAGTTTATTAGAATGTTATTCATGTAAATCTTGTGATCCTTCCTATGTTAGAATTTTTTGTGATTCTTATCATGGATTGGAAATATCTATATGGAGCTCATATCAACTGGAAAGGAAGGGAAGACACATTTCATATTCCAAATAAATAAATTATAATCTATCAATGCAAGGAATAGTATGACCTTCCAATGAAAGTTTCATCCATATTATGGTTCCCGATTCCAATAAATGAGGTTTATATCTCTTAAATGGTTTGGGAGAAACTCAAAAATTTGAAAACACCATTATTATGGGAGTTTGATGAAGTTATTATGGAATAATTATTAGGTCTTCCATTGAATTATAAGGTTGAGTTATCAAAAGGATTCATTCTGTGTGATATTTCTATTCGAAAGACACCTTATAGAATTACCCACAATTGAGTTGAAGGAATTGATGAAAAAATTCCAAGTGAATATTGACTATAGATTAGTATTCCCTAGTGTGTCACCTTGGGGAGTACCTATTCTATTTGTTATGAATAAAAATAGATCAATGGGATTATACATTGATTATCAAGTACTTAACAAGATCAATATAAAAAATATCCTATTCCACCTATTGGTGACTTATTCGACCAAATAAATGATGCTAAATAGTTTTCTAAGATTGATGTTTGTTCAGGATATCATAAATTATGGGTCATGAAGGATGGGATACTAAAGATGACATTCCGTAAAAGGTATTGACACTACGAATTTATAGTGATGACTTTTGGTCTTACTAATGCCCCTAATATCTTCAAGGATCTAATAAACATAGTATTTAGAGACTATGTTTATCATTTTTAGTCTTTATAGACGATATTATTTCTTATTCTAAAAACAAGGAATAGCATTATGATCACTTGAGAATTGTAGTGAAGTCCATATGGAAGGAGAAGATTTATGAAAAATTTACCAGGTGTGAATTTTGGCCTTAGAATGTTTCATTTTAGTGTCACATAATCTCAAGAAATGGGATATTTATGGATCAAAAAAATGAAAATCATTAAAAGTTAGATGAGACTAAAAAAAGTAACTGAGATCTGTTGTTTTATTGGTTTGGCGAGGGATTATCGACATTTTGTTAAAAACCACAATTAGATACCTGTCTTTAACATTTTACACCATTTATCACTATGGTTTAACCATTTTAGACTCCTTTACTTTTACTGTAGTAATTAGTTTTTAGTAAGTAATTCATTTTTTATTCTTCAATATAAAATGGTACAAATTAAATAATGTGGAACATGTAATTAAAATTTCGAATTCAAAATTATTATATTCACTTTCTAAAATTTATAATAATTAAATATTAAATAACAAATGTATAATATATCAATACATAGTTTTATAGAATAAGGTAATATATGTTCCAAAATAACGAACATAGGGATATTAAATAAACTCAATTTTTTAAAATTTCTATTGTTAGTTGTAAAATACTTAATTTCTATAAAAATTATTTCATAAATTTCAAATTCATACTGAATACTAATATTTTCATAAAATATTTTTTATTTGTAAAAATAGTATTTCTTCAATTTAACTAAATGTAATTTTTTTTACAAATATTCAAAAAATTCCTCCAATGTTAATATTTTTATTCTAAGACCTAAACTTATTTTAAATTTTTTAAATTAAAATTCTATAATTTGGGTACTTATCTTCTATAAAATATCATAAAAAATATTTGAAAATTTATTTATCATAAAAATTAGTTTTCAGAATATGACATATTTTAATTTAGATGTCATATAAATTATTAGTTAATTGGTATTAATATATACATATATTTAAATTTATATATATGAAAATTTATGCTATTATAAATTTACATATATTTATTCCAACTAATTCCATGGGGAATTCTTCATGGTTATACTTAAAAAGTATCATGGATCATATAGGTTTGGTGTCACATATGAAATAAACAATTAAAAATAATGGTCATTTAAGGGAGAATATAAACTGAAATCATGGGTTTCTATATTATATCCCATTAAAATAATTTCTTCCTTGGAAATTTTAGTATTATAATGACAATATGTTGGAAATTTGTTCTCATTATATCTCTATGATTATAGGTATCATTCAAAAACATATGTTTCCACTATATAACATTGTTCGGGTTGGTGGCCTTATTCAACATAATATTATGTCTCCAATACAAAATTTTTATATTTGGTTTCTCATTTGATAAATCAAGTTCTATTTTCAGATCTTATGAGTTTCATAATTGTGAAGGGTTTAGTATGCAGTTCATTGAAAAAGTTACATGAAACATATCATTTACATGTTAGAGGTTTCTAGGGAGTTAGAACTGATAAGACATAACCCTCGCTTGATCAAGGTTCTTTAATGGATAGATATATATTGGGATTACATTTCTTTATTCCCAAATCTCAAAACCTCCATCAAAGATGATATTAAGAGGAATAAATTGACTCCAAATTATTTCTCTACATCTCATCGATGATTATCCACCTAACTCGTATGTCAATATTTTTCATTTTTAAATTCTAGTAAATGGTTTGAACAACATTTCCCATTTCATTGGAAAATTCCATTCATAATATCTCCTCTCTCCAATACCATCCTAGCATATTGGAGTCTAATATATATCCCATAATGCACCTTATATTGTGTGATCTGAATGCTAAAATGAAAAATGTTGTTATTTGAGAAATCTACAATGGGGTATTAATCTTAATATAGAATGAAGTTCATTGAAACATATCATCTTATCCTAAATATATTGAATATTGTTCTTAGACTGACCATCTATCTATAGATTATAAGTAGTGTCGACATTATACTCTATATCCAATGATTTCGGAATACTTATCTATAATGTCAAGGTAAACCATGGATCCCAAATAGATATGATAGATTGTATTAATTTGTGTGGACTTACAAATTTGTTTGTGTGCATCATGGAATGTTGGTCAATATATAAATATTGTTTGATATAAATAAAATAACCATACTTTGTAATGTGATCTCATATAATCCAAACTAAATAATCGAAATTATATTTTTTGTGAGTCCTATGACGAAATGAATTATGTTTTACAGCATTTCTATAATGGTATGAATAATGGTTTTAACATAACCTTACAATTCTCACATTTATCCTTAACTTAGTATCATACCATGCATCAACATATAAATTCTATAAACTCCCCCAATATGTTTGTAATATCCTAGGTAAATATAGAATAAGAAAATTACCTTTTTATTCATATTTATGAAATAGATAGAAATTTTACAATGAAATGGACTCTATGTAAGATAGTATACCCGACATGAAATAATGGGTTTCTCCAAAGTCTAAAATTCGACGCAAATTATGTCAGACCAAAAAAAAGATATATTTAATATTATTATTTAAATATATAGTAATTGAATATCCGTTTGAATGATAGGAATGAATGATATTAAATAAATAATTAAAATATGTTTTAAACATGTTTATATAATTATTAATAGGTTAGAAAATTAATAATTACAAAAAAAAACAAATTGAATATAAAGGATGTGTTTTTTATTAAATACAATTTATGTGTGAATAATTGTGTTTACAGAATAACCAAACCACTCTTGTTGGATTTTATTAAGGAAATATATTTTATATATTATTTTTTAGACTAATATTATAAGTTTTATAGACATGATATAAGAAGAAATTCAATTTTATAAAGAAAATGAGTAATTTTATAAAAAGGCATTTTTACAGCATTTTGATGATGATCCCTTTATTAATTGAGTTTTTGTCACTTTTATGTGTTCATATTGAAAAAATAAACTTGTTCTTTGGAATCAGGAAATAAAAATATACATTGGTATAACTTTTCATATTCTTCTGATAAAATACATATTTTAATGAATAGTAAAAAATACATAATTTTAATTCAAAAATGCTTTTTCATCTAATTTATTTGTATTGTTAGATTTTAAATTTAAATTATTTTATAGTATAATTAAATTATCCATATATAATTAAATCCAATTTCTTTCATTGGGTGATTTTGTAAATTTAATGTAATCATAAAAACTATTTGTTCTTTTGAATGTTTTACATAAAAAACACGTTTTCTTGATCCATCAACGAGATTAATTTTAAACCAAAATTTTCAAATTATGTGAATTGAATTATAAAAAATGGGAATTTATGGTTGTAATTAGTATGGAATATTTTTTCTAGTTGGATGAAAATAATTTTTGATGAATATTAACTTTATTATTTTATTTACCACAATTAAAGATAAATATTGTACTTAAATATAAAATTTATATTATAAAATTATAAATTTACCCAAAAACATTTAAAAATATTATTAAAATAGTTATTATATACCATGGCTATCATTGGGCCTAAATATTTTACTTTGTAGCAAATTGGTTGTGTTTTTTGACATTTATAACATTTAATCTAATGTAATGAAAAATCTGTCGCAAATATGTCTCTCCTTACAAAAAGAATTTTAATTTGGGGTATCATAAATGATATATTTAAATAGGAATAGTACATATAAATATAAAAATATTAACTAAATCATCTTAATTTATTTATGATTTTTAGGAAATTAATATTTAAAATAAATAGTGACACAATGATGATGTTGAAATTGAATAATTAAATGAATAATCGAATAAATGTTATTAATAATATTAAAATAAATGTTATTTGAAAATATTTGATGTTATACGCTAATTTTAGGGATGAATATTTCATGTTATTACTGAGTTAATTTACATTTTTTAAAGTAATGTAGTTGTTATAATTTTTAAAAAAATTCATGAAATGAACACTGTCAAAATTGAAATTCTTCTTGACTTTACATAAAAAAATATTCCATTAAATTATATAATATTTATTTGAAAAGAAGATTTGAAATTTTTTTATTACTCTAAAAATGTCACTAATGACTCATTCTTTGGGTTTGTATCATGAGGTGATAATTATTGTAACTCAAAAAGTGTAAATTACTTGATAAAACGACAAGTGCTAAAAAGGTAAAACAAAATGATAATGATTAAAAAAATTTCAAAACGTGTATAATTTATATGGGATGATTTTATATGGACAAATAATCATCCTATATTATAAATAAATGAGTTTTTAGCCATTTGGAATTGATATTTAATTTATATTGATTTAATACTTTTAACAATTACAAGGGTACCTGTCCCATCTACTTTAAATGGCACCCACTACTCTCTATTAATAAAATTTAAAAAGAATTTTTATTCATATATTATATTTCCAAAACCCTTCCTATATTTCATCTCAACATTCTTGAGTCCAGTTTTAGGTAGAACACTCTTCATAGAGGTGTTATGGTGCTAAGAAAGTTTATCATCTGAAAGAAAGGTAATAATTTTATTTAAGTATTTCTATTTTATTTCTTCTTCAATATACATAAAATATTTTTAAACCCAAAGTAAATAATAAAAATATTATCCAAAATGTTATAATATGTTATTATGTTAATATCTTCATCTAAATTCATCTACACTTCCCTTAAATTTGAAATGAATTAATTGTTCGTGTGTACGTGTGAACTATCACCTCCACGAACAAGTCTAATTTGTTTTCCAAAACCATCCCTCATCACTAGTTACTATAAGGTAATTAATGTTCATACGTGATAATCATGTCATATTAATTATTACAATATTAGAATATGATAATTACATTCTTATTTTCTATATGTATAAAAATGATAACATCATCTGTGCATATGTGTGAACTATCTCCCCCATGAAGCAATGTGAAAAGTTTTTATTCATTAAGCCACTTGTATGATATATATATAAGTATATTTAAAAGATAAATATGATATTAATTAAATTATTTTTAGTATGTAATGATAAAATAATACCTACCTTTTTCCACAACTATCAATGAATAATATAAAACAATATTCATGTGTACGTACGACTTATCGTCTTCATGATTATAAATTTTTTCATTTATCCTAACCATAAATAATTTATTGATTTAAAAGTATAGGTTATGTATATAAATTATAATAATGTCATGAATATTTCTATTGATGTTAATAAATTATGACCAAATGCACTATTGACATCAAACCATCTTCATTTTTCAGTAAAGTGCCAAATATTGAAAAAACATCTGATATGATGTTAAATAAGTTTCCAAATTTTATAACATAGTAATAAGTGATACCAAGGAAGAAATAAACTAGAAACAGGCTCTCAAGAAATTATAAATTAATCTAACTTTATTATTAAGGAATATAAATATTGTACGTGACCAATAAGACTCACAGCAAGGGACTTCATCTCAATCTCATTTCATTGAGGCATATTTCAATAATAAATGCCACATTCGTTTATCCGATGTATAATAAACCACATTAATTTTTAATTCCATTCCATAGTTTTTGAAAATAATTTTTCACTATAAAGAATTTTATAAAATTGAAAACAGAATTTTTTTAACATACGTGGTTGCAATGTATTTTCCTCCATCGTGACCATATTTTTATATTTTGATTCCACCGTAAGTGTTAATGTTTTAATAGGAAAATAAATATCATATTCCATTTTCATGTATATAGGTATTGAAATGGGTTTTGATAAGGGATTTATAATCTCAATATAATGAAATGATATCTTATGATTTCAATGTGGAAATGATATTTTTTCTTTTATGCATGTTAATGTTTTATAATTATGTTATGGTTCCTAGGAATTTCCTATGAATAAGTGTGGTTCCTTGATAAACCAAGGATTAGTGGGCCCATGTTTTCTCTATAATGCACAAGGTAATGAGACATAGTTAAATTATATTATTTCTCCCATGAGATTTAGAGAATATAAATTTATGGGTATTCAAAATGTAACTATGAAGATTAATCACTATATATCTTTGATTGCTACAACGTAAGTATGATATTGATTCCACAAGTACTTTTATGATTTATTACTTCCAAGAAGTTTTTTTGGAAAATTATAATTTAATAAGGTATTTTAATGAACTTATGTTTTATGGGTGAAACGTTGATTTTGTGGAAAAAAATTCACGAGATTAAAATATTCTTGGATTAACGGTTTCATTGATTATTTCTATCCCTTACAAAGATTTTCATTCTCATGAAAATTTTTAAATAGTTTTTCATAGGAGCATTTATTGTTAATGGAAAATAATATATCATGATGAATTAATTTAGGATGTCCCTAAAAAATAAATAATATTATATTTCAGAAGGATTTCCTTTGGTGAAAAAATAGAAACTATTTTGAAGTTCCCACATTGCTTTCATATGGTTTTTGTTATATAATATTTATGGGTCAATTTTCTAAAACTCTAAACATGAAAAGATCCTCACTGTGGAAGAAATTAGTTTTTTAATAAAACCCTCGATTATTTAATGAATATGTTTTGGGATTTATAGTTTTTATCGGAGGTTTTCATAGATATGTTTTGATGTTAAGGAGATATTTAAGCATAAGTTACAAGTTATATATAAACACAGTGGTTAAAATAATAGAAAGTGTCATAGTAATTTTAGATATATTGAATGAGTTTCAGATAACAAGAATTAATATAACGTATTGTTTATTTTCCTCATAAGAATGTATACGTTGATTTTATTCATATACTCATTTAAACCTTTTAGTTTTAGTAATTGGGTAGATCCATCATGAACTATAGTAACAATCATTGTGATGGAAAATTTGATGCTTCTTTGAATAAGCAACCAAATGAAATTGGATCTTAAATGAGTATACTCTTTGTTATTATAAACCAACTATTGGGAGTAATGATTACCCACTTGAACATTAGTGATTTTTATGATGCATTATATCAGAGAGAAAAAAATTCCTATAGAATTTTAGGTAATATTGATCTTAAAGGTAGGCATATTCATCATAATATGTGTCAATGATGTGGTAAGAAACCACTAGAAAATTTCTAAAAAGGGATAATAAGGTTCTATATATGTGGTAATTATGTTCATAACGAAAGAACCTAACATGGAAGAAGGAATCATTCAATTGAGACCAAGAATGAGAATGGAGTTCTTTTTCCATTGTCAATTGAATGTTTTAAATTTGGATGTATAACCATTATAAAAATTTATTTCTTTCAAATATGGTTTAGTAATGGGATTAGAAGTACCATAAAAGTATTTTTTTAGTAATACCAAATTCCATTCAAGCTGAATATGTGGAAAATGAAAATGACATATGAAAGGTACGAATTATTTCTTGATGATTGTTTTGACATTATTGAACCTTATGAAATGATAAATGTTTATGTTTATATGAAAGAGGTATTGAAGAATAAGATGGAAAACCATGTTTAAAGGAACATGAATAATATTGAATGATTAATATGTTTACATTAAAGGGATTCTATAGTTATGTTATATATATGGATGATTAATTGATTAAGATTATTAATTCCATTTTGATGATGTCATTAGATTGGAAGACATTTTGAAGAATGTGTAACCCAAAAAATTGTTATTTTAAAATTTTATTAGAGTTAGAATTATCTTCTTTTTGGATATAATTATTAATATATGAATAAACTTTAGAGTTTATAAAAAAAATTTATTTTGAGGTAATTATGGGTTATTATGTTATGGCTATCAAAATCCAAGGTTTAAGATAAATATTGAGGATTAAACATCTTATGGTTATTTTTATGGATTTTATATCATTTTGGAAGTGTTATAAAATTAAATAATTTTATGAAAAGGATAAAATTTATGTAGGGTGACAACCTATCTCATTAGACAATGATGTGGAAATTTAACCCACAACTGAGATGCAACAAGGATTTATCTCCTACCACTGGCCTACGTGAAGTATGTGGTTAGTAAGAATTTTTCTTTTTTGTTAAATAGTTGATGAAAAAAAATAAGAATATTTTTTAAAAATATTTTTTCTCAAATGGATATCATTTATTTTGCGAAATTATTTGGCGATTAGGTTATAAATTTTAATTTTTTTGGCATTCCCAATTTTGAGAAATTTATATGATTAAGGTTAATAGAATACTATGTGATTGTTTTCTAATGGGTAATGGTTTAATTATATTTTTGATGAATCTAAGATTTTAAATTGTGGTCTTATTTTGAATTTGGTGATTTATTGAAATGATTAACCTATCATGGAGAATATTTGAGTAGGAAATTACATTTTTGGTATGACACATTAAGAGTGAATTATGTTATTTAGAGATAAATGGAAAAACTTATCATAGAAGAATTTTTGATCAAATGAATCGAAATATTGGGTTTCAATATTATTTATGATTATTTGAGGAATTTTAAGGAATTTTATTTGTTTACTGGTCAATGTTTATTTTGGGAATTATGGTTGAATATTAGAGATTAAAATTATTTTTTCCTCATCTAATGGTTTATCCTTTACAGAGAATTATTTTATCATATCCAATCCATATTTTTTTTATTAATGTTTCAAGATAAGAAAAATAAATAGTTAATATTTTTGTGGATTAGGTGATTCTATAGAATATTATTTATCTTGAATATTCGTCATTTGGAAAAAGATGATCTTCTTGTGGAATTTCTTTAATGGATGAATCTCTACTTGTTAAGTTTATATATTTAATTATGTTGTTCATCTAGGAATTAAAGTAATACATCAACTTTATTAAAATTACATTAAAACAGAAACATTATCTGTTTAATTTTCCTACTATGAAATCAAATATAGGTTATCCCATAAAAAAATTTATAGTTATATGATTATTAACTTCCTCTTAGCTATCATTTCTATCACTCTCAATCGGAACATTACTGTTAGTTTTCTCTTACATATGCATGTTTTCCTACAAGGAAACTAGGTATTTGATATCTCAGGTGAACTTTGATCTTCAATTCCATTCTTTTAAAGTAATGGTTTTTATTAAATCTTTTTCCAATTTTGGCTAGCAATGATGAAATTTTGAAAAGTGACACCATTGTTTTCAATAACAAATTTAAAAATGTGAGGATTCAATTTCCAAAATGGGTGAAGGATGTAACATCCCAAGTAAATATATAATAAAAATATTAAATATTTATTTATATTTATGAATTATATAATAATTTAATATTAGAAGGGACTCTATATCTGATAGTGTACCCAACACACAAAAATGAGTTTGTCAAAAATCTGATGTTGCACACAAGATTGACTCATACTTAAAAAATAATATATTATTAATATTATTATTTTAAGTTATAATTATTAAATTTCTATAAAAATTAAGGGAGTGTATGATATTAACTAAATTATTAAAATATGGTTAAACATGTTTATATAATTATTCATTGTTTATAAAATTAATTATAAATTAAAATAAAACCAATTGAATATAAAGGATGTGTTTTTTTATGAAAAAAGTTAATTGAAAATATTTTTGTTTATAAAATAATAAAATCAATCTTGTTGGATTATATTAATTAAATATTAATTAAATATTATGTTTAAAATTTATTGTATCTATTTTCTATACATTATATAATAATAAATTGGATTTTATACAAAGATGATGTTTTTTTCAAAATAACCATTTTTATAACCTTTTATTGGAGATCCCTTTTTAAATATATTTTTGGTCACATATATGTTATATTTGACTAAATTAACATATTATTTTTAATAGGGATATTATAATTTACCATTGTTTTAATTTTTTTATTTTTCTAATAAAATACTTATTTTAACGAATAATGAAAAATACTGCATTTTAATTCAAAATTAAAATTTTACCTAATTTATTTATATTTTTAGAATATATTTTCAAATTTATATATGGTATAAATATGTGATGTTTTTATAATTTAATTTTTTTTTCATTTGATGTGTTTTAAAATTAAAAGTAAATAGAAAAAATATGTGAACTTTTCAACATTTTACTTAAAAAACTCTTTTTCTCAATCCCTTAAAGGGATTAGTGCTAAACCTAATTTAACAACATCAGTGAATTTATTTTTCCATAAAGGAAAAACATTGTTGTACTATGAATGAAAAATACGGTTTAATATGATCAAATTAATTTTTGGTGAATTGTAACTTTAGTAATTTATTTACCACAATTAATGGTAAATCAGGTAGTTAAAGGTAATATTTATTTTCTAATATTATAAAATTACCTTGACACATTTTCTAATGATGTTGAATGAGTTATTATAGACCATTAACATCTTTGTTCTGAAATAGTGACCATTGGAAGCAACTTGGGTTTGATTTTGACATTTATAACATTTAATTTGAAGTAATGGAAATTGTGTCATTAATATGTCTCTCCTTACAAAAACAAATTAATAATGGGTCATATTATTGATATAATATACTATTAATACTTCAATGAAATCTAAAAATATTACCTTCATCCCGGTTATTTATTTATATTTTGTAGGAAATAAATAATATAATTAAATAGTCATACAATGATAATTTAATAATTGATATATTAAATAAAGAATCAAATAAATGATATTAATAATATTAAAATAAGGATAATTTGTAATATTTTATGACATACATGAAATTTTTATTTAAATGACATGTTTTTATTGAGTTAATTTTGTTTTTTAAAATGAATTAAGTTCTTATGAATTTTTAAGAAATTCATGTAAAGAAATGTTTCAAATTTGACATAATTCATAACATAAATTATAAAATATCTAAATAAATAATTTAAAATTAAAAAAATAAACAATCAATCAAAATTTTGAGATATTTCAATAATTAGAATTAATGAATCATTAATTGGTCTTTTGGAAAAAAATTTGTAATTATGTTACCTCTCAAAGTGTAATTTTTTTTATAAAAAAGGTAAGAGTTAGATGGTTAATTGAAAAGGTTAATGAATAAAAATTATTTAAAAATTGTATAATTATATATGAATAATTATATTTAGAACCCTTCTAATCCTATATTATAAATAAATGAGTTTGGACCCATTCAGAATCGAAATTAAATATATATTTATTTAATAATTTTAATAATTCCAAGGGTTCCCATCCTCTCTCCAATAAAAAGGAACTCATTCCTCTACATTAGTAACACTTGAAAACCATTTTTTATACCTTTATCTCCTCAAAACGCTTTCTAGATCCACTCCTCTTATTTAGGAGTCTGTATTCTAGGAATAACCACTTTTCTAGAGTTGTTAAGGTCTTAATAATGGTGATCATATAAAAGAATGATAATCCTTTTATTTGAGTATTTCAATTTTATTTTTCATCAATTTCCTTAAAATATTCTTCAATCAAGATTAATTAATAAATAAATTATAATTAATATTATTATATGTTATTATGTTAATATCATCTCCTAATTCAATATTCACTTCCATTAAAGGGGAATAGAAATAATCGTTCGTGTGTACGTTGGAACTATCACCTCCATAAACTGATCTAATTCATTTTACATTACCATATCTCTTTACTAGTAATTATAGTGGAATTAATGTAAATATATGATATTAAGGAAAAATTAATAAGTATAAAATAATAATATATCAATTACTTTGTTAATATTCATGCACATAAAACGGATAATATCGTTTGGGCATACAGATGAACAATCACCAATACGAAGAGATGTGACATGTTTTTATTCATTATATAACATGTATGATATATATAAGTATATTTAAAACATTATTATGATATTAATAGTTTTATGATCATTTTTAAAAGATATAATATTACTTACCTTCATTCCACAACAGTTAATTAATAATAGAAAACGTTACTCATGCCTATGTATAGATTACTTTCTCCTTGATTATAGAATTATTTATTTTTCATAACTATAGTTAATGGATTCATTTTTAAGTATTATATATGTATTAAAATGATAATAATATCAAGAATATTATTCTGGAGATTTATACCATATGACCAAATGGACTAGTGACATCAAACCATGTTCATTTTTGACTCAAGTATCGAATATCGACTAAACATCTCACATAGAATGAAATAAATTAGAAGTTTTTATAACAGGGTAAAAACTAATATAGAATAATTATTAAACATGAAAAATTTTCTCATGAAAATAGTAATTGACATAACATTATTATTCAGTAATATAAATAAACTACATGACGAGTGAGACTCACTATAAGGGACTTCATCTCAATCTCTTTTCATTGATATATATTTCGATAATATACACCCCCTGTATTATATGGTTTATAGTTATCACATTTTAGTTTTAATTTCGTTAAAGTTTTTAGAAAGGAATCTTTTTCTAGGAATCATTTTACAAAATGAAAGAAGGAATGTTTTTTAAACACAATCAACGACATTGACTTTTCCACCATCATGACCATTATTTGATATTTAGCTTCCTCCCTAGGACATAAAGTTTTTCAATGAAAAATATATATTCCCTTTTCATGTATTTTGTTATTGAGATTGGTTTTGATAAGGTAAAGATTATGCCAATATTTTTAAATTATATCATGTGATTACCATGTGTAAATGTTATTTCTTCCATCAATCTTGTAAATATGTTATGATTATGTTATGGTAACTATGAATTGTTATATATATGGGTGGTTTCATGATTAAACGAGGGTGGGTGACCACATGATAGCTCTCCAATGCATTGGGTAAGGAGATACATTAAATGATAAGGATTATCCTAATATATTTTTGGATTATACTGTGATACGCATTCCAAACATAACCATAAAAGTTACTCCCAATGTAGTAGTGAAAGCTAAAATTTAAGAATCATATGGACTCTACAAGTTAACTTTATGATGTATGATAGTTGATAATTATTTTAATAATCATATGATTTCATGAGGTTTGTTAAAGAATGAATATATTATGGGTCAAATGTATAATTTTTTTAAAATGATTTCATGAGTTTAAAATATTCATGGACTAATAGATTCTTTATTTATATCCTTTAAATATATTTTTATTCACATCCCATGTTTTATTTTTTTAATATGTGTTGAAATGATTAGTTAAAATGAATATTTGATGATGAAAAAATTGATGATGTGTCGTGAAAAGTCATCATGTTTTTTTAAAGGCTTTCCTTTGGTGAAAAATTGTAGTGTTTGGAAGTGTCCACATTTCTTTTTTATGGTTTTTGTTATGTAATAGTTGTGGCCTAACTCTCAAAACTATAAACCAGAGAAGATACCCAATGTGTATGAAATTAAATTATTAACTAAAATTCAAGATTATGAAATTATTAAGACTGAATCCTTATAATGTTATCCCAGGAAAATATTTTCTATAAATCTCTATATATCATCATGCTTCATGGATGAATAGGGATGGATGAGGTATGTGCTAAAGATTATTATCCTTAAATAATTATATATAAATGATCTATATATATATATATTTAATGGAATTTGTGATTTTCATCTGAGGGTGTATTATTTATTGAAATACGTGCTTTCAGAAACATGATAAATTTTTATCATTTAATTTTATATAAAAGCTATCATTTAAGAAATTGTTTCCAAAAATGAATCATTTGGGAGTTTCATTTACTTTTATGATACATATACCTATTGAAACATTAAATATATCATTGAAATACATGTGTTAATAAATTAAATATTGACGAGACTTCTTGACAGATTTATAAGGCCTAGTTTCATACAATGGAAATGTTGTCTAGTTATTTTTATGATTCGATGAAACTCATTATACCATAATTATCTTTCATAATAGTTATTTTACCTATGAGGTTACATAAAACCATGGAAGAAGATAGAGTTTTTCTAAAATAAATATGGATTTATATCATCCCATGGTTACAGAAAGATGTGGGATGATTATGTTTTCCATACTAGTGATCTTCAATGAAAGAATATGTTGATGAATATATAGCATGGTATTATTTTTTGTATGATATAATTGTTTACAATAGTTGTTAATTGTTATATATTTATTCAATTTCCTAATTATTATTCATGTATATCGTCATAAATGCATTTGAAACATTTTCCATGTTTATAATAAGTGTTATTATACTTCCTTAAAGACTAATAGTGGTATACAAGAAAATACATGATTGTGATTTACAAAATAATCTATGGAAATGATTTAGAATAAAAAATATATCATTATTTTTCATGATTTATAAAAATCATGATAGTAAGGTTTAACCTTACACCACAAGAAAATTTAAATACAACAAAGACCCTACCCTTATAAAAAATAAATGTGTAAAGGTTAACAATTATTTAATATTATACTGAGTGGTCAACATAAGGGTCATCAAACGACACCCTTATTTAGATTAACGAATGTAAGGGTTATCCCAACTTACCATTACTTGAAGTAAGGGAACTTTGAAGGTAGTTATGATTTTAAACTATCTATTAAAATTTTCATGATCATGTTCTATTTCAATATATCCTTACAATTATTGTATATGTATGGGTAACCTTCGTTAAGAATTAAGTAAGGGTTTATTTTTTACAATTACATGACATGAAAAAATTCATTGATCCCCTTATGTAGATGGCCTATTTAAAGGCATCCAATACTCAATTTAAGGGAAGCTTCTTAATTAAATTTATGTAATGAAATGAATTTCATTGTTAACTTTATATACATGGTCTATGTAAAGGTAACTGGTTGCATTAACATTACATAGTGAAGGAAATAATTGGTTATGTATTGGTAATCTAGATTTTTCAAAGGCTACATAATCGTAACCCATTATTTACCTATACATAGTGGATCAAAAATTGTAATACCCTTAAGGAGAATGTCCACATAATGGTAAATGTAATTATTCATTTGTGTAAATACCCATATGATTAAGCATTAACGAATTTCTTTAAAAGTTGTTCAAAACATTTTTAATAAAATTATTTAATTAGACGATTTAAAAATATTTTTAAATTAATATAAATGTTATAGTAGGATAATTAAATTTATAAAAGGATTATAAATTTAGTATCTACATTTAAAAAAATTTATTTATAAAACATTTTATTCGAAAATATTAAATTTTAATATTTCAAATACCATATAAAATTATATGTCAATTATTAAGATATAGAAATAGAAGATTTTGCTAAAAATCAAAACAAATAATTTAAAAATGTTAATATATAATGAAATAATGCCAATAAATAAATTATTTATATGTAAATTATGAATTTATCAATATTATTTAATTTTAATTTTTAAAATTAATGTTGGTTTATTAGGATATTATTGAATCTGCATGAATTGTTGTGTCATTAATATGATCAATGTTTATATTATGATAAATGTGAAATATTTTTGCAATATGAAATTTTTATATAATAAATATTCCATTTTTATTTTATTTTATAATTTAAAATATATCATATATTTTAAATAAAAATTCCATATAATGATATAAAAGAACAGATTCATGTTGTATTAAATAAAAAATTTATATATAGTAAAAAATATGGAATGACGATATGGTTGATGTAGAAAATTATAATGGTTATATTATTATATTTGATTTAAGAATTTTTCTTATTATCTTATCACGTGATTAAATATAATAAATATTCAATTATTTGAAATTTTACTTCCTAATATATTTATTTTTAATAAATTGATTACAAAATGTGAATATTATTCATGTATTAGATTAAATTGGTAAATTTCCTCTAGATAGATCATTGCATGACCTGATCGGTATGATAATAGATTTATAATTTCAAGTACCTTGACCTCAGTTTTTATAAGGACCCAGCCTTAAACCTTACTTAATATTGAATTAAATGAATAATTCACATTGAGGATCTTTTCAGGTTTACAGTTTTAGAGAATTAGGTCATAACAATTACATCTCAAAAGATTACATTGTAGATACTTCTACTAAGTTTCCATAAAAAAACACTTAAAAAGGAACATGTCTAGTTCCATGTTTTAGATATCATGTCTTTCCTTGATCCCATCCTTGACCCTATTCATCTTTAAGTCCTGTGGAAATCATTTCAAAAACTTTGGATGAGCATAAAAATCCCAATAAAGGATACACAAAGAAGGAAAACTATTAGTTTTTTAAAAACAACAAGTAAACCATGAGTACTTTACCAAAGTAATACTTTTCACCTTTATGAAGTAGTAAAAACTCTTCATCGAATAAAAGATCATTACTTACCCTTTTGTAACCAAACTATTACCATAAAACCCATATAAAGAACACATAACATATAAAGGTTACTTGGGACAAAAACATACTTAAATGGAATAACCATACGGTCGACATCAACCCATACTTAATGGAATAGCCATACGGTCGACTTCCATACCCAATGCATTTGAGGTTATAACGTAACCACCCGTCCTGGTATTCACGACACCACCTGTCATATGGATTATCACGTAACCACCCGTCAAATGTCCAAGTACCATTATAAGATCATAAGACATAAAACAAATTTAATGGAAATAAAACATTTCCACACTATGATCACAATATATCACATAAATATATTGACATAAAAAATTCATTATTAAAACCATTTTCAATACCAAAATACATAAAAGAGTATATGGTATTTATTTCATTTTAAAAACATTACGACTTGTTGAGGAAGCCAAGAACCAAATAATAATCACGGCGGTGGAAAAGGTCATTGTCACCACGTATATTAAAAGAAACATTCCTTTTTTTTCATTTTGTAAAATGCTTGGTAGAAAAAAATTCATTTTGTATAAAATTAAAATTCAAAGGGCTTTATACACTGTATAAAGGAAAGTTGTGTATAAAACAAAATATGCCTCAATGAAAGGAGATTGAGACGAAGTCCCTTACAAGGATAATTTTTTAAACTGAAATAGATCTATTATGTGTATTCACTATAATTACACATAAAAAAATTACAAATACAAGGTAGGACATAATAATATCATGACATAATTTGAAAGTAGGAGATTGACCCAAAGAACAGAAATTGGGTTAAGAAGTTCCCTTACAGAAATTCGACAGCCTAACGGTGTCACTTCAAAATTCAGAAAATGAGTTGATGAGAGATAAAAATGGTATCTAATCACTTGGACATAAAATTTACATCAATAAGGATATAGAATAATGTATCCCAACATAATATTATGTGAATTAAAAGACATAACAAAATAAGTCTTTTAAAAAGAGGAGGGTGAAAGGTTCCCTTACCGACTTGGGTAACATTCGAAACGTACACCCCAATGAAGAAGGGTCATACAATAAATATGTAAATACCCATAAATGAAATTATATTACACAAAGAGTATAATAACGAGGAGTACATACAACACTCAATTTAAATGGTGGAAAATGTAGCATAAATCTCACGGGACTAAAAGTGAGATGAACAATCCCTTATGAAAACTCAGCAGCCAAATGGCGCCACATAAAACATCAAAAAATGGATTGATGAGATCAAATAGTCTCTCATCATATGAAAATAAAAATTACAGTAAGAGGAATATAAAATAACATCCCCAAAAATAAGAAATATGAGCTTAAAGGAAATGACATAAAAGAGAGTGCTTAAAAAGAAGGAGAGAGGTATGATCCCTTACCTCATGTCTGACTTGTCTTGTACGTTTCTTTATATTCCTGAATAATAAACTTTGGTCAATTTATAATTTCTCAAGGATATATTTTAGAGATTATTATTCTGTTTATATCACATATTATAATGTTAGAATAATTGGTTAATAATGTGAGTTTATATCAGACGTTTTTGACGATGTTTGGCACATGAGTCAAAAATGAACTTGTTTGAAAAAGATTTTCCTTGTAGTTATGAGTAAATAATCTCCAGAATAGTATTAATTATTTAAATATCATATATATTCAGTACATATTCATTTTATACTACTCCATAACAATTGGAGATAAAAATAAATGAAATGCACCCTTCATGGAGACGGTAGGTCGTACGTACGCATGAACGCTACTTTCATTTCTTTGTCATATTAATGGAATTAAAAATAATTTGGATATATATATTATAATTACAGTATAATATATATGTTATATAGGTAACTTATGTTCATTAATTTCATTCTTTCCACATTCCATGTATTGCATGAACGAGTCACACCACTTGAGGGGGCGGTAGTCCACACTTACTCGTATGAAATTATCGCATTTGCACAACATGAAAAGCATAATGGCATGTTTTAAATATAAAATTCAGAAGCATATAGAAAACATAAATACCATATATATCATATATAAAGTATTGTGACATCATAATGTCCACCATTAAAAGTGTTAAAAGAAGATTGAACAATCATCGTTTCGTGAGGCAGAAATTCGCCAACCACAGAAACTGTATGTTCTTTAACCATTAGACGAAGGTGTGTGTAAGTGTAGCTCGAATAATTCACATAAAAGAATCATATTATATTGAAGATACTTCTTATGTTACAATATAAAGGAATAAAAATAGTGTAGAGGGTTGGTGAAGCAAAATAAAACAAAAGAACACATGTGAAGACATTACCTTAAAATCGGGTAACTCTTCTTAATTTGAGCTCAAAGGCTTCCTTGGAAAGGATTCTGCCAAAAGGTGAGGATTCAACGATGAATAGAGGGATGTGGAGAGATGAAATGGTCAGTTTTTGGCCGAGCCAAAGGCTTGAGAGTTGTGGGTAAGGTGGTAGAGGTAGGGGCCTTTTATTAGAGAAAAGGAGGGGCACTCTTGGAAAGTTATAAAATATTACTTTATTATAAAATGATTATCGGATTTTAAAGGTCCCAAAAGAAAATATTTAGAAGATAAGGTGATAAGGTTTCTAAATCCACCCATACAATTGGTTTGTGAAAGGTTTAGGTCTTAGAGTGTACATTATCTTTTCATTTTATTTAAATCGTTAAATAATGATGTAATCATTGCATCATCATGGTGTCATAAATAATTTACTTTATATAGTGTCTAAAAATTATAAAAAAATTATCATGATGTAGGAAATCTTTTTAAATTTCTAATGAATATTTATAGTCAAAAATATGACTTGTATAACCCCATATAAAATAATTTTTTAGTAAAACAACACATGTTTGTGACATTTTAATTTTAAGCTTAAATAAAAAACGTATTAATGTCATTTTCCCACCAAAGTGGCTCCATGTGGTCCCCAAGTGGACCCATGGATTTTCTTGGTCGGCCATGACACATCAAATGAGGTTAGGACATGTTTCTAGGTCATTTAATATTATTAAAACACTATTTTTACCTCAAATTACACTAATTACCTCTAATCACGATTAATAAACTTAAAAGTTACTATTCACCAAAAAATTATCTAAATCCCATTGAACCAAATTATAATTCTTAATGACAACAATGTATGTCTGATTTTTGGAATTCAAATCACAGAAGTGGTAATGTTTCATTTAAATGAAAAATCAGTGTCTTCAACTACCACTTAGTGGTTTCACGATTCATAAAAAATTGATGTTTTTCAGAAAATTACCAAAAACTCACCCAAGGATATAATTGATATTCCAAATTCAAAAATGATGTATATTTTAAAAAATTAAATACATATAAGTTACACTAATTAATTTAATAATTAATTCCCGCTGTTAGAGCAAATAGCATGTTTTTATGAAACAATAAGTATCAAAAGATTGACACTAGTTTAAGTCCAATTTCAAGATGAAATTAATTCCAATGACCACTATTGGATTAAATGGTAAAAATATATTCTAATTTCACTTTGAAACCAATTTAAAAGATTATCTAATAATATAAATATATTAGATTAAAAAGATGTTTTGAATTAAAATACAATATTTTTCACTATTCATTAAAAAATGAACATTATCGGAAAAATACCAAAAATTTACACAAAGTAAATTGTGATGTCCCGATTCTAAAGAAGAATTTTATTTTGTCAAATATAACACATAATATTTTCAAAAAAGTGGATTTAAAAGAGGTTCGTCATCAAAAGGCGGTTAATTGACCTTTTAGAGAATATTAGAATGTTTATGCTTAAAATTGGATTCATTCACATTTTTAATCCTCTAAAATTTATTGTAAAAAGAAAAAATATTTTACCAAACATATATAATCATTTTGTGAATTGGGTACGCCATCGAGCATAAAATCTCCTTTAAAGTTATATTAATAATTTATTAAAAAATATGGATAAATGTGAAAATGTCATATTCTTTATTTACCTGGGGTGTTACATCCTTCTCCACTTTTGGGAATTGCGTCCTCGCAATTTTAAAATTGGGCTTGGAAACATCATTGAAAATCCCACATCGGAAGAAGAGTCAGTAAAACAATCACTTTATAATAAAGAAAGAGAAGTACAAAGGTCACCCGAGTAAACCCATACTAGGATTCCAAGTATGAAAATATGGACATGGAGGAAAAAACAAAGGGTCATGTTCTGAT
Organism: Viscum album; assembly: GCA_963277665.1. NCBI lineage: Eukaryota > Viridiplantae > Streptophyta > Magnoliopsida > Santalales > Viscaceae > Viscum > Viscum album. Next base: position 935,911,261 of record OY728164.1, on the reverse strand, counting down.
GGAGAGTGATAGTAAGCATGTCTAGGAGATAGTTAACCATAAAAAAATCACAAACATGTGATGGGTTAAACGGTATTCGATTCCCCAGTAGGAAAAGTTAACAGACAACATTTTTGGTTTTAAGTTACTCTTCATTGAGGAATTTATTTTTTGAGCTTAACTAAATCATAATGAAACATACTTACTTGTCACGCAGACTTTCAACTTTTACTAGATTCCTTAATCAAACTCATATTTTCTTCAAAAGACGAGTATTTAGGAGGACTTGTTCGCATTAAGAGTACTATAATCAACTTCATGAGAATCACCTAATCCAAAAAAGATAACTATATATTTCCCATGTCTTTAGACAAAATCCAAAACCAAAATTGTTAGTATGAGATCAGATAATCCACAAAAGTATAATCCTTTACAAAAAGAAAATCTATTCTTAATCTAAAAAATTTGTCCAAAAAAACCCAAAGTTCAACGAAGACCATTCGATAAACAATTGTCCAAAAAATTCTCAAATTAAACCAAACTAAGATTAAAATCTAAATATTTGATGGTTTTAATCACATAGTCTTACAAGGTACGAATTAACTTTTATCTCTAAATAACATCAGTTGCTCTTAAATTCTCATACTGAAAAGTAATTAAACTAATAACATATCCTCGATGATAGGTTAATCATTTCCATAGATAACCAAAAATAAACATACTCTTGATTCCTAAAATCATCTAACTAAAAATAATTAGGAAAACTAACTAGGGACTTCACGTAGTCCAGCAGTAGGTGATAAATACCAGTCGCACTTTAGTTGTGGGATCGATTCCCGCAGCTTTGTCTGACGCGACAGGTTGTCACATGGTCTGCATGTTGTCCTTTTTCCAATCTATATAATTCTCAAATCATTCCCCAAAAAGAGATAAAATCATCAAAAATTACCATAACATAATTTAACCTCAATTTTATCTCATGCCTTTCACTTTTCATCATAACATATAGTAACCCATAATTACATCAAAAGTAAGAATCATATAAACCCAAATAGTTCTTTATAACTATGTCCACAAAAGAACAGATAACTATTCCTTGAATAAAACTTTCATATATCAAACATCAGGGTTACACACACTATAATAATTCTTCTAATGTAACCCCATCATCAAAAGAGACTTAATACTCTTAAGAATTTCACCATAACTCTTGAAGCCCTTATATGTTGACTTCTTACTCATTCAACATTCCTCATGATCCATTATCCATTCCTTTCCAACTTATTCTGAAATACTTCTTTCCAACAAACAAAATCATGAATCATTTCCTAAGATTCCAAAATAGGAAATCAAATGTTATGAAATAATCTATACCTTTGATTGTTCATTGTCAGTTTCTTCATCCTCAATCGGAATGGAATTAGGTATTGGTAAAAGAATATTTGTAAGATATTTGTGATCCTATTCACGAAACCTATTCATAGGACATGTGTTTTCATAATGACCATGCACACCACATTTAAAACATTCAGTTGATCCCTCAGAAAGAACTTCTTTCCCTTTCCTCGAGTCAACTGGATGCTTCCTTTTTCCATGGAAGGTTCTTGCATTATGACATTCATTTCAAAATCTATAGCATATTTCTGTCCTTTTGAAACATTTTCCTAGGTGTTTCTTTCCACATCTTTGACACATAGGTTTTTGAACACACTTACCTTTATGATTATTACCTGTAGTTCCGTAGGGATTTTTTTCTCGCATATATGATGCCTTATAGAAATCACCAAGGTTTAGGTGGTCAATCATGACTCCAGATAGTTGGTTGATGGTAAACACAAGATTTCTCATTGTATCTCCCATATCATTCAGTTGCTCACTCAAAAAACAGTCACAGTTTCCTTCACATCCACTATTACTATGGTGCCTACTAGATCCATCCATTTGCTGAAACCAAAAAGGTTAGTGTGAGTATATCAACAAAACCATCATGTACTAATGAGAAAGATAAACTCTAAGATATACTTACTCATTCACTTTATCTAAAACTAGGACACTTTTTGAAATCCTAACCATTATGGTAATGTCACTTATGCTTAAAGAATACCCTAACCTCTAAAGTTATCTAAACCGACCTCTGATACCAACTATAAGGCCCCAGCCATAAACATTACTTAATATTGAATTAAATGAATAATTCACATTGGGGATCTTTTCATGTTTAGAGTTTTAGAGAATTAGGTCATAACTATAACATCTCAAAAGATTATATAGTAGACACCTATACTAAGATTCCATAAAATAAAAAACACTTAAAAGGAAACATTTCTAGTTCCATGTTTTATATAGCATGTCTTTCCTTGATCCCATCCCTGACCCTATTCATCTTTAAGTCCTGTGGAAAACATTTCAAAAACATGGGATGGGCATAAAAATCCTAGTAAAGGATACACAAAGAAGGAAAACTGTTAGTTTTTCAAAAACCACAAGTAACCCATGATTACTTTACCAAAGTAATACTTTTCACCTTTATCAAATAGTAAAAACTATTCACTGAATAAAAGATCATTACTTACCCTTTTGTAACCAAATGATTACCATAAAACCCATATAGAGAACACATAACAGATAAAGGTAACTTGGGACATAAACATACTTAAATGGAATAACCATATGGTCGACTTTCACACGTACTTAATGGAATAGCCATACGGCCGACTTCCATACCCAATGCATTGGAGTTTATAACGAAACCACCCATCCTGGTATTCACGGTACCACCCGTCATATGGTTTATCACGTAACCACCCGTCAAATGTCCAAGTACCATTATAAAATCATAAGACATAAAAACAATATAATGGAAAAAAAACATTTCCACACTTTGACCACAATATATCACTTAAATATATTGACATAACAAATCCATTGTAAAAACCATTTTCAATACCAAAATACAAAAAAGAGTATAGGGTATTTATTTAATTTTAAAAACATTACGTCTTGTTGTGGAAGCCAAAAACCAAATAATACTCGCGGCGGAGGAAAAGGTCATTGTCACCGCATATGTTAAAAGAAACATTCCTTTTTGTCATTTCGTAAAATGATTTGTATAAAAAGATTCCTTTAGTATAAAATTAAAAGTAAAAGGGGTTTATACACCGTATAAAGGAAAGTTGTGTATAAAACAAAATATGCCTCAATAAAAGGAGATTGAGACGAAGTCCCGTACAAAGATCATTTTTTAAAATAAAATAGATCTATTATGTGTATTCACTATAAGTACTCATAAAACAAGTACAAATACAACATAGGACATAATAATATCATGAAATAGTTTTAAATAAGGACATTGACCCAAAGAACGAAAATTGGGTTAAGAGGTTCCCTTACAAAAATTTGATAGCCTAACGACGTCACTTCAAAATTCAGAAAATGAGTTGATGAGAGATAAAAAGGGTATCTAATCACTTGGACATAAAATTTACATCAATAAGGATATATAATAACGTATCCTAACATAATATTATGTGAATTAAAAGACATAACAAAAGAAGTCTTTTAATAAGAGGAGGGTGAAAGGTTCCCTTACCGACTTGGGTAACATTCGAAACGTACACCCCATTGAAGAAGGGTCATACAATGAATATGTAAATGACCATAAATGAAATTATATTACACAAAGAGTATAATAATGTCAAGTACATACAACACTCAAAGTAAATGGTGGAAAATTTATCATAAATCTCACGGGACTAAAAGTGAGATGAACAATCCCTTATGAAAACTCGACAGCCGAACGACGCCACTTAAAACATCCAAAAATGGATTGATGAGATCAAATAGAGTCTCTCATCATATTAACATAAAAATAACAGTAATTGGAATATAAAATAACATCCCCAAACTTAATAAAGATGATCTTAAAGTAAATGACATAAAAGAGAGTGCTTAAAAAGAAGGAGAGAGGTAGGATCCCTTACCTCACGCCTGACTTGTCTTGTTCATTTCTTTATATTCCTGAATAATAAACTTTGGTCAATTTATAATTTCTTAAAGACCTCTTTTAAAAATTATTATTCAGTTTATATAAAATATTATAATGTTATAATAATTGGTTAATAATGTGAGTTTATATCAGACGTTTTTGTCGATGTTTGGTTCATGAGTCCAAAATGAACTTGTTTGAAAATGATTGTCCATGTAGTTATGAGTAAATCATCTCCAGAATAGTATTAATGATTTAAATATCATATATATCCAGTACATATTCATTTTATACTATTCCATAACATTTGGAGAGAAAAATAAATGAAATGCACCCTTCATGGAGACGGTAGGTCGTCCGTACGCATGAACACTACTTTCATTTCTTTGTCATATCAATGGAATTAAAAATAATTTGGATATATATATATATATTATTATTCAAGTATAATATATATTTTATATAGGTAACACATGTTCATTAATTTCATTCTTTACACATTCCATGTATTGCATGAACGAGTCACATCACTAGAGGGGCGGTAGTCCACACTTCCTTGTATGAAATTATCGCATTTGCACAACATGAAAAGCATAAAGGCATGTTTTAAATATAAAATGCAGAAGCATATAGAAAACATAAATACCATATATATCATATATAAAGTATAGTGACATCATAATGGCCACCATTAAAGGTATTAGAAGAAGATTGAACAATCATTGTTTCGTGAGATAGAAATTCGCCAACCATAGAAACAGTATGTTCTTTAACCATTATACGAAGGTGTGTGTAAATGTAGCTTTAATAATTCACATAAAAACATCCTTGTATATTGAAGATACTAGTTTTGTTACCATATAAAGGAATAAAAAGAGTTTAGAGTGTTGGAGAAGCAAAATAAAACAAAAGAACACATGTGAAGACATTACCGTAAAATCGGGTAACTCTTCTTGATTTGAGCTCAAAGGCTTCCTTGGAAAGGATTATGCCAAAAGGTGAGGCTTCAATGATGAAGATAAGGATTTGGAGATATGAAATGGTCAGGGTTTGGCCGAGCCAAAGTCTTGAGAGTTGTGGGTAAGGTGGTAGAGGTACGGGCCTTTTATAAGAGAAAAGGAGGGGCACTCTTGGAAAGTTATAAAATATTACTTTATTATAAAATGATTATCAGATTTTAAAGGTCCCAAAAGGATATATTTCGAGGATAAGGTGATAAGGTTTCGAAATCCACCCATACAATTGGTTTGTGAAAAGTTTAGGTCTTAGAGTGTACATTATCTTTTCATATTATTTAAATCGTTAAATAATGAGGTAGTCACTGCATCATCATGGTGTCATAAATAATTTACTTTATATAGTGTCTAAAAATTATAAAAAAATTATCATGATGTAGGAAATATTTTTAGATTTCTAATTAATATTTATAGTCAAAAATATGACTTGTATAACCCCATATAAAAATTGTTTTATTAAAACAACACATGTTTGTGATATTTTAATTTTAAAATTAAATAAAAAGGTATTAATGTCATTTTCCCACCAATGTGGCTCCATGGGGTCCCCAAGATGACCCATGGATTGTCTTGGTCGGTCATGACACATCCAATGAGGGTAGGACATGTGTATAGGTAATTTCATATTATTTAAACAATATTTTTACCTTAAATTACACGAATTACCTCTAATCGCGATTAATAAACTTAAAAGTTACTATTCGCCAAAAAATTATTTAAATCCCATTGAACCACATTTTACTTCTTAATGACAACCATGTATGTTGGATTTTTGAAATTCAAATCACAGAAGTGGTAAAGTTTCATTTAAACGAAAAATCAGTTTCTTTATCTACCACATAGTAGTTTCACTATTCATCAAAAATTGATGTTTTTCAGAAAATTACCAAAAAATCACCCAACGATATATTTGATATTCCAAATGAAAAAATGGTGTCTATTTTACAAAATTCAAAAAATATAAGTTACATTAAGTAATTTAATAATTAATTCCCGCTGTCAGAGCAAATAGCGTGTTTTTAGGAAACCATAAGTATCAAAAGATTGACACTAGTTTAAGTCCATTTTCAAGATGAAATTAATTCCAACGACCACTATTGGATTAAATAGTAAAAATTTATTCTAATTTCACTTTTAAACCAATTCAAAAGATAATATAAACATAAAAATAAATTCGATTAAAAATTTGTTTTGAATTAAAATACAACATTTTTCACTATTCATTAAAAAATGAACATTATCGGAAAAATACCAAAAAATTATACATAGTAAATTTTGATGTCCCGATTCTAAAGAAGAATTTTATTTTGTCAAATATAACACATAATATTGTCAAAAGGTGGATTTAATAGAGTTTCGTCATCAGAAGGCTGTGAATCGGCCTTTTAAAGAATATTAGAATGTTTACGCTTAAAATTGGATTCATTCGCATTTTTAATCCTCTAACATTTATTGTAAAAAGTAAAAATATTTGACAATCATATATAATAATTTTCTACTTAGTTCTGTTCATTCCCGTCATTACAACGGCTAGGCGTTAACTTCAATTTAAAATAATATTATTTTATTATTATAGTGCAACGTAAGATTCCCAAGAAACTCGTTATTGCGTATTCGGTACGCCATCGAGCATATCATCTCCATTAAAGTTATATTAATATTTTATTCACAAATATGGATAAATGTGAAAATGTCGTATTCTTTATTTACCTGGGGTGTTACAGTTTTAATTGAAGTTAAGATATTTAAAATTTTAATTGTGTATATATTATTTTTACTATGTTTTAGATTTATAATGAATTCGATTCTCAATTGAGTAATGTATCACCCATAATTGGGATTTTGGGTTAGACTACCTACCAACCTGGAGGCTCATGCCAACTCTTGGCTGGTAAATGGGGTCGGTTTTCATTTTCTACAAGAATACTCAAGAGGATAACCCTTTTTCATTACCTAAATTATTAATGAACCTCATAAAGATGATCATCCAAATTTTTATGAATATGTTCTATTTTATTTTTAACTTGTTACTCAAACATGTGTGTTTTATAAATTGTTACACGTCAATATGGTTAGATAATATAAATTTAGTGGAGGGAATAGGATTCCACACTAAATTAATACAATAGTGAATGAATAAAATTTAATAATAGGTGAAAATATGGTGACATTAGAATATCATACAAACAATAAGTGTCAGACTCATTACAAAGTGGCACTTTTCTATACTTTGATCATCCAACCAGGTATGCAATAAAAAATTCGTGTGCATAATGATTATCTGGTGTCATAAATGAACATAATCAGAAACTTCATATTATCTTTTTAGCTGGGTCATGATAAATTTTTATGCACCTATATTGTCCCTTATTATCTAGTTTTTGGTGTTTTAATTGGGTTACAATAGTTTGGTGACCCTAAGAGGTTTTGGTTACCATAGGAGTAGAATTGAGTTTATAATTATGATCGATTTGACAAATATTGTCTTGTTGACTATCCTAGAATCATATATGATATGATTCGGATGATTCCCCAACTATAAAACTAATTAAAGAGAGAAATACTAAAACAGACTCATTGATTAGTTATATATAGATAATTGACCACTAAAGTTTATGAGGATTTTCAAAATGGGGTCATAATTTTAATGGGATCCTATTTTATAAGTGTTTTTTTAATTGGAAATATTACATTATATGCTATTAATAAAATCTTCTTATTTATGTAATTTCATTATTACCATAAATATAACCATTCTGAAAAATCCATCATAAATTGATTATTAATGTAATCCAAACCTTTTAAAGGTAACATAAATAAGTTATTATAAAATACTAGAAATATATGACAGGTTGTTAAGTGAAATTATATTTTTATAAGAATTCAATCCTCAGAAAAAAGATGTAGAAATTTTTCAATAAGGAAATATATAATCTTATATAAACAAATAATAATTCATTTATGGATTCAATGGAATTAGATACAAAATGATTTAATGAATATTAGTCTCATATGCTCAGTATGATTGGGTATCCCAAATGATATTCAATATGATTGAATATGTTGATGACATGATGAGAAAAATATTTTACATAAAACATAATTCTTTATAGAAATCAATTATATTATTACGCCATATATATGATATATAATATATGTTTTTTACAATTTTATAAATTTTCAATAGGGAAATATTGAGAATGAATTTTATTATGATGTTTTCTTTTATGTAATGGAGAAAATGAGTTCTTGCATTGATAACATAGATTACTCAAGCCTAGATGAACATATCATAATATTTTATTTTTATTTTTTTATTAATTGGGAAGAGAATTTAAATAATAGTTGTTTAAATGAAATGGGATGTCTATTTTTAATAACTAATTTTTATGGTTTCATTAATTCTAAAACATAGTTTAATGAGAGAATAAAAATTCATTTCCATGGATTTATTTCTTTCATCTATGGAAATGTCCTTCAAAAGTAATTGATTTTAAGAATTGTTATTATTAATATATATGAATACCATAATATTAGAATGAATTGGATCTTGAATGATACTTTTAATTAATGGACAAAAATATTTATTACATTGATAACCTTGACACTTCATGCTTGAATGAACATCACATAAGATGCATATTATCTAATTTTTCTCTTCATAGGAGAACTAAAATATTAGTTGTTTAAATTAAAAGAGATGTTTATTTTTAATTGGCATGGTTTATTATTTTTTTAAATCTAAAAAATAAATTATATAAAGAATAAAAATGGAATTTTTTGGTTTGGAAATTTATATTTTTGTTGTATGTTTGAATTTTATGACAATGTGAATGATTTCATGAGAGGTTACATTATATTATTATAATGTTGGAAATATAAATGAGTTTGGAAAAACATTTCTACATTCTAATGAACTATGTATATAGTAAAAGTGAATAAAATTTCAAACCATGAGAAGAAAAGAAAGTGGAAATTTTTTTTTATTACTATACCTGTCAATTTTATTGAAACCAAAGGTCCATTGGTTGGAGGAATAAATATATAAAATGGTTATATTATACATGATATATCTGATGGATTTTAGGAAACTCTATTTAATATCCACATTAGGTATGAATGTTACATAAATTAATTCAATGAATTTTTGGGCATGTGATACCATAAGTTTATTTTACAAATTGTTATAAATATATATAAATTAATAAATAAAAGAAGAATTGATTAATCTAGAGGTTTAAATTCAAGACATTATATAAATAGTTACAAAATCAAGGATATGTATGTAAATTAATATAGCACGGTTAAATGAATCTAATTTAACAGTGTGTATGTTCATCTGATTTACATTAGAGAAGTTTTCCATTTACAGAGACTCTTTATTATTATGTTTGATATGATTAATTTCATACCCATGGTTTATGATTCAAAAATTTCTATATCATGTTATCCGATTAAGATATAGATAATAGTATTTTATCCAGGGTAAAATGATTACATAATTATTTGTTAAAATATTGGGTAATGCATTCCTACCACCCATTAGTGGTAAATTTTAATAATTTATTGCTTTAAGAGTAAAATGTTTTAAACATATTGATTACCATATATAAAATAGAAGAAAGATTAATTTATATATTCCTACTATATTGATTGTGTATCTTAGTAAGTCATTGTCTAAAGAATATAGTGTCTACGAGGCCTATCGGAGTATGATTGGGCTTAGTGATGTTTAAAATTAACAAATAAAGGATAACACCAATCTAATGTTAAATTATTTTCCAATAATTATCCTAAAATGGATAATATATATAAAGGTATAACATAATGTAATATATTAAATTTAGTGAACATTTAGAATGTTGATATTACTACTTCCAAGAGGATTATAAAGGTATATGAATAATGAGTCTTTGAATAAATTTCATAAAATATTTTACTATATGTGATGTTAAAGAAACATAAAAAGAGTTTCATTTAGTTAACATGAAAATTTGAAGATTAATTTTCATGAACAATTATACCAACAAAAAGAAAAGTGAATGGCACTTGATATCATAAAATATTCTGGGGTATGATGTCATAAATAAATGTAAAGAGTTTCACTAGTTAATATTACAAAGTGTTATCACTTTATTATAATAGAGTTTATTATTTGGTAGAAAAGATAAATTTAAGAGTCACATTGATTAATTATTTAAATGTAATTGTCACAGTTTCCTAAATGATTTTAGGAAGAGAGATAAATAAAAATGTAAGAAGTTATATTATTCATTGAAATGTTTGATGGATTTGGGATCCATGGATAATGAATATGAACATAGAAAGTGCTTTATGTTTAGAACATATGTTCACATTATAACATTTGATGTTGTGTAGTTAAGAAGTATTAATATCATCAAAAAATATGAATAATTAGGAATATGATCCCTAAGTATCCCCATTATTAAAATTTTAATACTTCACGTATTTATTACTAATGTGTTTAGTAGGATGATTTTTTCATATGGTCACATAGATAATTCATGTGGTTACATTGATATGTGAAAAAATTATATATGAGTTAATGAGTTAAAAAACATAGAATGTATAGAAAACATAAGTCTGATAGAAATATTTATCATATATGATATGATAAATCTACTCTTATATTTGGTTTTAATATATTCTAAAATAATTTAAGAATGTTAATGGGTATCAAATAAATATAATTCCAACATTTTATCATTTTTTCACATCGTCTACCTAGATATATATATTTCATTTACATAAATGATAATTGTGCTCTCATAGTATGACATTGAGTTTTTCCTAAATGATGTATTTCATGGACTATCATCAGTTATGGAAATAAATTTGGGTTAGTGTATATATAATTGTTTTATAGAGATGTAAAATATTCTAATTGGGATAAAGATATTGAATAAATTCCTTTTTTTTAACTATATTCACTACTTAGTATACCATAAGGCGTGTAATAAATAGATTTCATAGATATCATAATGGTGCATGTATCATATTTTATTCCCCACAACTTGAGGTAGGAGCGATACCTATAGGGAGAACCTTCATAGATTGATATGATACTTAAAAAAGTTTATATATAATGTTATTGAATTATGGGGTGGTTGGGAATGTTGTTAATTACATATTAGATCGGATCTTCACCAAGATATGATGGTTTTTTTATACTTTTATTTTGATAATAAGGACTTGTATTGAGATAAACTCCCTTAGTGTGAGGGCACACCTAGATATTATATATCTATATGCAAAAGGGACATGTGACGCACTTATTGAAAATGGAGGAATGACATGTGATGTATTATTCAATCATATAAGTATACATATAAAGATACCAATAATGTTGAGTTGGATACACGGGATTGAAATACTCCATGTCCCTTGTCACTTTATACCAAATAAAAAGATAAACTATGATAATTCACATTTTCTTATGATGCATATTGGTGGACATTGGGATGGAGATATTAATTCCTGATTGAGATCACTCTATATTCAATTAGTACTTCTGTATCATTGATTATTTTCTACAGGCCTCTGTTTTCAAAGAAATTGGGATCTATATATTTGTATATTTTTTCGTATCATTAATGTTTTATAGGCCTTTATTTTGTTGACGACTAAATTAAATTGATTTTTGACTCATACAACTTCTCAAAAATCATTTCAAAGTTCATAAATATGTTTTTAAGGGTATTCAAAAGGATTTTTTATATTACATGATTTAAGGTGAATTTGGTGATAACTTTCTAAAATTATTTTCTAGGATACCCAAATTGAGTTTTGGAAAAATTTTCATAAGATATTTTATAAGATACAAAAAATGGTTTAATTAAAACATAATTATAATATATAGTTAAATTGGTAAATTGAAGGGGATATTACCTATACCCTTATATATATATATGATATATATATATATATTTAATGAAAATTATTATTTTCATATGAGGGAATATTATATTATGAAAAACAAAATTTTACAAAAATGATAATTTCATAACATTTATTCTTCCACAAAAGCATTCATATATGAATTCATATCATAAAATGAAATGTGTGGGAGTTTTTTGTTTATTATTCATATCCTAGAAGAATCATTAAAGAATATACTAAAACCCATCAGTTAATGCATTCATAATCAATGAGCTTCATCAAGGGTTTTATAAAATCCTCCATCCATATACTATAATGAGAGTATCTTTATTATTAGGATTAGATACACCTATAGGAACATGATTTATCTTTATTCGTTATACTATTCACAATGAAGTTATAAAATTATATAGAATAATAAAAAATCTTACTCAAATTTAGATTCATTCAGATTAACTAGTTGATACTACAAGAGGTGGGATGTTTATATTTACCACATTAGTGACCTTATCCAAACCCATATGGTGATAAAAATGTAGTAGATATTTGTTTGATGTATAGTGCCCAAATTTATAGTAGTCTTTCATTTGATTATAAATAAACAATTCCTTAATTATCTGATATGGAGATCCTCATAAAAATATTTATATTATTTCTACTACTTTTGATAACTATTGTTATTCTCAACTAAGTAATAAAATTTTATCACCGTAAATTTCCTATATAAATTATACATTTGATGGAACACAAATCTGGGTTCCAAACATTATAATTTCATCCTTATTAAATTTGATCTCAAAAAAATTGTTACCTCTTTTTACAGATCGATATCATATTTCTAAGCTTTTATGATAGTTATATAAATTGAAGGTTTAGATTTTACTTTGGAAGGATGGGATTTAACCCATATCATTAAGACATAAATATTAAATGTCTAAAAACCCCTGAGTATTGAGTCTTTTTAAATCACCATTATAGATAAGATATCATGATCTTTCCTACTTAGAGGATAATACACCATATTTTCCATCCCCGTGGGGTAGTGTATTAATTTGACATAAATTTTTATTAATTCCTACCATATCAAATGGAATACACCCAACTCTTTATGTTGGAATATATATTTCATGGTCTTCTTATCAGTATATATCACACTATTCTCTATAGAGACAATTCTGTTAAATCATTAATGAAAATATCACATTCCCAAGCTTTAAATCCTATAGAGGGTAACGTTTCTTGTGAGTATTTAATTATAATGATTCATAAGAAATTACGTTATCTTTTCTCATGAGGATTAAATATAATCCCTTAATACGAAAATCATTTAATATTATTAACCCTTACCGAATTCATTGTAATGTAAGTATAAGAGTATTGAAAAAGGTCTTCTTTATTTCATTGAAACCTTCTACACATTACTCTATCAAAAGGGGATTCAATCCCTTCAATGTCAACATTGATATTAGATTTCATAGCCATGTTAAATTTCTCACAAAGATACAATAATTTCATTATAACCAAAGAAAACTTCGGATCAAAGTAAAAGTGGTTATTTTTTCCATTTCACAATAACCTCAAAATTTGATGGATCTTCTGACATGAATTTTTTTATGATTTCACAACCCATGAATTATATTTTCTACAACAATAATTCAGTGTTTTTAACATCACCATACAATTTAATCATTCTAAAATTAATTATTAAAATCCACAAATGATCTTTTTGGTCTTCCAAAAACATTTAGTATATAAGAATATAATCTTTAAGGACAACCTAAAATTGATCAAGGTGTCCTGAAAGGACTCTATTAATTATATCCATAACAATAGTAGTAGAATTCATAAGTCTATATGAAATAACTATAAAATAACAATGTCTATACATTATATAGAAAAATTTCTTGATAATATCCTCTATTTTAAACCTCAACTGAGGATATCTAGTTCGATGGAAAATACTTGTGATGTATATAGAACCTATGATTTGATTGAATAGATAATTGATATGGGGAAGAGGATAATTGTTCATGATTTTTATTTTATTAGTCTCATCATAATCAAGTAAAATTATTATTTATCAATCACACTTTTTTAGAAACGAAGATTGGTTTACCCCCATGTGATGCACTAGGTCATATAAATCAATTTTCTATACTATATTTTATATTAATTTTAAATTATTCTATCTAAATGAGGTCCATTATATAAGGAAACTGTGTCATAGATAAAATAAATTGATTTTCTACATTCTATTGTATCTTATTTTTAAATTATTCTATCTCAATAAGGTCTATTATATAAGGACTCATTGTCATTAAAATAGATCTAACTATGAGGATTACCTAAAAATAAACCTTCCTCTCAGGCAGAAGACAAGGAAATTCATCAACAAATACATTATTATATTCTCATAAAATATTCATGTGACAAATTTTGACTTACTCATTGATCATTTAAGAAAGATTTCCATCATTAATGTGATTAATGAACCATATTAATTTATTCTCTTCCAAAGGTTGTTCGGTATCAAATCCACATTGATACTTGATTGCAGGATGAGTTGGGATAAGAAATAAGATGTATTTATCTTCTTAATTGATATCTAGTATATATATTGAAATCCAATCCTTACCCTACATTATGTAAAATCATTTATTAATATCTATATACATATAAATTATCTTCCCAAAAACATGTTTTATTTTAGAGTTACATATCTCAGACGTGATCATTATTCAACTAGGTGTTTTCACATATAGTTCAACATTCAATGCTGAAGGAGCTGAGTCAAAATTTCTAGAAAACATGAATTATATGAATGAATGTGAGGATGTATAATAAAATAAGGCATTAAAATCTCAATATTGGAGATTGAGTATACATTTAATAATTTCATTTTTATGATCTGCCTATGTAGTAGTGGTAGCATGCACTCTTCCTTGGTCAGTTGGTGTAGTAGGTTGTCGGAGAATGAACTCTTTATCAATTATAAGGCTAGGGAATGGATTTTTTAAATTATCAAACATACTACATATGATTCATTGAAGTGTGGGTAGAGAATTAGTTTAGATATTATTTTCCTCTATTTTATTTATAGGACCCTTTAAACCTTTATGATAATCATCAGTTTTATGGTGAATATTTCAACACTTGAAACACTTACTTGTTACTTAGAGGTAGTTACGTAGGATATTCCTACCAAATTTTACACATGAAGTCATTTTAACTTATATTAACTTATGTGATTTATTATAAGACAATATATGATAATATACATTCAAATTTTATCTAACCAATATAATGGGAGTGTCTCGTTTCCATCTATACATTCATTAAATAAGAACAAATATGAGTATAACAACAAAATCCTATTTTGTCCAATTTCAATTAAGGATGATGATTCAAGACACTAAAAATGAACAATTTTACTCTTGGTTTTATATATAAAACCAAATTATTTCCTTTATACCCTCATAATGTTTTCTATATATGTACCAATGGATTCATCCTTCATTGGATTCATCTTTAAGAAATATTTCTCTATCATTTTGTGAATTGAATGAGAAAACTAAACGGTGAAGATATATTTCCACATTTAAAACCATTAAATATATTTTACATCCTCATTTTTATTTAAATTGTTAATTAGTTACCCTTACTGGATAACCTCACTTTTAAGGAGAAAAATGATTAGAAAACCTTCTCAATTTTCATGCAATAAATATTAGAAAATATTTTTTTCTTAGATTTATCAAATTATGAAAAATAAGTGGAATAGAATATCCACTAAAGGATGGTGTCAATTGATGGATTAAAGACATGATATAATGTTTACCATTTCATTTTTCATTTTGGAACACTATATGGTCTGCATTATTATTCACAACATAAAATAGTTAAGTGATATATTCCATAAGATTTTTTACTCCAGTTCCTAACCTGTTGGGTATATCAAAGTGAAATCAATTCACTATCCCTCACACCCATTGTTAACTAAATTAAATCTTAATCTAGTAATTTATAATACAAAAATTGACTAAAATATGTTGTGAACAATTTACATTATAAGGTAAATATCATAAATAATCACAGAAAAATTTATGAGGAAAATGTCACCCATTAATACAGTATTAAGATAATCTGGTTCTCTAAATTTAACCTAAATCACTCTTGAATTTACTAAGGTTATAAATTTTAATTTCCTAGTAGATTTTCTATCTGAAATATAATCAATTACACCATAATGTATTATAAAGATCATGTGAATAACCAATTCATATCCTTCGTTATTTTTATAAACAATGTGAATTCTTTTTCCTACTATTCATAAATTATGTTAATATCAAGTTAATGATCAATAGATCATCTTGTTGTGACTACTAATAGGTGAATATAATCCATAGATTCCTAAACATTCATTATACATACATTACCATAACATCGATTTTCCATCATATATTTCTAGTTATCTGTATAATTGTTAATAATTTTATGTCATTCTAATTCAAAAACATAACTAAAAGAATCCTAAAAAATAACTAAACCACGTTGTGATCAAATTTTTAATAATCATTTCTAAACATATACTTATTGTGAATCATTTACATTTGATAAAAATATCAACTCATAAATCATCTCAAAATCTTCAAAATGGATGGTTTATGGTCTTTGAGGACTAGTTATATATGAAATAAATTCTAAATATTCATTAAAAGTTACCCCATAATTGTGATACACTAAACTCCATTATAATCTTATTATAATTTATAATCATCTTCATAACCATGGGAATTGAAACATATGAAAATATTTGAACTCAAATTCTCTTTATAGGAATAACATATCAATACAACATCAAGGGGTATGATCTTAAGCATATGATTAATCAATAGTATAGAGAAATGTTTTATGGAAAATAGTTTGTGAAAATAATAAATTTATGTAAATACTGATAGGATGAAATGAAATAACAAATTAATAAACAATTACCATGGACAAAAAGATCAAAATCATAAGAAAATTAACTAGATTCATGGGCTATAATCAAAGAAATATAGCATAGAAATGTAACATCTCCTTAACATAATGCATACAAACGAATTATATCATATAACTAAGAATAATGTATCATCATATTGAAGGAATATATAAGAAAGACAACACTTTATGTTTTCATTGTAAGAAAATAATTCCCTGCCATTAATTTTTGGTAATATACAAGAAGCATCTTGTAACATTATCTCATGGGATTTAAAACATCCACCAATTCATTTGAGGGTGATATAGAACCCCTCACATCATAAACCATATTAATATATGTCATAAGATATCAATAACTAAAAATATAATGAAAAACTATGGTGAAAAATGAGTTTTATATGATTCCAAAAATTATTACATAACTTGATATCAAAAGATTATCCATTTATACCAAAATTTCATTCATCAAAAAATACTATTTCATAAAATAATTTTTATAGTGATTCATAAAACATATATCTATAGGTGTTGGACCATTAAATTGGAAAATGGAAGAGAAAACATGAAAATGATCTATTATAATTTTTTTATGACGATCATGTAGAGAGATAATTATGAATCAATTTGAAAAATCATTTTCAAGAAGGTAATGTGAATAAATTTTTATACACAACTACAATATGAATTCAAATACATTATTCCTGAAAATGACATATTGATTTGAAATTGGAAATGTGGGTTGAAAAAAATATATCAATGTAAATAGGAAATAATATGTAATGATTTAAAAATACTTTTTTTAAACTAAATTAGTAAATATATTGATAAATCACTAATTTAAATAATGGATTTTTTTTTGAAAATTATGGAAATCATATCAGATATGAATTTAAAAATAAGATTATTAGAATATTAATGGGAATTAATCTTAATATTATTAAATTTTATAAATAAATAGGATCATAAATCTAACTCCCTCTAAATAATGTAAGAAATGTGTAATCACCACACTACAATGACCCAAATTTGGTGTTTAATTTATTACATTAGTATACGAATGAAGAGATAACTCCACATAGGATCGATTGTTTTAGTAGTATTAGAATAAAATATACATACATTATTTTCAAATTAAATTAGAAATATAAAAATATAGGATAGGAAACACTCTTACATCAATGAATTCATTCATAAAATAATTATTTATATCATAAATAAAGGAAAACAAATAAATTCAAATTATAGATTCTCTATAAGGGTTTTTAATTGTAGAAGAAATCATGAGTAAATAAAGCTTAATCAATACGACAGAGTGGATAATGAAAAAAAATAACAATCAATAAAAAACATGAGTTCAATAAATATAAATTTCTAATATCAATATAAAAAAATTGATAATAAAACTGAATTCATTATAATGTAAATATATATTTCCATATATTCTTAATCAAGGCCCCAAAAAAATAAAATGAATCATTCTATAAAAGAGTATCTACCAAGACACCATTTTTAATAAAAGGGTTTATGTAAAATAGATTCTAATCTAATATTGAATGCCTTCTATTTCATCTAATGAGAAATTCCAATTTTGTGATTGTATATCTATAACAAGGCCCCACCCATTACTTTCACATACTATTTATTCCTCATATTTTTAATTATCATTACAATTCATTCTCAAAATTCCATAAAGGTAAATAATTATCAGTATTGCATAAGGAATATATAACATTAATATATTTTCCAAAAAATTCATTAACTACATCTAGAAAAAACAAATATGGTTTCATTGCTTCATATTCCTAGTAACAACAATGGGTGTGGTTATAGATGAGAATACCTTTTAAATATCACTAAATCATTTCATGAGGAAAGTGCACATTCCATATATAAAATTAAATATTTAAAATGTGAAAGTATCCAAAATATATGGGTAAAAATATTCCGTGAATATAACCATTCAATGTTATAAAAAAATTTAAAAATAATTATTATTCCAAATGGCAAGAATTTATTTTCATTCAGTGTGTGTTAAAATAATGACTCTATTCCCACATTTGGTAAAAAGTACAACATTCCAAAAATTAAAAAATATTCTATTTAAACATTAATATTGTATGAAAAAACTGTGTAAAATGGATTTAAAAAATATTTATATAATATTCAACACATTAATTTATTTTTTATAAAATAATTGAATTTAAGGTTAAGATTTTGATAGAAAACATCCAAATATGATTTTTAATAGAAATTCCATTTTATGTTACTCGATAATTTATTTTTGATCAAAAAATATATGAAATTAAAAATAAAAATAAAATGAAAAATAATAAAAATAATGTAATAAAATATATATGGTATAAGATATGATGATCAAATAATTTTATAAAAGTAAATATTAACATTTACTATTGTAAGAAAATATATTGTCAACCAAATCCCTTAAATCAGATTCAACTTATTTCATATGTGATTTTAACTTCCATTATAATAAATTTAAATTTTTTTATAATTATATAAATGAACTATATATGAAATTATAATATCATATATAGTCCACTAATAACATTTCAATGTTCATTTATTAAAAATTATTTTTCAAGATCAATGTTTTTGAGTGTTAACAGTTTCAGTTACCATGTAATTATTTGTTCGGAAATTCCAATATGTGGATACTTACTAGTGTTAAATCATCTCTATATTTATAATCATTATATAAATACCATATATATTCATTATTGTAATGGCCCAGACCTCTCTAGCCCATTCCATTGTGAAATGTGGTGCTGGAGGTGTTCGGGGAGGTCAAGCTGACTTGGGGGTGTGTTTGGGTGGATTATTAAGGAAAGCTAAAGGGCAATAGATTTGGCATGGTTGGAGCACGGATTAGAAAAACCGTGCGGCCAAGTCATGCAAGGTTGGTGTTGGAGGCAGTGGCTAATGAACGGTTAGGGCACGGTTTGTCTAACCGTGTGGACTAACCGTGCAAGGAGTGTTTGGCGAGGAAGAAGCTAACACACAGTTAGCGCACGGTTTGTTAAACCCTATGGACTAACCTTGCGAAAAACTTAAAGTTAGATCCTAAAAATTGTGGATCTGAACTCTTTTGCCTCTAAATGGTTAGTTTATTCCTCTAAGCGGCCATAACTCAGGATTACACTTCCTTGAGGATAAGATAACATCTCCCAAGCATTTTGGAAGTGATCTGAAGGCTTCTATTGGTGAATTGAATCCGGTTTCTTAAGGTATGTGATCTTTCCTCAACGTTCTTGTTTGGTTTCTTAGATCCACTTGGATCTACTCCTCCTATTACTTTGGTTTCTTAGATCTACGCCCGTTATGGGTAGATTTAAGTGTGTGGATGCCAATTATGGTGATCTTTTGTCTTGATCTTGCTAGGAGGAGGGACCTAAGGCGGGTTTTGGAGAATCGACAGGGTTTCTTGTGTGTTCTTCATTTGTTGGGGCTTTCGTCAATAACCATTGAGGTAGGGATCTTACTTTTGTCTCTCTCTCCTTTGTGCATCATGCGGGGTGGGCGTCCTCTTGTTTTCATGAGGTACAGTTGAACCAGTAATTAATGATAATAACTGGTTACTGAATGGGTTTTGGGAAGTTTTGTTGATATCGTCGTTCTAATTCCATCTATGCTTATCGTTTGATTATTTTGTGAACTGAATAGGATTATGCTTACTGAAAATCACGGTCATTGGGGGCCTTTCCAGTTCATTTAAATGTTTTCCGGTGTTTCAGGATTTTTTTGTGGATGGAATTTCATAGAATGTAGAAATTGGTTAATCATGTAAAGATGGATGATTAAATGAATACCTGGAACCCTTGTATGTTCACCCCGATTAAATTAAAATAACGAATGAATTTTCAGGGTGTTGGTTGGGGATTAATTATGTGAAGGTGTGTTTCATGGGTTGTTGTGGAACGAGTGACCAGCGGGGCTGCAGTTGTCTTGGTTGTGGATTGGCCTATATCATATGGTTGTGATGGGCATTAGAGCTGCTGTGAATGGTATCGAAGGGATAATGATACGGTATGTGTATTGTTTCCGAGGTGTTGTGGTTGTGGTGGTTGGCAACAGGGCAGTAGGGATGGGTTGTGCATATGAATAAAATTGGAAGCGTGACCTAATGAATTGTGGGGCATGGTTGTTTATTAAATACAGAAAACAAATGGAATTGAATGGCTATTAAAAGAAAATGGTATTGTATTGCTTGTGTTTTTCCCTAACTATATTTGTGTTTGGTAGGGATATATTTTACGAACGATTGATCTGGTTTGGTTTTTGTTAGTTTTTATGTAGTTAGGAAACTGAGAAACTAATACTATTGAACATGAAAAGCATAATGGTGTTTGGGGCTGTTCATTGTGTGCATACATTCGTGGTAGCAGTGTTGAGGCATGAGCTCAGATATTTTGTGTAGAAGCTTTAGGAGGGGCTGAGTGGTTGATATAATTATATAAATCTGTATATTTTATGTTTCTTTACGCACCCCACCCATGTTGATCACTAAGTGTCGAACAGTTGTGGGATAGGGGGTGAGATTCCTAAACATCTAAAGGATGGCTGGTTACAGTTCCTCCATGTGCTCCCTCTTCTAGGTTCTATAGCCCAAGATCCTTCAGGCAGGTTATGACATATATTTCCCAAGCGTCTTCGGGATGAGGATGTGATGTGGTTCCCATGTGACTTTTGGATGAGATGTGGTTATGTCCGAAGATTGAGTGTCGGCGGAATAGGGGTTGATATGTGGTTATGGACAATGATTGTGTGCCGGTGGGATACTATGAACTTCGTATGGCCATGTTATGGCACAAGCTCGAGCTTCGTATGGCCAGGTTGCTGCACTAGCTTAAGAAGAAGGGGATTCATCAGATCATCGGAGTGAGGGATTGAGCAGATTCATTGGGAAGGTGTTGCGGGCATACCCATACGTTGATAATATTACTATACTACTCTATTGAATTGCGATATTTGGTGAGTGTGGCTTGTAAGGTTGGGTGGGTAGATTCCTTACTAGGCTTTGGTTCCTTCTATTTTCTAATGGGGAATTATGATGTCTCCCAACCTGTGGACAAGTGGTTTAGGTTTCACTACTGAGTATACTTGTATGCTCACCCTACGTTTACTTTCAGGTTTTCAGTAGGACTTCAGGGACCGTGCAAGACCTTTCTAGTTGGGCGTTCGAGTATTTCTGGGTGTAGTTTTTTGCTTTATTTTGGTATCATACTTTGGAGCTTTCCTGGTATTTTTACTTTTGTTTTAGTATTGTATAAAACATGCATATGGGTTTGGTTTTGGGTTTATTTTCATTTACATTTTCGTTTTCTTTGGTGTTTGAATCATCCTTTTTCCTGAACGTAAATAATAAAAAGGGTAATGCCTCCCATAATTGTGAAAACTCATACCCTTGGTGCTAGTCGCCACTCCGGGGCCTATTGGAGGCAGGACTCAGGGGTCATTATCTCCCTTTCACCATTTCCAGCTCAGGAGGGGCATCTTTGGTGGGAGGGGGTCGTTACAGAATGGTATCAAAGGTGAGGTTGAGAGATAGGAATGAGTCTGTAGTAAGGCACAGTGTGGTTTTCATGGTATGGTAGGGAAACCGTGTTGGCTGATCTTGGTGCGTGACATGGGCGAGGGAAGATCGGCTAGGACGCATGATTTGTTGGCCCCCCGTGGTCCGATGCAAGGACTCTGGACCTACCAAATGACCAAGTGAGGCCACACTGATTGCAGGGTAGAGACCCTAGGAAAGGTACATGCATCATAATGACTATTGTTCATGTGTTTCTGGGCAATTTTGGGATTTGAAATGAATAATGATTCTAAAAAAATTTAAGAACAATATTCTACACTACTCAGGAATAGGCATTCCTTATTTACCTTGCTGCTATGGAACCTGGGAGATGACCACGAGTAGTGAAAGCAATCGAGGCCCGTGATGTTGACTTGGCTAATCGACAAAGGGATGACCGAGAGGAGGAGGATGATCCGTGGTAGAAGACGCTTCAAGCCTTTCAATGGCAGACCCTCAGGATGTACGACTGCAGCATCTCAGACATGGATACAGAGAGCTGGATAGAGGAGATGGTGATAGCTTTCAGCTTGATTCAGGCTTCGATAGAGTACTTGTTTCCCTTGTTTGTGAGCTAGATGCGTGGAGCAACGCGTTAGTGGTGGAAGATTTATCGTGGGGAGAATAGGGGGGCTGAGGTCACGTGGGATGACTTTGAGAAGGAATTCCAGGAGGAATTCCTCTCTTCTACAATGAAGGATGAGAAGAGGTAGGAACTACTCTCCCTCCAGCAGGGGAGTATGTTAGTGAGATATTTGGGGATCAAGTTCAATTATCTCCTTCGCTTTGATCCCGACCACTTTCCAGATGAGGAGTCTCAGGCGAGATGTTTGAAAGAGGCACTTCGACCTTCTCTCCAATATGATGTTACTCCCTTCACCTAACCATCTTACTTGGAGGTCCAGAAGAAAGATGAAGTGGTGGAGAGGTTGCAAACGCTAGGAGGTTTGTGGTGAGAAGGAATCCAGTTGGGCTCGTCAAAGGGGAAATCCGTCAGCAGCAGGCCTCTAGCATCAGGGCCCTCTAGGTTTTGACTAGTAAAGAGTTGGCCTCAGCAGTTTCAGTTCTGATATCCCTATTCTTGTGCTATTCCTTCGGTCCTGGGATCGAGGTGTTTCATCTCTGGCAGTCGTGGGAACCTTCAAGAATCAATGCCTGGACCGAGTACAGTATAGTGGCGGTGGACCAATACAACACCCACCTCAGCCACAATAGTTTCCAGCCAGGCCCTACCAGCAGTAGCAGGAAGGGCAGTGAGCTCCCGCTCCTCCAAGGGAAGACATTGCAGGAGGAGGCCGACCTCAGGGTGCTTCTCAGAGACCTCAACCAGGGCGTGGTCGGGGAGGTGTCTGATAGCCGAGAGGCAGAAGAACTGGGCGTGGGAAGATGCACACCATAGAGGCTGAAATTCCAGTAGGGCCAGAAGTCATTCGAGGTACGATCAACTTGTTTAGTACCCTTTCTTATGCCTTGTTTGATCCAGGAGCTCCATACTCCTTTGTTGCGCCCAGTCTAGACTGATACATGGTCCTAGACCTAGAGACACTTTCTGTACCCCTGGTTTTTAGTATGCCAGTCGGAGGTTAGAACAACATGTCTCATGTTTTTTGGGGATGTAGGTTGATGTTAGGGCCACACCAATCTAGTGGAGACCTCGTTTTATAGCGAATGCAGCCATACGACGTCATTATAATCATCGACTGGTTGTTCCCGATGTGTGTTGTCATCGATTTTTTCTGAAGAAGGGTTCTGTTATTAGGCGTGGGAGGCCGATGTGTGCCTTTGATTGGTGACCAGGGATTCCAGGAGGGAAGACTGTGAGGGGAACCCTTTCATTCCTTGATAGCTGAACTGTCAGTGGAGTCCCCTAATACAGAAATGGTGGATGTCCCAGGGATCATCGGTGAGTTGATGGACATATTCCCTGAAGTGGTGGTGACTCTACCCCCTCGATGTGATGTTGATTTTGGTATAGATGTGCAACCGGGTGCCCGTCCAATTTCGATGGCTCCCTACCGGATGGCAGTTTCTGAGTTGCGGGAGTTGCAGATTCAGATTAATGATCTGATGAATAAGGGTTTTGTTTGGCCAAGTTCATCACCAGGGGGTTCTCCAATTTTCTTTGCAAAGAAGGAAGATGGTGGTTTCAGGCTGTTCATAGACTACCAGAGACAGAAACAGGTAACCTTTAAGAACCTTTACCCCCTCACGAGGATAGATGATCACTTTGACTAGCTGAGGGGAGCTAGTTTGTTCTCTAAGATAGATCTGCGGTCAGGATATCACCAGTTGAGGGTGAAGGTGGGTGACATCTTGAAGATTGCCTTCAGGTGTAGATATGGGCACTCTGAGTTTGTAGTCATCTCATTCGTTGTTAAAAATGCACCAGCTGTGTTCATGGGACTCATGAACTCCATCTTCCGAGAATACCTGGATCGGTTTGTAGTTGTGTTTATTAAAGACATTCTGATCTACTCAAGATCAGAGGAGGATCACTCTGAGCACCTGAGAACATCTTTAGAGGTCCTCTGACAGCACAAACTCTATGGAAAATTTTTCAAGTGCAAGTTCTATATGCGCGAAGTGAACTTCCTTGGGCATGTGGAGTCTGAGCAGGGAATAGTGGTGGACCCATCGAAGGTCGAGGTAGTTGTTTCTTGGTAGCACCCAAGAACGTGGAAGAGGTTAGTAGTTTCCTTCAACTGGAAGGTTACTACTAGAGGTTCGTACCCCACTTCTCTCGAGTTGTAGCACCTTTGACATCCTTGAAGAAGAAGGATTGAGCTTTCGTTTGGGATGAGAAGTGTGAGGAATCCCTCAAGTATCTAAAGCGAAAGATGGTTAGTGCCCCAGTGCTGAGATTACCAAAGGAGGGAGTAATGTTTGAGGTATTCTGTGATGCCTCAGGCCAAGGGTTGGGGTGTGTGCTGATGCAACAGCAAGGGGTGATCTCTTATAGGTCTGGGCAGTTATGTCCTCATGAATGTAAATATTCCACCCATGATCTAGAGCTTGCGGCGGTTGTGTTCGCACTGAAGTTGTGGTGGAATTAACTCATCAGGGAGTGCTTCGTGGTCTTCACAGATCATAAGAGTTTGAAGTATATATTCTCCAAGTAGGACCTGAATTTGTGGTAGTGAAGCTGGATGTAGTTCCTCCAGGACTACGACTTCGAAATCTCTTACACCGAAGGCAAGGGAAATGTGGTGGATGGTGCTTTGAGTAGGAGGAATGATGCGGTTTGAAAGTCGGCAAATGTCTGGAAGGCGATGGAATAATTGGAATCAGAACACCTCGATGTATGGAAAGATGGTGGTAGAGGTTGTCTGTTTCAGATGACAGTGCAGTCCTCCCTACTGCGGCAGGTGGAGGAGTCCTAGTGGAGAGACATAGAGAGTGAAGTAATGCGCGATCGGGCTAGGCAGGGCAATGCTCCAAAAGGATGGTCAGAGGATTGTCTGAATCAGATGCTTTTCTGAGGGAAATTGTTTGTTCTAGAGGCAATGCACGAGAGAGTTCTTGGTGAGTTCCACAACTCACCCCTGGCAGTACACACAGGAGCTTCCAAGATGTACTAGGGCTTATGAGGGCTATTCTGGTGGCTTGGGGTGAAATGGGCAGTACCAGAGTTCGTAGCAAAGTGCCTCGTGTGTCAGTAGGTGAAGGCTGAACACCGCATTCCCGAAGGTCTATTACAACCTTTAGATGTCCTAGAGTGGTAGTGGGATGGCATCTCGATGGATTTCGTTATGGGGATGCCCAGAGTTCAAGGGGATTGCGATGCCATCTGGGTAGTGGTGGAACGGCTAACGAAATTGTCCCACATCCTAGAAATCAAAAAGTCATTTAAGGTTGAGGCCCTAGCTCAGAGGTACATGATTGAGGTGGTGCGGTTGCATGGACTTTCGAGACCTATAATCTCCGACCGGGAAACCTGGTTTACCTCACGGGTCTAGAGAAGATTGCAACATGATTTTGGCACCCAGCTATGCATGAGCACCATTTTCCACCCCTAGACAGACATGTAGATAGAGTGCACCATATGCTGGGCAGAGGTTGAAGAAGTAGGTGTTCTTGGCCCGGAGGTGGTGCATAGCATGACAGAGAAGGTTCAGCTTATTCGAGAGAGGATGAAGGCAGCTAAGGACCGGTAGAAGCCATACACCGATAAAAGTAGGAGACCCTTGGAGTTCATCATTGGGGATGACATGTTCTTGAAGGTCTCTCCTAAGAGCGGGCAAAAAAGATTCGGAAAGGGAAGCAATATTTCTCCCAGGTTCATCGGGCCCTTCGACGTATTGCGGCTGGTTGGAGAGGTGGCTTATCAACTAGCATTGTCGCCACCGCCGCAAAGGGTGCACGACGTCTTCAATGTGTCTCAACTCCATCGGCACCTGCACGACGATTCACACATCATAGACTAGGGAGAGCTAGATATCAGGGATGATGGAAGGTTCGTAGAGTGACCCGTGATGATTGTAGGTCATGAAGAGAAGGTGCTTCATGGATGAACCATTCCCTTGGTTCGTGTTCTATGGAGGCATGGTGGGATTGAGGAGAGTACTTGGGAATGTGAATAACAGATGTGTGCCCAGTACCCAGTGTTTTTTATGTTTTATCCTATTTTGTTTCGTACCTATTTACGATATAAAGATTTACCGAGTTAACTATGAAATGTGTTTCAAGTACATAAAGAGTGTCTTGAAATGTGGGGAGGGTAGGACATGACCTATATTTAAGACGCAATAAAGTTGATGTGCCTAAACCTGTGCGGGTGAGTCAGTGCCTCCCAAAAAAGATAGTATCTTAACATGGAGGATGGAAAACACCACACCCACATGACTGGACAGTTTAATCTTTTGCTTTGCATGGTTTCATGGTGGAGATGAGCGGTATGTTTGTGATTGTTCAAAAGATAGGTGAGGAAGGGGGGGTGATCCTCGGTAATAAGGATTTTTTCTCCTGAGAGGTATCTTTCAGGGGGGGAGTTGTTTGGACCCCTCTCATTTCTTCAGTTCTGGTTTTAATTCTCAAGGGAGAGAATGTTTTGAGAGGTATCTGATGTAATGGCCCGGACCTCTCTGGCCCATTCCATTGTGAAATGTGGTGCTGGAGGTGTTTCAGGAGGTCAAGGTGACTTGATGGTGCATTTGGCTGGACTTTTATGGAAAGCTAAAGGGAATTAGCTATCGCATAGTTGGCGCACAGTTTGGCTAAACCGTGCGGCCAAGCCATGCAAGGTTGGTGTTGGAGGCAGTGGCTAATGCACAGTTAGTGCACGGTTTGTCTAACCATGAGAACTAAAGTTGTGAGGAGTGTTTGGCGAGACAGAAGCTAACGCACTGTTATGGCACGGGTTGTTAAACCATGTAGACTAACCATGAAGGCACTTAAAGTTAGATCCTAAAATTGTGGATCTGAACTCTTTTTCCTCTAAATGGTTCGTTTAAGCCTCTAAGTGTCCATAACTCAGGATTATCCTTCCTTGAGGATAATAGAACCTCTCCCAAGCATTTTTGAAACTATCTAAAGTCTTCTTTTGGAGAATCAAAGCCATTTCTTTGAGGTAAGTGGTCATTCTTGATCGTTCTTGTTCGGTTTCTTAGATCCACCGGGATCTACTCCTGTGATTCCTTTAATTTCTTAGATATACTCTAAGGACCCGGCCTTAAACCTTACTTAATCTTGAGTTATTTCAAGAATACACATTGAGGATCTTTTCAGGTTTATAGTTTTAGAGAATTAGATCATAAATCATGCATTACATTCCACATTTAAACAAAGTGTTTACATAAAAGATAGTATTCGTTTTTTCCCATCAATGGAAATATATTTAAAATAAAACATGGATTCTTTCTTGACAATTCTTTGAAACTATCATCATATCATATAAATTTTCCTTGAACTTTGAAAAACATTTCAAAAAACATGGGATGAGCATTAAAATCTCAATAAGGGATATAGAAATATGGAAAGGAAACATTAGTACATGTATACATAAGAATCAATGAAATCATACATTACTCATAAAACATATGCACGTTAACATAACTAATGAAATCATAAGATTTATGAATAACTCATAGAAATCATAAGACATATAGGTAACTTGAGGCATTCATAACATTCTTACGTAGGGAGTAACCCTCATGGTTATGTTTGGAATACCCATCACAGTATATTCCCTAAATCTCTTCAGAGAAACCTTAGCATTTAACCCCTTCGTGTTACCCAATGCATTGGAGAGCTATATCGGGCTCACCCGCCCTACGTTTATCACGGAACCACCCATCTTCATAAACAATTCCCAAGAACCATAACATAATCATAGCACATAACTTATGAATAATGGAAAGATAACATTCCCACATTTTAATAACAATATAACATTTTAAGATATTGAAATAATGAATCCATTCTAAAAACCATTTTCAAAACCATTTAAAACATTTAATAAAGATATTTTTAAATCAAAGTGTCCCATACCACTTTGAAGCTTTTATCATTTTAAACCATTAATATCCATATAAATAAATCCTTAAAACCATTTTGAAAACATGGATATTACTATGTAATATTTATAAGTATAAATCATTAAAACATTTAAAATGATATTTTAGTTAAAGGGTTTTTAACAGAATGAGAGACACTTGAATACAATAATTTAGAAATAAAATTTAATCCGAACTTTATAATATCATGTGAATATAGGGATTCATGATATGATATTCTAAGGGATAGTATACACACAATATCAGAGTGAATTGGTGCATAACAACACTAAAGACTCCATAGAAATGTAAAATGAGATGAAATCCCATATAATTAAAGTATCCTTAAATTAAGGATAATTCAATCTCATAATTCTGTGTGACAAATATAAATACAACTAATATAAGTGGATATTAAGTATAAATCAATAAAAGGTCATTCACACCTATTCAGAGCATGACATATTCAATAACTACATGTTGAACCCAGTGAAATCGAAATTGGGTTAAGTAGTTCCCTTGGTAAAATTCGACAGCCTAACGACGTCACTTTAAAATTCATAAAATTAGTTGATGAGAGATAAAATGGTATCTCATCACTTGGACATAAAATTTACATCAATAATGATATATAAGAACATTTCCCAACATAAAAATATGTAAATTAAAAGACATAACAAAATAAGTCTTTTAAAAAGAGGAGGGTGAAAGGTTCCCTTACCGATTTGGGTAACTTTTGAAGCGTTCACCCTGTGAATGAAAGAATATACAACATTGATGTAAATAATCATAAACGAAAGTATATTACACAAAGAGTATAATAATGGGTGGTACATATAACACTCAAAGGAAAAGGTGTAAAATGTAGCATAAATCTCACGGGAATAAATGTGAGATGAAAAACCCCTTACGAGAACTCGGCAGCCTAACGACACCACTTAAAACTTCCAAAAAAATGGATTGATGAAATAAAATAGGGTCTCTAATCATATGAACATAGAATGTAAAGTAATATTAATATAAAATAACATCCCCCAATTAAGAAATCGGATCTTAAAAAAATGACATAAAAGAGAGTACTTAAAAAGAAAGAGAGAGGTAGGATCCCTTACGAAAATTTGGCAGCCTAATGAAGACACTCAAAACTTCCAAAATGGATTGATGAGAGAAAATATGGTACTCATCATATGAACATAAAAATTACATTAAGTGTAATATAAAATAACATCCCAATCATAATAAAGATTATCTTAAAAGGAATGACATAAAAGAGTGTACTTAAAAAGAAAGAGGGGTAGGATCCCTTACCTCAAGTCCGACTTGTCTTGTTCGTTTCATTATATTCCTAAATAATAAACTTTGGTAAATTTATAATTTCTGAAGGACCTCCTTTAAATATTATTATTCAGTTCATATCACATATTATAATGTTATAATAATTGGTTAATATTCCGAGTTCATATCAGACGTTTTTGTCGATGTTTGGTACGTGAGTCAAAAATGAACTTGTTTGAAAATGATTGTCCATTTAGTTATAAGTAAATCATCTCCAGAATATTATTATTGATTTAAATATCATATATATACCTTAAATATTCATTTTATACTATTCCATAACATTTGGAGATAAAAATAAATGAAGTGTACCGTTCTTGGAGACGGTAGGCCGTACGTACGCATGAACACTACTTTCATTTCTTTGTCATATTAATGGAATTAAAAATAATTGATAGATATATATATTATAATTAAATTATAATATACATGTTATATAGGTCACATAAGTTCATTAATTTCATTCTTTATACACTCCATGTATTGCATGAATGAGTCACATCACTTGAGGGGCCGGTAGTCCACACTTCCTCGTATGAAATTATCGCAATTGCACAACATGTAAAGCATAAATGTATGTTTTAAATATAAAATACAGAAGAATATTGTAAACATAAATACCATATATATCATATATAAAATACAGTGACATCATAATGGCAACCATGAAAGGTGTTAAGAGAAGATTGAACAATCATCGTTTCGTGAGGTTGTAATTCGCCATCCACAGAAACAGTATGTTCTTTAACCATTAAACGTAGGTGTGTGAAAGTGTAGCTCGAATACTTCACATAAAAACATCCTAGTACATTGAAGATACTAGTGATGTTACAAAATAAAGGAATAAAATGTGTTTAGGGGTTTGGAGAAGCAAAATAAAATAAAATAACACAAGTGAAGACATTACATTTAAATCGGGTAAATCCTAATGGTTTGAACCAAAAGGGTTTCTTGAAAAGAATTATGCCAAATGTGAGGCTTAAATGATGAAGAGAGGGATGTATAGAAATGAAATGGGCAGGTTTAGGCCGAGCCAAAGGCTTGAGATGTGTGGGTACGGTGGTAGAGGTGGGGGCCTTTTATAAGGGAAGAGGAGGGGCACTCTTGGAAAGTTATAAACTATTACTTTATTATAAAATGCATTTAGGATTTTAAAGGACCCAAAAGGAAATATTTCTAGGATAAGGTGGTAAGGTTTATAAATCCACCCATCCAATAGGTTTGTGACAAGTTTATGACTAATATTTCACCCTATCTTCTGATTTTATTTAAATCATTCATTTATAAGGTAATCACTGCATCATCACGGTGTCATTAATAAATTAATTTATTTAATGTCTAAAAGTTATTAAAAATATATCATGATGTAGGAAATCTTTTTATCTTTCTAATGAATATTTATAGTCAAAAATATTACTTGTATAAACCCATGTAAAAATTGTTATAGTAAAACAATACATGTTTGTGACATTTTAATTTTAACTTTAAATAAAAAGATATTAATGTCATTTTCCAACCAAAGTGGCTCCATGGGGTCCTTAAGTTGAACCATGGAATGTCTTGGTCGTCCATGACTCATCCAATAAGGGTAGTACATGTGTTAAGGTCATTTCATATTATTATAACATTATCCTTACCTTAAACTACACTAATTACATTTAATCGCGATTAATAAAACTTAAAAGTTACTATTTACCCAAAAAAATTATTTTAATCTCATTGAACCACATTTTACTTCCTAATGTCAACCGTGTATGTAAGATTTTTGAAAATCAAAACACAGAAGTCGTAAAGTTTCATTTAAATGAAAAATCAGTTTCCTTAACTACCATTTAGTGGTTTCACTATTCATCAAAAATTGATGTTTTTCAGAAAAATACCAAAAATTCACCCTAAGCTATATTAGATATTCCGAATTCAAAAATGATTTATATTTTAAAAAATTAAAAATATATAAGTTGCATTAATTAATTTAATAATTCATTCTCACTATCAAAACAAATACCATGTTTTTAAGAAACAATATCTATTAAAAGATTGTCACTAGTTTAAGTCCAATTTTAAAGTGAAATTAATTCCAATGACCACCACTAGATTAAATGGTAAAAATATATTCTAAATACACTTTAATATCAATTAAAAATATAATATATTCATATTAATAAATCATATTAAAATGAGGTTTTGAATTAAAATGCAAGATTTTCACTGAAAATGATCTTTATCGGAAAAATAACAAAAATTTACACAAAGTAAATTTTGATGTCCAGATTCTAAAGAAGGATTTTATTTTGTCAAATACAACATATAAAATTTTCAAAAGTATATTTAAATAGGGTTCTCCATCAAAAGGCGGTTCATCAACCTTTTAAATAATATTAGAATATTTTTTCTTAAATTTGGATTCATTTGCATTTTAAGCCTCTAACATTTATTGGATAAAAGTAAAAATATTTGAAAAACATATATAATCATTTTTTTGTTAGTTCTGTTCATTCCAACCATTACAATGGCTAGGTGTTAACTACCATTTTAAATAATATTATTTTATTGTTAGAGTGCAACGTAAGATTTAAGGAAACTAGTTTTTGTGTATTGGGTACGCCATCAAGCATAGAATTCCCTTTAAAGTAATATTAATATTTTATTCACAAATATGGATAAATATAAAAATTTCATATTATTTATTTACCTAGGTTGTTACATCCTTCCCCCCTTTTGGAAATTGCGTCCTCGCAGTTTTAAAATTGGGCTCAGAAACTTCATTGAAAATCTCACATCGGAACAAGAGTCAGTAAAACTATCACTTTAAAATAAATTAAGAGAAGTACAATGGTCACCCGAGTTAACCGATACTAGGATTCCATGTAGAAAAACATGGATATGGAAGAAAAAACAAAGGGTCATGTTCGGATGGAGAGTGATATTAAACATGATTTGGCGAATTTTAACCACCAGAAAATCACGAACTTGTGATGGGTTAAACGGTATTTGATTCCCCAATAGGAAAAGTTAACATACAATATTTTTGTTTTAAGTTACTTCTCATTGAGGAATTTATTTATGATCTTAACTAAATCATAAGTGAAGATACATAATTGTCGTGTGGACTTTCATCTTTTACTAGAATTATAACACAAACTCATACATTCTCCAAATGATGAGTATTTAAGGTGACTAGTTCACATTAAGAACTCTATAATCAACTTCTTTAGAATCACCTAATCCAAAAAATAGAACTATATATTTCCCATGTCTTTATACTTTAAACAAAACCAAAATTTTTAGAACAAGATCAAATAATCCAAAAAGGTTAATCTTTTATAAAATGAAAATCTATTCTTAATCTCCAAAATTTTTCCAACAAAACCAAAAGTTCAATGAAGACCATTCGATAAAAAATTTGTCCATATAATTATTCAAATTAAACCAAACTAATATTGAAACCCAAATATTTGAAGGATTTAATCACATAGTCTTCCAAGGTACAAATTAACATTAATCTCCAAATAACATTAGTTTCTCTTAAAGTCTCATACTGAAAAGTAATTAACCTAACCACATATCCTCCCTGATAGGTTAATAATTTCCATAGATAACCCAAAATAAACTTATTCTTGATTCATAAGATCATCTAACTAAAAAGAGTTAGTAAAACTAACTAGGGACTTCACATAGTCCAGTGGTAGGTGATAAATAACAGTCGCACTTTGGTTGTGGGTTCGATTCCCACAGCTTTGTCCGACGCGACGGGTTGTCACGCGGTCTGCATGTCGTCCTTTTTCCAAAACTATATAATTCTGAAAACTTTCCACAAAGTGAGATAAAATCATTAAAAATAATCATAACATATTTTAACCTCAATTTTATCTCATGCCTTTCTTTTTCCATCATAACATATAGTAACCCATAATTACCTCAAAAGTAAAGATCATATAAACCCTAATGGTTACCTTCATAATTATCACATGAACTTCCACATCGAGTTGGTTCTCTTGTACAAGATTCATTAGAGAACCCACCAAGGTCCAAGTGGTTGATCATGACTCTTGATAGTTGGTTTAGAATAACCATGAGATTTCCCATTGAATCCCCTATTTCATCCAGTATCTTAATCATAGAACCACCACAGTTTCCTTCAAACCCATTGTAACTTTGGTGCATGCTAGATCCATCCATTTACTAAAACCAAAATGGTCAGTGTGAGTATATCAACAAAATCATCATGTACTAAATAGGAAGATAAACACTAAGATATACTTATCCAAGTAATATAAAACTCATTCCAAACATTCAAAAATAACAATGAATCTATCTAATATAATAACCATTGTGGTTATACAAAACTTGACACTTATGCTTAAACAACACTCTATCCTCTAAAGTTATCTAAACCGACCTCTGATACCAACTGTAAGGAACAAGCCTTAAACCTTACTTAATATTGAGTTATTTCAAGAATACACATTGAGGATCTTTTCAGTTTTAGAGTTTTAGAGAATTATATTATAAATCATGCATTACATTCCACATTTAGACAAAGTGGTTACATAAAAATAGTATTCATTTTTCCCATCAATGGAATCATATTAAAAATAAAACATGGATTCTTTCTTGACACTTCTTTGACACTATCATCATATCATGTACCTTTCCCTTGACCTGTGAAAAACATTTCAAAAAACATGGGATGATTATTAAAATTTCAGTAAGGGATATAGAAATAGGGAAAGGAAACATTAGTACATGTATACATAAAAATCAATGAAATCATACATTACTCATAAAACATAAGCACGTTAACATAACTCATACAATCATAATATTTATGAATAACTCATTGAAATCATAAGACATATAGGTAACTTGAGTCATTTATAACATTCTTACATAGGGAGTAACCCTCATGGTTAGGTTTGGAATACCCATCACAGTATATTCCCTAAATCTCTTCGGAGAAACCTTAGTGTTTAACCCCTTCGCATTACCCAAGGCATTGGAGAGCTATATCGGGCTCACCTGCCCTTAGTTTATCATGTAACCATCCATATTCATAAACAATGCCCAAGAACCATAACATAATCATAGAACATAACATAAGCATAAAGGAAAGATAACATTCCCTCATTGAAATAAAAATATAACAATTTAAGATATTGAAATAATGAATCAATTCTAAAACCCATTTTCAAAACCATTTAAGACATTTAATAAATAGATTTTTGAATCAAAGTGTCCCACACCCCATTCAAGATTTTAACATTTTAAACCATTAATATACATATAAATAAATGTAACACCTGAGACTTTTATGTTATATAAATCATCAAAGGAATCTTTTTCTACACAACACTTGCTTGGCTTGCTTTGCACGCAATCGCGACCTTCCTCGATAGCTTGCGTCGTACGCAATACCGAGTTTCACTAAACAACAATATGCTATTAAAACTAGCCGTTATGAATAGTAATAACCACTTTTTGGAATTTTATAAATTTTATTTTTCAAAATGGACTTCATTTTTGGACTCAGAATATCGAAATTAGCCTAGGGTGAAATTTTGGTATTTTTCTGAAAACTTTCAATTTTTGATGAATAGTGAAACCACTAAGTGGTAGGTTAAAAACTAAATTTTGTATAAAACTTAATTTTACCGCTTCTGTGAATGGAATTTCAAAAATCCGAGAGACACGGTTAATATCAAGGACTAAAATGTGGTTCAATGAGATGAAAATAATTTTTTGGTGAATAGTAACTTTTTACTTTTTTTTACCGCGGTTAATAGTAAATAGGGTAACTAAGGGTAAATATGATATTAATATTACCCTAACACATGTCCTAATTCTATTGGACAAGTTTATCTCGACCAAAAACAAACTTAGGAATAAAATATGACCATTTAGGCCCACTTGGATTAGATTAGGACATTTATTATTAATTTATTTAAAGAAGGGTTAAAAGAGTTAAAATCAAAGTATATTTACTAAAACATTTTTAATATGGGGTTATACATAAGATAAATTCGATTGTAAATATTCATTAGAAAGCTAAAAAGATTTCATACATGATGGTATTTTATTTGTAATTTTTAGACATTAAATAATTTAATTTATTTATGACACAATGATGATGCAGTAATTATCTTATTAATGAAATATTGACATAATTGATGTTATAAACACCAAAATAAATGTAATTTGAGACTTTTTATGAATTACACTAATTTTCTAGGTTACTATGATATATTAATGTTGATTTAATCAACTTGGTTCGAACATTTAATTCTGTTATGACTTTCCCAAAAATCATATATCAAATAGTGTCAAAATTGACACAAAATAGTTTTTAAATCAAATATTATATTATTAATTGTTATTGTATTCCTAAAAATATAAGGTTCGGCCAAATGATTTAGATAAGGATATATATATTAATAATAAACAATTTTGGGTTCGTTTGGCATGTTATTGTAAGTGTATTAACCATATAGTGAAAGAAAACAAAAAGACATGATAAAAGTTAAATTATTTAACTTAGAGTTAAATCTAAATGATAAGGTTAAAATAATATCCTAAACTTGTCTAAATTCTATTGGTTGATAGGATTTCGACCCCTCCCCACCTTATCTTCGAAATAAGACCCTTTGGAACCATTATAAACCGATTTTGACTTTAATATAAAATAATATTTTGAGATATTCCTAAGGTGCCCCTCTCCTCCCTTATAAAAGGGCACCTCATCCCCCTCCTCCTCACACCAAATTGAGCACTCAAGCTCGGCCAACCCCTGCCATTTTCCCCTCTCCACTTCCCTAGAATAGTCCTAGAGGTCCTGGTCTTCTCCAAAGACCACTCTTAGTTCCCTAAGTGGAGGATTCAAAGAGGCGTTCCAAAGAAGAGGTAATATCCATTACCGATCTTTTCAATTTCTTTCGTCTTCAACTTCTTCTTATTTAGTTGTTTCATGATAAAGTAATAACATCAGTATTACTTACATACTGATATGTTATTATAAATATGAAACATACCTAATTCACCTTCTATCCATCCTACGGAAAAATGAAATCACCGCGCGTGCGTACGTACGGAATACCGTCTCCACGCCGTGGTGTAATCTATTTTCCACCATCACCTTACAAGGATGGGTATAATGGTGTAATGAGTAACTATATATGATCATTATTATGTAATATTGATACTGAAATAATATATATATATACTCCAATACAATTCCACGATCATAGGAACGATATCATCACTCGTGCGTACGTACGGAATACCGTCTCCACGATGTGATGCGACTCGTTCTACATGATCTTCATTTCATAATGATTGTATAAATGAATTGAATGAATGAATATGGTATATAATACACTAATACCATTCTGGAAATGAATTATCTATAACCTAAAGATAAGAATAAGAATTTATTCGACAAAACACGCATAAGAACAAAAAGTTATAAAGACCCGAGTAACAAGTAACAATGAAATATTACTAACAAGAAGCTAATAATATGACCATATATGATCTCATATCAATATGTATGATTCTGGAATAAGTCAATAACATTATTTAAACCATTATACAGGAGCTTCGGACACGAACAAAGCAAATCAGACCTAAGGTAAGGGAAATATCACAATCTCATTTTTATCCGAGATTGTTTATTCGTAAATATTTACTGGGGTGTATTTTATCATCCACATCCATGTTCCCTCAATATGTAATATTGTTTCCATCCACTTGAAATAGTTTAAATCCAATTTTACCCTTAGGTGAGTATTTAGTAAAGAATATGAAAGGAATCTTTTGTCGTTTTTCCATACGAGGTACTTTTTGACTTTTCCGACAAAAGTACGAAGAATGTTTTTTTTAACTTATACGGCATGAATGGATTTTTAAAACATTACTTCAAAGAAGCTTCCTTTACAAGTTTTCAAGTTTATTTTTAATCAACTTCTTTTATTTTAAAGTTGTATGACATGTTATGAAAGGAAAAATGTTTTTGAAGAAGAAAGGATATTTTCCTCAAGAATTCAATTCAAGTGTTTTATCAAAATTATTTTCCATCTAAGATAATAAAGGGTTCTGTTTCTATCCATATTTTTACATTGGTTTGACTATGTTGTGATGGAATTATGTTTATGAATTCCTTTATCATATATGAATTGATTTATGATGTCATGATGTTTCAAGAATCCCATTTTTGTTATATGTGTTATGCGATGATGTATGTTTTATGATTATGTGGCACACATAAGAAAGGATTCATTATAAGA
Source organism: Viscum album (assembly GCA_963277665.1). Taxonomy (NCBI): domain Eukaryota; kingdom Viridiplantae; phylum Streptophyta; class Magnoliopsida; order Santalales; family Viscaceae; genus Viscum; species Viscum album. The sequence continues at coordinate 935,872,703 of OY728164.1, read as the reverse complement.
TGGGTGGGACCTATATCTCCCTCCAATGCATTGGGTAATGATTTTATATCTCATGAGATAGACATGGCTGGAACGGAAGGTTATTTCGGTTCAGTGATACAGGACTGAAACGAGGAGTGAACTCGGTTCAGAAAGGGACTTTGTCCACTAAGATAGTCTTGGCAATGAGTCATGACTAACAAGAAATGATTTTCCATGATTATGTGTGCATGCCACAAAGATTCAAGTTTTATGTTATGATTATGGGGATCTCATTTTCACTTCTATGATTTATTTCATGTTAAGATATTATGATCTCTTTTGCAGGTTTTGATTTTCATAAAGATATGATATGATTTTTATTTCCTTTATTTGCCCTTGCTGAGCATTTGAGCTCACCCTTTTATGCTTTCTTTTCCCCAGGTCAGGAAGATGGATATTAAGTAGAATATGCTAAAAGGGACCCTAGATATGATGAAATAAATGGGAGACACTGTAGAAGATTTATGAACCAGTTGTTTATGTTTCCCAGTTTCTAAAGACACTATACCTATACGGTCCTTTGTGGTTTTGTCATATGTTGTAATAAGAGTGCTTCAATTTTGAAGTATTAACAATGTATGTAAAGTGTGGGTCGTTATAGTTGGTATCAGAGGAAAGGTATAGTCAACCTTTGGAAACTAGGATGTGAAAGCCTTAGTAAGAACCCTAAGGATAAGTCTAAGCATAGAACACAATCTTAGAAATGGCCATGAATAACCTAGGATAAGACCATAAGCATGAAAATTTTATTCTTGAATTATGTGGTTTCCTATTATAATTAGTGTTGCTCACACTATTCTTCTTGGTTTTAGTCTATGGCTGGAACCCGAAGGAACCGTGTTAATGCGGAATGTGATGGGCAATGCAATGATTGTCCCCCTGAGCAACCAAACGATATGGGAGCTGGAATGCAAAATCTTGTAGCCATGCTCACGCAACTTTCTCAAGCTATGAATCATGCAGGATTTCCAAACTAACAAAGGAGGGAGCAACATTCTGTTGAATCCTTCATGAGGCAGCGTCCACCATCTTTCAGCGGGTCTACTGATCCATTAGTTGCTGAACAATGGATTAGTACTACTGAAAATATATTTTCAGTTCTTCAATGTTCTGAGCATGATAAAGTCATCCTAGCAGTGTATCGTTTGGAAGGAGATGCGGATCAATGGTGGAATCTTGTTAAGAATACGAGGCAAAGGGATGAAATTGAGTCTATGGAATGGGACGAGTTCAAGAACTTATTTTTCAATAAGTACTTCCCTCGTATTCTCCGAACAATGATGGAGAAAGAGTTCCTTGAACTGAAGCAAAGGGATGATGAATCTGTTAGTACCTATGAAGCAAATTTTACAAGACTTGCAAGGTACGCTTCTGGTATTATTATCCAACCTGAGAGTAAGATCGATCGATTCTTTAGTGGCCTAAAACCAAGTCTTCGAAGGGCGTTAGCCATAAGGGACTTCAATAGCTACGAAGAAATCGTTCGATGTGCTCTCAAAGTCGAGATGGAGATTGGAGTAACCCATCAGTCACATGGGTTTGATAAGAAGAGGAAGATGGAATTCAAAGAAAAATCTAAAGAGCACACGGAAAAGAAGATGAACTTTCCCTTATGCTCAAAGTGTGGAAAGAAACATGGAGGGAGTTGTCTTAAAGGGACAAGTAAATGTTTTAAATGTGGAAAGGAAGGTCATCGGGCATTTGAATGCCGTGATAATGGGAAGAAGATGTCTAATGATGCAAACAAAGGAAGGGATACACAGAATGAACCTGCTACACTTCAATGTTTCAAGTGCAAGGAGATGGGGCATTATGCCAATCAATGCCCAAATCCAAGGGTTGATGATGATGGTTGACGTCAACAAACTCTTAAGTCTAAAGACAAAGGAAAGTCACATGCAATTTCTATCAGCGATGTGGAGTACGATAACGATGTGGTGAAAGGTACACATACCATCCACTCTAAAGTAGCAAATGTTTTATTTGATTCTGGATCCACCCACTCTTTTATTTCTGAAAAATTTTCTAAGGGTATCACCGTATTACCTCAACAATTAGATGTTGAGTTAGCTGTGACAACACCTAATGGCACATCAATCGCATCAGAAGTTTATAATTCTTCTCCGATCGAAGTTTGTGGGAAAGTGCTTCCTGCAAATCTTGTGATCCTTCCTTTAGTGGAATTTGATGTGATTCTTGGCATGGATTGGCTTTCTCTACATGGAGCTCATATCAATTGCCAAAGAAGGGAAGTCACATTTCATATTCCAGATCAACCTACGATCGTCTATCAATGCAAGGATGAACATAACCTTCCAGTGGAAATTTCTTCCATCTTATGGGTATTGATTCCACTAAATGAAGGTTATTTATCTCAAATGGTTGGTGAGAAACTCACGATTAAGAATATGCCCATTGTACGGGAGTTTGATGATGTCTTCCCGGAGGAATTGCCGGGTCTTCCACCAAATCGTGAAGTTGAGTTTTCAATAGAACTCGTACCGGGTGCTTTGCCTATTTCAAAGACACCTTATAGAATGGCCCCAATTGAGTTGCAGGAATTGAAGAAGCAACTCCAAGAGAATCTTGATAAGGGATTCATACGCCCTAGTGCGTCACCTTGGGGAGCACCTGTTCTATTTGTTAAGAAGAAAGATGGATCAATGAGACTCTGCATTGATTATCGAGAACTTAACAAGATAACTATCAAGAACAAATATCCTCTCCCACGCATTGATGACTTATTTGACCAACTACGCGGAGCTCAATACTTTTCCAAGATTGATCTTCGTTCAGGGTATCATCAATTAAGGGTCAAAAGGGAGGATATACCAAAGATGGCTTTCCGTACAAGGTATGGACACTATGAATTTATAGTGATGCCATTTGGTCTTACTAATGCCCCTGCTATCTTCATGGATCTAATGAATAGAGTCTTTAGAGACTATCTTGATCAATTGGTGGTAGTCTTTATAGACGATATTCTTGTCTATTCAAAGAGCAAGGAAGAGCATGAAGATCACTTGAGAATTATATTAAAGACCCTGAGAAAAGAGAAGCTTTATGCCAAATTTACCAAGTGTGAATTTTGGCTTCAAAAAGTTGCATTTTTGGGTCATATAATCTCAAAAGAGGGGATATCTGTGGATCCAGCAAAAACAGAGGTTATCGAAAGATGGTCAAGACCAACAACAGTAACTGAGATCCGAAGTTTTCTTGGTTTGGCTGGATATTATCGATGTTTTGTAAAAGATTTTTCACGGTTATCTAATCCAATCACCAAGTTGACTCGGAAAGGAGTTAAGTTTGTCTGGACAGAGGAATGTGAAGAGAATTTCAAGGAGTTGAAAAGAAGGTTATCCAGTGCACCTGTGCTCACACTGCCTTGTAGTGGAGAAAGGTTTGTGATCTACAGTGATGCATCCAAGAAGGGATTGGGGTGTGTTCTTATGCAAAATGATATGGTGATAGCTTATGCCTCACGACAGTTGAAAATCCATGAGCAAAATTACCCAACACATGATTTGGAGTTGGCTGCGGTAATCTTTGCATTAAAGATTTGGAGGCATTACCTTTATGGTGAAAGGTGTGATATTTATACTGATCATAAAAGTTTAAAGTATATTTTCACACAAAAGGAGTTGAATATGCGCCAAAGAAGATGGTTGGAGCTGATTAAGTATTATGACTGCTCAATCCATTACCACCCTGGGAAAGCAAACAAGGTGGCAGATGCATTAAGTCGACAAGACCATGTTAGTTTATCCATGATGAGGATCACAAAAGATCCAATATTTATGGATTTACAAAGGATGGATCTTGGAATTATAATGGAAGGGGAAAAATCTTATCTTTCTCAAATGAATGTTCAACCATCTATACATGTGAAGATTAAAGAGGCACAGAAAGAAGATGTCGAGTTACAAAAGAAGGTGAGAAATGTTCCTGAATTCAACCTTGATTGTGATGGGATAATAAAGTTCAGGAATCGGGTTTGTGTTCCTCCCATCCCCGAATTAAAGAAAGAGCTGCTGGATGAGGCTCATAGTTCTTCATTCTCTATTCATCCTGGAAGCACGAAGATGTATAGGGACCTGAAAGAGTACTTCTGGTGGGATGGCATGAAAAGAGATGTTGCTGAATATGTCTCTCGATGCTTGGTTTGTCAACAAGTTAAAGCTGAGAGACAGAAGTCTAAGGGGATGTTACAACCATTACCCATACCCGAATGGAAATGGGAAAACATCACTATGGACTTTGTCACAGGACTTCCTAAAACATCCAAAGGCAATAATGCTATCTGGGTCATAGTTGATCGTCTTACAAAGTCTGCACACTTCATTTCTATTAGAGAGAATTTCTCTCTAGATCAGCTTGCCAGAATATATGTAAAGGAAGTGGTAAGATTGCATGGAGTACCACTTTCTATTGTATCTGATCGAGATCCGAGATTTACCTCGAAGTTCTGGCGAAGTCTTCAGTATACTCTGGATACAGAGTTGAGTTTCAGCACTGCTTATCATCCCCAGACAGACGGTCAGTCTGAGAGAACAATTCAAACCCTAGAAGATATGTTGAGAGCTTGCTCTATGGATTTCAAAGGAGGTTGGGATCAACACCTACCTTTGGTGGAATTTTCTTATAATAATAGCTTTCACTCCAGTATTCAGATGGCTCCTTATGAAGCTCTCTATGGAAAGAAATGCAGGACTCCAACTTGCTGGGATGAAGTTGGGGAAAGAAAGCTATTAGGACCTGATCTCGTTGATGAAATGGCAGAAAAAGTCAGATCTATTCAACAACACATAAGAGCAGCTCAGAGTCGACAGAAAAGTTATGCCGACAACCGAAGAAAAGACCTAGAGTTTGAAGTGGGCGATAAAGTGTTCTTACGAATATCTCCCTCGAAGAGGGTTATGAGATTTGGAAAGAAGGGGAAGTTGAGCCCTAGATATATCGGTCCTTTTGAAATACTGGATCGTGTTGGGAAGGTAGCTTACCGATTGGCGCTTCCACCGAATCTCTCTCAAGTTCATGATGTGTTCCATGTATCTCTCCTGAGAAAGTACATACCAGATCCTTCACATGTACTCAGCTCAGAAGTTGTACCACTGGAGCAAGATCTTTCTTATGAAGAACAGCCGATAGAGATTCTGGATCGTAGCGAAAAAGTCCTACGAAACAAGACCACTCGCTTGGTGAAAGTTTTATGGAGAAACCACCAACTTGAAGAAGCTACATGGGAGCTTGAGGATATGATGAGGGAGAAGTATCCTCATTTGTTTGTTGCAAAGTGACGAATTTCGAGGGCGAAATTCTTTTTAAGGGGGGTAGAATGTAACACCCGAGACTTTTATGTTATATAAATCATCAAAGGAATCTTTTTCTACACAACACTTGCTTGGCTTGCTTTGCACGCAATCGCGACCTTCCTCGATAGCTTGCGTCGTACGCAATACCGAGTTTCACTAAACAACAATATGCTATTAAAACTAGCCGTTATGAATAGTAATAACCACTTTTTGGAATTTTATAAATTTTATTTTTCAAAATGGACTTCATTTTTGGACTCAGAATATCGAAATTAGCCTAGGGTGAAATTTTGGTATTTTTCTGAAAACTTTCAATTTTTGATGAATAGTGAAACCACTAAGTGGTAGGTTAAAAACTGAATTTTGTATAAAACTTAATTTTACCGCTTCTGTGAATGGAATTTCAAAAATCCGAGAGACACGGTTAATATCAAGGACTAAAATGTGGTTCAATGAGATGAAAATAATTTTTTGGTGAATAGTAACTTTTTACTTTTTTTTACCGCGGTTAATAGTAAATAGGGTAACTAAGGGTAAATATGATATTAATATTACCCTAACACATGTCCTAATTCTATTGGACAAGTTTATCTCGACCAAAAACAAACTTAGGAATAAAATATGACCATTTAGGCCCACTTGGATTAGATTAGGACATTTATTATTAATTTATTTAAAGAAGGGTTAAAAGAGTTAAAATCAAAGTATATTTACTAAAACATTTTTAATATGGGGTTATACATAAGATAAATTCGATTGTAAATATTCATTAGAAAGCTAAAAAGATTTCATACATGATGGTATTTTATTTGTAATTTTTAGACATTAAATAATTTAATTTATTTATGACACAATGATGATGCAGTAATTATCTTATTAATGAAATATTGACATAATTGATGTTATAAACACCAAAATAAATGTAATTTGAGACTTTTTATGAATTACACTAATTTTCTAGGTTACTATGATATATTAATGTTGATTTAATCAACTTGGTTCGAACATTTAATTCTGTTATGACTTTCCCAAAAATCATATATCAAATAGTGTCAAAATTGACACAAAATAGTTTTTAAATCAAATATTATATTATTAATTGTTATTGTATTCCTAAAAATATAAGGTTCGGCCAAATGATTTAGATAAGGATATATATATTAATAATAAACAATTTTGGGTTCGTTTGGCATGTTATTGTAAGTGTATTAACCATATAGTGAAAGAAAACAAAAAGACATGATAAAAGTTAAATTATTTAACTTAGAGTTAAATCTAAATGATAAGGTTAAAATAATATCCTAAACTTGTCTAAATTCTATTGGTTGATAGGATTTCGACCCCTCCCCACCTTATCTTCGAAATAAGACCCTTTGGAACCATTATAAACCGATTTTGACTTTAATATAAAATAATATTTTGAGATATTCCTAAGGTGCCCCTCTCCTCCCTTATAAAAGGGCACCTCATCCCCCTCCTCCTCACACCAAATTGAGCACTCAAGCTCGGCCAACCCCTGCCATTTTCCCCTCTCCACTTCCCTAGAATAGTCCTAGAGGTCCTGGTCTTCTCCAAAGACCACTCTTAGTTCCCTAAGTGGAGGATTCAAAGAGGCGTTCCAAAGAAGAGGTAATATCCATTACCGATCTTTTCAATTTCTTTCGTCTTCAACTTCTTCTTATTTAGTTGTTTCATGATAAAGTAATAACATCAGTATTACTTACATACTGATATGTTATTATAAATATGAAACATCCCTAATTCACCTTCTATCCATCCTACGGAAAAATGAAATCACCGCGCGTGCGTACGTACGGAATACCGTCTCCACGCCGTGGTGTAATCTATTTTCCACCATCACCTTACAAGGATGGGTATAATGGTGTAATGAGTAACTATATATGATTATTATTATGTAATATTGATACTGAAATAATATATATATATACTCCAATACAATTCCACGATCATAGGAACGATATCATCACTCGTGCGTACGTACGGAATACCGTCTCCACGATGTGATGCGACTCGTTCTACATGATCTTCATTTCATAATGATTGTATAAATGAATTGAATGAATGAATATGGTATATAATACACTAATACCATTCTGGAAATGAATTATCTATAACCTAAAGATAAGAATAAGAATTTATTCGACAAAACACGCATAAGAACAAAAAGTTATAAAGACCCGAGTAACAAGTAACAATGAAATATTACTAACAAGAAGCTAATAATATGACCATATATGATCTCATATCAATATGTATGATTCTGGAATAAGTCAATAACATTATTTAAACCATTATACAGGAGCTTCGGACACGAACAAAGCAAATCGGACCTAAGGTAAGGGAAATATCACAATCTCATTTTTATCCGAGATTGTTTATTCGTAAATATTTACTGGGGTGTATTTTATCATCCACATCCATGTTCCCTCAATATGTAATATTGTTTCCATCCACTTGAAATAGTTTAAATCCAATTTTACCCTTAGGTGAGTATTTAGTAAAGAATATGAAAAGAATCTTTTGTCGTTTTTCCATACGAGGTACTTTTTGACTTTTCCGACAAAAGTACGAAGAATGTTTTTTTTAACTTATACGGCATGAATGGATTTTTAAAACATTACTTCAAAGAAGCTTCCTTTACAAGTTTTCAAGTTTATTTTTAATCAACTTCTTTTATTTTAAAGTTGTATGACATGTTATGAAAGGAAAAATGTTTTTGAAGAAGAAAGGATATTTTCCTCAAGAATTCAATTCAAGTGTTTTATCAAAATTATTTTCCATCTAAGATAATAAAGGGTTCTGTTTCTATCCATATTTTTACATTGGTTTGACTATGTTGTGATGGAATTATGTTTATGAATTCCTTTATCATATATGAATTGATTTATGATGTCATGATGTTTCAAGAATCCCATTTTTGTTATATGTGTTATGCGATGATGTATGTTTTATGATTATGTGGCACACATAAGAAAGGATTCATTATAAGATGGGTGGGACCTATATCTCCCTCCAATGCATTGGGTAATGATTTTATATCTCATGAGATAGACATGGCTGGAACGGAAGGTTATTTCGGTTCAGTGATACAGGACTGAAACGAGGAGTGAACTCGGTTCAGAAAGGGACTTTGTCCACTAAGATAGTCTTGGCAATGAGTCATGACTAACAAGAAATGATTTTCCATGATTATGTGTGCATGCCACAAAGATTCAAGTTTTATGTTATGATTATGGGGATCTCATTTTCACTTCTATGATTTATTTCATGTTAAGATATTATGATCTCTTTTGCAGGTTTTGATTTTCATAAAGATATGATATGATTTTTATTTCCTTTATTTGCCCTTGCTGAGCATTTGAGCTCACCCTTTTATGCTTTCTTTTCCCCAGGTCAGGAAGATGGATATTAAGTAGAATATGCTAAAAGGGACCCTAGATATGATGAAATAAATGGGAGACACTGTAGAAGATTTATGAACCAGTTGTTTATGTTTCCCAGTTTCTAAAGACACTATACCTATACGGTCCTTTGTGGTTTTGTCATATGTTGTAATAAGAGTGCTTCAATTTTGAAGTATTAACAATGTATGTAAAGTGTGGGTCGTTATAATAAATCCTTAAAACCATTATGAAAACATGGATATTAATGATAAATAATTATAAGAAGAAATCATTAAAAAAATTAAAACGATACTTTAGTTAAAGGGTTGTTAAAAAAATGAGAGACACATGAATACAATAATTGAGAAATAACATTTAATCAGAACATTAAAATATCATGAGAATAAAGAGATTCATGATATAATATTTAAAAGGATATTATAGACACTATATCAGAGTAAATTGGTGCATAACAACAATGAAGTCTCAATAGAAATGTAAAATGGGATGAAATCCCCTATAATGAAGGTATCCTTAAATTAAGGATAAATCAATCTCATAATTATGTGTGAAAAATATAAATACACCCAATATAAGTTGATATTAAGTGTAAAACAATTAAAGTTCATTCACACATATTTAGGGCATTACATATTCAATAACTACATGTTGAACCCAATGAAATCGGAATTGGGTTAAGAAGTTCCCTTGGTAAAATTCGACAGCCTGACGACGTCACTTTAAAATTCATAAAATTAGTTGATGAGAGAGAAAATGGTATCTCATCACTTGGAAATTAAAATTTAAATCAATAAGGATATATAAGAACATATACCAACATAAAAAGATGTAAGTTAAAAGACATAACAAAATAAGTCTTTTAAAAAGAGGAGGGTGAAAGGTTCCCTTACCGATTTGGGTAACTTTCTAAGCGTACACCCCATGAAAGAAGGACTATACAACATTGATGAAAAATTCTCATAAACGAAATTATATTACACAAAATGTATAATAATGGCCAGTACATATACCACTCAATGTAAATGGTGGAAAATGTAGCATAAATATCACGGGAATAAAAGTGAGATGAAAGACCCCTTACGAGAACTCGGAAGCCTAACGACACCACTTAGAACATCCAAAAAAATGGATTGATGAAATAAAATAGGGTATCTCATCATATGAATATAGAAATTACAGTAATATTAATATAAAATAACATCCCCCAACTAAGGAAAAGGATCTTAAAAGAAACGACATAAAAGAGAGTACTTAAAAAGAAAGATAGAGGTAGGACCCCTTACGAAAATTAGGCAGCCTAATGGTGCCACTCAAAACATCCAAAATGGAATGATGAGAAAAAATAGGGTATCTCATCATATGAACATAAAAAGTACAGTAAGAGTAATATAAAAGAATAACCCAATCATAATAAAGATGAGCTTAAAAGGAATGACATAAAAGAGTGTACTTAAAAAGAAATAGAGGGGTAGGATCCCTTACCTCAAGTCCGACTTGTCTTGTTCGTTTCTTTATATTCCGTAATAATAAAAATGGTTCAATTTATAATTTCTTAAGGGTAATTTTTAAATATTATTATTCAGTTCATATAACATATTTTAATGTTATAATAATTGGTTAATAATGTGAGTTCATATCATACATTTTTGTCGATGTTTGGTACATGAGTCAAAAATGAACTTGTTTGAAAATGATTGCCCATGTAGTAATAAGTACATCTTCTCCAGAATATTATTAATGATTTTAAATATAATATATATCTATTAAATATTCATTTTATACTATTCCATAACATTTGGAGATAAAAAGAAATGAAATGCATCGTTCATGGAGACGGTAGGTTGTACGTACGCATGAACGCTACATTATTTTCTTTGCATTATTAATGGAAATAAAAATAATTGAGAGAGATATATATATTATAATTACATTATAATATATATGTTATATAGGTCACATAAGTTCATTAATTTCATTCTCTATACATTCCATGTATTGCATGAACGAGTCACATCATTTGAGGGGGGGTAGTCCACACTTCCTCGTATGAAATTATTGCAATTGCAAAACATGAAAAGCATAAAGGTATGTTTTAAATATAAAATACAGAAGAATATGGGAAACATAAATACCATATATATCATATATAAAATAAAGTGACATCATAATGGCCACCATTAATGTTTTTAAAAGAGGATTGAACAATCATCGTTTCGTGAGGCAGTAATTCTCCATCCACAGAAACAGTATGTTCTTTAAACATTAGATGAATGTGTATGTAAATGTAGCTCGAATCCTTCACATAAAAATATCCTAGTACATTTAATACACTGGTGTTGTTACAAAATAAAGGTATAAAATGAGTTTAGGGGTTTGGAGAAGCAAAATAAAACAAAAGAACACAAGTGAAGACATTACCTTTAAATCGGGTAACTTTTCATGGTTTGAACCAAAAGAGATTCATGAAGAGCATTCTTCCAAAGATGAGGCTTCAATGATGAAGAGAGGTATGTGGAGAGATGAAATAGGTAGGGGTTGGCCGAGCCAAAGGCTTGATACGTGGGGGTAAGGTGGTAGAGGTGGGGGGCCTTTTATAAGGGAAGAGGAGGGGCACTCTTGGAAAGTTATAAACTATTACTTTATTATAAAATTATTTTCAGATTTTAAAGATACCAAAAGGATATATTTCTAGGATATGGTTATTAGGTTTTTAAATCCACCCATCCAATAGGTTTGTGACAAGTGTAAGACTTATATTTCACCCTATCTTCTCATTTCATTTAAATCGTTCATTTATGAGGTAATCACTGCATTATCACAGTGTCATAAATAAATTAATTTATTTAATGTCTAAAAATTATAAACAAATATCATGATGTAAGAAATATTTTTTTATTTATAATGAATATTTATAGTCAAAAATATTACTTGTATAACCTCATGTAAAAATTGTTATAGTAAAAAAATACATGTTTGGGACATTTTAATTTTAACTTTAAATAAAAAGTAATTAATGTCATTTTCCAACCAATGTGGCTCCATGGGGTCCCCAAGTTGACCAATGGAATGTATTGGTCGGCCATGACTCATCCAATATGTGTAGGACATGTGTCATGGTCATTTCATATTATTATAACATTATCTTTACCTCAAATTATACTAATTCCCTTTAATCGCGATTAATAAAACTTAAAAGTTAGTATTCACCAAAAAAAATATTTTAATCAAATTAAACAACATTTTACTTCCTAATGACAACCGTATATGTCAGATTTTTGAATATAAAAACATAGAATTCGTAAAGTTTTATTTAAATGAAAAATCAGTTTTGTTAACTACCACTTAGTGGTTTCATTATTCATCAAAAATTGATTTTTTTCAGAAAAATACCAAAAATTCTTGCTAAGAAATATTTGAAATTCCAAATTCAAAAATGATGTCTATTTTAAAAAATTAAAAATATATAATTTTTATTAATTAATTTAATAATTCATTCCCGTTGTCAAAACAAATAGCGTGTTTTTAAGAAATAATATCTATTAAAATATTTTCACTAGTTTAAGTCCAATTTCAAAGTGAAATTAATTCCAATGACCACCACTGGATTAAATGGTAAAAATATATTCTAAATACACTTTAATATAAATTACAAATATAATCTATCCATATTAATAAATCAGATTAAAAGGAGGTTTTGAATTAAAATGCAACATTTTCACTAAAATTATCATTATCGGAAAAATAACTAAAATTTACACAAAGTAAATTTTGATGTCCATGTTCTAAAGAAGGATTTTATTTTGTCAAATAAAACATATAAAATTGTAAAAAGTATATTTAAAAATTTTTCTCCATCAAAAGGCGGTGCATCGACCTTTTAAGGAATGTTAGAAGATTTATGTTTAAAATTGGATTCATTTGAATTTTAAGCCTCTAACATTTATTGTATAAAAGTAAAAATATTTGACAAACATATATAATCATTTTATAGTTAGTTATTTTCATTCCTACCATTACAACGACTAGATGTTAACTACCATTTAAAATAATATTATTCTATTATTAGAGTACAACGTAAGATTTAAAGAAACTCGTTGTTTCATATTGGGTACGCCATCAAGAATAGCGTTCCCTTTAAAGTAATATTAATATTTTATTCACAAATATGGATAAATATGAAAATGCCATATTCTTTATTTACCTGGGGTGTTACATATATGCCCATTATGGGTAGAACTAAGTGTGTGGAAGCAAATTATGTTGATCTTTGGTCATGATATTTGCTAGGAGGAGGGACCTAAGGCGAGTTTTGGAGAATTGACCCGGGTTTCTTGTGAGTTATAAATTTACTGGGTCTTTCGTCAAAAAACACTGTGGTAGGGATCTTACCTTCATCTATCTCTCTTTTGTGCATCATGCAGGGTGGGAGTCCTCTTGTTTTAATGAGGTATAGTTGAACTAGTAATTGAAGATAATAATTGGTTAATGAATGGGTTTTGGGATGTTTTGTTGATATCATCGTTCTAATTCCATCAATTCTTATCCTTTGATTATGTTGTGACCAGAATAGGCTTATGCCTACTGAAAATCATGATCGTTGGGGGCCTTTTCTTGAGCAATTAAATGTTTTCTTGTATTTCTGGATTGTTTTGTGGATAGAATTTCATAGAATGTGGAATTTGGTTAATCATGTAAAGTAGGATGATTAAATGAATACCTAGAACCCATGTATGATCACCCCGATTAAATAAAATGAAAGAATTATTTTTGTGGGAGCTTGTTGGGGTTTAATTATGTGAAGGGGTGTTTCATGGGTTGTTGTAGAATGGGCGAGCAGTCAGGCTACAGTTGGCTTGGTTGTGGATTTGTGTGTATCATATGGTTGTGATGGGCAGTGGAGCTGCGGTGAATGGTAACGAAGGGATAATGATGTGGTATGAGTATTGTTTCTGAGATGTTGTGGTTGTGGTGGTTGGCAGTAGGGCTGTAGGGATGGGTTGTACATATGAATAAACATGGAAAAGTTTTCTAATGAATTTTGGGTCGTAAAAGTTGATTAAATATAGAAAATCAATGGAATTAATTGGTTGGTAAACGAAAATGGTTTTGTGTTGCTTGTGTTTTTCCCTAACTATATTTGTGGTTGGCAGTGATATGTTTTATGAACGATTGATCTGGTTTGTTTTTTTAGTTTCTCGGTAGTTATGAAACTGATAAACTAAAACTGTTGCCCATGAAAATCTTAATGGGGTTTGGTACTATTCATTGTGTGCATACATTCGTGGTAGGAGTGTCGAGGCATGAGCTCAGATCTTTTGTGTAGAAGCCATAGGAGAGGCTGAGTGGTTGATATAATTATATAAATATATATGTTTTATGTTTCTTTACACACCCCACCTATGTTGATCACTATGTGCCGAAAACCCATGGGATGGGGGGTGAGATTTCCTAACATCCACAGGATGGATGGTTACTATCCTTCCCTATGATCTCTCTTCTAGGTTCTATAGCCCAAGATCCATTGATCATGTTATGAAAGATATTTCCCAAGAGTCTTCAAGATGATGATGTGATGTGGTTCCCAGGTGTCTTCTGTATGAGATGTGGTTATGGCCGAGGATTGAGTGCCGGTAGAATGTGGGATGAGATGTGGTTATCGCCGAGGATTGTGTGCCGGTGGGATACTATGAGCTTCGTGTGGCCAGTTTGCGGCACTAGCTCTAGCTTCGTATGGCCAGGTTGTGGCACTAGATCAGAAAGAGGGGGAAGAAACAGAGCGTTACGCATGAGGGATTGAGCAGTATTCAGTGGGAAGGTTTTGTGGGGTACCCATACATTGATAATATTACTATATTACTATATTAACATCCAATATTTGGTGAGTGTGGCTTGTATGGTTGGGTGGATAGATTCCTAGCTAAGATTTGGTTCCTTCTATTTTTTCACGGGGCATTAGGATGTATCCCCACCAGTTCACGAGAGCTTTAGGTTTCCCTAATGAGTATACTTGTATGCTAACCATACGTTTACTTTCAATTTTTCAGGAGGACTTCAGGGACCGTGCGGGACCTTGCTAGTTGGGCATTGGAGTTTTGCTGTGTACAGTTTCTGCTTTCATTTGGTATCGTACTTTGGAGATTTTCTTGTATTTGTACTTTTGTTTCAGTATTGTATAAAACATGCATATGGGTTTGGTTTGGGGTTTATTTTCATTTACATGTTCATTTTATTTGGTGTTTGACTTATCCTTTTTCCCGATCTAAATTAATAAAAAGGGTAATGCCTCCCATAATTGTGAAAACTGATACACTTGGTGCTAGTCGCCACTGCGGGGCCTACTGGAGGCGGGACTCAAGGGTAATTATCTCCCTTTCACCATTTCCAGCTTATGAGGGGCATCTTTGGTGGGAGGGGGTCGTGAAAATTATATAATAATCTATAACCATTATTTAACCTCAAACATGAAAAATGATTCACATCACTTCTTTAAGGTGGTCATCCAAACGTACACATGAGTGACTTTATAATTCATTAACTTGTGTAAGGGTAAGATGCTAAATGATATATAATATTTCCTAAGTAATGATTAGTTAACAAATATAATATATGATAATTATATACAACTTTAAAACTATATAGCTAAAGTGAAAATGAAAAATTAAATAAATTACCATGTAGAGATTGTAGGTGGCACGTATGAACACTCAATGTTTTCTGTTTCTATTTGATGGGAAGGAGATGAATAAGGATTGTGTCACCAGAATAGTAAAATTTATCTATGAGGAATACTATTATGTTATTATATGATACTTTTTATAGAATACGTAATGTTGGTAGAAAGATAATTAAAATGAATAAAATCTATTATGAACTAGACCTCTTCTTTGAACAACCTCATCCGATTTATATGTATACACTTTATATAATAAAATTATATTCAATAAAGGAAAAATTAAAATTGGGGATGGATTTCATTAAAATATTTATGTATGTATTGGATGATCCTATTTTCTCACTAAGAGTGAATAATAGAGGATCAACCGTGTCCTTTTATAATCAAGAGAGCGAATATCCCGGGATGTTTTCAAAATATGAAAACATATTAATGTATTAGTCTTGAAAAATTGATCCAAAATAGAATATTTTCAAATATTATAATTTTATGGTCTAAATAAAACCAATAGTTAAGGATTAGGAATTTGTTTATTTTATCTTAATGTTTATCACTTGATTTTAATCTCTTTTAACCTAATTTAACTAGAACCGAGGTGATAACTATTTACCATAGTTACTATTCATTGCAACCGAAATAATTAGTTGACCTTATCAAGGATTATTTATTATTATTATTAAAAATATTTAATCTTTTTTATAATATTGACCTCTTTGAATTGTAAAAAATTATATTTACCATATGTTAGCAAATGTCGAAGAGAAATTGTTTTCAAAAAAATCATTTTGAAGTACAAAATTGTGTTTACACCAAAATTAAGAACAATATAGATAATAATGAACATAATTGGATTATTTATAATAAAAATTAACTAATTAAATTTTTAAATAATTTTCAAAAATTAATACCTTTTAACTACTGAAATTTATTAGAATATTTTATATAAAATTCATTCTTTGACTATTCATTAAAATATTAATATTTTCTGAAAAATATGAAAATTTCATCAAATGATAATTATGATAGATGATTTAAAAACTGTTATCAATTTCATCAAAATTAAATTTATAAAATATTGAATTATTTTTTTAACCAAATTCTTGAAGAAATCTATTTTTCTTACATTTTTTTTCCTTGAAAAAAAATTTAGTTACTATAACAAAACAATGTTTGTAACATTTTTCCCCCATCAAAAATTTCATCGTTGAAATTTATAGAATATATCCTTATAAATATATTGGGGTAGTTCATTATCATATTTTCATCCGGTTCTCACATATCCTCTTATATATAATTATTCTTCTAATGTTCCATTACCATTTGTGTTGTCAAATTTCTGAACACTTATTCTTTAGTGTGAAGAATATGGATAGTCTCGTCACAATAAGATAAATTTGAATTCGATTCTGTTATATTGGGTCTGAGAACATGTTTGGGTTTGGAATGTATGTCCATTAAAATGATACTTGGAAAACATCATGAAAATTAGAGTGGCTAGGTGGAATTTCCAAATGTTATGGTACATATCTAAATAATTACATAATTTCAAGAGGCCTGATATAGTAGAGACATATTTTTCCATTATTTTTTAACCTTATAATATCCTTCCATAGATATACATTTATAAAAACATGATTTCCATATTGAATTTCTCAATCCATTCATTACCTTTTTCCTTCTTTTTGATTCCTAAATATGTCTTCAATAGTTCTCATGTTTTTGTTATCTCATCATCTACATTTGGTCTATAAATCTTCATTTCATTAACTTTATCCAAAAATAATAATTTCACATAATTTTTTCATATAAAATGGATCATATAGTTCTATTTGAATTCAATAATATTAATAGTTATTATATGAAAATTAAACCAAAATTAATTATTGATACCAATACCTATAAAGTCAGGTGAGCATGACATCAAAATGTCTTATAATGTTCGAATTATCTTTTATAACTATCCATATGTCTCAGGATGATATATAGTGCCAAAATGTAGCTCAATTTTTAGATATTTCTAAATAATTTTATAGAATTTTGATATAAATCAAGGGTTATGACTATATACAATAGAAATAGTTCATCCATGAAGTCTCACTACATTATTAATATATTTTCCCATAAGGATTACAAGAGGTAGATATTCTCATAGGGAGAAGAAATATGTGAAATTTTTATGGTGATAAAAAATAAACCATATTGAATCATTCTTTCTTGGATTCCGTGAAAATATAATGAAAATAACTATTGTGATACTATCCCACTTCAAATCATCAATTGGAATAGGTTGTATGAATCATGTAGGATTTTATCTCTTATCCTTATATATCAACAAAACAATCATCTTAAAACATAATCTACAATTTATGATTTTATATTATACAAAAAAAAGTTTTCCTTAACATAAAAATGTGTTTTGGTGCTATTAAGGTGTATAGAAAAATTTTAGCTACGGAATTCATCTTATAATTCCCTTTTTTTCTATAGAGTAGATTTAGAACATATAATATTTCTAAACTTCAATGTAACATCCTCACTTTATAATTATACCATTTTCCCATCATGCGTGGATTTTATTTTATTTTTAGTATTCTTATAATTAAGTGTTGAATCATTATTTTTTTATAATAATGGTGGTTTGAAAATAATTGGGAATAGATGTAGTGTTTCCCCTAACATAGTGAATTCGTTTTTAAAATTTACTAAATATATGAATATTATATCCTTGTCAAAACTCATTTTACTCATAATCCAATGACCATTCCCACACAACACGCCATCCACTTCATTTTCCTTCCCAACGTGATTGTTTATTGTTAAATCATAATATTTTAGTGGCTCTAACCATGACATTTTCCACATGATGATCTCCATTAGTGAAATGTATTACTAATAACTTTTTTGATCTATATATATTTCTCATCATTCAATATATCTGTATTTTCACTATATCCTCAATAAAAAATTTATGGCTTCCTACTCAAGAACATTGGTTGGGTAATTCAATAAATCGATTTTTTAACTACCTTGGTGAATATGAAACAAATCTATAATTTTGAATAAGAAAATATACAAGTCCCATCTTTAAAGTAACAATATAAATAAAAAATTCATCACTTTCTAATTTCAATATTAGTAACAATAAATTGATTAACCTCTACTTAGATTCTTTAAATCATTCTATACATTATTCTAACTGTATAAACATAAACCCTTTAAATGAAAACATAGTTTTCGGGCCAGAAAATAGTGAGATAATTTGATCAAGTTGTTGATAATATCCTACTAATCCAAGGATACAATTTACCTATGTTATATTGGTTCATATGGGTTATTCCATTGATAAATTTTTATTTTAAAGATAAAATGATATTCAATACATAGAGAAAATATGGACAAGAAAAGAAACTTCTTGAAACAAGAATTGTCATTTTTTAAATTTTATATGTAGATCCTTTTCACTATAGTCCATAATAATCATTCATAAATAATTGTTATTCTCATCTTAATCTTTATTGTATATCAAGATATCATTAATAAATTCAATAATGAAATTTTCAAGATAATACATGAATAATATGTTCATTATATATATATAAAATAAAAAGTTATTTTATTCAATACATAGGGAATTATAGAGAATTAATAATGTACATACATCATTTGAAATTCTACTTTAGAATACCATATTTCTTTACTCATAGATGATGATACCAAGAACAAAGATATATCTTTGAAAAATATTGAACTCTTTATTCTTGATCAAACATGTCATCTATGTGGGGATAAAGATACTTGTTTATTATGGTAGTATAATTGATTTACCTATAGTTTATACACAACAACATTTCCACATCATTATTCTGAAATATAAGAATAAGAAATCCCCATTTTATAATGCAATGGTGTACAAATGTATTATAACAAAACTCATACTGTTGTTTCTTCAGTTCCACTAATATTGATATTTCCATCATTTAGGGAGTATTATATATAGGGTTTTCATCTATTAAAAGATAAATAAAAAACCCATTTCACACTCAGTTGTACTCTTGGGTAATAATTCAAGAAACACATGAATGATATTATGATACAATAGGTACATTAGTTATTTTAAAGATACCATTCCCATTAATATTTTTTTCCTCTATTATTCGTGAATAATTTCATAAACATTATCAAATATAGGTGGATCCAAATATGATTTAGATGATGTATTCTGTAATCTAAATATAATGGACTCTACGTCTCCATTGAAAATCAATTTCATATTCTCATAGAAATAATATTTTTATTATAATTCAAAATGCAATCCATTCCAAGGTCTATAAAAAATTCAATAATAGTAATAATTATCATGTTTTAAAAAAGTGTATGTCTCTATGTTATAATGGGAATTTATAGAAACATCCTCATTGTAATAATATCTCCACTATGAGTCTTAATGGATGACTATTTCATAGTGTGGTAGGGAAATATTTATTTTTATTGGAAAATATGGAAGATATAGAAGTGTTTGAAGATACAGATTCAAATAAAGGATTAAAAAATTTTGAAGTTAGTACCAAACTACCTTATATGACATATTTGGGAATTGTTACCACAGTTGTAGTAATAACAAAATCATATCCATATCATATTATACTCTTTTTTTAGAGGTACCCTTGATTCCTGGTATATTGGTTTTAATAAAACCCCATTTATTTATTGTTGAAACACATGATAGTAGTGGTTTATATTCTTTAAATAAATTAAATTTTTATATAACATCTTTTTTCCTAATTACTATAAAATTTTATTTCCATTAAACAAGTACCTGGTTGTTTCTTTCCAAAATTATAATTTTTTTAAAATCACATTAAACCTTATTCGTTGAAAATTTTCATTTTCACTACTGAATTGGAGACCACTACTTTTTATGATTTTCATTAAAGATATAAGACCTATAAAATTAATTATATTCATTTATAGAACTTTATTGGGTATCATATAATGATGAAAAAATTTATGAACCCAATTCCCTTTGGAGGATTGGATTAATCCCATTAGTGAAATAATACATATAATTTTCATAATTATTCTAATAGTCCATTGAACGCATAAATAATATTTTAATGTTATCTGCATACTCGATAACACATTATTTTTTCCCTTCAACTTTAATATTTGGAGGTCCTCTACATTTAAGATCTCTATTATCATGGAATGCATTTCCTAAATAATATCACCTTAAATGTTTGTAATTCCATTAATTTTATTTTATAATCTTTTTTAGTGTTTAGGGTCAAATTCCTCTATTGATCAGCATCTCCCATCAAAAAATATTATTCCAGAATAACCATTTCAATTTCAATACTTCCCAAATCTAGTAATATCATTCTAAGAGACCTAATCCATTATTCAGATATTAATAGATTATTGGTTCCATTAAAACAAGAAGGATTTTATGACATAAAGAAATCCAACATAGGTGAAGCATGCTATAGAACACAGTGTTTCTCCAAATGGGAAGGGTTATTAATTATAACTATTACATGTAACCATAATATTGTTTTTAATTTTCATAGCCACAACACCCATTGTATTTTCTTTCCAAATAGGGAAATACATTCATTAAATATATGTATTGATTCACTTTAATATATTAGTAAGTATCTTTAATTGATAGAATATGCTGAGTTATCTTATAACCATCATGAATATTGAGTCATAAAACAAAAATACCAATAATTTTAAATGATGTATAACACCTAAAGAGTTTATAATCATCCTCAGGTTAGCTATGTTCATTTAAAACATGGTTCTCAAGGTTCCATCACAACTTTATTGTATATGAATAGTACCAACACGAATCTAGTATCCGACAATCATTTTTTAACATTAATAAATTGGAGAATGATATAGGTGATCACACTAGGATGGATCTACCATTTTAGTAGTGTTGATATACTAAATATATATATATATATATATGTGATTCACATATTAAATTAGATATATAAAAAAACCAAAGAAACATTTTCTCATCGTTGATACCCTTCATAATAACCCTCATCATATCCCAAGGGAAGGAAAACAATGAATGGGTGAGGTAAAGTTCATAGTAGGAGTTACATGGACCAGAAGATATAATCAGTAAATAAGATATAATTAATATGGTATATTTTACAAGAAAAACCCATTCCATTAAATTAAAAAAAAAATATTTAAATGAACATCCTTATATAATATCAACATAGAAAAGAAATGGATAATCAATAAATAATTAATAATAATGGAAAATCGTAACTCTATAAATTCATTAATAGATCTTATCGATCAATATATCACGAATCTCACCTCTAATTATTTTCATACAAGAAATTATTCAAAATAAATGGGTAGCTGTATACCATACATTAATATAATATGGAATTTATTCGATATTATCTTAAGAAAAATGTCAATCAATTAAGTGGATATGAATAAAAAAATCACACAAATAAATATGACATTTTATGCATTGATTATATTTGTAATGATTCATACAATTTAATCTCAAAATGACTTGTATGTCAAAAATTATCTTAATAGGATCAAGTATACAAGACATGAATATTTCATCATCAAAATCATAGAACATACCAATAACATAAATAAATTGGAATCAATATATCATATCCCCAAAAATATCAATATCTTTCATCATATATGATACAACCTTTCAAATATTTCTAGAAAATTTATTGAGGAAAACATATTTCCCATTTTTGAAATTTCCTATTAAAATATAAAAATTTACAAAAAATTATGAACACTATTTTCTTTTAAAATAATGAAGGAAAATTGTAAATGAATATTCCATTAAAAGAGTATTCATCATGGTAAAAAAAATATTTATCTAGAGTATGTTAAAATAGTGATCTAGTACACACCTTTGGTAAAAAGAACCTCACTCGGAAAAAAATCATTTACTTTTGAAAAAACGTTATAGAAAGTAAAACATGTGAAAAATTTATTTTATAAACCATTTGAAAACATAAAAAACATTATTCAAATCATTTGATTGATGACATTAAATTGTATGAAAAAGAGTTGGTAAAAGAACATAATTTCTTTAATATAATGTCCCATATATGTAAATTACTTATTGATATTTGATTAAAAAAGAGTGGAAATGAAAAATTAACTTGTAATACATAAAAATAACAAGAGTTTATAACAATATATGGTGATTACGATGTTAGTATCGTATAATATTTGAATTGGAAATATGAACATAAGCAATCCTGAAATAAGATTTGATTATTACATAAATTTCTTGCCTCAGGTCTGAATTTTTTCATTTGCGAATTTAATATATTTTATAATCAAATTAAATTTATTATAATTTTATAAATGAAGAAAATAGATTCATATAATTTCATATGTTATCTACTTATAACATTTCAAAATTATATATTAAAATCATCATTCTTGAGTGATAACTATTTCATTTTTTATGTTAGTTTCTATTAAGTAGTTTCAGTCAAAGAATATTTATTATGGTTCCTTAATATATATAATTTTATTAATGATATAAATATAATATATATTATTTATATACATATTCATAAAAATTCTGTAATGGAATTTGTGAAAAATAAATCCCCTTCTTTCAAATAGGTGGTAGTCCACACGTATGCAAGAGAAAAGTTATCATTTTAATGGGTGTAGGTGGAAGAAGGTAAATGATATCATATATTCATTGAAACTGAACTATATTGTAAATATCATATATATTCATTAAATACATATTTATAACCATATAATTATTTTGACGATGAATAACATTTTACACCACTATGTGGATACGGTATCCCAAACAAAACCATATGCGAATTTTTTATATTCTGCAGGACAGAAAGAAGACGAATAGGTGTTGTTATAACCAAATGAAGACATTTTATCTTAGTTATGATACTAGTATTATTATATTGTCATTGTTATGGAATATCAAAATGTGGAAGAAGAGGAAATAAAATGAAAACACTCAGTTAAGAAAACATCTTTAGGTCATTTCATATATCCTTTAAAGGATGGTATTATCATCAATCAATAGACATCTTAGACATGGGTAGGGATGTATGGAAACGAATTTGGTAGGTAATGAGATATATATGACACTATTGAGGTGTTATGATGATAGGATAATTGGTTTCCATTAATAAGGGAGGTAGAGGATACACATGGAGTTCTTAAAAAGATTAAAATATATTAATATATTACTCTTGAAAAATGGATCCAAAATGACATAGTTTAAAATTTGATATACTTACATTAAATATACAACCATATAAAGAGGTTTAATATTGAGTTTTATGTTATATTGAATCTTTATCCCTTTATTTATAACCAATTTTATTTATTTTACCGATTTTTATGTGATAAATATTTACCACCATATTATGCATTATAACCAAAAACTAAGTTGAACATATTACCTAATATTAGTTATTACAATTAAAAATATGTAATTCATTTTAAATGATTCAAATATTATAAGTGAAAAAAATTAATTTTAATATAATTTAACAAAATGTGATGACAAATATATTTCTGTAAAAAATTATTTTTATGTATAAAATAATTTTTATAAAATTGTAAAAGAAATGCAGATTAAAAGGAAAATAATATGATGAATTTTAATAAAAATGTGAAAAAAAATTGTAAAATCATTTAAAAAATTTGGATAATGTTACTAAAAGATTGAAAAACATAGTTTTATATAAAATCATTAAATGTCCAGTATTCATTGAAATAATATTCATTTTTGAAAAATTACAGTTCCTAATCCAAAGATAATTTTGATATTATTATTTACAATGTTTTTTCCTTATTATCAAATTCAATTGATAATATTGGGGAATTTAGTTTATAACTAAATTCCTAAATATGGATATATGTATTATAATATTATTTCTTTAGAAATAAAATTTTACTTATTATAATTGAAACTTATATGTTTAAATAATAATTATAATATAATCATTGAACATGAAAAATACATATTTTAATTACCTTATAAATTAAGGAATTATTTGGACTTAAGAAATCTAGTTAAGTCAAGAAAACCCCTTACTTTATTTCTTAACATCCAATAGAGAACAATAATTTCAAGTGTAACACCCCAAGCTTCTACGGTACGTTTCCCTTTGAATAATGCGATAGCGTGTGTTGTACGCAACCTCGAGTTCTAACACACACCACAACTAATTAAACTAGCCGTTGTGAATAGTAATACCTAATTTTTGAAATCATATATATTCTATATTTCAAAATGGACTTCATTTTTGGATTTGGAATATCAAAATTAGCCTAGGGTGAAATTTTGGTACATTTCGGATAACTTTCATATTTTGATGAATAGTGAAAATTTCTAAATTTTAATTAAAAACAACTTTTTTTAATCAAAATAATTAATAGTGATAAATTATAAATTTGAGTGGTTTTAAAGTATATTTAGAATATATTTTTACCATTCAATTTAATGTTTATCATTGGACATAATTTTACAATTAAACCGAACATAAACAAGTGTCAATCTTTTGATAGTTATTATCTCTTAAAAACACGCTTTTTGTTTTAACAGCGGGAATTAATTTTAAATTAATTTCTGCCACTTCTGTGTTTTGAATTTAGGAAAATGGATTCCATATTTGGAATCAGGATGTCCAAATTATGTAAATAGGTAACTTTTATTTTTAGACATTTTGAATAATTACTGCGGTAAATAATTTATTTACCATGGTTAAAGGGTAAATCCGGTAAATAAGGGTTAAAAAAATAATATTATAATAATACAAAATTACCCTAAAACGTGTCTTAACCCTATTGGTTGATACATCGTCGACCATGGGCATCTTTGTGTCAATTTTGGGACCCCATGGATCCACTTGTAAGTGATAATGACACTTTATTTTAATTAAGTTAAAATGAATACAAAAATGACACAAGCATATATCTTTTAGAAGAACAATTTTTACATAGGGTTATACATGTTGGATTTTCGATTATAAATATTCATTAGAAAGATAAAAAGCTTTCCTACATAATGATATTTTATTTATAATTTTTAGACAATAAATAAGTTATTTTATTTATGACACAATGATGATGCAGTAATTACTATAATAGTGAAAAATTAAAATAATTGATATTATAAATACCCAAATAAATATAATATGAAACTTTTAATGAATTAAACTAATTTTCTAGGCTAATATGATATATTATGATTGATTTAATGGACTTTTTTCGAAGTAATCAATCTGTTATGAGTTTCACAAAAATCAACTATTGAATAGTGTCAAAATTGACATAAAAGAGTTCTTAAAACAAATATTATATTATTAATTGATATTAAATTCCTTAAAATCTAAGGTTCGGCCAAGAGACTTATATTATGATAGGTTAATCATTAATGGACCACTTGGGGGTCGCTTGGATGTATATAGTAAGTTTATTAACCATATTATATAAAAATACAAAGAGACATTGTAAAAGTGAAACTAATTAACTTAGAGTTAATACTTAAAGATAAGGTTAATATAAGTACCCAAACCTGTCTAAATTCTATTGGATGAGTTGTTTTCGACCTATCCCTACCTCATCCTTTGAATAGTCAACTTTGGAGCCTTTAGAAACCGAATATGAATTTATTATAAATTAATATTTCTAGCTTTTCCAAAGGTGCCCCTCACCCCTCTTATAAAAGGGCACTCCTCCTTCTCATTTCTTCACACCTCTAAAGCCTTTTGGTTCGGCCAAACTCTGCCCAAATAATCTCCCAACATCCCTCAATACAACCTAGAGGCCTTAGTTTGATCAGAAAGCCAACCTAAGGAGCCCTTTTGATCAAATCAAAAGGAAGAACCCGAAGAAGAGGTAATGATCTCACCACCCTTTTCTAAGTTCATTTCTTCTTCCACTTCTTCTTCCTTTGTTCTTACCATTCTGAAATAATAACTCCAGTATCTCACATATACTGTGATGTTATTATAAATATGGTACAATCATATTCAGTATTCTATCCACCCTTTGAATAACATGTCACCATACGTGCGTACGTACGGCTTACCGTCTCCACGTCGTGGTGTAATTGTTATTCAATATAATATTATTTGGATGGGTATAATAATGATGTGTAACTCATGTAAATAATAAATATAACATGTTAATGATTCTGTATATATGATATACCATCCATTTATATATTATTTTAATATCAAAAGAATGATATTGTCGCTCGTGCGTACGTACGGACTACCGTCTCCACGAACGCGATGAGATTCATTCTCCATCGTAACCATTAAAGCGTAATTATCATTTTATGATTTAAAAATGATGTTTAAGGACTTGATATCATTCTGGATATGAATAATATACAACCTATCCTTTACAAACATGTCTTACGTAACAAAACATATGAAAGAAAACAAGTAAGTTAACACCCGAAACAACGATAATACTAAGATATTATTATCAAATCAATATTAAAAGATCATATATGATATCATATTAATGTATATGATTCTTGTATAATTTAATAACAATTATTTCACCATTATACAGGAGGTTAACCTACCACAACCAAGGAAAAGTACAAGGTAAGGGTTATTTCACAATCTCTTCATTATCCGAGGTTGTTTATATGTAATAATCTACTGGGATCTCTTTATCATCCACATCCATGTTTCTTCGAAATGTATTTCAAAACATTTTTTACTATTTACAAGAATATGGGTTAAAGTCATTTATACCCTTGTTTGACTTTTTATAAGAGGATTATAAAGGAATCTTTCCGTCGTTTTCAAAACAAGGTCCTTTTTAACCTTTTCGACAGAATTGAGGTAAGAATGTTTTTTTTAACTTATACGGCGGGTGCGGTTATTTTACGCCATTATAAAATCTTCAAAGCTTTCCTTACAAGCTTATAAGAATATTTTCAAAGAAAATGTTTTATTTTATATGGATCTTAAATGATTTCAAAATAAAAGGAGATATTTCTTTAAAAAGAATTTTGATTTCATCTATGTCAACATCCTTTGATGGATTTTAAGATTATTTGAAGTTGATTTATTATGATACAAAACTTCTATATTGTATTGAAGGTTTTGTGATATGTTTGACTGTGGATGTGCTATTTTTATACCATTCATAGTTTATTGTGAAATTATTGACATTTCGTATGCTAGTTTTAATACGAATGTTTATGTTATGTTTAATCCTTTTCATATGGGAATGCATTGGACTTAATAAGTGACGGGTGGAGCCCGCTATAGCTCCTCGATGCATCGGTAGGTCTCATGAGACAAACTAGTGTCTTGGCACAAGGCCTTGACAAAATCTTATTTGTAGCCTTGGCACGAGGCCTTGGCTATGTGGTTATGATAGTCTGGCATTATGCATTCCAACATTATGAAAGTGGTTATTGATTTTTGCATGTGATTATTCGATTAGTAGAATATCCATGTGAATAAGTAAATGGCATTATTTCATTTTACTTTTGCCATACCATGTTGAAGTTCAATTTTAAAAGGCTTTTGTTTTAGTAATGAATTGCCTTAAATGTTTATTCTTATTTATGAAAGTTTCCGCTATATTGTTATCCTTACTGGGCATTTGAGCTCACCCCTTTTCTATGTTTTATTTTTCCCAGGAAGTGAAGAAGTAAATTATGAATGACTTGCAGGGATATTATGAGGGGTTAATAGTGTGGATATGAAGACTTTGTTATTGTAGTGGTTTTTCACTTTGAAATGTAATGTAAAAATTTATGATTATATCTAGTGTTTCCAAGGCTACTAAACCAATCGGTCTTTCGAGATTTGATCTTTCTTGTGATCATGCCAATGTTACGAAGTAATGCACCGACTCTAGGTAGCTGGGGTCGGGGCGTTACAGTTGGTATCAGAGGAAGTTTAGTACAAACCTTGGAAGCTAGATTTAGATAAACTCTGATTAGAGCACGTAGACCTAAGATGAACTTTGAGGATTAGTATAGAAGAACTTCCTAGAATTTTGGTATTGTAGAGATTTTGTGAGTTTTTCGAGAAATACATCCCTGTCTGGATACGAGCAGGTAGAGGCGGCTCTGGCACAGATGTACCTAGGGGTAAAACCCGAAAACACCGCTTTGAGCTAGACTCGAACGGGAACTGGTGCACGAAAACGGGCCTTGCTGCACTCTTGGTTATGACACTCCCGGGGGATATGCTTAGGATAACTCTCACTATCTTTACAAATCATTATGAAGGGTTTATGAGTATATACTTCCTCAAAGAAAACATTTTTATGATTATGGATTATATCCATAAATAGTTCAATTTATGTTAAGTGTTTTATAAGTATGGGATTATGTATTTTGATGCATAAACTGATCTAGTTTATGCCATTTTTTTTAGAAATGGCGCCTAGTGGAAGAAATGGAAACTGTATCAATGCACGCACTCCATGTAGGGATTTCCCTCCTGCTCAAGATAATTATAGTGGGGCTGGTGATGCAACTGGTGCCGATCAGCTAATCACCATACTGGGACAACTTACTCAGGTTATGAATAATAACCTTACCCGTATGGAGCTCCCTGATCCGCAACGTGGAGGATCAATGTTAGATCGATTCATGAGACAACAACCACCAACGTTCAATGGGAGTACAAATCCCTTAGTAGCTGAGCAATGGATATTTTCCCTAGAGAAAATATTTCAGGCTTTGGGGAGTAGTGAAAGGGAAAAAGTTACCATGGCAGTTTACCGCCTCACTGGAGATGCTGATCAATGGTGGTCATTGATTCAAAACATGAAGGAAGATGATGAAGTATCAAACATGGAATGGAGGGAGTTCAAAGATCTGTTTTTAGAAAAATACTTTCCTCGTGACCATCGAGCAGATATGGAAAGGCAATTTCTGAGTCTGAGACAAAAGGAGGATGATAATGTCACAAAGTATGAGGCTAACTTTACAAGGTTAGCGAGGTACGCTGGTGATTATATTCGCAACCCAATAAGTAAGATTGATCGTTTCTTTGATGGGTTAAAACCATTTCTCCGTCGAGCATTAGTCTCACAATCCTTTTCATCGTACGAAGACATTGTCTCATGTGCTATCAAGACCGAAAAGGAATTCTCTAAGTCTTATGACTTTAAAGCAAAGCAAGAGAAGAAGAGACCTGCTGATCAATCTGGGAATGGAAATAAGGGGAATAAGGGAAAGGTTGAATATCCATCTTGTGGTAAGTGCGGGAAGAAACACCCCGGTGCTTGCCTGAAGGGAATGTGAGTCTGTTACAAGTGTGGTGAAAAAGGCCACCAAGCTCATGATTGCAAGGGGAAGAAGGAAGCTACCAATGTTCAGTGCTACAATTGCAGGGAGATGGGGCATTATGCAAATGCATGTCCTAAGCGTCAGGAGAACTTACCTCAGAAAAGGCCAAGGGATCAAGGCCAGGCTTATGCTATCACTACTGCTGAGGTAGAAACTCCGAAAGACGTGGTGGCAGGTAATTTAATGGTTTCCTCAAGTTTAGCAAATGCATTATTTGATTCTGGATCATCGCATTGTTTCATATCTTCCCAGTTTGCTAAGAAAATTAGGTATTTCCAATTTGATTTAATAAGGGAGTTGTCAGTTAAAACTCCTAAGGGAAGTATCGTTGCAACAAAGTTTTGTGAATCAGTCCCCATTAGAGCACATAAATTTTCTTTATCTGCTGATTTCATCGTCATACCTATGATTGAGTTTGATATAATCCTCGGTATGGACTGGCTTTCGGACTATGATGCGAAGATTTATTGTAAGAAGAAAGAGGTTACGATTCTTGATGATAATGATAAGGAGCACCTTATTTTTAGAGCAGAATCGTCACCACCTAATTCTTATTTAGATCCACCCCCTGTAGCTCAACTTAATTCAATTATCGGGGAGGAAGAGAATGAAATAACTGTCGGTGAGGAAAGAAATGTTCAAATAGAGGATGTACCTATTGTGAAAGAGTTTGTAGATGTATTTCCGGAAGATTTACCTGGACATCCTCCAGAACGAGAAGTAGAGTTTTCCATTGATTTAATTCCTGGATCAAGGCCTATATCGAAGACCCCTTATAGAATGGCCACTGTAGAGCTAGTCGAACTAAAGAAACAACTAGAGGAATTGAGTAATAAGGGATTTATTCGCCCTAGTGTTTCTCCATGGGGAGCCCCTGTTCTTTTTGTTAAAAAGAAAGATGGATCTATGAGGTTATGTATCGACTACAGGGAGATCAATGCTATAACGATAAAGAACAAGTATCCCCTACCTCGTATTGATGATTTATTTGACCAACTGCATGGAGCTCAATACTTTTCAAAGATTGACCTTCGATCTGGATACCATCAGTTGTGTGTGAAGAAGGAAGACATTCCGAAGACAGCATTTCGAACCAGGTACGGGCATTACGAGTTTACTGTAATGCCGTTTGGATTGACTAATGCACCCTCTGTATTCATGGATCTGATGAATAGAGTTTTCAAGGAGTATCTCGATGAATTTGTGGTGGTATTTATTGATGATATCTTGGTATACTCCAAAACCTACAAAGATCATGAAAATCACTTGCGCATTATCTTGAAGACTCTGAGGAGGCATGAATTATATGGAAAGTTTAGCAAGTGTGAATTCTGGCTTCAGGAGATTTCTTTTCTTGGCCATATTGTCTCTAAAGATGGAATCTCTGTTGATCCTTCTAAGACCAAGGCAATCCTAGAATGGCCAGCACCTACGAATATAACTGAGGTACGTAGTTTTATTGGTTTGGCAGGTTATTATCGACGTTTCGTCCAGAATTTTGCCCGATTGGCTAACCCATTAACGAAGCTCACACGTAAAGGGGTTAAATTTGTTTGGACAAAAGAGTGTGAAGAATGTTTCGAAGAACTGAAGAGAAGATTAGTCAATGCTCCTATATTGACTCTACCATCGGGGAATGATGGGTTCGTTATTTATAGTGATGCATCGAAGAAAGGACTTGGCTGTGTCCTTATGCAGAATGATAGAGTTATTGCCTATGCATCACGACAGTTGAAAATTCATGAACAAAACTATCCTACTCATGATCTTGAGTTAGCAGCTGTGATCTTTGCTTTGAAGATATGGAGGCACTACCTCTATGGTGAAAAATGTGAGATTTATACTGATCACAAGAGTTTGAAGTATATTTTCTCACAAAAAGAACTCAACATGAGGCAAAGGAGATGGCTTGAATTACTCAAGGATTATGATTGTACGATACACTAACACCCGGGGAAGGCAAACAAGGTGGCAGATGCTTTGAGCAGAAAAGACCATGGAGTTCTGAACATGATGAGAATTGAAAGGGATCCAATTTTCATGGATCTAGTGAAGATGGACATGGGAATAACCAGGGAAGGTGAAACATCAATGCTTTTTCAAATGGTTGCCAAACCATCTTTACTAGAAAGGATTAAGAGTTCTCAGACCGATGATGAAGAATTTCAGAAGAAGATTAAAGCTGTGAATGATGGGAGATTGAGAGACTTTGCGTATGAAGGTGGAATTTTGAAATTCGGGAAGAGACTTTGTGTTCCCAATATACCTGATCTAAAAAGGGAATTGCTGGATGATGCTCATAGTTCCAATTTCTCTATACACCCTGGGAGCACCAAAATGTATAGAGATTTGAAGGAACATTTTTGGTGGGACAACATGAAGAGGGAGATTGATGATTTTGTGTCAAGATGTATGGTTTGTCAACAAGTGAAAGCTGGAAGGCAACAGCCTGGAGGAGTCATGCAACCTCTTCCCATACCGGAGTGGAAATGGGACAATATTACGATGGACTTTGTCATGGGGCTACCAAAGACTCCTAGAAGGAACGATGCAATATGGGTTATTGTTGATCGTCTTACCAAGTCAGCACATTTTCTTGCTATAAGAGAAGATCTACCCCTGGAACGTCTAGCAAGACTATACATTAATGAAGTTGTGAGACATCATGGAGTTCCCCTATCGATTGTTTCTGATCGTGATCCCCGTTTTACTTCAAGATTTTGGAAAAGTATTCAGAAATCCCTGGATACTGAACTTCATTTGAGCACTGCTTACCACCCTCAGACAGACGGACAATCAGAACGGACTATTCAAACCTTAGAAGACATGTTGAGATCTTGCTCACTTGACTTTCAGGGTATGTGGGATCAATATTTACCTCTGGTAGAATTTTCCTATAACAATAGCTTCCATTCGAGTATACAAATGGCACCATATGAAGCGTTATACGGAAAGAGATGTCATACACCAACCTGTTGGGATGACGTTGGTGAAAGAAAACTTGTAGGCCCAGAGCTGGTGGAGGAAACGGTGGAAAAGGTGAAAGTAATCCAAAATCACATTAAAGCAGCTCAAAGTAGGCAGAAGAGCTATGCCGATAATCGAAGGAAGGATTTGGAATTTCAAATTGGTGATCATGTTTTCCTGAAGGTATCTCCATGGAAGGGAGTCATACGTTTTGGTAAGAAAGGTAAATTGAGTCCCAGGTACATCGGACCTTTCGAAATTCTAGAACGAATTGGGGCTGTAGCTTACCGATTGGCAATGCCGCCAAGTCTCTCCAAAGTTCACGATGTGTTCCACGTATCTCTGTTGAGGAAATACATGCCTGACCCAACGCATGTACTCACCTATGAGGAATTAGAACTGGAACCCGATCTTTCCTATTGTGAAGAGCCCGTCAGGATTCTTGATACAAGAGAACAAGTACTGAGAAACCGGACGACGCGTCTGGTAAAAGTTTTGTGGAGAAATCATAAGATGGAAGAGGCAACGTGGGAACCCGAGGAACTTATGATGAAGAACCACCCGAGTCTTTTTATGCAGTAATACCCTAGAAATTGCGAGGACGCAATTATTTGAAGGAGGGGAGAATGTAACACCCCAAGCTTCTACGGTACGTTTCCCTTTGAATAATGCGATAGCGTGTGTTGTACGCAACCTCGAGTTCTAACACACACCACAACTAATAAAACTAGCCGTTGTGAATAGTAATACCTAATTTTTGAAATCATATATATTCTATATTTCAAAATGGACTTCATTTTTGGATTCGGAATATCAAAATTAGCCTAGGGTGAAATTTTGGTACATTTCGGATAACTTTCATATTTTGATGAATAGTGAAAATTTCTAAATTTTAATTAAAAACAACTTTTTTTAATCAAAATAATTAATAGTGATAAATTATGAATTTGAGTGGTTTTAAAGTATATTTAGAATATATTTTTACCATTCAATTTAATGTTTATCATTGGACATAATTTTACAATTAAACCGAACATAAACAAGTGTCAATCTTTTGATAGTTATTATCTCTTAAAAACACGCTTTTTGTTTTAACAGCGGGAATTAATTTTAAATTAATTTCTGCCACTTCTGTGTTTTGAATTTAGGAAAATGGATTCCATATTTGGAATCAGGATGTCCAAATTATGTAAATAGGTAACTTTTATTTTTAGACATTTTGAATAATTACTGCGGTAAATAATTTATTTACCATGGTTAAAGGGTAAATCCGGTAAATAAGGGTTAAAAAAATAATATTATAATAATACAAAATTATCCTAAAACGTGTCTTAACCCTATTGGTTGATACATGGTCGACCATGGGCATCTTCGTGTCAATTTTGGGACCCCATGGATCCACTTGTAAGTGATAATGACACTTTATTTTAATTAAGTTAAAATGAATACAAAAATGACACAAGCATATATCTTTTAGAAGAACAATTTTTACATAGGGTTATACATGTTGGATTTTCGATTATAAATATTCATTAGAAAGATAAAAAGATATCCTACATAATGATATTTTATTTATAATTTTGAGACAAAAAATAAGTTATTTTATTTATGACACAATGATGATGAAGTAATTACTATAATAGTGAAAAATTAAAATAATTGATATTATAAATACCCAAATAAATATAATATGAAACTTTTAATGAATTAAACTAATTTTCTAGGCTAATATGATATATTAGGATTGATTTAATGGACTTTGTTCGAAGTAATCAATCTGTTATGAGTTTCACAAAAATCAACTATTGAATAGTGTCAAAATTGACATAAAAGAGTTCTTAAAACAAATATTATATTATTAATTGATATTAAATTCCTAAAAATCTAAGGTTCGGCCAAGAGACTTATATTATGATAGGTTAATCATTAATGGACCACTTGGGGGTCGCTTGGATGTATATAGTAAGTTTATTAACCATATTATATAAAAATACAAAGAGACATTGTAAAAGTGAAACTAATTAACTTAGAGTTAATACTTAAAGATAAGGTTAATATAAGTACCCAAACCTGTCTAAATTATATTGGATGAGTTGTTTTCGACCTATCCCCACCTCATCCTTTGAATAGTCAACTTTGGAGCCTTTAGAAACCGAATATGAATTTATTATAAATTAATATTTCTAGCTTTTCCAAAGGTGCCCCTCACCCCTCTTATAAAAGGGCACTCCTCCTTCTCATTTCTTCACACCTCTAAAGCCTTTTGGTTCGGCCAAACTCTGCCCAAATACTCTCCCAACATCCCTCAATACAACCTAGAGGCCTTAGTTTGATCAGAAAGCCAACCTAAGGAGCCCTTTTGATCAAATCAAAAGGAAGAACCCGAAGAAGAGGTAATGATCTCACCACCCTTTTCTAAGTTCATTTCTTCTTCCACTTCTTCTTCCTTTGTTCTTACCATTCTGAAATAATAACTCCAGTATCTCACATATACTGTGATGTTATTATAAATATGGTACAATCATATTCAGTATTCTATCCACCCTTTGAATAACATGTCACCATACGTGCGTACGTACGGCTTACCGTCTCCACGTCGTGGTGTAATTGTTATTCAATATAATATTATTTGGATGGGTATAATAATGATGTGTAACTCATGTAAATAATAAATATAACATGTTAATGATTCTGTATATATGATATACCATCCATTTATATATTATTTTAATATCAAAAGAATGATATTGTCGCTCGTGCGTACGTACGGACTACCGTCTCCACGAACGCGATGAGATTCATTCTCCATCGTAACCATTAAAGCGTAATTATCATTTTATGATTTAAAAATGATGTTTAAGGACTTGATATCATTCTGGATATGAATAATATACAACCTATCCTTTACAAACATGTCTTACGTAACAAAACATATGAAAGAAAACAAGTAAGTTAACACCCGAAACAACGATAATACTAAGATATTATTATCAAATCAATATTAAAAGATCATATATGATATCATATTAATGTATATGATTCTTGTATAATTTAATAACAATTATTTCACCATTATACAGGAGGTTAACCTACCACAACCAAGGAAAAGTACAAGGTAAGGGTTATTTCACAATCTCTTCATTATCCGAGGTTGTTTATATGTAATAATCTACTGGGATCTCTTTATCATCCACATCCATGTTTCTTCGAAATGTATTTCAAAACATTTTTTTACTATTTACAAGAATATGGGTTAAAGTCATTTATACCCTTGTTTGACTTTTTATAAGAGGTTTATAAAGGAATCTTTCCGTCGTTTTCAAAACAAGGTCCTTTTTAACCTTTTCGACAGAATTGAGGTAAGATTGTTTTTTTAACTTATACGGCGGGTGCAGTTATTTTACGCCGTTATAAAATCTTCAAAGCTTTCCTTACAAGCTTATAAGAATATTTTCAAAGAAAATGTTTTATTTTATATGGATCTTAAATGATTTCAAAATAAAAGGAGATATTTCTTTAAAAATAATTTTGATTTCATCTATGTCAACATCCTTTGATGGATTTTAAGATTATTTGAAGTTGATTTATTATGATACAAAACTTCTATATTGTATTGAAGGTTTTGTGATATGTTTGACTGTGGATGTGCTATTTTTATACCATTCATAGTTTATTGTGAAATTATTGACATTTCGTATGCTAGTTTTAATACGAATGTTTATGTTATGTTTAATCCTTTTCATATGGGAATGCATTGGACTTAATAAGTGACGGGTGGAGCCCGCTATAGCTCCTCGATGCATCGGTAGGTCTCATGAGACAAACTAGTGTCTTGGCACAAGGCCTTGACAAAATCTTATTTGTAGCCTTGGCACGAGGCCTTGGCTATGTGGTTATGATAGTCTGGCATTATGCATTCCAACATTATGAAAGTGGTTATTGATTTTTGCATGTGATTATTCGATTAGTAGAATATCCATGTGAATAAGTAAATGGCATTATTTCATTTTACTTTTTCCATACCATGTTGAAGTTCAATTTTAAAAGGCTTTTGTTTTAGTAATGCATTGCCTTAAATGTTTATTCTTATTTATGAAAGTTCCCGCTATATTGTTATCCTTACTGGGCATTTGAGCTCACCCCTTTTCTATGTTTTATTTTTCCCAGGAAGTGAAGAAGTAAATTATGAATGACTTGCAGGGATATTATGAGGGGTTAATAGTGTGGATATGAATACTTTGTTATTGTAGTGGTTTTTCACTTTGAAATGTAATGTAAAAATTTATGATTATATCTAGTGTTTCCAAGGCTACTAAACCAATCGGTCTTTCGAGATTTGATCTTTTTTGTGATCATGCCAATGTTACGAAGTAATGCACCGACTCTGGGTAGCTGGGGTCGGGGCGTTACATCAAGTATAAAAAAATAAGTCTATTGATCTCTTGTTTGAGAACCATATTAATATCTATAATCATTTATTAATATTAGTTATAATTATAAAAAATATTAGTTTTTTATTATTGATTTTATATAATAGTTGTGAGTAATCCTAAAAGTTTTGAACATGTTTCATAAAAGAGGTGTTAGTTTTTTCATTATTATCACAAATTTCATAATTTCCAAATTAAGATAAGTTCTATAATTTAGGAGTTATAATTAATTATAAGTTTTAAATTTCATTTTATAGATTTTTTTGTTACGATCCTTATAGATGAAATTAGCGAAGATAATTCTTAGGTGATTTTTGATGAATATAATTTTGTATCATAATTAATATATTTAAGATTATTTCTACCATTACAGAACCAAAATAAAAATTCTTACTTATGTCATATATTATAAAGATGTATGGTTTAATAGTCATCCATGTTTTAATTTTATATCCTTGTTCGAGTAAGTTGTTAGACTAGCCCTAACAAGGGAATATAATAATTAATTGATGACTATTGATATAAGAGTTCTTTTTATAAATCAAATATTTTTGATGAATAATGATTTTTTAATATTTTTCATTGAGGAAATAATATTTGATCATTTTCAAAAATTAGAATGAAACAGTATGTAAAATGAGATATGTAACTCCTCAGAAGAGATAGTACATAAAACTGCATGGATATAATTAATATTTTTCTTAATAGAAGATGGGAAAGGTCTATAATGGTAATTTACAGTCCTCACACATTACATTAGAAACCTTTTAA
The DNA here is from genome assembly GCA_963277665.1 of Viscum album. Taxonomy (NCBI): domain Eukaryota; kingdom Viridiplantae; phylum Streptophyta; class Magnoliopsida; order Santalales; family Viscaceae; genus Viscum; species Viscum album. The sequence continues at coordinate 935,834,760 of OY728164.1, read as the reverse complement.
ACATGTTTTTCCTTTTTCCCCTTTGGTTTACCCATTTTATCATTTTGTATTTTATTGCGGTAACTAGTATTCACACAAGTAATTCATTTTTTATGAATAGAAATAAAATGGTACTTATTATATAATAAAGACCTTATAATTAAAAATGTTAAATGCATATTATTAATTTCAGATTATTTAGTAGAAAAATATTAATTTTGAAATAAAATATTAATAATTTATTAAAAACAGTTTCAGGGAATAGTGTATAATCACTTATAAAATATCAAAAATTAATTTTTAACTAAAATAAATAATTTTAAATAAAATGAATTATATAAAATGAATATTTTTTTCAACAAAAATGTTTTTATAAATCTCCATGTATTAATTATATCCACAAAATATCATAAATATAATTGTATTTTTAAATATTGTATTTCCATTATTCACTAATGAATATGGTGTTTTGTGAAAAATCCAGAATATTAATCCTAGGATAATTTTATCATGATATGTATAAAGGTGATGTTTAAATTTTTTTAATTAAAATTATAAAATTTGAAACATTATCTATTAAATAAAATCATAAAATAAAGCAATAAATTTTATTTTAGGAAAATATATTTTCAGAATAATCATAGTTTTTATTCTTCATTACAATCCACTAAAAATTTATGATGTTTTTATTTATAATTATTCATGGTTTTTTAAGTTTAGTGTTTCATTTGAAAGAACCTATTTAACCAACCTTTTATTTAGTTTGAAATATAAACTAAAATCATGGTTAATTAGACAACCCTATAGGTTCTACCAATTTCATGATACCAATGATTATTTCTTAAAAGGTATGGTAGAACTTCTATCCCTAAGAGTTAGGTATGGAAACCTAATTATGTGATTTGGGTTACACATAATTGGTAAACTCTATGAGTTTGGATGTAATAGGAATGTGGTCCTGTTTAGCCTTATGATATATTGGAAAAAGTTTTTCCCTCGTAACCACCCATGATTTTTATGTGATACAATTGAGATAATTCCCAACATAAAAATTAATACAATAGAGGAATAATAAGATGGACATATTTTTTAATGAAATGTGTAACTTATCTAACTAACATTAATGATTAAATATAAAATAGAAAATCGTTTTAAAGGGATAAATTTTATTAAATTTGATATGATTTTTTTTTGAAATATTATATTCACCAAATAACTATTTTGTACTTATACGACACCATCATCATCAAAATTGATATTAAAATTAATCTATCAATATGGGAATCTTAATTTATGCCACAATTTAAACTAGTATACACTAAAAAATGGTTCTTATAAAAGGAAAATAAAGAATATGATAAAGCAAAACCATCTTGAGTAACCAAGTGTTGATTTTTTTATGGATGAATGTTTTTTCCTATGAGATGAATAAATAGATATACTTATTGTTTTAATGGAATTTGATGAAAAATTACCTATGTAACATTATTTCCTAGTAATTCACTTAATATTATTAGGTACTACAATGAAATTGGGAGACATAAAGTTTCCATAAAAAAACTTTGGTTATGGAATTACTTTTTTCATCATGGGAAATATTTCAAAAATTGTGATTATAGTCAAGAATTGTTTACATGATATTCGCTACATGTTGAGGATAGATAAAATTTTCTTGATATTTCCATGTTCTGGTACTATTTAGGTAGTAAAAGAGGGAAAAAGATTAAAATTTAATTAAAAAATATTTTTGGTTTCTTAAAATGATTCTTTATAATATCTATTTAAGGTCATTGAAACCTATAGTTATCAAGAAGTAGGAATATGGTTTCCAAATTATTGAATTTTTATAGATTTATACAATAAATCTAAAAAGTCAATGGAATTACCTTGTTATATATATAGGTTATAGAAACCAATTATTCTATTCTAAAAAGTCAATGTGTTTTTCCCTATGATTTTTAAAATATATTTATTTGATATTCCACTACTATTAGGGAATATTTTAATGAATAATTTTTTATCTTCATAATAATTCTGTAAACACATAAAATACAATATATGATATGGATTCATTAGTTTATTTTTTTAAATATTCTTAATAAATTAAGGAAAGTGTTAATTCATTAACCTAAATAATTTTATATACAATATAAATATACAAAGAAAATATGGTGTCTAATAGGTGTGTGGGTGTATGATTGGATTTGAAGAAGTTCAGTTTTTACAAAAAAATATTATGATAGTCAAAATACAAAATGGAATGTAACATTAAAGTAAATTAGTTTTGGATAAGTCTATAAATGATCAATGTAAAGAGTCGAATTAGTTATCAATATATTTCAATTAATGTATTTATGGAACGGTATCATAATATTATTATTATGTAATAATAATGAATATGATAGAGAAAAAAAAATTTAATAACAACAAATCATTTGATGTTGTGGATTTTAGTAGATTTAATAACTTCAAAGAGTTGAACATTATGAATATAATTCCTAAGTCTCACTATTATACAAATTATATTTGTTTATAGTTATTAAATAATAATTTTTTTGTGTGGTATGGTTGTATAGAGAAGTGAAATGAATTAAAAATATGCGTAGGGAGTTTAATTATTCCCCAGAAAGAGCATGAAATATTATGCCACTATTGTATTTTATCTTATTTGATATGTTAAACATGTGAAAAGATATTATTTTATTTTTTTTTATTAAATGACATCATAAATATAAATCAAATCATGTCACATTAAATGTGATATCCACTTTATCATTCATTCAAATTGAATTCAAATATATATATATATATTGTGATTTATATAAATAATGAAGTTACATGATTATTGTCCAGTCAGTGTTTGACTTTGAGTTATCCTTGAATAATGTTTGTCATTATTTATTTTAGGTGATGATTATATTTTATGGAAATAAAATGTATGATTCATGTATAGAGATATAAAACATGTTCATGAGGTTCAAAATGGATTTTTAATGGATCCCCCAGGAATTACACATGTGGAGTTATACAGAATGTGTAATAGGTAAAAAATTGGTGCATGGATCATATTTAGATTTTATAGTACCTAAAGTTGGTGGTATAACTAGTATGAGAAACTTCATTCATTGATACAAACATCTCTTCGTGTTTTGATAATTTGGGGGTGGCCAGGTATGTTTCTATTCATTTCATCATATGAAAGTTAATTATTATCTAATTTGTCATCTTTTGTGATGATTATAATATATAGGGTCTCGATTGAGATATACGAAGGGATTTTATGGTTATTCATATTGAAAATATTATATTCCTATCTATACCGGTTTTAGGAATTTAATTCCCCCATCCATGATGGCGAATCCCTTGTGATTTATTAATCAAAACAGAAGTCTATACTATGAGAATCAAGGACATATGAGTTGTCTATATGATATTGAAATAGTATGTGTAATATGGTCACTTGTTTTCTTGTATAAAGGAATCATAATAGATTTAATGCTATCATATGAAATAGTTGGTTGATACAAGTATTGAAATATATGTGTTTGATTGAGATGACACCAAATATATTTGTAGATTGAGTACTATTGATGCTTTATTAGAGACCACATAATGATTAAATTAATGAATCAATTGATTCATATATATTTTCAACACTAAAAAGGTCTTTGACGATACACTTTTTGGTTAGATTAATGTTGATTGAATATAACTCATAGAAATACTCTAAAATTATATTAGAGTTATTCCAAAAAAGGTATTGTTGATTATAAAAATGGTTTGGTTTACAATGTGTTACAAGGTAATGATAGTTATACATTTCCAAATGTTTTGTTTTTGAAATATTCAAAATGGGTTTATATAATTTTTTAACAAGTTATTGTATTTGATATAGTCTAATTTAAAATGGAAAAATTTTTATAAAGGGTATGTGTATGTGGGAGGATGTTAGAGATATTCACTAAGGATTATATTGTATGCGGTACCATTATTATGTTTTAGGATATGAAATTTATGCCTGCATGGAATATAATTTACTATAATATCATAATCCGTAGATTGGAATATTGCTTAATGAAAAGGTATTGGAATGATTAATTGTATAATATTATAACAAATCCCACATGTTTCATTATGTAACACATTTTATATGATCAAAAAAAAGGGGTATTCATTAATATATTTATTTCATAACTGATTGGGGAATTTTCTCATGAATTTTAGTGGATGAGTATATTAATTGGAACTCAAGAATAATACATAGATGAATATATAAATTATAACTATGTATACAGGTTTTTATTTTAATTTCATGACCCCCAATACCAAAATCCTATAATCTAAAAATGCCCAATTCTCGGTCCCTTTATGGTTCAAGATACTATCAAATCATGGGATATTGGAAACTCCCACCTAAACATCAAGTGATTCATCATATTTTCAATGATAACCCATGGTTATATGATTCCATTGATTTCTCCCATGTGATCTTAATTAACTATAGTTTCTAAATATAGTGATTATTGTGTAATTGATTCATGGTTTATATATAGTTTTTTTATTTTAATATACTCATATTTTATATTCTCATATGGTTGATCTGGATTGGTTATCTTAGTTAATTTCCACAGATTTGTATAAGTGTTAATTTTACACCCTTATCAAAGAATAATTTATAATATGGGGGTCAGTCAGAGTATTACAATATGACACTTTATTTTTATTATCGTACTCTCATATTGAGTAAGAATTCGAAATCACACATTCTATCTCTCTAGAGAGAAAAATATTGAACATGAAATATGTTATTTTATTAGGTTTATGTGCACTGTATTATTTTCAAGGATCATTCATGATAATATGAATGTGAACCAATGTAATAAAATATCAATGATTTAACTTTTAGAATCTTGAAGTGGTCTCACTAACCCTGTAGGTTCACTACCTTGAACGACTATAAGTCCCACTATTCTCTAACAATAAGGGAAAAAACTCATCATGATTTCATCTTCTTATTCATCAAACAATAATGATTGAAATATTCAAAATATACGATGTTTCTCTTCAGTACAGTTGAGAAAAACATCTTTAGGGACATGGATTTCATGAAACACCGCTTTTATTGATATTTTCATTGCAGAGGATTTCAAGAATCACCCACAACATTACTGGTGATATCAAGAGTTTCCCTTCACTTTATATATTTTATTCACGTTCTTCATTCATCCCTAAATAAAATAATATTTAAATCATCTATTCCTAATACATTTCCACGATTCCATTTACATATAATAAAAGATATATATTCCTTTATTTTAAATATTTTATATGATTTAAAACATTACCTTTCAAAAATAATAATATCCCAATAACTAATTACTTCAGATTATTTGGATACTAGTTACATAATAATCTTGTTTTATAAAACTTGAGATTTTTTCCTCAATGTCCCTGTAAAATACCATCTTCTAATCATCTCTTTGGTATGAATCATCCTCAAAAAATTCATAATTCCAAAATAAGAATTGGGTGATCTCAAACACTCATTAAGTGATGAATAAATATTTCATCAAGGATAAATTCATAATGATAATTGAAAAAAAGAAGAAAAACTCAATGGTATAACATCATGAGTGATGATATTAATACATAACTGAGCTTTAATATTCATTTCATAAGAGTATAAATCTAAAAAATATAAATATGGAAGCATAATATCTATAAAATTACTCAGAAGAATTTAACATAACCCGTGAATTATTAGAGAATAATATCCTAGTAAAAAATATCCATAAACAATGTAATAAATATTAGCATAAATAAATAATAATATAATGACCCACACAATAATTTCCAATGATTACAAGTAACTAAAACCTAATCACATAAACTTATCTCATTAGATATAAACTCCTAAACAAATCATTAAAGTGAGATATATGAACCCAAACTTCATTCATCCATACTTATGTGTGTCACATGAAAATAATTCCATTTTCACATGAAAAGGAACCCATTGATATTAAATTGTTTTCATAAAACATATAAAATAAATTGATTCCATTTTCATAAATAAAACATGGAGATAAAACAAATTTCTTTAAAAATAAAAATGGAAATCATTCAATTTGAAACCAAGGAAATAAAACAAGTTTCATAAAACTTCTAAATTATAATAATTCAAAATTCATAATGATATTATAATAATAGTGTGGGTTTGATAACATATCCAAATGGTATAAAATAAATTTATGAATTAAATTTATTTTATATCAAAAAAATGATCTCCCAAAATAACACCATAATAAATGAAAATATATTATTGAAAATGAAATATAACTCCATTGGAGGTAGATCATTTTGAAGATAGAAAAAAATGAAAATTACATCCTTAGAAGAGAATCCATGAAAATAATTTGAATTTAATGATGTAAAAGTCATAATTATGATTCTATTTTGAGAAAGTCTCCATTGTTTTATTTAAAAAAAGGAAATGTAAATATTTCATTGAAAGGTATTTGAATCAAAAACCATTTTCCAATAAAAATAAAATACGGAGATTATACAAAATGAAATATATGGGAATAATTAACTTCATTAAAAAATGCATTACAAAAAAATAAAGGTATTTAGTTACATAGTTCCTTACTATTATTGTTAATTTTGGTGAAATTTATTTACCATATTTAATCATGATTATAAAAATAATTATGTAATCTTTATTTACATTATTAATATACATTTCAACTTATATTATTTATAAATTTAAATTTTCTTAATGTATTAGTTTTTAATAATCTCTTTTGAACAATTGGTGTTAATAAATCAGGATAGTTTGAATGTTGGATTATAAAAGAGATGTTGATCATATTCTTCTCCAAAATATAAAAATTTATAAAACATTAAAGTTACTAGTTTTTTTATATATTCCTATATAAGTTAAAATTATATTATATGGCAGTTGTAGTTATGTTTCATGAAGTCAAAAATAAAGATGTGCTAGTTTTTTCTTACTCAACGATATTAGTGGATTAACTTATAGAAATCAATAATTATTTTGTTAATAATAAATAAGAATATAAAAAATATATATTAAAAATATATTTAATATATAATAATCAATATAAAAAACATCATTGGATGTTATTGGAAAAAAACTGAATGCATCATTCCATTTAGGCTGTAGTCCGCACATACACATGGATGGTGAGTTCTCTTATTAGAGGGAGGAAGATGGAATTAAAATGTATTGCCATTTCAGAAACATAAATATGATATGTATATATATATATCAAAATTATGTATTAAATTCCACTTTTTAATCATCTACGGTAGGCAATGATGGAAAACATGACATGTTTCGTTGAAGAGGTAATAGTCCACATATACGAAAGATTCAAACATGTTTTAAATGATGGGAGAAAGTTTACTAATTATTATAACATTATCATAATAACATAAAATTATAATAATCAAACTTATTTAATTATTATGAAATGATGTAATATAAATTTAGTATAAAGAAGTGTACCTAAATAAATAGGTATAATGATGGAGAGGTTATAAATCTATATCTCACAACCTGAATTATCACCTAAGAAAATGAAAATGATATATTAAGTAAGGGTATTTTGGGATTAAGAAATCATCTTGAAAGTGGATAATAATGTTTTGAAGAGGTTTTACTAGATTTACGGCTGAACTAAAAGGGTATGTTTGCTAAGGGGAAGTGACGAGAGGAGTGCACATTTTTTATGTGAAAAGGGATGATATTCTTTAAATAACAAAATATTTTTTATAATGGGAAGTAACTCACAAGGATTTCAGCTCATAAATTGTAAAATAATATATATGTAATGGTATAATGTCAATAAATTCATCAAACAGCAATTCCCACAAAATTTTTAGACATGTTTTTATTCTTTCACTCTTTGTTAAACCATTTTGACCCCTTTTTATTTTTAACAAGGTAATTGGTTTTTTACTAAGTAATTGACCCATTATGCCGGAAAAAACAGTACATAATACATAATATAAAACTAATTAATCCAAATTTGATATCATTTTTATTATTATAATTTTATAAAAGTGATAAAAATTTTCATAATACTTAATGTATATTGTATTAAAAATAAATTTTTGAAAAAAAAAACTTATGTTATAAAATGTAAAATAGGATTTTACAAATAAAAAATATAAAAATTTTAATGATTCTTATAAAATAAATATTTTTAAATAGTAAAAATGATTCATATATTATCAATTCAGACTTATATACTAATAATTTTATAAATGTCACATAATTTTTATTGTGTATTTTTCACTATTTATCATGAAATAAAAAACCCAAAAAAAATATTCTATTGTTATTATTATTATGCTAATATTAAAAATAAATTTGTTTTTTTCAAATTAAAATCCCATAATTAATAAATTTAACAATACAATAAAATCATAAAATTTAGTAAATACTGTATTTCTATAATAAATAAATATTTTGGTATATTAACAATTTTTAAAAAATTAATTATAATAATAAATATATCATACCTTAAAAATATGAATATTATTGATAAATAAAATAATTTAATAACTTAAAATAAATTATTTTTGAAACAATTCTATGAATGAACATTAACATATAAGTTGGTTCAAACTACTTGTAACAACATATTCTATGACTACCATAAATTAGTCAATATCTATTTTTAAAAAAAAAGTTTTATTCTTTTTGTAATTGGTTTATCATATGGGGATATCTATCGAAAAATGAATTTATTTAGGTCAGAACGTTTCACTACAAGTCAGGACATTACATTATATCCCCTTAAATCATTCATTTCTCATAACTTTATAACATAAAACAAAACTTCAAAGGGTGTATTTCACTCCTATCATCATTGTGGTCTAATGTACCCACCAAAAACTTATGATTACATCGTAATAATTTTACTAGATGGGTGGTCATGTTCTGAATCACTTTTTCAATGTGATCAAGTATATCTTATGGATGTTCCTCATATAAGAGATCACACTATAATTTCATGACACATAATCTAAGAAAATTGGAGGGGTCTTGTATGTGATCTCAAAAAGTGATACATAGAAGACAACATTAACATTAGAAATATTTATAGTGAGTGTTAAGAAATAATAAACGTCTAAAACTGGATCAAGTATCTGTAATCGACCAATATGCCCAGAGTTTAGCCTCTATTTCTTCTAAAAAATCATAACACACTTCCGACAAGTTATCTGAAGGAATACCATGTAAAGAACTCAAAATATATATCTCATAAATTCATATATATATAATTTTGATTACTGTTTTCGTCAAACATTATGAGGATAGAAAATTTTTTTGTGCTTAATTATTATTTCTGGAACAAGGTGATGTTCAACCTCTTCCATTCTCTAAAATTATTCCAACGCGTCATATACCCGCATCTCTTCCCAAATAGTGCCTTATATGGTATCGTTTGATTGTTATAAAGGAATTATTTATATGCTAAATCTACTTGTGTATGTTCATCATCCCAAAATCATGGAAAACCCCTTCAAAATGATTTCAATATAAACTAAAGTGTTTAAAAGTTCCCCTAAGACTAACCATTGATCTGGGGGTTATAAGAGAGAACAAAACATGGATATGTAAATAAGTAAAGACCTCCCCAAAACATGAGTAAAAATAATATCTCAATCAGATACAATATACATTGGTACTCCATGAATAATTACCACTTACCTTATATATATATTGGTGACTTGGATCAGAGGGAAATTTTCTTTGATGGTAATAAAATATGAAGACTTTATAAGGTGATTTACTAACACTAAAATGTAATTATGTATTTTAGAAATTTTGTGAATTTAATTAATGAAATTCTGGGAGATGTAATCCATTTTAAATAATTGTATAAATAATGGTTGAAACATAACACTATGTTTTTTTCATTCAAATCTATATTTTAGGAATACCATGAACCGAGAAAAGTATTATGTAATTTCTATCAATATACTATCCCACCTGATGTGTTTTTCTTTCATTATAATTATTCATACTTTGTGGATGAATAGAGAGGGATGAGCCACATCCATAATTCATAATGTACCACTCTAGTTAGTTATATAATAGTGAAAATATCTAGGATCATGATTATATAACTCTATCATTACCAATGCAGAACAAGAGAATATTAAACATGTTTTTTATTGATAAACATCATCTATCTTAGCTTCTTTGATTATAATGATATTATAAGATCCATCAGTTTGTTAGGAAATTTAGGATTTCATGCCTTCCATTATGACTCCAAGATGTATCCCTTAAATATACATGAATAATTGGTCTTTCTAGACCATCATTATAGATAATGTATTAGGATATTTCTTTCTCGAAGCATTATCCACCTTGTTTTCTTTCCTAGGAAGGTATGGATTTGAGTAGTCATACTCTTTGATTAATTTTAATTATATCTTTTAACACATATTTAACTCCCTCTATGTGAATATATATTTTCGACACTTTTTGTATATGTAAATATCACACTTCTCACCATATAGATAATAAATAAAAAATAATGAAAATATCATTGTTTCTATCATAAAATCATGAATCTGTTAATTTTGTTCACGATATATTAATTATCATCAGGAAGAAGTAATAAATTTTTCATTAAACATGAGTATATATCATATGGAACAATTTAAGAATCACTATATATTACAAAATATTCCCCACGTAGGGTTATGTAAGTAAAGGTGCAGTGAACACCCACTTTATCAATTCATTGAAACATTATAACATTCTTATATCGAATAGATGGTCAATAGCTTTCGTGTCAAGATAGTTAGTTTATTTTATTTCCCGGATAAATATATAAAAAACTATTTATAATATCTTCCTAACATAGAAAAATATGGATCTCGATTTCTATGTTCATTCTAGTCCACTTCTCTATAAATTTCATCATTCAAGGATCTATAGATATTTTATTTATGGGGATCTGATGATCCATGAATGATATATTTTGTAACCAAAATTCTGGCTTGATAAACATTGAATATAATTTCCTTTTTCTTAATACATATAGTACAATATATAAATAATATTTATTATCTTCCTTTATCTTGTATAATTTGAATATCATATAAGATGAAAACCAATAACCAATACAAGTACTCTTTAATGAATTTATTCTTTAGATCCATGGTGAAGGCTGGTGAAATATTTATTTTGAATGGAATCACAATCAAATACTACTGTCCATAAATCCTTTAGTAAACTTTCTTTGAAATATCCCGCATTTTGACCCTGAACTAATGATATATAGATCACAAATTAATCAATGAATAGTATTTTTCTCTTATGAGTTGATCAAACAAGTCATCTTTATAGGGTATACAATACTTATCCCTAATCATGATCATATTAATATCAAAATACTCAGTGGAATGGTTTATTTTCCATACTTATTTTTAATAGAATGGAATGGTTCACCTCACGGTGAAGTAGTAGAGAGGATAAAACCCTTGTTTATATTTTCTTGTAACTGCTTCCCAATTTTCTTCCTTTCAAAGGGATCCATTCAAAATGGACTCCACGAAGTAGGCATTTACCCAGGTATGTAATCTATTGAAAATTAAACCTCATTCTCTAGGGATGACTATACAATTCATGTGGTAATACATCTGTATTTTCATATAAAAGTGGTATGTCATTAATACTAACTCCAAATATTATCAATTAATCTATAAATCCCTAATTTATAGGTTACATGTCCATATTAATGATTTTTATTACATGGGGTGATTATACTTATATTGATACCTAATAATAGGATGATTTGGGATCATTAATGAGGTCTCCATCCCCTAAAAATTTATATGGGATATATGTAGGTATAGAAAATCCATATCATATATTATAAAAAATTAAACAAATATATAGTGAATTATATTTTTAGGAAATCTCCTCCCACAAATCAAAGTAAAATGGAATTTATATATCTTAGATATGATCAATCTTCACTAGGTGATTCAATCGATAGTTCGATATCCATCATTGAGGTGGTGATTCAAAATTCTCAGTAAAAATGTGTGATAGAAATAAATGTGAAGATTCATAATCAAATAAGGAACACTAAGGTAAAATATAAATAGTATGTTTACATCAAATCCATTAATTATCATGATATACCTTAGTGGTACTGATTATGAATTCTCTTCTTTATTACATTGGTTTTGCAGGCTATTATGGTATATATTAGTCACTGTCTTGAGATTTGGGTCATCGATTCTAATAGATTGAAAACTCATAAAAATGAAAAATTTAAGTGGACCTATATCAGTATGTGGGACCTTATAATCCTTCATTTCATTAATCAGTCCAGTTGCCTTACCTTTGTGGTTATAGGATTGTTATCTTACTTTTCCATGCAGAAAAACTAATGTAATCATCTATGGTAATTACCAATGTGCTTCGTCCCAAACTTTTGGAAAGTAGGGGATTTAAATATATTCCCCCTGTTTGACTTAACAATTTGGATCCCCTTGTATTTTTCATTCATTTTCCCACTTTTATTTTCATAGAGACCATTTATTCCATCGCTTCCTTTCACACACATATAATAATCACACCACATCTTCTTATGTATCTTATATATAAATTCTTTTGAAAACTAGGATTCTAACCATTGGATAAATGATAATTTTTACAATATTGATAATAGATTAAACCAAAGACATATCTTGAAATCCATGTGAACTTTTCCTCATATGTCCCTATTTAATCATTCACCTTCTATTTAAACTCCAAGAAGAACCAATCTATGTTCATGTTATGATTTTGAGTGAAATAGTTTATTAATAACACTTCTATACACTCTTCTCCATCCAGGGAGTCTACATCATCTTTCCCTAGTTTATATTAATTAAAGTACACAATTAGTTTGCATAAAAAACATAATGTTAAAACAATACTACAACCTCCTCATGTTCCAAGAACTAGAGAATGTAAAATATAATTTCCCTCACATTGATACATTACATAGTGATAAGTGGCTTTGTGGAGCCACTAAAATTGGGTGGATGCTGCCACATGAATGTCTCTACTGAATCTTGATACATCTGTGGTGTGTTTAAGGGATCAATTCTATTCGTGTTATTATTTATATCTTATGATTGTTGGGAGATAAATTGTATGATTTTTTATACCACATCCCATTCTATTAGGTTTCTTATTAAATAAACCATTTTTTAGTCCCTTTCACCCATTTTTAACATGATTCCCTCGTGGTCCATCCATTAATAAATCCATAAAAGAGTTACCCTAAGTGGTAAAAATTTTATTTCATAATAGAATAACTGAATTAAATGAAATCAAAATTATAATTTCATAATCTTTAACACACAAATGTTATTCTATAATAATTTTTTTTCAACCTTCTACATTTATGGTATGTATATATGTTTTGTTTTATTTAACTTATTAACATAACCCCTTAATTCATATAGGAAATAAATTATTCATAATTTTCTGAAACCAGAAAGTATCCAACCAATGAATATCCCTTAGTAGTGTAAAAACATCATTTTAATTTACACCAATTTTTCATACACCAGGTGATGATATTGTTAATACCAATTCCAACCTTTTCAGTGTTATTACTCAGAAGTATATTTTTTATAGATTTTGTATCAAGTTTTATTGTTTAAAGGGTATCCAATTTTTAGGAATACTACCTACTCAAGACATTTGAAAAATTTCCGGTTATCATACATTAATAAAACTCAACTATAGGGTTTCCACTATGGTTTTCAAACCCCAGTTCATAGAAATATTTTCATTACTCACCAAAATTACCAAAAACCATATTCGATAAATATTATAGTGACCCAAGATAAACATATCATTATTTTACGTCTTCTACATTATTTTAAATTCTAAATTTAATGAATAATAATATCCCAATAATTGATTGGTTCTGTGTCTTTAGATACTAACCACATGATAAATTTATTTTATAGAACTCATGATCATTTCTCTTAAAGGGAATCATTTAAATAAAAATATATTAGATATCTCATTAGTATTACTAATCCTCAAATGCATATATAATGAAAAATATGGAAGGGTCCATTCAAAATCTGAGTAAGGGGTGAATACAATTTTTACCTCAAATGATTTCATAAGCATACATGAAAAAGATGAGATTAATGGAAGTATCATGAAATCATGTTTGATAATCATAAGAGATATGTGTGGTTTAAAATACATTGAAAAATAACTTATAACCAAAATAGATCATCATAGAAGCATAATTGCTATAAAATGGACATAAATCATTTAATAGAAACAGAAATCAAGAGATGATAAGATAAAAATGAATACCATACTTTGATAATGGAACAAACATTAACATAGGGAAACCTTAATTTTGTGATCCACACCACCGTTAAACATTCTTAAAAGAAACTAAAATATACTCATGAATAATAATATTAGGAGATATAAATACATAACCAATGAGTTGGAGGGATATATAGGGCTAACCCACTAATCCCATATACATATGTGTGATAATGAAATATAATTCACTATTAAAAATATAAATATCATATGAATGTAAAATTCTATTCAATGAACATCAAATGGAAAATCATTATATTTTCTTAATGAACCCAAGGAAATAATATGGGATTCAAAAAAAATATCCCACTAGAAATCATTAACATATCACAATGAATACATTGAAATAAAACTGTATTTTTAAAAAATAAAAAATAAAATAAATCCACTATTATAAAGAATCCAAAAAATAAAAATAGGTCTCATAAGACATCCAAATGGTATAAAATAACATAAAGAATATAATATTTTGATAAAAAAATCATAATCTATAAAAAATGATAAGAAAAAGAATAAAATATAGCTTAAAAGGTGAAACATTGCTCCGTTATAGTTAGATAATTTTGAATTTGGAGAGGAAAGTGAATTCATAAATAATTAAAAGTTCATCCTTGAAAATAATTTGTTTTCATCGATGTAAAATACATAGTTGTGCGTATCTATTCAAAAAATAGTAGCTATTTTTCTAAAATAATAGATAAAAACACTAATAGAAATGGATTTGGATCATAAAATATGATTACATATTAATAAAAGATATAATAACATTGAAAATGGAATGTCATAGAAGAATTATGTTCCATAATTAATTTTATATCTCAAAGAAAGGAGTTTGATTTATCGAGTCCTTTGATTTAACCCATGATCAATATATATAATATCATAATGATCATGAATAATAAATATAAATATATTAATAACCTATTTAAAATCCTTATTCATACACTTTTTTATAACATTTATTAATATCATTTATCTTCTTGTATTATATTGTTTTTATATCTTTCAGTCATCATGTGTTAATAATCATAACCGTTTAGAACTGTGTACATAAAAGTAGTTTCGAACATCACTCCTCTACCAGTGTTCACCATTTCAAGTATAATTAATGTTATTGTAATTTAAATTTTATAAGTGCCAATAATTATATAATTCCATTACATTTATTTTTTAAATTCCTTTCATTAAGAAACAAATGATGATGAACTAGGTTTTGGTTATTCATTGATATCGTTGGATTACCCTATAATAATCATTACTTTTTTATCCATAAACTAGTTTGTTAATGATATATATTAATTATTTAAATTATTTATACAAAACATATATACACTAAAACCATCCATTATGGTGACAGTGAAAAATTGAAGGCATCATTCCAGGGGGTGATAGTTTGCACATATGCAAGGATGATTAAAAAATTAATGGACTTCGTTGGTTTTTTCATGAGGGGAATTGAAAGGAGGAGTTCCCCATTTTTAAGTGAAAATGGATGAAATTTTTTTATATACCAAATTATTTTTAATAATTGGAAGTCACTATCAAGTAATGATGCTCCAAATCTGGGAGATAACAGATACTTAAATGGATTAGGTTGAACAAGGCATCAACCAACAGTTAACAAACATTTATTAAACAATTTTTAACATTACCTCTATGTTAATTTAATTTAACCCCCTTTATTTTTATTGAGGTAACTCGTTTTCTATATGCAAATTTATCATTTTTTATTGAAAATAAAATGGCCCGTACTAGAAAATTTGGACCCAATTATTCCAAATGTAAAATCATTCGTTATCTTAGTATTATCAAATGAAAAATATCAATTATAAAATAATTAATTTATAATAGTTTAAAATCATTTTTAAAAAACTTATCTTATGTTTTATAATTTCAAATATTGTATAATAAATTAAAACCAACCATTTAAGAATTATAATTTCACTTATAAATTTGGACATGAAATTTGATTTCATCGATTTAAAATTCATACTTATATACTAATAAGGTTATAAAAATCTTGTTATTCACGAAAACTATATTATTCATTATTCACCTAAAAATAATATTTTTTATAATAATCCCAAAAATTAATCATAAGTAAATAATATTATGATATTTTTTAAAAAATTACTTATATGTTTCAAATTTAAATTCTAAAATATATATATTTATCATTAAAATTAAATCATAAAATATAATAAAAACTGTTTTTTATAAGAAATAATTTTTTTGGTTATATAAGCTATAATTATAATATTAATATTAATCATAAATTTATAAAACATGAAAAATATCAATTTTATAAAATAAATTTATTCATATAATGTAGTTTTAGTTGATTATACATACACATTTAAACAATATTAAAGGTATCCAATATTTCATAATTTGATTATAACTATTTTTAACTAGTTATTCAATAACAATAATACATTGGTAAATATCTATTTTAGAAAAAAGAGATATATTACATTAGTTTTTGGTGTTGCATTTGGAGTAAGATAATGAACATTGTATTTATTCAAGAAGGGATATTTTATGAAAACTGATTTCATTACATTAATACATGTAATTAAAGCTATCAAAACATGCTATAAATATTAAAAAAGGATACTCACATATTCTTAAGATACCACAAAAACCACAGTAGGTAACTACTTGATTCTTTTGGCTGAATCACTGAAATTGCTTGCAACCTGCCCATATATTATTCACCACAACATGGTGGTATTCTAGATTTTATTCAATGAAACAACACCATCAAATTCACTATGGATGTATTTATCCTCTTGAGATTTTACATGTTCATTTCTATAAAACAACATACAGTGATAAGATATAGTTCACATCATGTTTCCTTAAAAATATAAAATCCTTCTTTCCAATTCCACAATAGCGAACAAGATTACCTAAAAATTTCAACATTAATTGGGAATTTTATATACAAAAATTTGATTGGGTTCTCCATAGACTCTTCCAAGCTCATTATAGGCTACAACATGTTTCATAGGTTGATTCTTAAGTTATCCCACCTAGTAAAATGGTGTGGTGTATATGGACAGTTGGTTTTAAATTACATTGACTATCAACACCCAGTAGAGGACACAGTTGTTTCACATATGTGAGTTCCTAGAAGAAAAATAACAGACTTTTGGGTATGATCAATACTTCTATCTGAAAAAATCATTAATAGGGCCTTAATAGATTTAATATAGCATTGTTTAAGATGACGTAATTAACTACATAAAAAATTGAAAAAAATATCAAATAATATATTTTTAAAGTGATTCATCTTATGGGAAAACATCCTCAATTATATTTTTAAACAAAAAAACCCAAAAATTTCAATAAGTTTATTTTCACTAGTAATACACCCATTTTAGTTACATGATAAATCCCAAACACAATACCTCAAATACACAACATCATTAAAATTTTACATTCATATCTTTGCATCATTGATTCATTAATCACTAAATAAAAACCCAAGTTATCATTTCCCCATTTTAGAAACATTATTTTAATGAAATTATTACCATGATAACATACATTGATTCCATGATAATCAACAATCTATATAAAAAACAACTCCATTTTTAAGCAAGTATTCATTACACCTTCTTAATAAAATGATATATATCCAAATTTTTCAATGACCCGAAAAATATCAATTCTCAAAATGGCCACATGAGAGGATTGGAAATATAATAATGAGATAAAAAATATTGACATACATTTATCTCTAGAGAAATTACATAAATGTAGTGGGGGTCCCTTCGTGAACTATCTAGGTATATGGATTCATTTGGACTCCATTATCAAAGTAATGCTTCTAAAATGTCACATTGTGTAGAGCCTTTATCATAATATCATACACTGTTTCTTGTGTTGACACATATCCCAAGTCTACAAGATGTTTCTCAACCTTCACTATGGTAAATTGATTCTTAATCACAAATTTCATTTTACACGTGTGACGTATCCAATTTTTAGTATGTTGTATAGAACCTAGGATTTCACACATGATTAGAACTGTAGATCAATCGTAAATGGAATGTCTCTAACCTATTATTTCTTCCAATAAAATAGAAATAATGCATGATTAGCAAAAATATAAATTTCCTATATGGTTCTTAATGATATGAATTTTTAATTCTAAATGAGACTTGGAATTCAAGAACTCACATAATAAAAAATAGCTCCAGATGATGATATTTGTTCATTAAATAAATGTTCCCAATCCACATCAAAATATTCCAAAAAACTATTTATGTAGACTTCTTTAGTAAAAAAACCATATTCCATCATATGATTGATGTAGTGAAGTATCTTTTTTAAAAATATCAAGTGAATTTATTTTAAAACACATTCATATCATGTGTCTGGACTTCTTGAAAGAACAATATTTGGTCCAGAGGTTATCATATATAGTTAATTTCAAATCATATATTTGTATAGGGTAAGTTAAAACTTTTTTCTTTATTTATTATTTTATATAATTTATAGTTATTTTCTCGGTTATTAATCAGTCTAAAATTAGCCTTCTTACGTTTTTTCATTACTTCCTCGGAATATTTTATTTGAGGGAAGCGTATCTTGTCATTTATTTGTGTCACCTTCAGGTAAAGGAGAAAACAATTCACCAATAAGATACATCTTGTTCATACACATCTTAAAATATGATAATTTATTTAATTATGTATGATATTAACCATTAAATATAAAATCAAAAAATATAAAATAACCATCATTTACCACACCTTTTCAATCCTAATATAAAGGTTGTTATCACCCGCTCCCTTTTAAAATCCTTGATTTTTCATATATTGTCCTAATCTTGAGTTCTATGTAATCGATGTATAAATTATTTTATACATGGAATTATTCAACTATAATTCTTTAATTTAATAATCATTGAGGGTAATATGTTTTCCTCTACTTTTTATAGACCTCCTCTTCAAGGAACACATTTATAATGTCATGTTGGACCACTATTGGATCACTTTGAATCACTTCGTTTCCACCATGGAAAATAATTAACATATTGTTTCAAGTTGTTCCACCAGTGTGAATGCTCCATCCACATTAATCCCTTCAATTTAGGAATAAAATATAAACAAACTTAATTATTTGTTCTTTTTAACCTTTATATCTTCACTCATTTTATATTACAATATCAATATAATCTTAATGATAATCAAGTCACCTGTCCTTGGAACAAAACCCATATCTTTCTATTTTCTATTTTTCCATGATTTGTGTTCATAAAATTAACCCAAAATTTAATCCTTAGTAGCTTATTCAAAATATTTTTTCCCAAAAGAGAAAATATAGTTTCTTATTTTTGAGACTTCATCGATTATGTTTAAATGTTGGCTGATAAATCACCATCATTGTTATTTCTATGATTTCAAACATGTTCAGTTTTCTATTTGAACATACTATTCTATATAATTTTTCAAAATTTTTAGAGTTGTTGTAATATTTTTCAACATCCCTTAAAACTCCCAATGATCTATACACCGCTTCATAATATTCCACGTAAAAACTGGATAATTTTATTTTGAAACCTATACACCAATATTTTAATAATTTTAAATTATTAGTATTATCTATAAAATTAAAAATAAAACTACACCAATAAATGAAATCACTTTCAAAATATTATTATTATAACACTAGTAATCAATAATATCTAATTAATACCTATGATAAATTATTATATAACCAAAATATTCAATATTTATATTCCTTTCTTTCTATAGAATGAAGCACCGACGTCAAAACTCTTGAAAGTATTTTTTAATAAAATTATGTCAAAAAAATATTTCATATGGGGGTTCTCCATTATAGGTAAATAATAATAATTTTTTGTAGAATTATACAACTTATCCTACTGCCTGTTTATAATATTTCTCTAGTAATAATTTGTCAAATAATATAGTTTGAACCGTGTTATTAATGATGTGATTCATTATTTCAACAACACTATACCAGTGAGGAATTCTAAACACAAGAACTTATTATTAAATCCCATGATTTTATAGATATTATTCTACATGGGTGAGTAATTTTAATATAAATTTTTTTATGTCATCCTTTTTAATATTTACCCCACGAATATTTTTTTCCCAAACTCTAATATCATGTGATAAACATAACACCTCATATTTGTGACACAAAATACGGTAGGATTCCATCCAAACTAACACCCTTCCTAATTCATGGATTAGAATAAGGGGTTTTCTTAATCCCCACTGGCTATAACCTTGTTCATGGGTGTCCAAAATATTTTTGTGAATGATTTCAACCTTGAGTATACCCAAAATAAGTGAACAAGTAGAACAACAATCAATAACTGATAACATAACAATACAAGGTACACAATTTTCAAATTTGAGTTTTTACAACATTTACCAAAAACCAAAATTCTACAACAGAAGGGAAACCCCAAAACATCTGAAAATCCTATGTGTGATATGAGAGGAATCAACCAGAATCAACCAAAACAAATAATTGAACCATGTTGAACTCTCGAAAATAGATCCACCATCACAACGACATATCTTTTCAATACTTGATTCATATATAAAAAATTACACATACATAAAATGGTGCATATAAGATGTGATCCAATGTCTTGTAGGATTCCATTGAAATAAAATATTCCCTTATAAAAAATAAAGATAAAATTCAACATGCACTTATTTGATAACAAGTTTTAAAAAAATTATACGATACTTTCTAGTGGAATTTATTTCAAAAAAATTCATTCTAAAGTAAATATTTACCAAATGAACATTTTCAATAATAAAATTTCTTTAAAAACCACATCATACATATGGTCCACTATATACTGATGGTTGGTACCTCATCAAAACATCATGTCACAAGATAGAACCATGGGTAAATACCTAAATGTAGCTAGCACAAGGGAGTAACTAAGAACCTCATACCTTAGTGATCAATATCTTCCTTCTAAACATCCGAAAACATTCCTATGCATGAGCCATAAAGAGGGATCCATCCCATTGGCTCAGTGGTCCCCATTGTATGAACCAATTCTTACATGTTCTCTTGTACGAGTTGTTATGAAGGACTATCCTAAGGGAATAGTGGTCTTAGACCATATTTTTTGGTTTATTTAGGGTTGAAAACCTAAATCCTACTATGTGAATCCCGATATATCCACTTCCAAGTCAACTAGTGTCAATAAACTAGAATAACATGAGCCTTTCCTCCTTAGAAACACTAATGTACTTGTTCTATTTTACCCACCTAGATACTTAAAATTCCATATGAGCTCAAATTTTTTTATCGCTGTAAGGACCCGGCCTTAAACATTACATAATATTGAATTAAATGACTAATTCACATTAAGAATATTTTCAGGTTTAGAGTTTTAGAGAATTAGGAAAAAACTATTACATCTCTAAAGATTACAAATTAGACACTTCTACACAGTTTCCATTTTTTCATAAAAAATATCTTGAAAAAAAGTGTCAGGTCTTGTTCCATGTTTTAGACAGCATGACTTTTCCTTGATCCCATCCTTGACCCTACTTATCTTTAAGTCTCAGGAGAACATTTCCAAACTAGGGATGAGCATAAAAAGCTCAGTAAGGGATATAAAAAAAGAAAAAAAACATTAGTTCGTAAATACATAAAAAACATGAACTATTTTATTTACCTCATGAAATTATAAGATTTTATGAATAACATATAGAAATCATAAATTATAACGGTAACATCTGGCATCCATAACATAATTTCATTGTAGCAATCACAGCTAAATAGGGAGTAACTTTGGAATACACATCACAATATATTACCTATATCAATTAGGAGAAACATTTACATTTACCTCCATCACGTTACCCAATGCATTGGAGAGCTATCTCGGGGCCACCCACCATAGGTTTATCAAGAAACCACCCATATACATAAGCAATTCCCAAGAACCATAACATGATCATAACACATAACATAAGCATAAAGAAAAGATAATATTTCCACATTGTAAAAACAAAAACTCATTTCTAGATATTGAAATAATAAATCCATTCTAAAAATTATTTTCAATACCAAATTACGTAAAATGAGTATATGGTATTTATTTTTCTGTTAGAAAACATTACAGCTTGTTAAGGAACCCAAAGATCAAATAATACTCGCAGCGGTGGAATGGTCGTTGTCACCGCTTACGTTAAAAAAACATTCCTATTTTCCATTTAGTAAAACACATCATGTAAAAATATTCCCTTTTAATTAAATGAAAAGTAAAAGGTGTTTATACACCATATAAAATAAAGTCATGTATGAAACTATATATTCCTCAATGAGAGGAGATTGAGACGAATTCCCTTTCCTCCTGTCCAAATCGACTCGATTGTTCTTTAATCTCTTGTATAAAATACTAATTTTAATTTAAACTTTCTTAAGATCCTTTTTCTTGTTTATTATATCACTTATTACCATGTTATAAACATTATGTAATCATTTATGTTATTAATGTTCATTTTGTCGATATTTGGTACTGGAGTCAAAAATGAACACCATATATTTACAAGTTGTCCATGTGGTAAATAGTCCATTATATCCAGAATGACATTCATTATTTAGATATCATGTATATCATATATATCCAGTATATATATATATACACATGTAATAGTACATATCATTTGGGGGTAATAAATGAAATGCACCGTTCAGAGAGACGATATGTCGTACGCACACATGAACGCTAATTTTATTTCAATTTCTTATTTTAATGTAGTTTAAACAAAATGATACATAGTTACATTATAATTCCAGTATAATATCATATATAATATCATTAACTCCATCGATTATAATTCCTACATAAGGCATTAACGAGTCATAACACTTTGAGGGGGTGGTAGTCCGCACTTCCTCAAATGAAATTATTGCATTTACCCATAATGGAAACCATAAACAAATGATATAAATGGAAAATAAAAAATAATAAATAAAACATAAACAGAAAATATATCATATATAAATATAGTTCAATCATAATGGCCACCATGATAGGTTGTATGAGATAATTGAACAATTATCATCTCGTGAGGCGTTAGTTTTCCATCCACAGAAACAGTATGTTTTCACCCATTAGATGGAGGTGTGTGTATGTTTTGTTCGAATAAATCCCATATAAACATCATAGTATATTTAGGATACTGGTGTTGTCATAAAAGAAAAGAATAAAATGAGTTTAGTGGATGGAGTAGTAAAATAAAATAAAAAATGTTAAGAGAAAACGTTACCTTTAATTTGGGTAACGCCCTTTGGTTTGAACCAAAAAGAATTCTTGAGGTGTCTTATTCCTAAGGTAAGGCTTCTAGGTGTAATAGAAGGATTTAGGGAGCTTAATTGGGTAGAGGTTGTATGATCCAAAAGGCTTGAGATGTGTGATTAATTGGTTAGAATTGAGAGCTTTTAATAAGTGGGAGGAGAGGCTCTTTAGAAAAGCATGATAATATTATTTTATTATTAAATGATATTCGGTTTATAAAGGTCCAAAACTAATTAAAGTCAAAGATAAGATGACTCACGATCGAAATAAAGTCATCCAATATGAATTGGACTGGTTTTGGATATTATTTTAATATTTATAATCTAATTTATTTTAATCATTTATTAATGAGGTAAATATTGCATCATTATTGTTTCATATATATTTAAATTTATTTGAGGTCTAAAAATTTTAAAAAAATACTATGATCTTGGATATATTTTTATATTTCTAAAAAAAATTTATAGTCAAATTGATAATTTATATAACCCCTTGTAAAAATAAATTTACAAAATGATTTATGTTTATGTAATTTTTGCCTTGACTTAAAATTAATTAATCTAAAGTGTCATTATCATTCATAAGTGGATCCATGGGGTCCCAAAATCTATCCAAGCATTCCCATGGTCGTCCATTACTCATCAAATAAGGTTAGAACAAGGGTTAAGGTAATTTTGAATAATTATAAAATTATTTTTACGTTGAATTACCCTATTTAACTTTAACCGCGATAAATAAAAGTCAAAAGTGACTATTCCACAGATATTATTTTCATCTTATTGAACCACATTTTACTTAATAATAACAACCACTGTGTATTATTTTTTAAATTCAATTCAAAGAAGCTGTAAAATCTTATTTAGATGAAAAAGTCATTTTTTAACTACTACTAAGTGGTTTCACTATTCATCAAAATTTGATGTTTTTCAGAAAAATGCCAAAAATTTAGTCTAAGCTTTATTTAATATTCCAAATTAAAAAATGATGTCTATTTTGAAAAATTCAAAACCTAAAAGTGGCATTAATTAATTTGAAATTAATTCTCGTTGTTAAAACAAATAGCATGTTTTTAAGAAACAATAACTACCAAAAGATTGACACTTGTTTATGTCCAATTTCATTGTGAAATTAATTCCAATGACCAAAATTGGATTAAATGGTAAAAATATATTCTAATTAAACATTAAAAACAATTAAAAATATAATATAACAATATAATTACATTATATTAAAAGGAACTTTTTAATTAAAATACAATATTTTTCACTATTCATTAAAAATGAACTTTATCAAGAAAATACCAAAAAATTTACCCAAAGTAAATTTTGATGTCCTAAATTTTAAAAAAAAAATTATTTGGTCAAATAGAAAATATAAAAATGACAAGAACTAGATTTATAGAGGGTTCTCCATTAAAAGGTGGTAAATCGACCTTTTAATATAAATTATGCTTAAAATTATAATCATTAATATTTTAAGCCTATAAATTTTTATTGGATAAATGTAAATACATTTAACAGACATGTCTAATCATATTTAATTACTTTTGTTCATTCCTGCCAATACAACGACTAGGAGTTAACCACCATTTAAAATAATAATATTATATTATTAACGTGACATGTAAGATTTCAAAGAAACACGTTGTTGCGTATCGGGTACTCTATCGAACATAGAAACCCCTTTAAAGTAAAATTAATATTTTATTCAAATATATTAATAAATATGAAATATGTTTTATTCTTTATTTACCTAGGATGTTACATCCTTCCCCCTTTTGGGAATTGAATTCTCGCAATTTTACTTATCAAAATAAGTGGGGGTATTTATCTGTCATATCATTTTCAGATTCCTATGTTGCCTCTTCAACCATATGTTTTTTTCACAAAACCTTTACCTGGTTAATTACCATATTCCACTTCATTTTCACTCTATGTTCAAGAGTCTGAACTGGTTGTTCTTCATAAGAGATATTTTGTTCCAACTGAACTACCTCTGGGCTAAAAACATGAGATATATCTGACATATACTTTCTCATCATTGAAACATGAAAAAAAGTGTGTACCTAGGATAAAAGATGAGGTACAACCACTCTGTACGCAACCGATCCAACTTTCTCTAATATTTCATAAGGTCCAATGTACCTCGGACTCAAGATTCCTTTCATACCAGAACACATTACACTTTTCCATGGATAAACGTTGAGAAAGACATGATCACCTATGCCAAAAGAAATATCCTTCCTCTGGTTATCCGCATAACTTTTCTGTCTGCTCTGAGATGTTCTCTTGTGCTTCTGAATCAACTGAACATTATATACCATCTCTTCTACAAATTCTGGTTCCATCAGCTTCCTTTCAACTACTTCATCTGAAAAATCTAGAGTTAGACAACTCTTTCCATATAAATCCTAAAATGGAGCCATCTGTATACTAGAATGAAAACTGTTATTATATGAAAAATCAACCAAACAAAGATGTTAGTCCCAAATTACCTGATAATCCATCAATCTAGCACATAATATATCGTCCAATGTCTGAATTTTTTGTTCTGATTGCCTATCTAATTGAGGATGAAAAGATGTACTAAAATATAATTCAGTACCCAGCGACTTATGAAGGCCTTTCCAAAAGTTATATGTAAACCTGGGATCACAATCAGATAAAATGGAGAGGGGAACTCAATGCAACCTGACTATCTCTTTAAAATACAACTGATAAAGTTGATGTAGATACAATGTATCTTGAATAGGAAGGAAATGAACAGATTTAGTCAATCGATCAACTATAACCTAGATTGCATTATTACCTATAGATGTCTTCGGTAATCCCACAACGATGTCCATGGTTATATTTTTCCATTTCCACTCTGGAACTGGTTAAGGATTTATCATCCCTTTTGGTAACTGTCAGTCTACTTTAACATGCTTAAAAGTCGAACACTTCATATTAAAACCATCAATATCTTTTTTTATTCCATCCCACCAGTAATACTCTCGAAGATCTGTGTAAATCTTAGTACTGCCACAATAAACTGAAAACAGGGAACTATGAGCTTCACATAACAACTAATTATTCAACTGTAAATCACAGGGGACATATCATATCTTTCCATACCTCAAAATACAATCATTATCAATGTTAAAATCAGGAAACTAATCCTTATGAACCAACTCTATGTTTTTCTACAACTCACTATCTTCTTTCTGCTCTTGACCTATTCTTTCTAATAGAGATGATTTCACTGACACCTGAAACAAAACAGAAGAATTTCCAGCACCATCAATTTCTCTAAAAATGTTCATCAAATCAATTTTCAAAGGATCTCATTCCAAACACAACATGGTTATTGAGAAATTAATTTTTATACTCAAAGCATTATCCACTTTATTTGCTTTTCTTGTATGGCGATGGATCGTGAAATCATAATCCTTGATTAATTCCAACCATCTTCTCTATCTCATGTTCAATTCATTTTGAGTGAATATATACATTAAACTTTTCTGATCATTATATATTTCAAATTTTACTCCATACAGATGATGAATCCAAATTTCTAAAGCAAAAAACAACATCAGCTAATTCCAAATCATGTGTAGGGTAATTTAACTCATGTGGTTTCTACTGACGTGAAACATAAGCAATTACCTGATCATTCTTCATAATGACACAATCATGTACTTTCAATGAAGCATCACTGTAGATAACAAACTCACCATTTCTGGATGGCTGTTCCAAATTTGGAGCGTTCACAAATCTTCTTTTCAATTAATGAAAACAATCATCACAATATTTTTTCCAGATGAACTTAACAACTTTTCAGGTTAACAAAGTCATTAGACAAGATAACCGTGAAAATTTTTCAAAAAACCTCTAGTAATAAACTACCAAAAAATTAAAACTAAAAATCTCAGTTATATTTGTGGGTCTTGGCCATTCTTCCACAACTTTTGTTTTAGCAGGATCAACCTTTATTCAATTTTTTGAAACAATGTGACAAAGGAAAGAATTTTTTTGTAACCAAAACTCAAACATTCTGAATTTCCCATACAGTTTATTTTCTTTTAATGTTTGCAAGACAACAATAAAATGAATTCCATGTTCTTCTTTACTTTTGGAATAAACCAAAATATCATAAATGAACGCAACCAAAAACTTATCCAAGAATTCACAGAAAAATCTCTTCATAAGATCCATGAATACAGTAGGTGAATTGGTTAAACCAAAATGCATAACTACAAATTCATAATGGCCATATCATGTATGAAATGTGGTCATCAAAATGTATGATTACTTCACTTTCAACTGATGGTACCCCAACCTCAAATCAATCATCGAAAAATACTGATCTCCCTAGAGATGATCAAACAAATCATCGATATGAGGTAAAGGATACTTGTTCTAAATAATGTTGGCATTCAATCCTCTATAATCAATGCAATATATCAATGAACCATCTTTATTTTTAACAAACAAGATAGGATCACCCCATGGCGATGTACTAGGTCGAATGAAACCTTTATATAATAACTCATGAAATTTCTTCTTTAACTCTAAAAGTTCAATTTGAGTCATTCAATAAGGGGGTTTTTTAATTTGCTTAGCATCAGGATCTAAGTCAGCAGTGAATTCAACTTCCCGATCTGGTATAATATCAGTAAACTCTTCAGGAAATACACCAAGATACTCATTTACCACTTGCACATCATTAATCTGAACAGTTCCTTTATTTTCAAAAATATGTGCAAGGTAACATTCATTTGCATATTTTACTAGTTTCTCATCTTCCTGATATGTTATCAAAAGAAAGGGTTCATTATTGTATAAAAACAGAAATTCTTTCTGAAAAGAAACCTCTTTATCTCTGTAGTCAATCTTAGCATGATAAACAGAAAGTTAATCCATACCCAAAATAATATCGAACTCTACTAGAGGAAAAACAATATGGACTGTAGGTAGATTCTTTCTGCACACAAGGATGTGAATGTTATTAAGTTTTTTTTGTATCAACAATTCCTCAACGTGTTTTAACCGTACGTTCTATATTCAGAACATGAGATTAAATTCCAAATTTACTAAAAAACATCTCAGAAATGAATGAGTGGGTAGGCCCTGAATCAAACAACACATTGGCATAATCTGAACAAACAAATAGTGTACCCGATACAACTTCATTTGATGGACCAACATCTTCTAAAGTAGTTACAAAGGATGTCACCACCCCGTTCGGCTTGTAGTCTAGCTGCTTCCCTTCGGTTGAGTTCTTTGTTGGAAAATCATTTTCATAATAAACCATTTTATTGCACTTAATAAATTTTAATGACTGTAACTCAGATTTTGTCTTACCATTACCCTGATCTTTTTCAGTGAAATCACAAACCTAATGTCCCATTTTACCCAATTGGTAGCACTTACCAAGATCTAAAAGACATTCTCCAACATGCGTTTTACAACAATTATCACAAACTATAAACATAAGTTCCTTAACATTAGAATTTTTTGAAGAGTTCTTACCTTTCACTTGCCACCACGACCTCTTATTCGGTTGTTTTTCAATGAACACCTGATCATCAGCAAACTCCATTTCCACCTTCTCCACACAACGAACAAGTTTTTCATTAGTTTTGAAATCATGAGAAGTGAAATCCCTTCGATACATTGTTTTTAATCTTGAGTAAAAATGGTTGATTTTACTATCATTATCTCATATAAAATTTGGATCATACCTTACCAGTCGAGTGAATTTTGCTTCATAAGCAGCCACTGAGTCATACTCCTGCCTCAATTCTAGAAATTTTTTTCCATTCTAAGACAAACCACCTTAGAAAAATACTTCTCAAGTAACATACCTTTGAATTGATCCCAATCGAGAGCCTCAATCTCTTCATTATCGCTGATATTTTTCACCATCATCCATAATTGATCATCTTCACCTTCAAAATGGTAAACAGTGAGTCTAACCTTTTGATGTTTTGAACAACCCATGACATCGATTTTTTTTTGGTGCTTGAATACACCCTTCTTCTAGAAAAGGGTCAAATGATCCTCTGAATGATGGGGGATGTTGCAACATTCAATGCTTCACTACTGACATGTTTCTCTATGGTTGATCTTGTTGATCTCATGTGTGGATACCACCACCATTTATAAGTTGATTCAACTGTGCCATCACTACAACAAACTAATTTGTTCTAATTCTGACCATATTAGGCTGCTGATTTGGAAGGTTTTCTACCTCCTGATGTCTTCCCAAAATAGATGCCCTGTTTGCTCTGCAGAAAACCATTCTGAAGACAAAAAAAATATTTTAAGAGAAGCAACATTGTAATATTTAAATGCTACATGATTTCAATACTAACATAAATTACATTATGGATATTAAATTAATAATACCCTTTCTCATAATGTTATCTAAACCGCCCTCTGATACCAAAAATATGGACCTGGCCTTAAACATTACATAACATTGAATTAAATGAATAATTCAAATTGAGGCTCTTTTTAGGTTTAGAGTTTTAAAGAATTAATACATAGCTATTACATCTCAAAAGTTTTTAGTGTAAACACTTCTACATAGGTTCCATTTTTTCATAAAAATAAAAACTCTTGAAAAAAAGGGTCATGTTTAGTTCCATGTTTTAGATAGCATGAATTTTCCTTGATCCCATCCTTCACCCTATTCATCTTTATGTCTTGTTAAAACATTTCAAAACATGGGATGAGCATAAAAAGTTCAGCAATGGTTATAAAACCAAGAAAGAAATCATTTGTTCATAAATACGTAGAAAAACTGAACTCTTTTACTTACCTCATGAAAACATAATATTTTATGAGTAACACAAAGAATTCATAATTTATGAAGGTATCTTGTGGCATCCATAACATACTTACATTGTAGCTATCACAGCTACATAGGGAGCTACTTTGGAATACCCATCACAGTATATTCCCTAAATCTCATAGGAGAAACATTCACGTTTACCTCTGTCATGTTACCCATTGCATTAAAGAGCTATCTCAGGCTCACCCACCATAGGATTATCATGCAACCACCCATATAAGTAAATAATTCCAACGAACGATAACCTGACCATAACAGATCACATAAGCATAAAGGAATTAGAACATTTCCACATTGCAATAACCAAATATAATTTCAAGATATGGAAATAATAAATCCATTCCCAAAATCATTTTCAATACAAAAATACGTAAAAAAATTATATGGTATATTTTCTTCCATTAAAAAACATTACGGCTTGTTAAGGAAGCCAAGGATCAAATAATACTCATGGTGGCAGAAAGGTCATTTTCACTGCTTAAGTTAAAAAACATTCCTTTTTGTTGTTTAGTAAAACGATTCATATAAAAATATTACCATTGAATGAAATGAAAAGTCCAAGGGATTTATACACCATATAAAAAAGGTGATCTATGAAACATAATATGCCTCAATGAAAGGAGATTGAGACGAATTCCATTAACTTGTGTCCGACTTGACATGATCTATCTTTAATCTCCGGAATAATAAACTAATTTTAATTTCTACTTACTTAAGAACCATTTTCAAGTTTATTATATCACTTATTACCTTTTTATAACCATTATGTAATCATTTATGTTATTAACGTTCATTTTGTTGATATTTGGTAATTGAGTCAAAAATGAACACCTTATATTTACAAGTTGTCCATGTGGTCAATATTCCATTATATCCAAAATTAATTTCATTATTTAGATATCACATATATCATATATATTCAGTATATATATTTATATATTTATAATAGTACATATCATATGGGGGAAAGAAATGAAATTCACCTTTCATGGAGATGGTAAGTTGTACGTACTCTTGAACGCTACTTTCATTTCTATTTATTATTTTAATGGAATTAAAACATAATTATAAAAAGGTATATTATAATTATATTATAATATCATATATAATATCATTAATGCCATCCTTCATATGTACCACATCAGGAATTAATGAGTCATATCACTTTGAGGGGGCGGTAGTCCGCACTTCCTCAAATGAAATTGTCGCGTTTTCCCATAATGGAATCCATAAAGGTATAATATAAATAGAAAATACAGAAGCATTAAGAAACCATAAACATAAAATATATCATACATAAACATAGTTCCATCATAATAGCCACCATGAGAGTCGGTAGGAGATAATCGAACAATCATCATCTCGTGAGGCGTTAGTTTACCATCCACAGAAATATTATGGTCTTCACCCATTAGATGGAGGTGTGTTTAAGTGTAGTTCGAATACATCTCAAAAAAAATCCTAGTATATTGTGGATAAAGTTTTTTTATAATATAAAAGAATAAAAAGAGTTTAGGGGTTGGAGAAGTAAAATAAAAGAAATGATGCTAAGAGAAACCCTTACCTTTAATTTGGGTAGCATCCTTTGGTTTGAACCAAAAATAATTCATGAACTGCCTTCTGCCTATAGTAAGGCTTCTAGGTGGAAGATAGGAATTTAGGGAGCTTAATTTGGTAGTGTTTGGACGAGCCAAAAGGCTTTATAGGTGTGAGGAATTGGTTATAAGTGAGGGATTTTTATAAGGGGGAGGAGGGGCTCTTTAAGAATGTGTTGTAATATTATTTTATTATGTAATGATATTCAGTTTCTAAAAGACCAAAAAAATTAATGTCAAAGATAAGATGACTCATGGTCATAATAAAATAATCCAATAAGAATTTCACAGGTTTTGTATGTTATTTTAATATTTATAATCTAATTTATTTAAATCATTTATTAATGAGGTAAATACTGAATCATTATTGTGTCACAAATAATATAATTTATATGATATCTAAAAATTATAAAAATTACCATGATATTGGAAATATTTTTAGCACTTCAATTAATATTTATAGGGAAAAAGGTAATTTATATTAACCATTGTAAAAATCAATGTACTAAATGATTATTGTTAATGTCATTTTTTCCTTTACTTTATAATAATTAATCTAAAGTGTCATTTTCATTCATAAGTGGCTCCATGGGGTCTCAAAATCTATCCAAGGATGCCCATGGTCGGACATTACTCATACAATAAGATTAGGACAAGTGTTAAGGTAATTTAGAATAATTATAATATTTTTGTTACCTTGAATTACCCTATTTACCTTTAACCGCGGTAAATAAAATTCAAAAGTGACTATTCCCCGGAAATTATTTTGATTTTATTGAACCAAATTTTACTTACTAACAATAACCATGTATTTCAAATTTTAGAAATTCAATTCCCAAAAGTGGTAAAATTTCATTAAGATTAAAAGTACGTTTTTAAGTACCACTAAGTGGTTTCACTATTCATTTAAAATTGAGTTTTTCAGAAAAATAACAAAAATTCATTCTATGTTTTATTTGATATTCCAAATTCAAAAATGATGTCTGTTTTTCCAAATTCATAACATAAAAGTGGAATTAAATAATTTAAACTTAATTTCCATTGTTAAAACAAATAGCATGCTTTTAGAAAATAATAACTATCAAAAGATTGACACTTGTTTATGTCCAATTTCAAAGTGAAAATGATTATGACAACCAACATTGGATTAAATGGTAAAAATATATTTTAATTAAATTTTAAAACCAATTAAAACAATAATCTATCCATAAAAATAAATTTTATTAAAAGTAACCATTGAATTAAAATATAGTATTTTTCACTATTCATTAAATAATGAACATTATCAGGAAAATACCAAAAAATTACCCAATGTAAATTCTGATGTCCCAAATCTAAATAAAAATTTTATTTGGTCAAATAGAACATATAAAAATCACCAAAACTAGATTTAAAGAGGCTTCTCTATTAAAAGGTGGTAAATTGAACTTTTAATGTAAATAATGCTTAAAATTAGATTCATTCATATTTTAAGCATCTAACTTTTTATTGTATAAATGTAAATACATTTAACAAACATGTATAATCATATTGTAGTTAGTTTTGTTCATTTCCTCCAATACAATGGCTAGATGTTAACTACCATTTAAAATAATAATATTATATTATTAGTGTGCAACGAATGATTTCAAAGAAACCTGTTGTTGAGTATCGGGTACGCTATCGAACATAGAAACCCCTTTAAAGTAAAGTTAATATTTAATTCACAAATATTAATAAATATGAAATATATCTTATTCTTTATTTACGTTGGATATTCGTATCACATATCCAACAAATTAATTAAACATTCTGAAACCATATGCACAAATGGAAATCAAAATTTTCATAAATATAATCACATAGAAATCATTATTTTTGATAAATAAAACCAATTTCCATTTTACACACCCCGAACTATTTCAAAATACACTTTACACCACTTATATAATTCATAAACCCTATTTGTAAACATCTGAAGAATAACACATAATTAATATAACCATTTCTATGGTCCAAACCCCTTTCAAATCCACATATAAACCATTTTCATTTCACAAAATGATTCAGCTCATTAAAATAATTAAAAAATCACATTTCACACTGCACAAAAAAATCCAAAATGACAAAATAATACATTATCCAAATGAAACCCCTCATTCATCACATTGTCACCTCATTTACCTTCAAAAAAACATTTCACACATTTCACTATATCATAAAAAAACATTCATGAATCACCACAATTAAGGAAATAAAAATAATAACCATTTTACTTTCAAAATCCAATTTTTCATCACCTATGATTGCCAAACTCTTTCCCAAACATATTTTTAACCACATAATAAATTTATGGGACACATTTATACTGCCAAAAATCATATCAAAGTCATATAAAAATGTTAGATCAAGGAACTACTTACCTCGTGTTTGGAAACATATAGAAACATGTACTAAAAAACAACTATGCCACCAAAAGACCATCTTAATGAATGATCCAACGGTAATCCTGAATATTTAGCCCAAAAACCCAAGAAATAAATCTATCTAGGTGAAAAACTCCACTAGAAATTTGGAAGTCAATAAATATGGGAGAAAAAATATATAAAGTGTGAAGAATAAAGAGAGAAACAACTTACCTGATGTTTCCATGAAGTTACCACACCAAAATCACCCATATAATGGTGCCCAAGAGGTCCAAGGAAGCATGGAAAGATATCCAATAGCAGGTAATTGTGTATGGAGTTGAATTGGAGAGATTTAGGTCAAAATATCATCAGGAAACAAGTATAATTTCACAAATTGTAGTAAACTTCAAAAGTGACATGGTTTCCCTAAACAGTTTTCAAAATTGATCAGCAATAATGTGCCCCTAATTTTCCAAAATGGAATGGTCATAATGTAAGCTGACAAGTTTTTCAAACCTTGATCACACTATGCCTTATCCATTCTTTAAAAATATTCATTGGCCACATGGTATCATGGTTAGGGCACACAGTTTCCTTTAACCATGTGCCCACTTTGTACCACCTGCCGTGGATCCGAAATCCCCCATTTTCACTGAAGACTCCTTGGAAAACTCACGTTAAATAATTGGAACAAAATAAATAGGATACATATCTAAAAATTCTGACACGTATATGAAATTTATGGGCTCTTTCCATGATCCATGTAATTTTAGGGAAATCATCAATAAAAATGGGGTAGTGACTGTTTCATTCTTTGTATTCAGGTGTAATTGGACAACATATATTCCTAGTCAAGAGGAAAAATGTGTTGATGAATTCCATTTCATTATCTTTTATGTTATTTAAATATTCATTCCATTTTTAAAATAATCACTTGTGTGGGTATGATATCAGGTGTAACGCCCCAACCCCAGTTTCCCAGAGTCGGTACATTATTACATAACATTATAATAATCATAAAAGATCATGTCTTCAAATACCGATTAGTTGAGTAGCCTTGGAATCACTACATACATTCATAAAGTATAAATTACAAGATAAAGTGAAAAAATACAACAACACCTTGTCTCCATATACCACACTCATATCCCCTTATACTGTCGCTGCAGGTCAGTATTTAAATACTTCTTCACATCCTGGGAAAAACAAAACATAGAAATGGGTGAGCTCAGATTCTCAGTAAGGATAAAAATATTACGGAAACGTTCATAAATAAGCATAAACATTTACGTCAATTTATAACTAAAACAAAAGCCTTTAGAATTTGAACTTCAACATAATATTGTAGAAATAAAATGAAATAATTCAATTTACATATTCACATAGATATTATACTAGTAGAATAATCACATGCAATATCAATAACCACTTTCATAATGATAGAATGCATAATTCCAGACTATCATAACCACATAGTCAAGGACTTGTGCCAAGACTACAAATAAGATTTTGTCAATGCCCTTTTCCAAGGGAATAGTTTTTCTAATGAGACATATCGATGCATCGAGGAGCTATAGCTGGATCCCCCCGTCACTTATTAAATCCAATGCATTCCTCATATTAATAGATTTAAACATAACATAAACATTCGTATTAAAACAAGCATACGAAATGTCAAAACATTATCCATAAACCATGAATGGTATAAAAATAAAAAATCCACATTCAATCATATCACAAACCCTTCAATAATATATTGATGTTTTGTATCATAATAAATCTACTTCAAATAAGCTTAAAATCCATCAAAGGATGATGACATAGATGAAATCAAAACTATTTGAGAAAAATATCTCTTTTTTTGAAATAATTTAAATTTAAAATAATTATTAAATATAACATTTACTTTGAAGATATTCTTATAAGTTTTTAAGGGAATCTTTGACGATTTTATAACATCAAAAAATAGCCTCGCCCACCGTATAAGTTAAAAAAAAGGCATTCTTACCTTAATTTTGTCGAAGTTGTTAAAAAGGACATTTTTTACAAAACGATTGAATGTTACCTTTATAAATATATTATAAAAATTCAAACAAGGGTATAAACGACTATAAAACATAGTCGTTAAAATAGTAAGAATGTTTTGAAATAATTTTTAAGAAACATATATGTAGATGATAAAGAGGTCTTTGTAGAGACTTACGTAAAAACATCCTCGGATAATAAAGTGATTGTGAAATTAACCCTTACCATGTACTTTTCCTTGATCGAGGGTAGGTTAACCTCCTCTATAATGGTGAAATAATTGATATTAAATTATACAATAATCATATACATTAATATGATATCATATATTATCTTTTAATAATGCCTTGTTAATAATATATTAGTATTATCGTTTTTTCTGGTGTTAACTGATTCGTTTTCATTTATATGATTTGTTACATAAGCTTTATTTTTTATGGTTATGTTGTGTCTTATTCATATCCATAATAATATTAAGTCTCCAAAAATTATTTTTAACCATCAAATGAAAATTATTCTTTAATGGATACGATGGAGAATGAATCTCATCGCGTTCATGGGGATGGTAGTCCGTACGTACACACGAGCGACAATATCATTCTTTTGTTATTAAAATAATATATAATTGGATTCTATATCATATTTAAAGAATTATTATCATGTTATAGTTATTATTTACATAAATTAAACATCATTATCATACCTATCCAAATTATAATGTATTGAATAACAATTATACCACGACATGGAGATGGTAGGCAGTACATACGAATGTATGGTAACAAGTCAATCAAAGGATGGGTAGAATACTGAATATAGATTTACCATATTTATATTAACATCACAGTATATATAATATAGTGTATTTATTATTTATGAATGGAATTAACAAATAAAGAAGAAGTTGAAGAATAAAGGAACTTGGAAGAGGGTGGTGAAATCATTATCTCTTCTTCAGGTTCTTCCTTTTGATTTGATCCAAAGGGCTCCATAAGATGGATTCATGACTAAAGGAAGTCCTATAGGATAAAGTGAAGGAAGTTGGGAGGATATTTGGTCATGGGTTGGCCGAAAAAAATTTCTTTGATGGTGTGAATTAGAGAGATGGGGGAGTGCCCTTTTATAAGAGGGGTGAGAGGCACCTTAGGAAAAGCTAAAAATATCAATTTATAATAAATTCATATTTGTCTTATAATGGCTCCAAACTGATTTATTTTTCAGATAAGGTGGGTATGGGTCTAAAACAACTCAACCAATAGGTTTTAGACAGGTTTGGGTCACTTTATAATCCTTATCTTTTTTATTAAACTCTTAGTTAAATAGTTTGACATTTACCATGTCTCTTTGTATTTTTATATTATATAGTTAATAAACATACGATATATTTTTAAGAGTCCCCCAAGTGGTCTATTAATGATAAAAATATCATGATATAAGTCCTTTTGAAGAAACATAGATTTTTAGAAATTTAATATCAATTAATAACATAATATATTTTTAAAAAAACTCTTTTATGTCAATTTTGACACTATTTAATAATTGATTTTTTTTAAATTAGTAAATTTTTTATTAATTCGAATAAAATTAATTTAAGACATAATAACATGTCATATTAACCAATAAAATTCATGTATGTCATAAAAACTTTCAAATTATATTTATTTTAACATTTATAATAACAGTTATTTGATTCATTCATTAATAAGGAAAATACTGCATCATTATTGTGTCATAAATAAATTTAATTATTCAATGTATAAAAATTATAAATAAAATACCATTATATAGGAAATATTTTTAGATTTTTAATTAATATTTATAGTCGAAAATATAACATATATAACCGTATGTAAAAATTGTTCTGCTAAAATAAATATGCTTATGTCATTTTTGTATTTACTATAACTTAATTAATATAAAGTGTCATTATTATTTACAAGTGTCTTCATGGTGTCCCAAAATCAACCCAAATATTTCCATTGACAGAAATGTATCATAAAATAGGGTTATGACACATTTTAGGGTAATTTAATATTATTATAATATTATTTTATACCCTTATTTACCGGATTTACCTTTTAACCATAGTAAATGAAATATTTACATAAGTAATTATTCAAAATGTCTAAAAATAAAAGTTTACTATTTACAAAATTTGGAAATCCTGATTCTAAATATAGAATCCATGTTTCTAAATTCAAAACACAGAAGTGGAAGAAATTAATGTAAAATTAATTTCCATGGTCAAAACAAAAAGTGTGTTTTTAAGAAATAATAACTATCAAAAGAATGACACTTGCTTATGTCCAGTTTAAATGTGAAATTATTTCCAATGTCCAAAATTGGATTAAATGGTAAAACTATAATATAATTATTTTTTAAAATCACACAAATTCATAATTTATCACAATTAATTATTTCGATTAAAAATGTTGTTTTTAATTAAAATTTAGTAATTTTCACTATTCACCCAAATATGAAATTTATTAGAAAAGCACCAAAAATTTATTGAAACTAAATTCTTATGTCCCGATTCTAAAGAAAATGTTTATTTTGTAAAATTGAATATATAAATGTTTCAAATATTGGATTTAAAACGGTTCACCATACAAAGTCGGTAAATGTGCATTTTTTTTAAAATACTTTATTTATCTTAAAAAAATGAATTTTTTCTTACACTATGTCTAAGAAACTCATAGTATGTATTATAAAATTATAAATATTATATAAAGTTCAAAATTTAGTTAATAGAATTCATAACCACTTTTGAACATCTCGTTTGGAAAGTCATGGTATGCTTGAACTCGGTGTTGCGTGTAGTGAAAGTTATTGAATTACATTGAATAAATAACGCACTATGAAATCATGGGGTGTTGCATTCTTCCCTCATTTAATAAATTGTGTCCTCACAATTTGAAATTATTCTTCAAAAATAAAAGGTTGGAATTAGAAAATATTTTTGTGGGAAAACCTAAATCGGAAATTGGGTTAATAAAATTTCGTCTTAATAAGAGCAAAAGAGAAATAAAAGGGTCACCACCAAATTATGATCTCGATTTAGAGAACATTAGTAAAAATTAGAGACACATAATTGGTGGAAAAACTTAAATATTTATTGGGAGTGATTGAGTTCATCATTAACAAACAATTGTAGAATTGAGGGCCTCAAAGCCATCAATCTATGATGATTTAAAATATCATTGGTTCAAAAAAACACAAGGTATTAGGATAACACAATTTTAGTTTTAAGATCCCTTACCTAATGTTTAATAAATAATTTCTTCATAGAATTAGGGAATATATATATATATATATATATATATATATATATTTACATGACTAGTATAGGTCCATCCTTTCACTAATTTCTACCACAAACTCATCGTTCACTCTAAAAGATAATAGAACATAAAAAAATTCCTTTTATCCTATTCGTATAAGGTTCCAAAAAAATGAATTTCTAATTCTTCTAGTAGAACATTTTAAAAAACTACATAATTCAATCCAGGACATCACGTGGGCTAGTGGTAGGTGATACGCCTTTTTCGCCCTTCAGTTGTAGGGTCATGTCTCGCGGCCTTACTAGACGTGACGAGTTTCTGCCCGACCTCTGGGATGTCACTTTATGACAATCCAAAAATAATCGCAAACTAGAATTATCCAAAATACTTTTGTCCAAACTCAGAGTCCAAAATTTTTAAGGATAGTAAACACAATGAAGATTATTTTTCCGCGTAATAAAATGTGAACACCTTCATCGTGTATTCTTTTAAAACACTAAAATATCCTGAATTACCATAAAACCTTATTGATTACATTCATGATCCCTTATTCCATATATAATATTGGATGTACAAATTCTATCCAATAATGTAGTAAACTTCAACAATGATGGAATATACAAATCATTAATTAGTTTAAACGTAGTGAAGACTACCCAATATAATTTATCCAAATAGATCATGTATTATTCCAAAATCACTACCTCAGTATTAGAAACATATTATGGTTTACCTTTCCATCATCATATATTTTCCAAAAATTTAACATGCTATTGAGTCACTTTTCATAGTTCTACACGATCTCAAGTCCTTAATGAAATAGTACGGAAGTACAATCCTTATATACTCCATAATTACAAAAACAGTACATCATTGATACAACACTCAAATGA
Organism: Viscum album; assembly: GCA_963277665.1. Classification (NCBI taxonomy): domain Eukaryota; kingdom Viridiplantae; phylum Streptophyta; class Magnoliopsida; order Santalales; family Viscaceae; genus Viscum; species Viscum album. The sequence goes on along the minus strand of OY728164.1, from coordinate 935,794,028 downwards.
AAAAATTCATTAATAACAATATAAGAACACTAATCATTCATCCTCATCTGTAGTAGTATCATAACTTGATTGTTATCCAATAGAATCATCTGGGGAATATTCAGATGATTTGAGAACTGGTTTACATAGTGTCCGAACTTTTTGAAGATGAAGTATTGTACATTTGAAACATTTTTCTTACCCTTTCTGTCACGTACTTGGTGTCCTTTTTCTCCACAATTATAACAGACTCCCATTCCCTTCAGGAAAGATCCAGGGTGTTTCTTCCCACAGTTATCACATATGGGAAAATTCTTCTTTTCCCTTTTCCATTTGTCTATCTTTATCACTTCTATCCTTTTCATCTCTTTCTTCCCTTAAAATCCATAGGACTCAGAGAATTCATTACTTAACTTATTAAGAAATGATATTATTTCTTCATATGTTGAGAAAACATGAGAGGCTATTTCCCTTCAAAATGATAGATTAATTCCATGGAAGAATGATCCTTCTTACTCATTGGATCATATTTATTGTTGGAGTTCAAATTCCTTCTATTGGGCGCCATTTATATTTAATGGAATACACTAGGTCAGTTTATGAATTGCAATGAATAATTCCAAACTTGTAAAATACACAATGAAAATTGAACAGTTTATAGATCTAATCCATAATAATAAAAAAATTATTTGATGAAGTATATACTCATAAACACTTCATAATGGCTTATAATGAAAATAAGATTTATCATAAGCATATCCCTCGGGAGTGTCGTAACCAAGAGTGAAGAAAGGCCCATTGTCGTGCACCAGTTCCCATTCGAGTCTAGCTCAAAGCGGTGTTTTCATGTTTTACCCCTAGTTACACCTGTGCCAGAACCATCTCTACCTGCTTGTATCCAGATAGGGTTGTATTGCTCGGAAAACTCTCAAAATCTCTACAATAAAAAAATTCAAGGAAGTTCTTCTATTATAATCCCCAAATTCTATCTTTAGGATATGTGATCTAATCAGAGTTTATCTAAATCTTGCTCCCAGGGTTTGTACTAAACTGCCTCCAATACCAACTGTAACTCCCTAACCCCAGTTACCCAGAGTCGGTGAATTATTTCATAGCATTGGCATGATCATAAAAGATCATGTCTCGAAAGACCGATTAGTGTAGTAGCTTTGGAATCGCTAGATACATTCAAAAAGTATACATTACATCATAAAGTGAAAAACTACAACAAAATCTTGTCTCTATAGACCACACTCATATCCCCTCATACTATCCCTACAGGTCATTCATAAACTACTTCTTCACATCCTAGGAAAAATAAAACATAGAAACAGGTGAGCTCAGATTCTCAATAAGGATAACAATATAGCGGAAACATTCATAAATAATCATAAACAATTAAGGAATTGTATAACTAAAACAAATTCTTTTAAAACATAAAATCCCACATAATATGGTAGAAATAAAATGAAATAATTCCATTTAGATAGTCACATGGATATTATACTAGTCGAACAATCACATGAAATATCAATAACCACTTTTATAATGATATAATCCATAATACCAGACTATTATAACAACATAGTCAAAGCCTTGTGCCAAGAATAAAAATAATATTTTATCAAGGCATTATGCTAAGACACTATTTTCTCTCATGAAACCTACCGATGCATCGAGGAACTATAGCGGGCTCCACCCGTCACTTATTAAGTTCAATGCATTTCTCATATGTATAGGTTTAAACATAACATAAACATTCATATAAAAACTAGCATATGAAATGTCAATACTTTCTCCATAAACCATGAATGGTGTAAAAATAACACATCCACATTCAATCATATCACAAAACCTTCAATACTATATGGAAGTTTTTCATCATAATTAATCAACTTCAAATAAGCTTAAAATCCATCAAAGGGTGTTGACATAGATGAAATAAAAACTATTTGAGAGAAATATATCTTTTTTAAAATCTTTTAATAGTCACATAATTATAAAATAAAACATTTAATTGGAAAATATTCTTATAAGATTTTAAGGGAAGCATCAATGATTTTATAACGGCGGAAAATAGCCACACCGACCGTATAAGTTAAAAAATACATTCTTACCTTAATTTTGTCGAAAAGGTTAACAAGGACCTTGTTTAGAAAATGGCGGAATGATTCCTTTATAAACATCTTATAAAAATTCAAAAATTGGTATAAATGAATTTAACAAATAGTCTATAAAATAGTAAGAATGTTTTGAAATACATCTTTAAGAAACTAGGATGTGGATGATAAAGAGGTCCCAGTAGATACATACATAAAAACAACCTTGGATAATAATGAGATTGTGAAATTAACCATTACCTTGTAATTTTCCTTGGTTTAGGGTAGGTCAACCTCCTGTATAATGGTGAAATAATTTTTATTAAATTATAAATGAATCATATACATTAATATGATATCATATATGATCTTTTAATATTGCTTTGTTAATAATATCTTAGTATTATCGTTGATTCAGGTGTTAACTGATTTGTTTTTCTTTATAAGCTTTGTTACATAAGTCGTGCTAGTTATGGATAGGTTATATATCTAGAATAACATTAAATCTTTAAACATTATTTTAAACCATTAAATGAAAATTATTCTTGAATGGATATGATGGAGAATGAATCTAATCACGTTCGTGGAGATGGTAGTCAGTACGTACGCACGAGCGACAATATCATTCTTTTGATATTATAATAATATATAATTGGATAGTATATCATATATAAAAAATCATTATCATGTTATATTTATTATTTACATCAATTACACATCATTATCATACCCATCCAAGTAATAATGTATTGAATAACAATTACACCACGACATAGAGACGGTAGGCCATACGTACGCACGTATGGTGATATTTCATTCAAAGGATGTGTAGAATACTAAATATGGTTGTACCATATTGATAATAAAACAAAATTATATAGAAGATACAGGATTTAATATTTTAGAATGGAAATAACAATGAAAGAAGAAAGGAAATTGAAAGAGGGTGGTGAAATCATTACCTCTTCTTCAGGTTCTTCCTTTTTATTTGATCGATAGGGAAACTTAAGTTGGCTTTATAACTAAAGGAAGGCCTCTAGGATGAATTTAGGGATGTTTGGATGATATTTAGGAAGGTTTTTACCAAGAAAAAAAGATTTGAAGGGGTTAATTAGAGAGTAGGGGGAGTGCCCTTTTATAAGAGGGGTGAGGGGCACCTTTGGAAAATCTTGAAATATTATTTTATAATAAATTCATATTCAGTTTCTAATGTCTCCCAACTAATTTATTTCAAGGATAAGGTGGTGATGGTCTCAACCAATATGTTTTAGATAGGTTTGTATTACCTTATTAACATTATCTTCTAGATTTAACTCTTAGTTAAATATTTTGACATTTACCATGTCTCTTTTTATTTTTATATTGTATAGTTAATAAACATACTATATACTTCCGAGAGACCACCAATTGGTCTATTAATGATACAAATATCATGATATAAGTCCTTTGGCCGAACCTTAGATTTTAAGGAATAGAATATCAATTAAAAAATAATATTTGTTTTAAAAACTCTTTTAGGACAATTTTGAAACTATTTAATTATTGTTTTTTGTAAAAGTCATAAAAACATTATTAATTCAAATAAAATTCAATTAATCAATCCAAACATGTCATATTAACCTATAAAATTCGTGGATGTCATCAAAACCTTCACATTATATTTATTTTAACATTTATATTACCAATTATTTGATTCCTTCATTAATAATTAAAATACTACATCTTTATTGTGTCATAAATAAATTTAATTATTAGATGTCTAAAAATTATAAATAAAATCCCATTATATAGGAAATCGTTTTATCTTTCTGATGAATATTTATAGTCAAAAATATAACATATATAACCTTATGTAAAAATTGTTTTGCTAAAAGATATTTTCCTATGTCATTTTTTTATTTACATTAACTTAATTAATATCAAGTGTCATTATCACTTACAAGAGGCTCCATTGTAACACCCCAAGATTCCACAGTATGCTTCTCGCTGAATAATACAGTAACATGTGTTGTACGCAACTTCACGTTCTAACACACACCACAACAAATAAAACTGGCTGATATTAATAATAATACCCACTTTTTGAAATTTTATAAATTTTATCTTTCAAAATGGACTTCCTTTTTGGATTCATAATATCAAAATTATCCTAGGGTAAAATTTTGGTAGTTTTTGGATAACTTTCATATTTTGATGAACAATGAAAATTATTAAATTTTAATTAAAAACAACTTTTTTAATCGAAATAATTAATAGTGACAAATTATGAATTTGAGTGGTTTTATAGTATATTTGGAATATATTTTTACTATTTAATACAATTTTGGTCATTGGACATAATTTCACATTTAAACCAGACATAAACAAGTGTCAATCTTTTGATAGTTAATATTTCTTAAAAACATGCTTTTTGTCTTGACAGTAGGAATTAATTTTAAATTAATTTTTTCCACTTCTGTGTTTTGAATTTGGAAAAATGGATTCCATATTTAGAATCAGGATGTCCAAATTATGTAAATATTTAACTCTTATTTTTATACATTTTGAATAATTACTTCGGTAAATATTTTATTTACCATGGTTAAAGGGTAAATCCGATAAATAAGGGTAAAACAATAATATTATAAAAATATTAATTTACCATAAAATGCGTCCTAACCATATTTGTTGAAACATGTCCAACCATGGTCATCTTTGGTTCAATTTTTGGACCTCATGGATCCACTTGTAAGTGATAATGACACTTTATATTAATTAAGATAAAGTTAATACAAAAATGGAAAAAACATATATCTTTTAGCAAAACAATTTTTACAATGTGTTATATATGTTATATTTTAGACTATAAATATTAATTAGAAATATAAAATTATTTCCTACATAATGGTATTTTATTTTTAAATTTTAGACATTTAATAATTAAATTTATTTAGGACACAATAATGATGCAGTATTTTCTTTATAAATGAATGAATCAAATAATTGGTATTATAATTGTTAAAATAAATATAATTTGAAATTTTTCATGCCATCCACGAATTTTATTGGAAAATATGACATGTTAGGATTTCTTAATTGAATTTTTTTCTAATTAATAATGTTTTTATGACTTTAAAAAAATCATTTATTGAATAGTGTCAAAATTGATATAAATGAGTTTTTAAAATAAATATTATATAATTAATTGATATTCTATTCCTAAAAATCTAATGATCGGCCAGAGGACTTATATAATGGTAGGTGTATCATTAATGGACCACTTGTGGGTCTCTTGGATGTATGTATTATGTTTGTTAACTAAATAATATAAAATACAAAGTAAAATGTTAAATGTAAAACTAATTAACTAAGAGTTAAAACTAAAAGAGAATGTTAATAAAATGACCCTAACCTATCTAAAATCTATTGGTTGAAATAATTTATACCCATAACCACCTTATACTTTTAATAATCTACTTTTGATCCATTAGAAACCGAATATTAATTTATTATAAAATAATACTTTAAGTTTTTCCTAAAGAGCCCTTTTCCCACTTATAAAATGACACCAATTCTAACCAATTATTCACACCTTCAAACATTTTGGCTCAGCCAAAACCTGCCCAAATATTCTCTCAACTTCCCTCACTTCAATTTAGAGGTCTTAGTTTGATCATAAATCCAACCTATGGTGCCCTTTTGACCAAATTAAAAGGAAGAACCCGAAGAAGAAGTAATGATTTCACCACCCTCTTTCAAGATCCTTTCTTCTTCCACTTCTTATTTATTTGTTATTTCCATTATAAAATAATAAATCCAATATCTTCTAAATACTTTGATGTTATTATAAATATGGTACAACCATATTCAGTATTCAATCCATCCTTTGAATGACATGTCACCATACGTGCGTACGTACGACCTACCGTCTCAACGTCGTGGTGTAATTGTTATTAAATATATTATTATTTGTATGGGTATAATAATGATGTTTAATTCATGTAAATAATAAATATAGCATTATAATGATTCTGTATATATGATATAACATCCAATTATATATTATTTTAATATCAAAATAATGATATTGTCGCTCGTGCGTATGTATGGATTACCCTCTCCACAAAAGCAATGAGATTCATTCCCCATCATATCCATTCAGGAATAAATTTATTTTGATGAATAAAAATAATTTTTGGAGACATGATATCATTCTGGATATGAATAATATACATCCCATCCATAACAAATACGGCTCGCATAACAAATAATATAAAGGAAAAGGAATCCGTTAACACATGAAACGACGATAATACTAAGATATTATTAACAAATCAATGTTAAAAGATCATATATAATATCATATTAATGTAAATTATTTTTGTATAATTCAATAAAAATCATTTCACCATTATACGGGAGGATAACCTGTCGTCGACCAAGGAAAAAGTACAAAGTAAGTGGTTTCTTATCTCACTTTTAATTTTTTGAGATTTCCATTGTTCACCACTTATTTATTTATTGTGGTGTGTGTACTGTCCAGGATTATATTAATTGTGTAATACAATTTAATTTGTAGATATCTACATCATCATTGTATAATCCTTCTTTCATTGTTGTATGCTTCGTATGTTACCAAATCGATAATGGAATTTGAAATATCAACATCCACTCATTCGGCTTTAAGCATACTTCATTGATTATTTTACTCCAAGATTATGTGTGGAATCACTATTCATTTTCATATGTCATAATTTACACTCCCCTTTCTGTGGATATACTTTTGATACACATAATCACTCCATTGATAAATTCTCAAGTCATCGGTATGAACATGATAAGAGTAATTTTTACTCAATCTCCATTTGTTGAGTTAAACATCCAATTCATTGGTGTTGTTTTTACAAGAAAATGTTTGAATGTACTTTGATTGTTTTAAGCCGAATATCCAATCATATTGAGTGTATTTATATTTGTCACACATAATTAGGTTGTTGATTTATCCTTAACCTAAGGATACATCCTTTATGAGAGATTTCATCTCAATTTACATTTCATTGAGACTCCTTGGTTGTAATACACCAAATCACTTTTATATAGTGTATATAATGTACTTTGACATAGTATGCCATGAATCCCTTTATTATCATGATATTAAAAAGTTTTTATTACCTCATTTATTTTTATTCATGTTTCTATCTTTTGGTTAGGAACTCTAACTAAAATATCATTTTAAAATGTTTTAATGATTTATTATTCTAAATATTTCTCATTAATGTCCATGTATTAAAAATGGGTTTAAGGATTTATTTATATGGACATTAATGTTTTAAAATTAAAACTCCTTTTAAAAGTTTCAAAGTTGTATGGGACACTTCGATTCAAAAATCTATTTTTAAATGGATTCTTGACAAATAGTGTGACTTTTAAATGATTTCAAGAAAAAGGTGGATATTTCTCTCTAATAGTTTTGATGGTTATTTTCATCTATGTCAATATCCTTCATTATTCTCGATTGAGGTTAATCTGATACAATAAAATCTTCTATATTTTATCGAATGAGTTATGTTTGATTGTGGATGTGATATTTTAATACCATTCACGGTTTGTAGATCATGTATTGACATTTCATGTGCTAGTTTTAATACGAATGTTTATGTTATATTTCAAACTTCTAATATGAGGAATGAATTAGACATAGTAATTGATGGGTGGAGCCCACTATAGCTCCTCGATGCATCGGTAGGTCTCATGAAACAAACTAGTGTCTTGGCATGAGGCCATGACAAAATCTTATTTTTAGTCTTTGCACGAGGCCTTTGTTACGTGGTTATAAAAGTCTGGAATTATGCATTCCATCATTACGAAAGTGGTTATTGATATTGCATGTGATTACTCGACTAGAATAATATCCATGTGAATAAGTAATTGGCATTATTTCATTTTATCTTTGCCATATTATGCTGATGTTCATGTTTAAAAGGATTCTGTTTTAGTAATACATTGCCTTAAGTGTTTATGATTATCTATGAAAGCTTCTGCTATATTGTTATCCATATTGAGCATCTGAGCTCACCATTTCAATGTTTTTTTCAAGGATGTGAAGAAGTAATTTATGAATGACCTACATGGATAGTATGAGAGGATATGAAGACAAGATGTTGTTGTAGTTTTTTTACCTTATGATGTAATGTAAGACATATGAATATATCTAATGTTTCCAAGACTACTAAACAAATCGGTCTTTCGAGACATTGAGGATTAGTATAGAAGAACTTTCTAGAATTTTGGTATTGTAGAGATTTTGTGAGTTTTTGGAGCAATACATCCATGTCTGGATACGAGTAGGTAGAAGCGGCTCTAGCATAGATGTACATATGGGTAAAACCCGAAAACACCACTTTGAGATAGACTCGAATGGGAACTAGAGCAAGAAAAAGGGCCTTGTTCCACTCTAGGTTATGACACTCCTGGGGGATATGCTTAGGATAATTTACATTTTCTTTACAATCCTATTTGAAGTATTATATATAAGAAGAGAGTAAATGAGCTGGTTAATCCTAATGTGTTTCAAATTGAGAATATGGTGACATGATATTCTCTAAATGGTTTTATGACTACTTTTACTCACACAATGCTTTCTGGTTTTAGTCAATGGATGGTTTGCAAGGAAGTCATAGTGACTTTGAGAATGATGTACAAGGTGGGAACCGTGGTGGAAATGAGAAACAAAATGGAATGTTGATAGGCGTAAAAGATATCATCTTCATGCCAAATCAATTGTCCAGAAATATGATCAATAATATATATATTAACCAATTCCCAGACACAACAAAGAAGAGAAATATGATGAATGATAAGAGCTCCAGCAGTGGAGACCATGAAGAATGGAATCCTCAATTTCCATCATGCAGGAAATGTGGAAGGAGACACCCAGGAAAGTGTCTCAATGGGACAAAGAAGTTCTTTACGTGCAGGAAGGAAGGACATAAAGGGAAGAATTAACAAAGAAAAATGAAGAGTACTATTGAAGAAGATAAAAATGGTCCCAACAATCCATTTACAGTAATTTTCTGTAAATATAGGGGACCTGGCCATTACCAGTGTGAATGACCTATTCTATAGGATATTTTCTTGGTCAAATAAGAAGCTATGTTGAAATAAATGCTTGGAGAAATGTTTAAAAAGTATTAGTTCTCATTTTTGATGGGTTTACTATGGAATAATTTTCTCTTGTATTTGTAACCCTGTAGTTTTCCATGTGAGAATGATATTTGAGGAAGAATTATCTTTTCTCTTGTTGATATAGTAATAAATAGACATTTGATTTTATATGATCATTGGGTTTGAGGCAATTACAAGTTATTATAATTTGGGATGAAAATGCAAGTTATGAGATAACCTTTGAGGTTAAATTATGTTATGGTTATTTTGAGGAATTTATCTAATTTTGGTAATGTTATAAAATATAGTTTTTAAAAAGGAAAACACGCAGACCATGTGACAACCCGTCACATCGGACAAAGTTGTGGGAATCTAACCCTCAACCAAAGTGTGATTGGGTTTTATCGCCTACCACTAGACTACGTGAAGTCCCTGGTTAGTGTGACTATTATTTTTAGTTAAATTATTTTATTGATCAATAATAATTTGATTTGGGATCTTATGTCTTATCAAATGAATACCAATAGTAAAGGAAAATGATTTGGTGATTAAGTGATAAATGTAATTTTGGAAGATGTTCGATTTGTTGGGAACACTATATGCACAAGGAAAATAGAATAGTATTGGATTTCATTTGAGGACTAATAGTGGATTTTTATCTATGTTTTTATTGTGTATTTATAGGGATTTGGTTTATTTATGGAAATGATTAACCTATAATAGAGAATATTTGATTAGGTTAATTACTTTTAAGTATGTGACTTTAAGAGTAATTGATGTCATTTAGAGATACCATTAAACGTGGAAGACAACATAACCAAATTCTTCTATGTTTTGAGTTTAAATATTATTTTGGATTTTATTAAAGGGTTTTAAGGACAATTCTTTATTGAATTCTATTTATTTAACTTTGGGGTATTGTTGGTTTGATTTTAGATATTACTATTAGGGTTTCTTTGTATAATGAAATAACCTTTTGGGGAATCATCAGATCTTATACTAATCGTTTTGGTTTTGATTAATCTCTAAAGACATGGTAAATATATAGTTTATTCTTCTTGGATCATGTGATTCTATAAGAATTTTATTGTAGCTCTTCTAGTGTGACCAAGTCTTTTGGAATACTCATCGTTTAAAAATGAGTTAGTAGTAGAAATTTATTAAATAATGAATCTTTACTCAAAAAAATTAAGTATATATCTTTATGTTCTAAGTCAATCTTAGAAATGATTTCCTCATATTTACGTAATGTAACTTAAAAAAATAATAAAAATGTTGTACGTTTACTTTTCCTACTGGGAAACTAATGACCGTTTGTCCCATCACAAGTTTGTGGTTTTTTGTTGTTAACTTTTTCTTGATCATGTTTTCTATCCCTCTCCATCAGAACTTGACACTTAGTTTATCATCCATATCCATGTTTTTTCTACATGGAAACCTTGTATAGATTATCTCGGGTGACCTTTGTACTTCTCTTTCTTTCTTTCAAAGTGTTAGTTTTATTGAATCTTTTTCCGATGTGGGGCTTTCCATTATATTCTCAAGCCAAATTTTAAAAATTGCCAGGATGCAATTTATTGAAGGATGGGAGAATGTAACACCCCAAGATTCCACGGTACGCTTCTCGCTGAATAATACAGTAGCGTGTGTTGTACACAACTTCATGTTCTAACACAAACCAAAACTAATAAAACTAGCCGTTATGAATAGTATTACCCACTTTTTTAAATTTTACACATTTTATCATTCAAAACTGACTTCATTTTCGGATTCATAATATTTAAATTAGCCTAGGGTGAAATTTTGGTACTTTATGGATAACATTCATATTTTGATGAATAGAGAAAATTGCTAAATATTAATTAAAAAATTTTTTTAATTGAAATAATTAATAGTGAAAAATTATGGATTTTAGTGGTTTTAAAGTATATTTAGAATGTATTTTTACCATTTAATAATATATTGGTCATTGGACATAATTTCAAAATTAAATGAGACATAAACAAGTGTCAATCTTTGGATAGTTATTATTTCTTAAAAACACGCTTTTTGTTTTGACAACGGGAATTAATTTTAAATTAATTTATGGCACTTCTCTATTTTGAATTTGAAAAAATGGATTCCATATTTGGAATTAGGATTTCCAATTTATGTAAATAGGTGACTCTTATTTTTAGACCTTTTGAATAATTACTTCGGTAAATATTTTATTTACCATGATTAAAGAGTAAATTCGGTAAATAAGGGTAAACAAAATAATATAATACTAATATTAATTTAACATAAAACATGTCCTAAACCAATTGGTTGATACATGTCCGACCATGGGTATCTTTTTGTCAATTTTGGGTCCCCATGGATCCACTTGTAAGTTATAATGACACTTTATATTAATTAAGTGAAAGTAAATACAAAAATGACATAAGCATATATCTTTTAGCAAAACAATTTTTAAAATCGGTTATATATTTTATATTTTAGACTATAAATATTTATTATAAATCTAAAACTAATTCCTACATAACGTTATTTTATTTATAATTTTTAGATATTGAATAATTAAATTTATTTATGACACAATAATGTTGTAGTATTTTCCTTATTAATGAATGAAACAAATAATTGGTATTATAAATGTTAAAATAAATATAATTTGAATGATTTGATGCCATCCATGAACTTTATTGGTTAATATGACATGTTTTTATTTCAAAAATGAATTTTTTTCGAATTAATAAAGTTATTATGACTTTAACAAAAATCAATTATTGAATAGTGTCAAAATTGATATAAATGAGTTTTTAAAACAAATATTATATTATTAATTTATATTCTATTCCTAAAAATCTAAGGATTGTCCAAAGGAATTATATCATGATAGGTGTATCATTAATGGGCCTCTATGGGGTCTCTTGGATTTATATAGTATGTTTAGTAACTATATATTATAAAATACAAAGTGACATGGTAAATGTCAAACTAAATAACTAAGAGTTGAAACTAAAAGATAAGGATAATATAAATAACCAAAACTGTCTAAAATCTATTGGTTGAGAGGATTTCGACCCATAACCACCTTAGACTTTGAATAATCCACTTTGGAGCCATTATAAACTGAATATGAATTTATTATAAAATGATACTTTAAATTTTTTCTAAAGAGCCCCTTCCCCCCCTTATAAAAGAACACCACTTATAACCAATTCTTCACACCATCAAAGTCTTTTGGCTAGGCCATACCCTGACCAAATATTCTCTCAAAGTCCCTCACTTCAACCAAGAGGCCTTAGTTTGATCAGAAAGCCAACCTAAGGTGCCATTTTGATCAAATCAAAGGGGAAGAACCCGAAGAAGATGTAATGATTTCACCACCCTCTTTCAAGTTCCATTCTTCTTCCACATATTCATTAGTTTTTATTTCCATTATAAAATAATAAATATAGTATCTTCTATATAATGTGATGATATTATAAATATGGTACAACCATATTCAGTATTTTATCCATCTTTTGAATGACATGTCACCATACGTGCGTACGTACGACCTACCGTCTCCACGTCGTGGTGTAATTGTTATTCAATATATTATTATTTGGATGGGTATAATAATGATGTTTAATTCATTCAAATAAAAAATATAACCTGATAATGGTTCGGTATATATGATATTCCATCTAATTATATATTATTTTAATATCAAAATAATGATATTTTCGCTCGTGTGTATGTACGGATTACCATCTCCACGAACGCGATATGATTCATTCCCCATCATATCCATTCAAGACGAAATTTTATTGGATGAATAGAAATAATTTTTAGAGACATGATATAATTCTGGATATGAATAAGATACATCCCATCCAGTACAAATACGGCTCGCATAACAAATAATATAAAGGAAAATGAATCACTTAACACCCGAAACGACGATAATACTAAGATATTATTAACAAATCAATGTTATAAGATCATATATGATATCATATTAATGTAAATGATTTTTTTATAATTCAATAAAAATTCTTTCACCATTATACAGGAGGTTAACCTATCATTGACCAATGAAAAAGTACAAAGTAAGGGGCTTCTTGTCTCACTTTTAATTTCCTGAGATTTCCATTGTTCACCACTTATTTATTGCATGTGGTTTGTGTACTGCCCATGATTATATTCATTGTGTAATATACATTAATTTTTGGATATCTACATCATCATTGTATGATCCTTCTTTCATGGGTGTATGCTTCGTATGTTACCAAATCGATAATGGAATTTGAAATTTCAACTTCCACTCATTCGACTTTAAGTATAATTCATTGATTATTTTACACCAAAATTATGTGTGGAATAAATATTCATTTTCTTATGTCATAATTTCCACTCCCCCTTCTGTGGATATACTTTTGATACACATAATCACTCCATTGATAAATTCTCAATTCATCAATATCAACTTGATAAGAGTAATTTTTACTCAATCTCCATTTGTTGAGTTAAACATCCAATTCATTGGTGTTGTTTTTACAAGAATATGTGTGAATATAAATTGATTGTTTTAAACTGAATATCCAATCATATTGTGTGAATTTTTATTTTTCACACATAATTATGTCTTTGATTTATCTTAAACCTAAGTATACGGCCTATATGAGAGATTTCATCTCAATTTACATTTTATTGAGGCTCATTTCTTGTTATACACCAAATCACTTTTATATAGTGTATATAATGTAATTTGACATTGTATATCATGAATACCTTTATTCTCATGATATTACAATGTTTTTATTTCCTCAATTGTTTTCATTCAAGTTCTCTCTTCTGGTTAGGAACTCTTTTAAAGACCCGGAAATTACATGGAAAGTTTTTTTCTTAATTGTTTTTGGAATTTTACGAGTACGCAATTTCTAACGGCACCTGATTCTGAGGCCCGGTGTTCCTGGAATCAATTTCTGAAGTTTAGTTCGGGTACGTTCAGTGAACGAACGAGCGAGTTTTTCTAACTTTTGAATTGGTGCTCGGAATCGAAATCTGAGTGTACTGATGAAACCGCAGCGCTGGTATTTTTTTAAGTGGACTTTTACCGTAGGTGCGTTTGTTTGGGGAAAGAAGTTAAATATTGGGGTTTAAGAAGAAATAAATAAAATTGTGTACAATTATATTTTTGATATTCAAGGAAGTTAAAATCTACCATGAGAAGTTGTTGGTGGGGTCCCCAACCACCCAACTTTCCATGTGTGAATATGTAGTAGGCGGGGCCCACACCCACCTAACCTCCGATGGGAGTGTTTAGTGTGGTGGGGCCCACACGAGACCATATCCCCTTGAACTTCTTATAACCCCCTTAAACTTCCTTTCACTTAATGTGCCAACTTACCTTAATTCTTTTTACACCCCTTGTGTTTAATTGTATAACATCTCTTCTTCCTAACACTCTCTTAATATTTGGGGAACTCCTTCTCTCCCTCTCTCCCTCTTTATTTCATGCCAACTCACGTTAAATTAATTGACTAAACCTATTCAATTAGTTTAACTAAAGAGTTTGAATTTTAAGTTTGAAATGCTTGGCATGTTGTAATAAAATAAGAGTAAGTCTTAATTTATTTGGGGTTGGGATTTTTGGGTGAGAGAGCCTTTGTGAGAAGAAGAAGAAGAAGGAAGAGAAGAGAATTACTCCTTATCGAAGAATGACACCCTTCCTCGACGAAGAACGAGACGCTGACTGTGGAGACCGACACCAACAAAAACGTTCTTCTTCTTCTTCCGACGTCGACGGAATCGATATCGTTCTACCGTGATGTTCGACTTCCGCGACTTGATGACGTGCGACGTCAATTTTGAGGTAGGGGATTAATTCATGAGTGTAATTAAACCTATGTTTGTTTCTTTCTAAAACATAGAACGTGGATGAACTCAATATTATGTTGATCTGCAAAAGAGTGTGTAGGGTTTTGGATTTGTGATTGTGTTTATTCTTTGCCGTCCAATGTCAATTACTTTAGATTCTTGGTATCGGATTAACGGTAGGAGGCCAGACCGCACAAACACGGCTGACCCTCCTCCCCCTTTTGTTGTTGATTTCATTGAGGCTCGAACGAAGGTGGCGCGGTGCAACGGCACAACGCGAAAATAAGGAGGAACACGGCGAAGAAGCGTGTTGCGTCGCGTCGTTGAGGCCGAACGAAACCATGGCCGGAGTCGGGGCCACATAGGTGATTCGAAGACTCCGTAGATTGTTTTATTGACGTGCGGATTGATGGGTGATTACGGAACGGGCCGCAGAGGCGATTGGAAGCCATCTTAGTGAAGATCGGTTGTCCGCGAAAGGTGACGGCAGCGCGCCGCCGGAACAGAACCACCGCGGCTGAGCAGCAACGGTGGGCCAAACTAGAATGGCATAGCCGTTCTGGAGGCAGGGCGGCGTGGCTTAATGTCGCGCCGGTTTTCTTTCAATCGGGGGGTTGTAACCCCCCGCACCCGCTGGCCAAGCGGGCGCCGCGCCAGCGCCAGGCCAACCGGCCGCCCAGGCCGGGCCGGGCCGCGCTGGCTGGGCCAGGCCACGCCGGTGGGGCCGGGCCACACCCTAACGGGCCGGACCCAGACCAGGTTCGGGTCGACCCAGTTCGGGCCGACCCAGGGGTTATCGGGCCAGATTGCACCAGGCCCGAACCCCCTATTTTTGGATAGATCCGTTCAAATGCCCATAACATGTGCTACGGACCTCCGATCGACGCACCGTCAATTTTGATTCGATCCTTGTATTGAGTCGGTCGTTTCGATATATTATACTGAAGGTGTCGGAGAACTATGGGTATGGCCGAGTGGGTTCGAACCTGAAACTAACCGGGCCCTCAGAGCAGAAACGCTTATAACTTGAGCTCCGGACATCTGATTGACGTGACGTTGACCTTGTTGGATTCATCATAGTGAGACAAACCTTTTGGCATACTACGCTCGAGGTTTGGTCGCAGTTGGAGTGCGGTCGGGTTGTTTATGACTTAAAAACCAACCAGGCCCCAAGAACGGAAAAGCTGATAACTTTCAGACCGGACGTCCGTTTGAAGAACTGTCAGCGGCGTTGGTGATCACGTCGAGAAAGGGTCCCTATGATTATACATTATGAGTGTTTGGGGTACAGTTGAGATACGGCCGGGTTGGATCGCACACGAAACCAACTGGGCCCCTGGGACGAAAAGGCTAATAACTCACAGACCGGGCATCCGATTGACTCACCGACTATTGCATTGAGACCCCCATGACGAGGCGGTCCATTGAGATACTTCTTAGTGGGAATTTGTGATACATGGAGTATTGAACTGTAGCACATAGAGCGGACCCTCCCGGAGATGAGCGTACGGAGTACGGAGACCGTGTAACTGGCTGAGACCTGACGACTGCTTGACCGACTCGACTTGGAGTGAGTCGACCAGCCCAGTGGATGGAGCACTACTGTGTTTGTGTGCAGACCCACGGCAGACGGAGCTCCTGGTAGCAGGCTGCAGACCTGTGGTACTTGACATAAGGGGTACCTTTGTAGGCTATGAGGGGGAGCACTACTGTGTGAGGTGGCGGACCCATGGTGGAGGAGCACTAAATTGTGAGGTGGAAGACTCGCGGTACTCGACAGGAGGAGTACCTCAGCAGTCATAGGTTAGTGAAAAGTAACTCGAGGTCGTGACAGGATCACTGTACTCGTTAGAGACAGAGCTCTTCAGCAGTTACGGTTTCGATAATGAAAATCCTGGTTTGAGCTTAGTCAATGACCTTTGTGTTTACCTCATGATTGAGATGGGTCACTTGATAACTTAGGTATATGTATGGGCATATACCTAGGTAGTGGTTATCCGTTGATATCATAACCTTTTTGTTTCCTCATGATTGATATGGGTTACTTGATAACCTAGTTATATGTATGGACATATACCTAAGTAGAGGTTATCTGTTGAGATATTTCTTTGTGGTTATCCTTGTTGGATTTAGTGAGTCCTTGAGGGTCTCGGGGTTCCTACATAGTATCGTTATACTCATCCCTGCACGGTCTATGCCCGCACCTCATTGTTTAGGTTGCAGAAGACGGGCAGCTCTGACAGAGGTCGAGTGTTTGAGGACTGGATGGTACTCGGAGGTGGACCTCACGTCGAGTTAGTATCTGGAGGTGGACTTCACGACGAGACGATAATCGGAGGAGGACGACGGGAGAAAGCGTTGTGGAGGCTATATGTACCTACCCTTCAGGTAGGATCCGTGGTGGATGATCCAGGAGCTGCGCTATCTGTACCAACCCTTCAGGTAGGATCCGAGGTGGACGACCTTGGAGCTACTTATATTCTACCAGCTGCTTGTCTTTTCTGTTGTACTTTCATTTAGTTGTGGCTGTACTTTCGATTGGGTTTGTATTCTGGCTCATTTACTTTTCAACACTTTCTTTTGTACTTAGTGTATTACTTCTTCTTGTACTCTGTGGTGTTTTGTTTACTTTTAAAAAGGCAATGCCTTCCCAATTATCGGAATTTACGCCTTTGGTGATAGTCGTCAGCCCCTGGCCTATGGAAGGTAGGCTTGGGGTAGTCACGACACGGGCCCCGAGGACATGTCGTGACAAATTGATAGCAGAGAAGTTGGTTCTACCGTAGAACTTAGAACTCTGATATTTTCTTTCTATGTAGAAATAGTGTTAAGGGTACTGAGTGTGGTTTTTAGTTCAGGGAGTCCAGTGTTGGTGCGGGCGGCCGACATATCCATACACCAGGACCCTGACAACTGATTTTCGACATTGTGCACGAAAACACTGATTGCGTGTGTGTTTCCCAAAGTTTTTAAAAGTCAGCTCAAACCAGGTCAGCTCACTAGGTATAATTGTTTGATCGTGTCGCGTTTGTTTCATTCAGGATGCCTCCCCGCAGACGACTGGCTAGAGCCCCGAGAGTTGTACGTACTGACAACCGGCCGAGCGATGAGGCCTCAGTACAGGGCCCTATCCCAGTTGAGGCACCAGCGGTTCTACCACCCGTTGGGCCACTAATGCCACCAGCCCCAGCAGTAGAGAGTGCAAGTCTCTTGAGCGCACTGCATGAGTTCCAACACCAGAGGGCACCCAGGTTCAGGGGAGAGATGGACCCACAGGTGGGTGAGGATTGGCTGCAGGGTGTGGTGAGAGTCATCAGGCTAGTAGGGATGCCAACAGAATTCATGGTGATCCTTGCTGCCAGCCTCCTTCAGGCAGCAGTAGAAAGATGGTGGAGCCTAATGCTCAAGATGCATGACGAGGCGACACTTCTGTGGGCAGACTTTGAGAGCCTATTCTGGGAAGAGTTTGTACTGGCCACCCTTCGAGCAGTGTGTATACAGGATCTGCTGCATCTACAGCAGGTTAGCATGACGGTGGTGTAGTACTCAGCAAGGTTCACAGACCTCTCATGCTACTCCACAGATATGGTACGAGACCCATTCTTTAGGGCCCAAACCTTCGAGCAGGGGATCATGCAATAGATTAGAGCTTCTGTTGTTTCTCACAGCACCCCGATACAGACAGGGGTGTTGGAGAAACCCTCTTAGTGTAGAGCTTCCTTGTTGAGCAGTCTCCTGCAGCAGGACCCACCACTAGCCGCAATGCGGAAGAGTCTTCTGCAGCGGGCAGTAGACAGATAACGCAACTGTCCAAGAGTACCGGATCTATAGGGGGTTGACTGCATGTCTCAGGGTTGGTAGTGCGAGGCACCAAGGGGAATGAAAAAAGCCAGACCTGCCATGCAGTGTTACTCCTGTGGCGGGATTGGTCACATGGCATGTGACTATCCGACCCTCCATATAGATGACCACCAGATAAACGAAGGGCCTCCCAGGCAGACACAGAGTTTCGATCGAGGCGGACCGCATGTAATAGGAGACCGAGATAGGGGAGCTGGTCGTGCAGCTAGAGGTGGATGACGCTTCGAGGTGTTGCCACCACCACCACCAGGAGGTCCACCCCGACCGCAGGGAACAGGTGGACATGAGAGAGCTCATCTTCAGGCAGCAGAATCATATGAATACAGAGCTCCAGAAGCTGGAAAACAAGAGCGGGACTAGTTCCAAGCCTGGGACCTTTGGTCTTGTTTCTTATAGTTTCCTTGTTTTCATTATTGTGTGTCCTTATACTTCAAGCCGCAGTAATAAAAGTCACTTGTCCTTATGACATTTGCTTTCTTCCTTTTTGTGTACTGAGAAGTTCCAGTTAAAACTGTTGACTTGACCCTCACTTTTGAGATTCCTACTAGAGGAGACCCAGTTACCACACACTGATGCCGACAGTGTGACGCGACCCTTTGAGGTGAGAGTGACGGTTGTATCTCTTGGTAGAAACGTCGAGGCCTTACGACATCGTCCATGGCATGAATGCATCATTCATGTCCGGATTGACTATATTAGGCATAGAACGTGGTTCATCCAGGGGATGAGACCAGATTTCTCTTATTATCAAAGAATAAATCATAGAAGCTCTTGTGGGAACAGAGATGGTCCAGCCCACAACAGAGAAGGTCCAAGTCAACTAGAATTGGATGAGGACAGCTCAGAGCCGACAGAAGTCTTATGCTGACAGGAGGCAGAGATCACTAGAGTTCGAGGATAGCGACCACGTTTTCTTACGGGTCTCACCTAAACATCGAATTACGTAGATTTGGCTGAGGTGGAAAGTTATCTCTGCGCTTCATCGGACCCTTCAAGGTCCTCAGCAGGGTAGGTGAGGTGGGTTACCCCTTGACCCATCCACCTCAGTTGCAACGCGGGCACGACGACTACCACATATCTTAGTTGAGGAGATATGTGCTTGACCCAACACATATCATCGACCCTGGGGAGCTGGAATTTGGCGATGGGGTGACTTTTGTGGGGTTCCTATAAAGATTGAGGATCGGTAGGAGCGGGTCCTACGAGAACAGTCGATTCCTCTTGTGTGCTTTCATTTGGCAGAACGGGAACCTCCAGGAGAGAACATGGGAGCAGAAGGCGTAGATGCATGCTCAGTAAAAATTTTGTATCCCTAGATTGTGTTAAAACTTTACGGGGACGTAAAGCCCTGAGGTGGGAGTAATGTATAGACGATGAAATTTCAAGGAATTTTTTTTTTCATAATTTCTTTGAAATTTACGAGTACGCAGTTTCTGATGGCACCTGATTCTGAGGCCCGGTGTACCCAAAATAAATTTCTGATGTATTGCTCGGGTACGTTCAGTGAAGGAACGAGTGGGTTTTTCTAACTTTTGAACTGGTGCTCGGAATCGAAATTTGAGTGCACCGATGAAACCGCAACATCGGTATTTTCTTAGGTGGAATTTTACCGTAGGTTCATTTGTTCAGGGAAAGAAGTTAAATTTTGGGGTTTAAGGAAGAAATAAATAAAATTGTGACCAATTTTATATATTTTATTCAGGGAAGTTAAAATCTACCTTCGGAAGTTGTTGGTGGGGTCCACAACCACCCAACTTCCCATGTGTGAATCTGTGGTAGGTGGGGCCCACACCCACCTAACCTCCAATGGGAGAGTTTAGTGTGGTGGGGCCCACACGAGACCATAACCCCTTCAAATTCTTATAACCCCCCTTAAACTCCCTTGCACTTAATGTGCCAAATTCCCTTAATTCTTTTTAACACCCCTTGTGTTTAATTGTATAACTTCTCACTTTCCTAACTCCCTCTTAATTTTTGGGGAAATCCTCTCTCTCTCTCCCTCTTTATTTCATGCAAACTCACGTTAAATTAATTGACTAAACCTATTCAATTAAGTTAACTAAAGCGTTTGAATTTGAAGTTTTTAATTTCTTGGCATGTTGTAATAAAATAAGGGTAAGTCTTATTTTATTTGGTGTTGGGATTGTTGGGTGAGAGAGACTTTGTGAGATGAAGAAGAAGAAGAAGAAGGAATAGAAGAGGATTCATCCTTATCGAAGAACGACACCCTTCCTCGATGAAGAACGAGACACCAACCGTGGAGACAGACGCAAACACCAACATTCTTCTTCTTCTTTTGATGTCGACGAAATCGATACCGTTCTACCGCGACGTTCGACTTCCATGACTCGACGACGTGCGACGTCAATTTCGAGGTTGGGTATTAATTCGTGATTGTTATTAAACCTCTGTTTGATTCTTTCTAAAACAAAGAATGCGTATCAACTCAATATTAATTTGATCTGTGAAAGAGTATGTAGGGTTTTCGATTTGTGTTCGTGTTTATTCATTTCCGTCCAACGTCAATTCCTTTAGCTGCTTGGTATCGGATTAACGGGAGGGGGCCGGACCGCACGAAAACGGCCGAACCTCCTCCCCCTTTTGTTGTTGATTCCATTGCGGCTCGAACAAAGGCAGTGTGGTGCAACAGCACCGCGCAGAAACAAGGAGGAACACGGAGAAGAAGTGCGTTGCGGTACGTCGTTGAGGCCGAACGAAACCATGACCGGAGTCGGGGCCGCCGAGGCGATTCGAAGACTCCACAGATTGTTTTATTGATGTGAGGATTGAAGGGAGACGACAGAACGGGCCACAGAGGTGATTTGAATCCATCGCAGTGATGATCGGGTCCCGGAAGGACCGCTGGCGAAGACGGCAGGCGAAACGGACCACCGGAGAACGTCCCGTGGTCCGCGGAAGGCTGTGGTGGTGATGCGCCGCCGGAACAGAACTGTCGCAGCTGAGCGACGACGGCGATCCAAACTGGAATGGCACCTCCATTCCCGAGACAGGGTGGTGCATCTTAATCCTGCGCCGTTTTTCTTTCAACAGGGGGGGTTGTAACCCCCCGTACCCGTTGGCCATGCGGGCGCCGCGCCAGCGCTAGGCCAACCGGCCGCCCAGGCCAGGCTGGGCTGCGCTAGCTTGGTGGCACCCTGTCGGTTGGGCTAGGCCGCGCCCACTAAGCCGGGTTGCGCCCTAACAGGCCAGACCTAGACCCGGTTCGGGCCGACCCAGGGGTATTGGGGCGGGTCGGACCGGGCCCGAACCCTCTATTTTCGGACAGATCCGTTCAAACGCCCATAACATGGGCTACGAATACTTGATCGATGCACCGTCAGTTGAGATATAATTCTTGGATCAAGGCGGTCCTCTCGGTATATTACAATCAATATTTCGAAAAACTTTGTGTACGACCGGGTTGGTTTGAACCCGAAACCAACCGGGCCCTCGGTGCGGAAACGCTTATAATAGGAGCTCCGGACGTCCGATTGACATGCCGTTGACCTTTTTGAATTACTCATAGTGAGACAGACCTTTTTCCTTACTCCGCTCGAGGTTTGGATGCAGTTGGAGTGTGGGCCGGTTGGTTTTGACTTAAAAACCAACCAGGCCCCTGGCACGGAAAAGCAGATAACTTTCAGACCGGACGTCCGTTTGACGAACCGTCAGCGGAGTTGCTGTTCACGTTGAGAAATGGTCCCTATGAGTATACCCTATGAGAGTTATGTGTATAGTTGAGATACGGCCGCATTGGTTCGCACACGAAATCGGGCCCCTGGGACGAAAAGGCTAATAACTCATAGGTCGGGCGTCTGATTGAGGCGACGTCTGTTGCATTGAGACCCCCATGACTAGACGGTCCTTTGAGATAATTCTTCATGAGACTTTGTGATACTTGGAGTGTTGACCTGTAGCTCATGGAGCGGACCCTCGCAGAGATGAGCATATGGAGTACGGAGTCCGTGTAACGAGATGAGACCTGACGACTGCCTGACCGACTCGACTTGGAGTGAGTCCACCAACCTAGTGGACGGAGCACTACTATGTTTGGGTGCAGACCCATGATAGACGGAGCGCCTGGTAGTAGGCATCAGACCTGCGGTACTCAATAAGAGAAGTACCTCTGTAGGCTATGAGGGGGAGCACTACGGTGTGAGGTGGCAGACCCATGGAGGAGGAGGAGTACATTGTTATGTGCCAGACCTGTGGTACTCGACGGGAGGAGTACCACAACAGTATTAGGTTAGTGAGAAGTAACTCGGAGTCATGACAGGATCACTGTACTCGGTAGAGACGGAGCTCTTCAGCAGTTATGGTTTCGATAAGGAAAATCCTGGTTTGAGCTAAGTCAATGACCTTTGTGTTTACCTCATGATTGAGATGGATCATTTGATAACTTAGGTATATGTATGAGAATATACCTAGGTAGTTGTTATCCGTTGATTTCATAATCTTTGTGTTTCCTCATGATTGAGATGGGTTACATGATAACATAGGTACATGTATGGTAATATACCTAAGTAGAGGTTATCTGTTGAGATATTTCTTTGTGGTTATCCTTGCTATATTTAGTGAGACCTTGAGGGTATCGGGGTTCCTACTGAGTATCATTATACTCACCCCGGCACGGGCTATGCCCTCACCTCATTGTGTTGGTTGCAGACAACGGGCAGTGCTGATAGAGGCCGAGTTTTCGAGGAATAGATGGTACCCGGAGATGGACCTCATGACAAGTCAGTATCCAGAGGTGGACTTCACAACAAGATGATACTCGGAGGAGGTTGACGGGCAAGACCATTGTGGAGGCTATCTATACCTACCCTTCAGGTAGGATCTGTGGTGGACTATCCAGGAGTCGCGCTATCTGTACCTACCCTTCATGTAGGATCCGAGGTGGACGACCTATGAGCTGCTTCTATTCTTCCAACTACTTGTCTCTTCTGTTGTACTTTCGTTCAGTTGTAGCTGTACTTTCAATTGGGTTATTATTCTGGCCCATTTACTTTTCAACACTTTCTTTTGTACTTTGTGTATTACATTTGTTTGTACTCTGTAGTGTTTTGTTTACTTTTATAAAGGCAATGTCTTCCCAATTATCGGGATTTACGCCTTTGGTGCTAGTCGTCAGCCCCTGGACTATGGAAGGAGAGCTTGGGGTAGTCACGACATTGGCCCCGAGGACGGGTCGTGACAACTCTAAATACAATATCAGTTTAAAATGTTTTAATGATTTATTATTCTTAATATTTCTTATTAATATCCATGTTTTAAAAATGGGTTTAAGGATTTATTTATATGGGCATTAAAGTTTTAAAACTAAAAATATTTTTAATAGTTTCAATGTGGTATGGGACACTTTGATTCAAAAATCGATTTTTAAATGGCTTCTTCAAAAATAGTGTGACTTTTAAATGATTTCAAGAAAAAGGGGGATATTTCTATCTAATAGTTTTGATGATTATTTTCAACTATGTCAATATCCTTCATTTTTCTCGATTGAGGTTAATCTTATAGAATACAATCTTCCATATTGTATCGAATGTGTTATGTTTGACTGTGTATGTGATATTTTTATACCATTCACAGTTTCTAGATCAGGTATTGACATTTCGTATGGCAGTTTTAATATGAATGTTTATGTTATATTACAATCTTCTCATACAAGGAATGCATTGGACTTAGTATGTGACGGGTGGAGCCTACTATAGCTCCTCGATGCATCAGTAGGTCTCATGAGACAAACTAGTGTCTTGGCACGAAGCCTTGACAAAATCATATTTGTAGTCTGGGCCCGAGGCCTTATCTATGTAGTTATGATAGTTTGGAATTATGCATTCCATCGTTATGAAAGTGGTTATTTATATTTCATGTGATTATTCGACTAGAAGAATATCCATATGAATAATTAAATAGAATTATTTTATTTTATATTTTCCATATTATAATGAAGTTCATTTTTAAAAGGATTTTGTTTTAGTTATACATTACCTTAAGTGTTTATGCTTATCTATGAAAGCTTCTGCTATATTGTTATCCTTACTGAGCATCTGAGATCACCCATTTCAATGTTTTATTTTTTCTAGGATATGAAGAAGTAATTTATTAATTACTTGCAGGGATAGTATGAGGGGATATGAAGACAAGATGTTGTAGTATTTTTTACCTTATGATGTAATGTAAGACTTATGAATATATCTAGTGTTTCCAAGATTGCTAAAATAATCGGTCTTTTGAGACTTGATCCTTTGTGATCATGCCAATGTTATGTAATAATGCACCGACTCTGGGTAACTGGGGTTGGGGCGTTACATCCATGGGGTCCCAAAATGAACACAAAGATTCACATGGTCGTACATGTATCAACAAAGTAGGTTAGGAAACATTTATGGTAATTTAATATTATTATAATACTATTTTTTCCCTTATTTATCGGATTTGACCTTTAACCATGGTAAATAAAATATTTATCGAAGTAATTATTCAAAATGTCTTAAAATAAAAGTTACCTATTTACACAATTTGGACCTCCTGATTATAAATATGGAATCCATTTTTCTAAATTCAAAATACAAAAGTGGCAGAAATTAATATAAAATGAATTCCAGTTGTCAAAATAAATAGTGTGCTTTTAATAAATAATAATTATCAATAGATTGGAACTTGCATATATCCAGTTTAAATGTGAAATTATGTCCAATGAACAATATTGAATGAAATGGTAAAAATATATTCTCATTATACTTTAAAATCACTGAAATTCATAATTTATCACTATTAATTATTTTGATTAAAAAAATTAATTAAAATTTAGTAATTTTGACTATTCACCCAAATATGAATGTTATCAGAAAAGCACCAAAAATTTATTGAAACTAAATTCTTATGCCCTGATTCTGAAGGTGAAGTTTATTTTGTCAAATTGAATATATAAAATTTTGAAATTTTGGATTTAAAAAGGATTCACCATTAAATGTCGGTAAAAGAGCATTTTTTGAAAAATGCTTCTTTTATCTGAATAAAATGATTTTTTTCATCAGTTATGTATAAGAAAATCATAACATGGATTCTAAAATTATAAAGATTATATAAAGTTCAAAATTCATTTAATATTATTCATAACTGCTTTTGAATGGGTAGTTTGGTATGTCTTGGTGCGCTTGAACTCAGTGTAGTGTGTAGTGCAAGTTATTGAATTAATTTGACGAAATAACACACTATGAATTCTTGGGTTGTTAAATCATGTATTATTTGGGATGTATTATGCTCCATGAAATATAATCATATAATGAAAGAATTTTTTTCTTAATTTGATATATTGTTTCTCTCTCTAATTTTTCTAATCTTCCTAAGATATAAAAAAATTATCTTCACCAACAAGGTAATGAGTCCATTTTTATTCAATTTTTAGAAAAACTAAACCATATCCTTATCTATATATAAATAATGTTTTATTGAAATTTAAAATATGACTTTTTTTATATGATAGACTGAAAATTATAAAATTCAAATGGAGGCCATCTACAAAGTGCCTATTTGTTTACCTGATATCCTTACCCTATGTTTAGATTTTCTTTATCCAATAAACACAAGACCCCCATCACATTCAAAATCAATGACCTCATATTTATTATATTTTATTACCTTGAGGAGGAATACATTTCTTGGAATGTGACATGTTTATCAACTATCTAAAATCTGCAAAATAGACATTCTTTTCTCCCTCAAAGTAATCTCATTTATATTTTTCATCTCATATCTTCATCTCTTCACCTGATATATTTGATCCACCAATCCAAATAATAGATAAACTCGATTTTATTATTAATATGATAAATAATTTTGATCATGAAATATAGATAAAATATTTTCATCTTTTATTTTATAAGGGAATGATTCAAATTTTTCTTTCCACACTTCTGAGATTCTCTTGGTACCATTTGTTCAAATCTTGAGGCAAAATTGATTGTTTAGAACAGAAAACATTTAGAATTCAAACACTATCATTTAATACCGTATGAAAATTTAGAAATAAATCTTCTCAGTTATTATGAATATTTTCCTCAAAGACAATTCTTAGAAATAGAACACATCTATTCAGTATCTCCCATCGATCAAGAATAAAATCCTTAAATTCTTAGGATATGGTTTGTAATATTTACAATTACGAGAGAACCTTGATGAGTGATTTTAATATCCTTAATCATTACAGAAGTATAATATTATTGTATAGAATGAACCATAAATATATTTTTTATTTCATAATTCACAACAATTGAATTACATTTTTCTATGAGGAGTTATGCTTGAGGAATGTGAATATATACTTCAAATAATTTCTCAGATAACCTTCTACGAATAATGGGGGGAAAATTATTTGAGAAATTTGGATCCATAAAAATAATTATATGGAACTACTAATTATCAAAATTATGTTTCCTTTTTTAGGAATTATTATTTTATCTCATAAATTCTTTTTTATTTTTTTCTCTTATTCTGATATCTAATAAACTATTTTTGGATTATTCCTTAGTTTTTATTATCAATTAAACTTTATTTATTATGACTGAAAAAATTCCATATTTAATATAATTATTTTCATATTTTACCTCTGACTTTTTTACTTTCGAAATTTTTTATAGATTTTATATCTACGAACATCTATACTAGATGTCATTATCATGGAACACCAAAAATTAATTTCTTCAATTGATATGTAAAGTTTAAATTTAAGATCATCATAGAAATCATATTTATTTTCTGAATCATAATCATTGATTAAGGTAATACATATTACAAGAACATATTTTATTCCCATGAAATCATGGATGTATTTAATATAACACTAATTAGAGTTCAAATCAACTGATGTGAGAAAATATTTTCTTTTTTGTACACTTTTCTTTCCCTTAATATCTTCTTCATAATCCTTTCGAGATTTTTTATTATATTTATCAAAAATATGTCCCACATTACCTCATTTTGGAAAATGTAAGTGGAAGAATTCTATTTCATCTTATATGGATAGAGGAATGAGAGGAAACTATCTCATTAATTTCCTATTCTTTTAGAACAACCTTCACTATACGTTTCACCATGACATTAAAATCCAATTCATGATAACTTTCCTTCTCCATGGACTCATTTTTTTCATTAATCATGTCATATTAAACTAGAATTATATTAAACATGTATTAAAATATTACTTTAACATGATTTTCATTTACATCTGACAAATTTTCATTTAACTGAAGGGGAATTCTTCTAATTTTTAATTTTCAGTAATACCATGAATACATTAAATAAGTGTATTTATTAAAGATAAAAATGATTTAACTATATTATTTGGAATTATTCTCAAAGACTCATATTTCATCCATAGAACATATTTATTTTCTTAATGACCCATTTAATCCCATTCATATATATTTATATGTTCTTCCCATAAGAAGAATAGGTTTTATAGGACATTGCCTTTTAGTAATGGGAGTTGACCATGCAATTCATATAGAATTCATTTCCTTGGTTTCAATATCCAATTCTCTATGATAATTATGTGAAAATGATTTTATATTAATTCTAAAAGAAATAACATATATGGTATACCTAGAAATATTCATTAATAATGATCATAAATAGTTTTTCATATTATTCTTCCTTAACTAGATATTTCTAACTTCAATGATTGGAATTCCTTTCTCATAAAAAATCGTCACCCTGCTTTAGAGTGAGAGAGTGTCACATAAGGAATACTAAAACATTGAAACCAGATGTAGGTCCCTTATTATGGAATATACCTTATAAAGAGTGAATTTGGACATTGCAGTATGATCGTATATTTTTTATCTTGTTCAATCGATAGGGGTAACACATTTATCTCACCCTTTATTCCTCTCCGGAGTGAAAAAAGTAGTAAATGCCTCTATTCATTTTAAAATGATCTACTACACTAGGATATTTATAAGTGGCATGATCAAAAATGTGAATGTGAACAAAACACTATAAAATATTAATTGTATAAATTTTATAAGCTTAGATAAGTCTCACTAACCCTATTGGTTCACTACAACATTATATTTGAATACTAACTACTATCCTACAATGTGGAAGTCACTGCACCTTTTGAGGTTTTATTATTCTTATTATTTAAAAAACATTGCTATAAATGTTCTCCATATATGTTTATTCCCTTCTTCAATTTTGTGTTAAACATTCATAGAGAAGTGAAACTCTAAGAACACCTCTATTTTTCTTTCCAAAAGTGTTTTACAGTAACCCTCTAGTACTCCAATGTGATTTGAAATTTTCCTCCACTTTACCCATATTTTTCTATGTTAATCCTTCATACCTAGATTTTATCCTATTTTAATATAATATTCTATATAAATTTACAACATTATATTTATTTCTTGTAATTATATTCATAAAAACACCATAACCATTAAGAAATATTACAGTTACTACTTACCTGTATACCATTAAAACTTAATAGATTTACTCCATGTTTTTTTTGATGTTACTGATCACACAACATTCATCATTCCTAGATATATTTGACCATTTCATGGTAATATCACAATTTTTTTTAGTGCATATCCACCATGAATTGATTCACTCCCATAGAAAGCCTCTCAATTTTTAGAGGTTGATTGACAGGACACCACACCCAATTATTATGTTTCTTTCACACAAGGAATACTTATCACATTAATATTCATCATTCAATTACACAAAATGGAATAAATACCTCATATATTCACCCATAGTTTAGGGTAATTTCAGTGAAGCTATTTCATTGGGTTAACCATAGTATCTCCGATGCCCATATTGGGATACCCTATTTTTCACTTATAGATTGTTAACTATCCACAACAAATGAAATTGTAAAGATCATTTTGAATGATTGGATTCCTCTGACTAGGACCACCAAAATTTCTATAGGGTACTTTTTAATTTCACGTATATGAATTCCTTGATCAAAACACCCACTACTTTGGTGTGGTCACTACCAGTAGTTGATGAAAAAATCATTTTGACCTTTATAGATTCATCACAGTGAGGTCTATGAAATCGTGGAGTCCAAATTCACCAATTTAGAAAAAATATTCAAATTACCATTTACCCTTATTGCTTTATCATCTAAAAAATGTCATCCATCATATTTTTTCATAAAAAACATCTATTAAAGGCGTAATTTTAGATTTATTGTTGTAGTTAAACTAGATTAACAAATCTATAAACTATATTATTTGGGATGGTAACATGATGTTTTTTGTTTGGGAAATATATGTAATTGGCTATTAGGAGACAATTTTTTTACTTTTGATATTTTAGTGTGATGTATTGTACTTTATATACATTTTTTACTTATTATTTGGTTAGATTTATAATGGAATATTTCAATGAGTTAAATTTATTAGTTGGGAGTTTAGTTTCTTCTAATTAACTATATTTCTGTTTAGTATCTTATGAGGTTTGGGTAATTGTTTTTTTACTTGATATCATTTGACATTGATTTCCCTAGGATTCTTTGGTTAGTGGAAATATTATTATATAATATTATTTTATAAATTTTTTATCAAACCAATATTGTATTTATTTGTTTTTTCACCCATATGGTATTTTTTTGAGTATGTGGATATACTCACCACTTCTTTTAAAAATAGGAGTGTAAGATTGTTTTTGTAGAGTTTTTAGGTTGTGTTAGCTCAATGTACAAGGTGGATATTAGGAGAATGGAATTTTTGGGACTATTTCATGTATCGTGGATCTATATAGATCATTTTTATGAATTCAATGTTTATGAGTAGCTGTTTTTATCACACATGTAGTTGTTTTTTATTTTTTTCATCTTCCATTACATTTATGTGTCATATAATATATATTATATCTTTTTATTTTGGATTTATAATTGTACATGGTGTGGTTTTTTTCATCAACATTTTATAGAATATATATTTTTATGTAGAGTGAAATTACTATCATTTTTGAAATATATATCCTCACCAATAATGGATAACCCACAACATATTTGAGGCCTACATTGATATTTACACCATGTTTCATCACTGAAAAAAGGAAGGGGCTGAGTGGAATCATGTTATGATAAATATAAATTATAGTTTTCATTTGATATGTATAATTTTAATCAATTAAAACAACATGTGATGTTTTTGTAGATTATGATAAATATAGGGAAACAATGTTATTGTTATTAGATTTCAGACATATGGGATAGAAAATGAAACCTATGGACTTATATATGTTTAATTTCATTTAATATACTAAGATTATTTTTACTAACTCGGGTACTTAGATTATTGTCTTCGTGACATATTTCTGTTAGCGCATGAATCATATATTTTTCATGGTGTCGAAATTGACCACGTGTTCTTTTGACAAGTAAATTTTGTAAACTGAATATTAAAAAAATTAAGATGAAATGTTTAAAATTTTATCACAACATTAAAAAAATATACCTATGGTTGTAGTTTTCCATGAATATGGTATCATGAATTCCAAGAACTTATATGAGAAGTCCTGAGATGATGTTGACTTCGTCTGAACCAATAAGAGTGGCTCTAATATTTGAGACTGAGAATGGAAAAATGTTTTTATATTTGAACATACTATAATATTATGTATTAATATCATCTGAGAAAATAGAATACATGTTGGGATAAAAAAATTATTGAGGAATTTTTTAGTTCGATTTAATGATGTTATATAAATGGCATGAAACTAATTCTATGTGGAGGGGACCTAAAAAGAGATGATTAGTTGGATTTTTTACATTCAATTTTGGGGTCATATGAATATAAGAGAATTCTTCCCATGATGGGATTTCATAATGGTTAGATGTTAAGAAGTTAATGATGATTATTTATGCTCAAGGATTGAGGGGATTAACATGGACATATGATACTAGTTTTTTAATAAAGTTAATTATTGATTATGATTTCAGATAGGTTCTTTAAAATATCTAATTTTTGACATGTTTTGTCTACATATATTTCAAATACATTTGATGAGGATGTTTAATTTTCAAGAGGTGTTTTGTGAAAATCTCCATCAGTGTTATAGATGTGAGAGGGAGTTACTGGATTAGAATAGGTTATAATATTAACTCATTATTTTCATTGAGATATCCAAAAAATATGATAAAGATTTGTAAAATTTCAATCAACCTGGATTAACATTTTCTCCACATATTATGTGATGTGAAGATGATGTATTTAGTAGAATATGAGCATCTATTAAGAATCATAATTTTTTCTATATAATAAGAAATTATTTTAAAGTACTTCCAATAACATGGTTATTTATATATGATAGTTCAAATTACACTATGTGAATGGTAGTTTTCATGGAGTACTAGTGTTATGGGTTCAAAATATCATTATTTCATTATTATATTTCTAAAAATATGGGAATAGTTCCATAAATTCATAATGGAATTAGATTACATTGATTAAAAATCTAAATTACTTCATTCATAAGATATTGACCTCATTTATATTTTTTTCAGTTTGATTCAATCTATTAGTCACATGAATTCATAGAATCTGTCAAACTATTGATATACATGGGGTGAACAAAATCATATTTAAATTATATTATTGTGTAATGGGTTTTTCAAGACATTATGTATAAGGATATTTTAGAAAATTTATGTGTTGTGATAGAGATTTTCTATTCCGATTAGATTTTAATTTTTTTATATATATCTACATCAATTGAAGAATCGATGATAATTAATAATTCCTTCATTTAATATATTATATAAATATATAAATAATTAAACTTATCAATTTGATGTTATTATTATATATGGTAGTTGGTAATGGAGGTTATGTATAGGATGTAATTAGGATTGATCAATTGCTAACATGAAACTAAAACATGGATTACCAAGGCTGGTGGGGAGAAATTATTATGCCATTATATTTTAATTAATTGCATGCTTGATGTAACTAGATTATGGATTATTCAGTGGAGGTGTCCCATAAATTGGATAAACTACTTATTGATACTGTGTCTTGGAAATGTAAATGTGAGTAATGTAATAATACTCAGTGAAGGGTAATGAACTCTATTTTATTCATATCGATCTATATATTATCATTTTTATAATCCATATTTTGTTCATACCTTAATAGATTATATGAGTTTAAAGTGATTATTTAAATATAATATGATGTGATGTGTTATTATGGCACTAATATCATTAAATTTAAATTAGAGAGTAGTTTAATCAAATAAATGGATGAGTAATCTTGTAAGATGGATAATCAGAGCCAAACAAAGAGAAATTTCAATGGTTGATATAATGATGATGTATAATGTTCTATTAATGAAAATTTCATAATGATATATGTATTGCAATCATAGTAATGATGTTTTTTTAAAAGTTATGTTGTCATTAAGGCCCTAAAAACCCTTATGATATCTTGGATTTGGATCATGTGTGGTGTAATAGAATCATGATGATCACATAACCAAAAATATATGTAAATATGATGGATTATTTTAGTTGAATGAAAATTTATGTGTGATGGATAGAAAATAAAATCATTACTCCCATATAGAGATGTAATACATTGATTTTTTTTAATGTTTTCCCATTTTAACTTGAAAAAAATCATTGTTAATGTTGTTTTTATGGTTAAAAAATCATATATTAAATTATTTAGTGTATTATAAATTTGTTTTAACCTTATTATATTATGGATTAAATATTTTGAAGGATTATCATTTTTGAGGAATTTGTAATTATATATTTATTATACATTCATTGTATTATTATTTTAAAAGGGGTCCATTTGATGATTTTTTAAAATTACATGTATTTAATATTTTTAGGTTATAATAATCAGTTGATATTTTTTTGAATGTAAAATAAATTAAAAAATTTAAAAAACATTAATTTTTGAGTTTCAAAATTTTTATTGGCATTTTGAAAATTAACCAAAATTTTGTAAAGTAATAATTGAAATCATGTAAATGATCTTAAAATTTATTAAATGGATATATTGATATATTAATGTGTGTTTTATCTTCTGGAGTACGTTTTACATGAATAATTGGCTCTTTTATCTTTATTAATTTTATTTTTTAATGTAGTGCGTACCGTTTTATACATTTTTTCTGAAAAATTATCATATTTAAAAAAAAAATCAAGCTGGGAAACCATCAATGTGGTGTTTCTCAAAGATAAATTTTTTATTTAAAACTAACATAACTCTATGTGAGGATCTTGGATATACCAATACCAAAATACAACCATTTTATCTATTAATATCCATCTTCCCTCATTATATTATAATTTAAATGTCCCACATTGAGGAGGAACTTTGGAGTATAAAAAGATGTATATAATGATTCTGTCAATATTTAATCCCAAACACCCTATAAATTTATCTTTAAACAATTTAATTAATGTTTTATAATTAAAATATATATATTTAGTTTATTAATAATAGTAATAATAATTATTTTGTGATTATGTGGTTTAAAAGCAAGTGTCGTTGAATGGCTTCCACGTACATTCCATCTCTATTGAAACGTTGTTCTGAATGACATGGTTAGATATTCCTAATATATTATGGTTGAAATCCATAAATTCATGAACAACCCCAAATGAAAATAGGTGTCAGTTTGTAGCAACATGGTGGACGAGCTTGATGCATGTATCTGTGGACCCTTATTGAGCTATTGTGTTTTGAGTTGTCACATCCAACATTGTCGGTGATTTTTTTAGAATATAAAAATTGTGAGTATAACACTAATGAATTATATTTATTAGTGATATTTAGCATGAGATGATAGAGGCCACGGTGTTGTGTTATTGACCAATGTATTTTTATGGATTTAAGGAGGGAATATATTATTGGGGTTGACTAGGAATATTGATTAGAGTAGATAATGCATTAATTTGTTGAAGGATTGCGTTATATGAATGGAAGGTGGACAATAAGCATGGTATGTGAAGAATGATCTAGTGGGATTTTTGATATCAGATGGATTTTATAGTCATGTGGGGAGACTATTTTGTGTAATTGAATTAGAGGCAATTTATCGTTTCTCATTGATATGAAGGGTTTCTCTAGGAAGAAACAGACATTGTGGAAGGGATTTCTATTATCCATAGTGGAAGTCAAAGATGAAATTTTGGTTTCATTCAATATTCTAATTTGAACAAAGGTTGGCCCCTATGGTTCCAACATGATGGAGATAGAGCCCAACCATTTAGTTGGGTTTTTTAGAATGGAGTCTATGGAAAATAGCCCTAGTAAATTCATATGGATATTAGATGGTTATGTCAACCAAATTATATTCTCAATATAACCATTAACCACAACCCCTAAAAATATAAGTTTTTATATGTACGTAGGCATGAATTCATGCATTTATGAATGTAAGTATGTATGTATGTATGTATTTATGTACGTATGTATGTATGTATGTATCAATATTTGTATGTATTTTTATATTTATGCATATATTCATATATATAAATACATACATATTTTTTTTATGAAAATCATTTATTAAAAAAAGAATATTTTTACATGTTTATGCGTTTAATCATATTGGTATTTATGGTTCTTGGGAACATTGAAATAATTGGGCATGTACCCACTTTGGTTTTCATCATAATCCAAGGATATATAAAAAAATAAAAAAATACCATGAAATATCAAAAATATTATCATGAGAATTTCATTTATAATTAATTTAAATATATAATCAACTCGTCAATGTTATTCTTCTTGATCAGTTATACATCACTGACCTGGACCTGTTTCACTGTATTTTATAATCCAAATGATGATTATTCTAGACATATCCACAAATACTCCAAGAATATCTAAAAGAAATCATAGGATCTTACATGATGCAGATGAAGTGATTAATTTTTTACCATTGTTTTGTATGAGGATACCAAATATTCTCTCTTCTTTTTTAGGAGGGGGGTGTGATAAGTTCTCTCCATGACTAAATTGAACCTATATAATGATATTAATGTATTTTGGGGAATTATGAAATATTTTACAGTATATAAAATGAATAAATTTGAATAATTACACAAAGTCTTATTACATATTACATAATACAAGTAATATTTCATGTCAAAATAAATATAATAATAAGATATCTCAAGATATGAATTAAATATAATATCAGTTCTCAAATAACAAAAATCATATCTATTTAAATTATATAAAATATATAATCTCTACAATATCCATAAATTTGACTCATTTCCTACCATATAGTATATCAAACTAAAAATGATAAAATTTATTAATTTCATAAATTAATGTAAACATTTATTCACTAAATAATGAAAATAAATATTAATTTTAATATTCACCTGAATAAATAATTATTTAACTCTATAAACTAAGCTCATGAATAAATAAATATCATACTCATTATCGTGTGAATAAATAAAAAATATAAAAATCAATTCACATATTTTAGACTTGAATATATTGTGATTAAATTTATATAATCAACTTTTACATGAATTAGTATTTTCCACACACCAAGAAATAAAATTAATTTTAAAAAAATTTAATAGAAATTATTTATATTTTCGATTCACATAATTTTTAATTCTCTTTTCCCACATCACATTTAGAATTGGTGAATCATACCTAATGTCCAAGATCATCATCTATTAATATGTAAGGACCCCCATAGATAACGGAGTACGTGTAACGAATTTTTTTTGCAATGAACTGTAATATTAAATATATTCCCTTTTTCAAATGATATTTTATCAAGTAGGATGTAATATTTTTTTTTCACCCTATATTCTCAATTAAAATTTCATTGGTTTTCTAAAATCTCTTTATTCATAAACGACTATGGTCATTGATTTTTTAAGACCATTACATTACAATCAAATGGACTGAGATATCTTCTACCATTAATATAATAGTGATAATTTTCTTTGAGTACTCAATTAATTCTATATCTAATATGAAATAGCTAGTTTATTCTACCACATTATGAGAAAATATCATCACAATTATTTTCTAAACATAATAATTAATGATACAGTATTCAAAATAAAAATGACATAATGTATAAGGCATAATAGATACACTCATATATATGAATATATAACAATATACATAACACGTGGAATTGTTATTGGTGGGTATTTCCTCATTGCATCCCATCTTGGATTTAGAAAGTGTAAAATTCATGAGAACAATTCATCATGACTATGACCCCCCAATACATGATATTCATAAATTATCAATGTCCGCTTACACTATTGTAACATGAACATATGACATATTTTAGAATATCACCACATCATTTGAAAGATTTCATTATATTGGGGAACTGTTAGAACCCTTAGATGTGAAGGATATCTGAAAAACAATATCATATTAATGATATGAAAAACAATAATCAATATATTTGAATAATAAGAAGAATTATATTATAGTAATCAAAATAAAAAAAATTATTTGGTTCTGTAGAACTAACTTCAATATATTCCCACATTCATATGATTCAACTACAAACTACACATAACATGCATGCTCACACATGATTTTTATTCGTATACTGATTTATTTACATAGTAAATATGTCTAAAAAATTTCCTTTAGGTATACTATAGTAACTATGAAATATAAATTATTATTAAAACTTCTGTAGAGGTGATAATTCCAATATAGATTCTTAATCTATTTATTTTATGTGGGCTCCTGAGCTAAAACCACTACTACAGTATTATCATAATTCAATGAAATAGAATTTTTAATATTTATTATTAAAAAAACCTTATGGATGATGGTGTGTATCCACAATACATGTTTAGTTGCATCAAAAGACTTAAAATACTCAGAATCTATTAGATAATTAATGACGAATGTCTACTTAGAGCCCATTCAGCATATAACTCTTCCATTATGAAAAAAGGACACTCTAATTACGAATTTAGATAATATTTATGTCTTTTGAAACTATAATATTTTTAATCCTCACAGCTACATTATATTCTAAAAAAATGAAGAAGATACCCATTGTATGCCAATATAACTTTATGATAACATTTATAGCCAACCAATGTGGCTCTCAGGGGTTGCCAAGGTCATTTCCAACCATAGAGAAAGTGTTCTGGTATCAGAAAACTCGATTGCTGGTATTCCATTTGATAAATCATAAACTAGAATAGTCATCATGGGGGAATAAAAGTCAATGAGTAAAAAATAACAAAATATTCCAAAATAGGTTATATATACCAGAATTTTTATGATGAAAATAATTAAGGGGGTTGTAATGCATCACTTGATACCCTACTATAGCAGTTAAGCACCATATCATGAACTATAAAACAATGTGCCCTCAAA
This sequence comes from Viscum album, assembly GCA_963277665.1. NCBI lineage: Eukaryota > Viridiplantae > Streptophyta > Magnoliopsida > Santalales > Viscaceae > Viscum > Viscum album. The sequence continues at coordinate 935,755,717 of OY728164.1, read as the reverse complement.
GAGGCCATTATTTAGGAATATATAGAAAAAAATTTATTTATAAATAAATTATTTCTATTTTTAAAACAATTTATTTTTGAAATGGATATAAATATACTATCTTAATTCAAGATATGTGGATATTTTTGGAAATGTTGATTTTTTTAGTAAAAAGAGAGAATGCCTATTTTGTTAAAATCATGAATTTTATGGGATCACTGGGATTTAAGAATAAAGTAAATATCAATGGAACTTATCATTAAATAATATTATATTTTATGTATCATTATACATTTTATAATATTATGTTTAATTTATAAACTTATATTTGAAATTATAAATATTATATAACATTTTTCACAAAAACATTTTAAATTAACAATAATATTTCTATTTTTAAATTAAAATATAAAAAATTTATAAATTTCCTATTATTAATTTATATTTAAAATATAGTATCATATGTAAAAAATAACATAAAATAACCATTTTATATATAGGCATAATTTATAAATTACTAATGGAAAAACCTGTTACCACGGTAAAAAATAAAAATGTAAAATTCAAGAATATAATTTTAATGGGCTTGAAAAATGTTTAAAAAATAGTATTGAAATTTTAGAGCCTTTATATTCCTCTTATATTACCCACTAAATTATTTCTCAATTTTTTTTAGCAATTTTAATTGAGAGTGTCATCCCATTATTAAGATTGTTTGGGAATTAAAAAAATTATATTCAGGCCTCTCACCAACCATTCAATGCAATTCCTAAAATCTTTTTGTACCATAAAAAGATAACATTATTCTTCAAAATTATTCAAATATTTATCTCTCTACCAGTTTTTATAATTCTAAATCATAATCCCTCTATTTATGATCCATTTTCCAAGGAAATATTGAAGTTCTAAACATGATTAAACCTTCTATACATAACATCATTCATTTCTATATTACATTTTAAATTATAATCTTATCACCCATATATAAAGAAATCAGTAGAGGTCACTGTTAATTTTTTTAATGGATTAATTATTAACCACCCTTCCCCTTTTCTTCATGAAAAATGGAAACAATATTTGTATGTATGTGCGGACTACCACCTACATGAAGAAACATGATTCCATATCCTTCACCATGTTTCATGGATTGTCTAAAATGGGAATAAAGTTATTAATTATGAAACACACACACCCATATATATATATATATATATATATATATATATCAGGTATATGTTTATAATATAAAATCCCATGTTACTCATTTCATCTATTCTACATAAAATGGAATCATCATCAATACGTAATTATAGATTACCAATTCCTTATAATAGTCATTTATATTTATTCATTGCTGCCTCTAATAGCTGAATATTTTTTGAAAGGATAAATATTATTTTTATGTCACTATTATGGTTCTAGTAATAAAAATTTAATAACATATAAATGATATAAATAATTATAAATCATTATAAAATTTATTTTCATAAAAAGGCATACCATGTGGAAAAAAATTTATTCATATTACATAATTTTTTCATTCCAATTACTTATTATTACAATTATATACATTTTTAATATATAAATGTAATAAACTCTTATTAATTTCATTATGAATCCATTTTATTTAAATTACAACAAAACCACATCATAATCATTCATTAAAGCATGGTGTGTTCAGGTTTGGGTTGGTTTAACAGCCTATTTGAAAAAATAGATATATGTAATGAATGAAAATGAAAATATAATTTATTTTATAGTATGAAATAAATAATTAAATATTTTTTTTTTGTTTCTAGATACTTTAAATCAATATTTAATTATTAACATAATAAGGCACCCTTTGATTGTCATAAATCTGCAAAATATGTTTGTTATTGATTGCATCATCCATGACAAAGACTAAAACACACACTAAATGAATTTGAAACATAATATATTTTTATAAATCATACCAAATATAAATATAATTTAGCTTTTAATGATTACATATAACACCCGAATATTTTTAAATGATAATATATTCGGTAGCATATACAAAAAATAATACCATGATTAGGGGAATATATATATATATAATTATTAAAATGTGATCGTCATAACCTAGTCATTGTATTGGAGGGTATTAATAGGATCAAACAAATTATAATATATATATATATATATATTATAATAAATAAAAATTAATTTATTAATTCTTGAGGAACAATCACTCGGATTTTGGGAATATAAATTTATGCTTCAAAAATATGTTGTTCTCTCAAAAATTGTTTTTATAAATTTTTGTAAAAGATTAATATAATTAATATAAAAAAAATAGAAATATTATTTAATAAAAATTATATCATATTTTAAATTAGTATATCAAAATTAACTTATAGTGACATATTGCTATTTTCTGAAAAAGTTTGACTTTTCAGGGAATAATGAATATTGATGTTTTATAAACTGTATTTACTTTTAACTTATTTATAATGTCAAATTCTATTTCGATTTGTTATTAAAATATTATTATTTCTTTATAATAAAAAATGTAATAATGTTCTACTAAATTAATTTCCTACTTTATTTTTATATAAAAACATTTTTATACTTTAAAGTAAAATGTTCTAAAAAATAATATTTTTCTTTGCATATTGTACTTTTTTGTTAAATTAATTTCATCCACTTATGTAAATTAAATCATGAAAAATATATTTAATATTATTAATCATTAAGTATTAATTTGTATAATATTTCACTTTTAATTTTTTTTCATAATGGAATAGTAAGCATTTTAAATTTTCATTATCACAGTAAGGTTAAAATGAAAAATTTTAGGTTAAAAGTAATATAATAAAGTACCAAAAGAAACAAAAAAACATTACTTTATCCAATTGGATGAGATTTTTTTATCCCAGAAATAAAATTTCTCAAATATATTTCATTTTTTTCCCTTTTCCCCTAGATGATGATATATAAAATATTTATGCAAAAGATAAATTCAAAAAAATTCATTACTTTGACATTATTTTCTATTGAATTATGAAATAAGTAAAAAAATAGTATATTGTATGATAAAAATTGATAATTTTGTTATAAATGAATATTTTTATTATGGTAACATATTTTTAAATCATTGGAGTAAAATAATGATTTTAATTTCTACAGAACTCTAATAAAATATTTATTTAATTGTCCATAAAAATTAATTAATGATTTTATGAATATTAAAAGTTATGTAATTTGGGAAAAATATTCTACATCATGATTTTTTAGATATTTACAAAAATTTCACGTTATTTTAATGGATTATATTCAAATTCCATTTTTTCTTGGTGTATATAACTATAACATATATTAATAGTGTCAAAAAGGACATTAATAATATGTTGTGAAAATAATGATATATATATTTACTTAAAAAATCATAAACATATTGAAAGAGTACAAGGTGGATATAATATAGTAAAATTTTCATTCACTAGTCATTTATGAGCCAATTGTATCCTTATAAGTAAAATTATAACCCTTTAAAATTGATGAAGATGTTACTTTGGTTAAGGGTAGAATATGTTAACCATGGGGTTAAGCCAAAAGATAGTGTTTAAAACACAACATAAAACAATACAAAATTTTTTTTATCGTATTTGAGCCATATTAAACCTTATTTTAAAATACTTGAACATTTTGAGGCATTTTTCATTAGAATTTCCCTATTAAAATACAATATTTTAAGATATTTTATATTTTCCCTTCACCCCATTTACAAAAGGGGACCACCTCCCCACTCATAATCACATATTTTGTGCAATATTACTCATCCATCCCCAAACAATAACTCATAAATTCCAATTTACACATTATATAAGTTCATTCCTTTTGGAAATACCAACCATTGGATCATTATGAGAAGATCCAAAGGAATCATTTCAAAGAAGGGGTGTATCAAACAGATATGAACGAAGTTGAACCAGGGGATATGGAATTTTTTCTCACTTTTATATATATGTGACAAACACAATATTAAGCACCTTGTTCATTTATGTTGTCTATATACTTCACCAGAATTTATTTTATGATGCATATAATCAATGTTATGGGGAATTACTTATCCTTCCAATAATCTTTCTTCCATGGAAACTAATATTCAAATGACACCAAAGATATAATGGTTTAATGTACAATGTCATTATTTATCATGATATCTTATGATTAGGTTTTAAATGATGAAAAATCATGATCCAACACTCCTGAAACTCATTAATTTTTTTTATCCTATGTATATTTTTTTACAATACATGTTTTCAATTAATTATCATCTCGTTATGTTCTCATGAGAATAAAAGAATGTTTTTTAGGAAAAATGACTTTATCTCTCTATTTGGTCAAAAATAATTTATATGTATATGTACATGTATTTAATAAAATGTTAATGGATTTTTAAAATTTTTTTTAATATTTTTAAATTAATTTTTACCCATCATTGAATTTTTAAAAAAATTAAAAGGAATCATCCTAAAATTTTCTAAATGTGATACTTAATAACTTTTTTTTACAAAGTTATGAATGTAATGTTTTCTTTTTTACATATATGACATGAACCGAATTTCCCCTCTTTAATGAGCACTTATTACATTGAAAATTAAAATACAATTGTAAAAAAATTTCACATAATATAATTTAAAATTTCTATAGGAATGTTTTATATTTTAAAGAATTGATAATCAAATGAAAAGTGTATTTTTTTCATGAAATTTACAAGTGGTATTTTAATGGAATAATAACATAATTTTTTTATTATGATTTAAGGATGATATTATCTAATGATACCATCCTTACTCTATCCCTATGTTTTTTATTATTAAGATGATTCTATTTTTACAAAACACATTTTTTTTCATGGGTTTTTTTTGAGATGTTATGATGATATATTTATGATCTTGTGGAATCTATTAGATTATTTTTTGACCTAGTATTATTTTCATATGATTATATTTGGACGTTAATTTCATTTTCATAAGATTATGCATGGAATAATTTTTTTTCCATAAGTTTATGAGTGGGCCTCATTCCATGTCTTTAGCATAACATGTGAAGATATTTATATTTATACATGTTCACAATGTTATAATATAATTTTTCTCAACATTTTTATGAATATGTTACACTATCATGGAAAATATTAATTCATTCATTTAGGAATAATGTCTTATAGATTACCGAGATTCATGCCATGATTAAAGATTGTGATATATGAAATTCAAGTTAAAGATTTTAAATTTTATTCCCATTTTATCAAAATATTATATATTATATATAAATAATCATTGTTATTTTCATTTTATACCCTTATTGATCATCTATGTACACCCTTTATTATTTTTCCCTTCCACATGTTTTTAAGAAAGATTTTTTGTATGATATGACTTACAAGGATTCTATTTATGAAGAATATAGTGGGTTATTTTGTAGATCTCATATGAACAAGTTATTTATGAGTATATATTTTAGAAGGAAATAGAACTATACATTTATTGTGTGGATCGTAATGTTATATAATGAATATTTATTTGAAAACATGTAATATCTATGAATTAAAATTAAAGTCCACTATATTAAGTATCATAGAAAGGTTAAATTTATCTATGTATATAAGGATGAGAAAACATTAGTAAGAAACCATAGGATAATCCAATATATATAAGAGATATTTGTTATGGTAATGAAATGAGTGTGTTTTTTCTAGAAAAAAATAACTCTCTATATTCTATAAGTTGATTTGGATTTAAAACATATACATCTATAGGTAAGAATCCTAAAAAGAGTTCTCCAATTATATCTTGACCATCGTTCTGGTTAAGGATTAGTGTACCCTGACTGGAAACCTAATTTGAAACACCTGATAGATATTTTTTGGTGAATTTACATTTTCATTATGATCCATTTGGAAGTATCAGAATTGATAATGACTCCGAATAACATGTTTTTAATCATTTATGGAATACAATATTTTATTTTCCTGAATATTTAATCATTCAATGTAATTTTGACAACTTAATACATAAAAAAATTCATTCGTTTTAGTCCATCTATTTAACATGATGTAATTATTTGATCAATTTTTTCAATAGCCAATATATTGAATATCCCCATCTGAGACTAAATTTTGAAGAAGCTTGGATAAATGGATTTTTGAACATGATCACATAAATATCTCTAGCTATAATTTCTATCATTATTCATGTTTATAATTTCCATTTACCATGTATGCTGAATCATTTAATTTAATATTTTATAAAACAAATCCCCTATGCTTATATAGGATAAACAATCAATTGGTTGTTGTTTAGTTGATCAACGTGATGAAAATTAATTTTTCCATTATTCATTGCTCAAACCATGAAAAAAATTCTACCCATTATTTAGAAGTAAAATCTGACCAATGGTGAAATGTTAGTGAGAATATAATGAATGATTAAAAAATTGACTCCATTGAATAATATGATTTTAAGAGGTTATTTTTTATTATGTATTCCCCTCATGTTTTATGAACAAAAATTTATATGGGATTCCTTATGATACTGTAAATGGATGATTAATACATTGGTGGCTATGTAGAATGTTTTACAAGACATGTAACATTTTCCTCTAGCATAATCATATTCACTAAAGAAATACGATCAATTATTTAAGGGTATTAACTATTCCATTGAATGGAATTGACCATAATGGACATTAAATTCATCGAAGAAATCATTCATTGTTAACTCAAAGTCGAAATGAAAAATGGAAGCCATTATTCATTTGTGATAAAAAAAGGAATTTGGTGTTTCATAAATTAACTAGTGGAATATCATCAGGATGGAAGAAAATTTTAAATAATATAAATTACAAATTAATTGTACGTAACACTCAAGCAAATTATTGAAAGGAACAAGAATATGTGTTAATTGTGGGAAACATTTCAACCCACCAAAACAATATCAAACTAATGTAAATAATCCCTTCATTTGAATGAATGATTTAGGGGATGAATAAAAAACCACCCACATTTTAGTGTCATAGATGAAAGTATTTTGGGAATTATATATATCAATAACCAAATATAATGGTTAATGAGTATAATAACACCCAAAAATCACTAAAAATGACAATGGGAAGGATTATTCAATAACTGTTTAAGACAAGATCATGAACAGGTGGACATAGAGTCTAGTTTGTGTTTATTATCAATCTAAAATGTGTTGATGAGGGAGAATGTGTTCTTCGTGACTACATGAAGGTCATTGAATGTGTGATGGGACAAACATAAATCATCCAAACTATTAGAATCACTAATAATGGGTTAAATTTTACTGGTGCTTTGTGAAATGTTTATCTTCACAAAAATATTTTTAAATATTTTCATAATGTCCATTGGAGGCATGAGATATTTTAGATGTTTTGGGCCTATAAATTGGTGACTGCCCCAACATCATTTGATATGAAAAAATTTGGAGAAATTGATGAATCAAAATGGTTTTATATAGTGTAAAGTATTCTTCAATCTAAAATTCGATGAAAGAATTATCCTCATGAGAAAAATTAGTTTTCCTTAACTGATTCAGTTAATTTTGAGTTATTGGTGTTTTCTGAAGACATGTTGTATCATGAAGACATAGTGGTCTTTGATGTTAGTGAGCTTTCTGATGGAAATTTGTTGGATTATTACCATGATCATCACAAAGACTGGGTGACTTATAATGGTGTGTTGGTTCTCAAGCAGTAGAATTTAATTGAAACATAAAGAGGGTTTTCCAAATTTTATGACCTTCAAGAACAGTAGTGTTGAAAATACAGTTGAAGTGAACATTGCTTTCACATACATTAATTTATGTAATCGGTGCAAGGAGAGTCTAATTCCAACCAATGAAAAAAACTATTTTTATTAAACTAATGGGACCATCATGTCATTAAATGGAGTAAAACATGACCAAAAGGAGTGAACTAGGGGGATTTGATAGGAGTGTTCTGAAGGAGGAAGTGTGTTATCATAAAAATATTGTAAAGGCAGTGTTCTTGACACACAGTGATTATGTCTTAACACTTATACTTCATTATAACTACTAAATCATAGACATTTTGGGTACGACCAAAACACATTCACTGTATACTCCATGGAATATCCATTAGTGGTGAAACAAGTAAAACTACTAAATTTTTTCCCTATATGTGAATGTTTTATGTAATGACCGAGAAATTGAATATTTTTTTATTTTATGGAAATTTTATGAGACTGTGAAATTTGATGGCACGCGATTCTAAAGGCTGAAGTGACCAGAATGGTCTTTCAAAAATGTGTTATGCTTAAAATTTCATGTGTGAGTACATTTCCCTAAAAATGTGGAATAACTCTTAAATGGTTTCCCAGATCAGAAATTCGATGGCTCAGCTGTGTTTAAGATGGCAGGTTTACCGTAGGGGCGACGTAAGATTAGTTGACACAGGCATCCTGGGAGAAAACCGAAAAATGACATAACCATAAATAAATAAAATAAAAAAAATTATTTTATTTTGTCAAAATCATATATCTCACGAAAGGTGACTCAGATTAAAAATCTGAGACCACCGCAAAACTCTTGATGGTATGCTTTCATTCAGTGAATCACTACTACAAAAATGGTAAAGGGAATCGCTAACCCTTTATCAGTGCTTCTTTTAGTAGCGCTGATAAATGGGGGATTTATCAGTGATGAAAAAATTTAAATTTCAAAAACAAATCATGAATAATAAATTATTGTTATATAAGTATATTGATCCTTATATAAATATATTATATATTTTTTAAAATGTTCTTTATATACATATAAATAGACTATTACATTTAATATATAATAAATTTATGGGAAATGGATTTAAAATAATTTTAAAAAATATTATTAATTAATAATATTTAAATTATTATCAGTTAAAAATTATTTAATAACAATTTGGAGACACAAAAAATCAAAACAATTAATAAAAGATCTAATCTAAGCTGAGAATGTAACTCAAACTTCAGACGGCCATAACTTCTTATCCGGGTGACCGTTTGAGTTCTACATCATATCAAATCGAATCCTGCAATGTTCTTTATGCGCTGGTGACCCAAAAATGCTTCTATCACATTTTTCAAGCACAAAAAAATTCCCAGAAGGACTCCAAAACTGAGTTTTTAGTCGGTATACACCGATATGTCAACATTCAAACACGTAAAACTTCTTATCCAGATGTCTATTAGCCTTGTACAACATATCATATATAATATTGTTTCATTTTCATCTATTTGAATGGTTGTAGAGTTGAAATGGGCTTCTGGATTATATTTTATGTTCGTCTTAACATTCTATGGGTTTTCAAATACATATATATATATATATATTTATTTATTTATTTATTCGTAAATATATATGTGTGTGCATGTGTGTGTGTGTGTGTGTTGTATATTTGTTTGTATTTATTTATTTATTTAATTATAAACACACATAAAAAACATATTTCATAACTGTATTGAAAACTAATCTGAAAAGTATATATTATTATAAAAATAAAGATACGGATAAAACGTTATAACTAAATATATATGTATAAATAAATAAATATCTAAATATATTATAATATATGTATGAATATAAATATACTAAAATATGAATAAATATATTTATATTAATATGAATATATATCAATGTACAAACAAAAATAACTATATATATATATAAATAGATATATCAATAAATAGATAAAAAATGAAATAGATTAGGGGTAAAGGTGCATCCGCAAAATTGGGAGGTTGCGGGTTCGAGTTCGGGTGGATGCAAAGGTGGTGCATGCGTGTGAGGATGCACGGAAAGGGAAATGCATGGGAGACCGCCTAGTGCTGATAAATGTGTGGTCAAGAACAGATAAAATCTCTCCCAGTGCATTTTTTATTTTTTTATGTTATTTATTTTTTTTGAATTTTATCTGTGTTTTCAAAAAAGTGCTGATAAAGGCCCATTTTATCAGTGTTAAAAAAAGTGCTGATAAAGGGGTCTTTTATCAGTGCTTTTTTTAGAACTGATAAAAGTTGCCTTTATAAGCACTTTTCAGAGTGATAATGAAAGGGACCCCCTATATTAGCGCTGAGATTTACAGTGCTTTTTTAGAACTGTTAAATCTCATTTTGAGAACAGATATAGGCCATTATTATTGTAGTGGATCCTAACATTGGCCGGTGTGGGCCCGTAGTATAAGTTAGGTTTTGGCTGAAAATTAAATAATTTAGTAAAAATTATTATATTGTTAAATTATATATCTCCTAAATGGTAATTTGGATTGGAAATACGAGAGTATCGTTCAGATCATGAGGGGGTGTTTCCCTTAGGCGGAGCCAATCCTCGACCGGTATAGGTTGAGGGCGAATGTTAATTTTTTTTTAAACTTTTTAAGGTGCATTCAGTAAATGTGTGGGTGGTCTTTTCGATCATATGAACTGGTTCTCATATTTGAAATCTAAGGGCACTGTAGAATTCATAGCGTTCTTATTATTTTAAGGGAGGCTTCACATTGTCCAAAGTTGTTCGAGAGAAAATGATAGTTTTTAAGAAGTTTATAAGAATAATAAATAACATCTAATTGTTATTTTGTGATTCTCCAATAGTTGAGTGGTGGTGGTAGGACTGTTGAGTTCTTGAGCCATTTAATGGCTGGCCCCTTTATTTTCTTTACCACTCTATTAAGATATGGGAGGTTCATTAATTAACTTATTAATGAACATAATTAAACCTATGTTACGTTAAACTCTAATCCTAAATCTATTTAAATGGAGCGCGAGATGGGTTTTTGACATGACATAATCAAGTGCGGAACCTCTCGTGAACTACCGCGATGTCTTCCACTAACAAGGAACTGATTTTTGGATGCCTTTTGAGGGATAGATCCGGGATCGATGAACACCAGATACTTTAATGAGTGAGGACTATTCACCATTCACAACCGCAACCAGATCCAATAGTTCACGAGGTATGGGTTTATTATTTATGTTAACATTGATGAATTAAAATTGATGATGCTTGCTATAATGATAATGAGAAGGGTGTGGGACAAATGAACAAAGACCGGACCCTCTTCCGCTTAGTTTCTTGATGCGTTCTTCGTAGGGACTATTTTTAACTCGATGGAAAGAGAAAACTGGGAGGCACACAACGACGGAGGCATACTGGGATGGCCGTAGGCCCATCTGGAAGGAAGAACGGACCACCAGAGCTCACCTGGTGTCTTATGAAAGATCCAATAGTGCATCCCCAGGGACCGGAAATGACGGAGAAGGTGGCTTCCGACCCCTGCCAGCCGCAGATGTGGGTGGCACTGCTCAGAGCCGTAGCGGACAGATGTGCGGCCGGCTCACGGACGGACGTAGAGGAGGGAGGCGGTGAGCCGTTGCGTGCCGCAGTGATGAAGACCGCAATTTGGAAGCCATATAAAATGGAGGGAACATGATCCTTGTGGGACCTGCAGACAACCAAGCGGCACCACTTGGCACTGCCAATGATGGAGCTGAATGACTCCTTTGAGCCGTTTGACAACCGGACCTTGCTACCCCCACACGGGTCGCACGTACCGGTGGGTCGAGCCACCATAGTCTTGCCCAACAGGGCCGGCCCATACTAGGTTGGGTTGACCCGAACTGTATCGGGTTGTCCTAGGTCTGGTTGGGCTGGGTCAGTCTGACTAGGTCGTACCAGACCTGGAGACCTGTCGGGCCTAGAAAAGCTTAGAAGGTCATATCATACGACCCAGACATCTGTTTGATGAACCTTCTATGGCGCTGGGATCCTTGCATTGAGTAAATCCATTTTAGATACTTGATGAATGATTTGGTGAAGGTTGTAGTATGGAAGGGTCGGATCGTCTCCAAATCATACTGCACCCTCGGCACTAAAATGCCAATAACATAAAAATAGGGCATCTTGTAAATGCATCATATGTTGCATTGGAAACCTTATGACGTGATGGATCATTGGGTGACTTTAATATGGGAATTTATGCTGGTTCAATTATGATCGATGGCTTGAGGAGTGTTTTCTCCCAGAGACAAGTGTACTATGACTGGAAATCATGTTCCAAGCTGAGATTTGAAGAATGAAGAGTGATTATATGTGAATTAGCACTGAGTGATTCTTTGTTAATCAACACCCAATGATTCTGTGTAAATCATCCATGAGAAATTCTTTGTGAATTTACACCCAGTGATTTTGTATGAATCAACACCCATCGATTCTCTGTGTATCAGCACCCATAGATTCTGTGTGAATCTGCACTGAACGATTCTGTGTGAATCTGCACCGAGCTATTCTATCTGAATCAACTCCCAACAATTCTATGTCAATTAGCACCCAATGATTTTGTGTAAATAAGCAAAAAAAATAATTTTTTAATCAACATCGATCGACTCTTTGTGATTTAGCACCCATAAATTTTGTGTTAATCAGCACCTATCGATCCACAATGGGTATTGAAATGGTTAGTACCTACTGATCTGGTGTGAGTCTTTAAGAGGTTAGTATCTATTGATCATGTGTGGGTATTTCAGGGGTTAGTACCTATAGACCATGTGTGGTTCAGTAGTAGTGAATCTTGATAGGGTAAGTTGATATAGCCAGACGACTAATCATCTGTACTAATGTAATCAGTTATACATGGTTTGAGTTGTGTCTTTTTCTTTGTGTTTTTTAATTTAAATCGTGTTCTTGGTTTTCCTTTATGGAATTCTGAGATACCTTCAGGGGTCTTGGGGTCCTTAAAGGGTATATTTGTACTCATCCACACACAAGCTTCACTTGCACCTTGTTGTGTCTTGTGCAAATGACAGGAAGCCTTAACTGAACTCTGAGAGCAATGACCTAATGGTGGATAGTGGTGACGGTAGGCATGGAAAGCTATAGGGACAAGATACACCTAACCATCTGGTAGGATCCATGGTGGATGATCTGAGGTACTATTTTTGGTTTTCTATTTTAGATGTATCATTTTAGATGGGCTTGTATTCCATCCCAATTAAATTTAGTACTTACAATTACACTTTATTTGTTGTTACTAGTTGTGGTTTCACCTTACCCTTCCACTATGTGTTACTTTTGTGTATTATACCCTACTTTTGTGTGTACCTGTTTTGAGGAAATGGTTTCCCATTTTTGGGAAATTCCATTATGGTGCTAGTATCCAACCCTTGGCCTAGGGAAAGTGGGATTAGGGTAGTCATGGAATGGGCCCCATGGGATGGGTCATGACAAAGTGGTATCAGAGGGAATTCCATTCTACCAGAGTAACTAAGAGTCTATGTTATCATTGGAGAAATTATGTTATGTATCATGAGTTCATATTTCAGTTCTGGGAGTCCAGTGTTCGTGTGGCAGCCGATGTATCCATACACCATGACCCTGAATTCTGATTTCCAACTCGGTACATGAAAGTACTAGTTGCATGTGTTTTGATGATTTTGTATCCTTCATGATCTCTGGGACTCAACTCACCCGACATAACTTGTTAATCGTTGATTATCTTGATTTTCTTTCAAGATTCCTCAATGCAGATAGCTATCCATGATTCCAATGCATGACCATGAGGATGGTCCATAGTGTGATGAGGCTTCAGTAAAATGATTGTTTCCCAAGATAGTACCTTTGTGTGGTGTCTTAGAGATACAATTTCTCGTTGGCCAGTAGTTACTGCCGGTGCAACTAGTATAGGACCCTTATAGGAAAAGTGCATTACAAGAGTTACATGGATAGATACCCCTCATGTTCCAAGGCATGCTCAACTCAAAGGTGGCTAAGGACTAGCTTGAGGTGGATATCGAGTTTTCATCATTCTAGGGAACCACTATATCAAGGGGTGGTCCTAGTAGTGAGGATTCTATGTGGCTCAACAAGGCGATGGTAGGGTTTAGATTACCCCTATCTTACGATGAGGTGACTTTTCTATAGAAAGAGGTTGTGAACCTTCTTACATGGAGGGTTCTCATTCCATAAAAAGATAAGGGGTATGTGTTTCCAAGGGATTCTACATCTTCGGCAGGATGACTAATTGGTAGGTATGTATTCGTCGAGGTGTACTGACCATTCCACATACTCGATGAATACTATATGAATAATAATTCAGGGATTGGACCTCTGAGAAATATGTGTTTTGGGAAATCTGAGCCGACCCTATTCCTCTGTGCAATCCTACTCATGTTTGGGGGATAGAGAGAACCTTTGAAGTTGGATGTTCTTTTGCTCAGTATAAATAGCTAGTGAATGTTAGTAGTGGGAACGCAGGAAACAGATCCCAGTCTCAAATACATGGGTGTGTAAACTATTTCGGGAACAAGAATTTATAGGGACACATGAATCAGTAGGGTAGCAGACATTGAAGATGAGATAAGAGAGTAGAATGAGGTGGTTTTCATTTGACATGTAACAACCACCACCCAGTGTGGTCCCTACCAGGCATAGGGAGCTGGAGGATAGGGGATGGGAGTAGCTTCATACAGTCACGGAGGGTGAACCAAGGGCTCCATGAAAGATTCAAGGTATGGTCTGTGTCTACTAATAGCTTTCGTAATTAATAAACATAAGTACTAATCATTCCTTCTTATCATGAATCTTGTTCAAGACATAGAGTTTCTTGTTGAACTGTTGACTTGACCCTTACGTCTAGGGATACATATTGATGGAGACTTGATAATCACACATATTTCGATGGTGTGATCCGACCCTTAAGGTGAGAGTTTTGGTTAGAACCGCTTGGTGGCAGCGTTGAGGCCTTACGACGTTAGTTTGGGTATGGACTGGTCATCCACATTTCATGCTCAAATTGACTGTTTTAGGCAAAAAAAGTTGTAGTATATCTATAGTGATAGAAGGTGGTTTCTATTGGTAAGAGAAAAATGAAACCAAGGCAGCATGGTTTAAACCCCTGCATAAGAGGGTGCAACCAACCACTCTTGAGTTGACCAACCTTATCCTCGTGGAAGCAGGTGTTTCAAGTTTTCGTTTCCAAACAGTAGTGGCAGAGTGCATGAACATCCATTAAAAATATGTTTCTATGAATACCTATCAGTTGTGAGAGGGACATATGCATTGGTTTGTACCCAAGGAAGGAACCAATATCTACAACTGTATATCAGATGGATTTCACGGAGCTCTGGGAGTTGGGTGTAATGTTGGGTGAATGATTTACTATTTACACTTGTTAAATGAGTCTCAGGAATATCTTCTCACATATTGACATGATCCTGAGATGGTAGTGATCACTAAAGTTCCTCAAAGACTATGATATTGATATAGGCTACTCTCTTGGGAAGGGGAACGTGGTGAGATATGCACTCAGCAGGGGGTTTGGGTTACAATTGTTGAGTAAGAACAAAGAGTAGCTGGGCACATTACTATTATTCTTTGTGGATAATGATGGAGAAACATACCTTCATTCTATGATTTTCACTCCTATAATATTTTATCGCATTATAGAGACACATCGTGGGGACGTTGACTACGAGGCCCAACTTTCTCAGATATCCTCAAGGGAGTCTCATGAATGATTTTTTAAGGTGGGGAGCACGTCGTCTTATTTAGAGGATGCACCAAGCTAAATGTAATGATACGATATGAGATATTGAGTGAGTTTCACATATCCCCTTTGGAATTACATTCAGGTGAGGTGATGATGTACCAAGCCCTCTGGCATCTGTACCGGTGGACAATGATGAAGATAACGGTGGCAGTGTTCATGACACGATGCATCGTTTGTCAGCAAGTGAATGATGAGCAACATGATCCATCACAGTTGATCACATATTTTTATCCAAATAGTGATGGTCAGAGAAAGAGGACCCTGAAGTCCTTGGAGAACATGCTTTATGTTTGATTCCTAGTTTTTTGTTACAGTTTGGAGGATCACCTACCACTTGTGGAGTTTGCGTACAAAAACAGTTATCACTCCACTATCGGCGATGCTTTATTTGAGGCCTTGTATGGGCGACCTTTTAGGTCCACTCAATGTTGTACAGTCCCAGGGGAGACAACACTTATAGGTCTTGAGTTGGTATAGGTCGTCAGGGAGAAGGTACAGATCATCCAGGAGCAAATTAAGACTGCACAGAGCAGGCAGAAGTCATATGCAGACAGAAAATGGAGATCCTTGGATTTTGGGGAAGGATACCATGTATTCCTACGGGTCTCACCCTGAAATGGAATGAAGATATTTTTCCATTGTGGTAAGATATCTCTAAGGTTCATCAAAGAACTCCAGCTTCTCAACAAAGTTGGTAAGGTGGCATACCACCTAGCTATTCCCCCACAGATACACTAGGTGCATAATGTTTTCCATTTGTCATAGCTAGGAAGTTTCATTCATGATCTATTGCATGTTATCAACAAAGGGGATATGGACATCAAGGATGGGGTGACATTACTGAGTTTCTAGTGGGGATAAAGGGTAGAAAGAAGATATCTTCTCATGGATAGTCTATCACTATGGTGTGGGTTCAAGGGAAACACATGAACATATAGGAGAGTACATGGGAGCATGAAGATTACATTCATGCTTAGTACCCAAATTTTTCTGATTTACCTTTGTTTTAGATTACTGGGATGTAAATCCCTAAGGGGGGAGAATGTAATGACCCAGAAATTATGTTTTTTTTTAAATTATATTGAATTTTTACTAGACTATGAAATTTGACAGCATGTGATTCCGAGGGCCGGAGTACCCAGAATGATCTGTTTGGAATCTGTTATGCTTAATAAAGAATTCATGAGTATTTTTCTTAAAAAATTGGAATAATTCTGAAACAGGTTCCTAGATAAAAAATATTAAACCCCAATTATGTTCAGGATGGAGGGTTTACCCTAGGTTTCACTTAAGTTTAGTCAGTGCTGGCCTCATGTGAGAAAACCAAAAAATGGCATAACCATAAATAAAATAATAAAATAAAATTATTTGCCTTTTAAAATGCTTATAACTCACAAATGGTGACTTGGATTAAAAATTTGAGACCACCACTGAACTCATTTATGTATCCTTTCCATTGGTGGATCCTTATATTGGCCGGAGAAGGCTAGCATTGGAGGATAGTTATTCTTCGTAAATAAAATAATTTAGAATCAATTATTTTATTGTTTAATTTTATAAATCCTAAATGGTATCTCTGATTAAAAATACAAGAGTAAATTTGAGCTCATGACGGCTTGTTTCCCTTAGGTGGAGCCTAACTATGACCAGCGCGGGTCAAGGGTGACTGTTAATTGTTTTTTTAACTTTTTAATTGTGCGTTCAGTAAATGTACGGGTGGCATTTTCTAACTTTTGAATCAGTTCTCGGATTGGAAATCCAAAGGCACCATTGAATTTGCAAAGTCTTGATTTACTTAAGGGAGGAATCACTTAGACCGTAGTGGGTTAGGACAAAAAGAATGTTTTTCATAATTTTAAATGAATAATAAAATTACTTGTAATTGTTATTTTATTTTTCACCAATGGTTGAGAGGTGATGGTGGGACCAATGAGTTGTCAAGGCATTTAATAGAATGAACCTTTATTTTCACAAAAAATATATTGAGAGAAGGTAGTTGCATTAACTTACTTATTAATGAACCTCATTAAAGCTACATTGCATTAATCTCTCGTTATCCATCTATTTAAACAAAGCTCAGGATGGGTTTTTGACATGGATTCATCATGTGATGATCCTATGTCGAAGTACCACAATGTCTTCCAGTGACAAGGAACAAAAGTTTTTATTTCATTGGAGGGATTAATCCGAGATCGATGAATGATAGAAAATTCAATAATTGAGGAATCTTCACCTTTCACAACCTCAATATCATCCAATGGTTCTCGAGGTGGGTGGTTTTTATTTAAGTTATCTTTAACAAATTAAAATCTCCCCCGCTTGTTTTGATGTTTACTGGTAGCGCGTAGGCCAAACGAACAAGGCCCAGACCCACCACTAATTTTTTCATAATGCATTCATTGTGGGGATGATTTTCAACACTACCAAAAGTATAAATCGAGAGGCACACAATGATGGTGGCATTGTAGGAGTGTCGTAGGCATGTCTGAAAGGAAGAAAGGACCACCGGAGCTCCCCTGGTGGCCCACAGAAGATCCACCAGTGCGACACCAATGAGGGGGCACCAGAGACTGGTGATAGTGGTGAAGGTGGAGGTTGGCGCTGCTCGACACTATAGTGGACAGACGCATGGCCATCTCAAGTCCGTCCAAGAATGAGGGAGGTGGCATCCCGTCGCGTGCTGCGGGGATGTAGGCCGCGACTTCAATGGATTAACAAAGGGAGGGGACCCACTCCTTACGGGTCAGACATACAAATAGGTGGCTCCACTAGTCCCTCCCAATAAAGGAGGAAACCTAGGTCTGGTTGGGTAAGACTTTACTAGGTCGGTCCAGCCCAGGCCAGGTCGGACTGGACCCAAACCCCACTCGGGGCCAGAAACGCTTAGAATACTGTATCTTGTGAACCAGTCGTCCGTTTGATAAACCGTCAATGATGATGGGATCCATGCAGCGAGAAAGTACTTTTAAGATGCTCCAGGATAGTTTTGGAGAAGGTTGGATTATATCCATGTTGGATCAACATCAAATCCAACCGGGACTTTGTCACTAAAATGCCAATAACTTACAGACCGGGCGTCAGATTGACGCGTCGTCTGTTGTGTTAGACCCCTTATAAGTTGAAAAACTATTGGGAAACTTCTACGCTTGTCTACGTTCCTATTGAATTATGTCTAATGGCCTGAGGAGTGGTTTCTCCCATAGTAAATTGTACTATGAGGGGGAATCCTGTTTCCGGAAGAGACATGAATAATGAAGATTGATTCTGTGTGACTAAGCACTGAGCGATTTTGTGTGAATTAGTAACCAATGATTATGTGCGAATCAGCACCCAAAAATTATTTTTTAGTCCTCACCGTGAGATTCTGTGTGACTCAACACTGAGCAATTCAGTGTGAATTAACACCCAGTGATTCTATGTGAATCAGTACCCAGCGATTCTGTGTGAATTTGCACCAAGATATTCTATGTGAATCTGCACCAAGCAATTTTTTGTGAATCATCACCAAATTAATGTGTGTCAACTAGAACCCATAGATCATGTGTGGGTCTTGTGAGCATTATTACCTATCAATCGTATGTGGTTCTTGCAGGGGTTAATACCTATCGATCATATTTGGGTCTTGTGGGGGTTAGTAACTATCGATCCTGTGTGGGTCATGTGGGGATTAGTACTTATTGATCATGTGTAGGTTAGTAGAAGTTCCACTTAACATAGTAAGATGATCTAGCCTTATGAATAATAATCTATACTATTGTACTTTGTTATACCTGGTTTGGGATTTATCTTTTGCTTTGTGCGTTTTGATTTAGACATTCTTGTGGTTTTCTATCGTGGAATTCTGAGAGCCCTTGAGGGGCCTCAAGGTCCCTACTAGGTATTGTTATACTCACCCCTACACAAGATTCACCCACACCTTGTTTTTCCTTGTGTAGACGTTGGGAATCCTTGACTGATAATCTAGTAGATAGTACCTAATGGTGGACGGCGGTGACAGTTGACGTAGAGGGTTGTGGAGAGGTGTTGGACCTACCATTTAGGTAGGATTCCTGATGTAATATCTCATGAGTTGTTTTTTGTTTTCTATTTTAGTTGTATCTTTTCATTTGGGCTTGTATTCTATCCCCTTAACTTTCAGCACTTACTATTACACTTAGTTGCATTTACTAGTTGTGGTTCCACCTTTCTCTCCCATTTTGTCTTACTTTTGTGTAGTGTACTATGCTTGTGTGGGTACATGATTTGAGGCCATGCCTTCCATATTTGGGAAATGACATTTTGGAGATAGTCGCTAACCCCTGGCCTATGGAAGGAAAGCTTGGGGTAGTCATGGCCTGGGCCCCGAGGGACGGATCGTGACATTTAATTAATAATTATTTCCATCATTTATTGTTAACATGTTCATACCAACATGGGAACAAGTCCCATCGATTTTAAGGAAAAATTTTACAGCTTGATTCACCCATCTCTTTTTTAGGTGTTCTTGTGTCCTACAATCACAAAAGATTAAGTAAATCTTGATAAATATGGAAAAATTACCATCCGTTGTTTATTTGGGAATTTCATGTTGCAATTTTTATTAATAAGCCCAATGAAAATCATTTTTTCTTCCTTTATTGAAATTCCATGAGATACTCTGCAATGATTGCATCACTTTATATAGATTATATAATAATGAAATCACAATTGAATTTTTAAATCAACATATGATCATGTATAATAGAAATGATGAACTAGTACATCCAATGGTAATGTTTTTGGATAATATAGATTCTTATTTACATTGAATTGTCATTTGGAATAATTTATGGTTTTATTGTGACATTATTTCTAGGAAATTATTTGGGTATATAAATTTTGGTATGAGACATTATGAATGATTATAATTATTTTTATATTGATCAATTAAGAATATGAGATCATATCCTTTTAATATTTCAGATGAAATTTGCATAGAAATATTTTCTAGGTGACTTAATGACAATTAATAATGGAAAAGTATAAGTCTAAATATCATATTATTGGATAAATTGTGATAAAAAAATCTGGTATTGGTAAATATTTTGAGGAATAAGGAATCAATTATAGATCTTTTTATTCGTTAAATTTTAAATGTATTTATTCAATGTTTAAAAAATCATCTCAAATATCCATTTCTCGGTGTATGAGATGGAAACGATAAATTGATTAAATAATAACAAAAGGATGGAATTATTCTTATAAAATGGAAGGAAATAAAGTATGTATATTTTCCTAATTAAAATATATTGAAATTATATGAACCAATAAACTATAATAAAATAATATTGAAATAAAAATTCATCTATTTACTATCATTTTTTAGGAATCAATGGACTTTTAACCCATCATATATTTATGGTTTTTTGGTGGTTGACATTCTCCTGACCGTGTTCTATATCACTCTATTTTAATTATCGAGTGATATTATTCTCTTTCATGTCTACATATTCAATTCCCACTAATTTTATGCTATTTGGAATGCTAGTTTTGTTTTATTTGAGTTTACCTTTATATTTCCGTCCCCCTCTTTTCATGAATATAATTTACTCTACCATTTTATGACGTGAGATTTTAACCATGGTATTTTTAGAAAGAAATAATTTTATTATAAAGTCTTGTTTAAATCATGAGTATAAAATTTATTAATTGTTTGGAGAAGAAAACAACATATTATTTTTAAATAATGACACTATGTTCAATAGCATATATTACACACTACACTGAACTGATACAAACCATGAAATTTTATTATTTAAATGTTCCCATTTTAAAATATATTTTGATTTGGATAGAATGAATAATATTCCCAAAACTATGATATATATATATATTTACTAATCCAAAAAATTATTTATTTATTATTTTTAAATAATCACTTCAATTATTATAGTAATTTTATGCTTCATAAATACATTTTCATAAAAAATGGTTTTTAATAATTTTTTCAGATAGATTATTTTCATTAAATTATTGAAATTTTAGAAATTTTTTATTAAAATGGAACCATTTATTAAATAAAGTTATCAATATTATCTTATAGTGTAATTTTCATATTTTTATTAAAATTATAATTTTTCAATGAAAAATGAAAAATACTATTTGTTAACTTAAATAGTATTTTAATGTATCTCTAATGTAAAATTATATTTTGAATTATTTTTAATATAAAATAAATTACATTTATTAAAAAATTATTAATAATGGTATTTAAATTCTAATTTATCCATGAATTAGAAATAAAAATATTTTTATACTTAAAAGGAATTTTTTTTAAAAAAAAATTGTTTTTCATTGCTTTTTTAAATTTTAATGTTATTTTATTTGTTAACATTTTGTAGGAATTAAAAATGTATATATCGATAACATGTTTTGAAATAGTGATTCCAAATTTTCTAAATAGTACATCTTCACATTTGGACATAATGATTAGTGACAATATTAAATTTTCATTATAACTGTAATGGTAAATTGGCTTAATTATGAATAAAAAATAAAATAATGTCCTAAAATGTATCCAAAACATTAGTTTATCAAATTTTATGAGTTTATTTTCACCAATACCATCCAATTCTAAAATATATTTCATTTTGGTTCAATTTTCCATTAATAGTGACATTTATAGTATTAAAGTCATCAATAATATAAAAAATATCATTTTCATAACATTAATATTTCATAAATTACTACATAAATAATAAAGTGTATAAGTTCACAAATAAATAATTATTATATATATAAATTATTCTTTAATCAGGGAAATTTATTTAATTTTTTTGTAATTATGTAAGTACCCTATATTCTCTTACAACACTAATACAACATTTATTCAATTAATAGAGAAATAAAATAAATGAAATAAAAATATTAAATGTAATGTGGATGGGAAAGCAAAGTGTGTCCCACATGTTTTCTAGATAAATATTTTCTAATATATATATCTAAATGTATTTTATTTGAATTCCATTTTTTCATTGTGTATTTAATGTCGAAATAAATGAATAGTTTAAAAATTGAAAATAATAATTCATTATGAAAATAATATTATATTATAATTTTGAAGATCATAAAAATCATAAATGTTGAAAAGATGGGTAATATATTTTCTATAATTTCATCCCATAGAGATTTATGATCCTATTTTGTCTTATATATAAAATTATGACCCTTTAAAAGAGAAAAATGTTATCATGGTTATGGTTAATCTGCGTTAACTAAGTGGTAAAACCAAAACATGAGTCTTAAAACACTATATAAACCAGTCCAAATTGTATTAGTTTATGTTATTTTTACCCAATACTTGCTTATATTCTAATACCATTAAATTTTGAGTAATATTACATTAAAATTAATAAATTATAATTTAATATTTTAATAACTTCTAAAATTTACCCTCATAACAATTATAAAAAGGGTACTATTTCCCCTCACATCCACAAACATTTATATCCATCTTGTTCAAAAATACAAAACCAGAAAAAACTTCTCAAAATCCATAGAAACATTTTATAGTCTTATTATTCCCAATTTAGTATCTATAACATATGATATAAATGAGTCGTTTAAAAGTAGAGGATGTTCGAAAATGTATAATGGAAGTCGAACCCGGGTTTATGGATCATTGTCTAACTTTTATTTATATGATATACATCCAATATTCAAGACCTTTTTCAAGTTTTTTGGTTTATATACTACCTATAAATGTCTTTTATGATTGTTTTATTGAAATTTATGGGGATTTACATACCCATATAATGTTTTTTCATTCACGGGTCTTACAATTCAAATGTTACTAAATTGGTAATGGTTTTATCTACTATCTCATTATTTATCTAGGTTTTTTATTATTATGTTTTAAATTATTAAATATCATTTCATTCCTCTCAGTAAACTCATTAATTTTCTTATATAATAAATATCTCTTTAGAATATATTTTTTTCCTCTCATTATCCGCCATTTTCATACTCGAGGAACTCAAACAATTATTTTAAGGAAAATATAATTTATCTCTCACATTGGTAAAAAATATGTTTTCAAAAAAGTATATTTTTTTTAACTATTTTTCATAATTTTTTAATATTATTATATGATTACTTAAATATATGTTTAACTATGATAGACATTTTACAAAATGGTTTAAAACGAATCTTCCTGACACTTTCTAAATGAGGTACTATTTCACTTTGTTTACAAAGGTATCAAATGTATGTTTTTTCCTTATAAGAAATGAAAGGAACTTTCCCACCATCATTAAAAATAAATATATTAAATATTACTTTCAATTAACTTAGATAATTTTCAATGATAATGTTGTTAACAGTTTTTTGGAAATATTTTGATTTTGACGAAATTATTTCAAAATGAAAATACAATTTTCATTATAAAATATTATAGTTAGAATATAATAAAATTTTTAATCAATAAAAAATCATTTGATGATAATTATTCATTATTGGTTATTTTATTTAATGTTACCATTATTATTGTTTCTCTATGTGGTTTAGGATAATTATAATGAGGTTCTTACAAAAACTGTTCATTTGCCATTTGCTTTGTTATCGCATTATAATGATTGATTTACGATCATGAAAAAATTATATATATTTATTATGAATATTGGATGGTTATGTTATTTAAAATCATATAATTATTTATGTAAATATGTATAATGAATGTCCTAAATATTTTATATGTGAACCCAATTTTATGTTATCAATTTTATGCATGGACTTGGCTTTTATGTCTATAAGATTACGCTTGGGACAGGTTAAATGTCTATATATTTTTGAGTATACCAGGATTTCAGGTCCATTATATTACTCTTGAACATGATTTCATGTCCAGAATATTTTTATGGGGCATTTTTCCTGTCCTTAACTTAATGTGCAAACATGTTTATGTTTATAAAAGTCCAAAAATATTAAATAATATTTTTTCCCTTAAATTCAACAATCTGTGTAATACTTTCATGGTATATATTCTTTGAATCCTTCATGTTTCATAATTTATGAACATCCATGTTTTATTACACAATTTATGGTCATGATATATCATATGCATGGAATATATTTTTAAATGTTATACACATGTTCACATACCATAATAATAATATTATGATTAAGTGATCATTGATATTTTCTTTGTTTACCCTTGTAGAGAATCAAACATCACCCTTTTTATTGACTTCTATCCCGATGTTTGGAATATATTTTTTAAATAGGATATTTATATGAGGGTATATAGTTATCAATACTATTGTGGGAGATTTTCTAGAACCCATATCAATATGTTGATTAAGTAACTATGTCTCCAAATTCAATATACCAATGTGATTTTGGCATTGATCGTAATGTTATGTATGTAATATTAATCTGAAAATATTTAATATCTATGGGTAAAATCTATGGATTGTTATATAAATACAATATGAAGAATGAATATAAACACAGCTATTATGAAACAAGTATTAATGATAAATTATAAACACCAAATTTGGGAGAAATGGTAAATCCTAACTAGAATTAATAGAAGGATTGAAAAACATATTTATTATATAAATTTATTTGGAATTTATAATGGTTATAAATTATGTAATTAATATAGCTATGTTGTTATAGATTTTTTTAATGTGCATTCATCAAATATAGGATTAGTGGTAATGGTTTTCCATATCAAATTCATCTGATTGAGGAATTTCTTTTATGACGCTAATTTCTTTTTTGTGGTTTATATAATTCATATTTGATATGTTACATTATTAAATAACATCTACTAATGGTATTTTAAGATCAATTTACATTACTCACTTTCAATGGGTTTTGATTAAATTGCTACCCAATCTATAAGTTGTGTTTTCCATCTCTTTTCTTACTCTTGGGGACTCATTCTAAATTCACGATAATATTCATTATTTGTTGTACTGAAATTTCCATGGATGTTTTTTTACTGTATTTCTCATAAATTACCTGGGATTTAGAATGTATATATTTTTACCCATCTCTCAGGTTCATAAGATAAATGAGTTACCAAAACCATTTTAAAACTCAATATAATCTATGATGAAAAAACTATTCTAAATTTTGATAAGTTAATGTTTTTGTAGTTTCCTCGGAAATACATCCCTTCCAAGATACTAGCATGTGGATGATTTTATGGCATTGAAGAACCTAGGGGTAGTCACCAAAATATTAATTGGTTTATCATTAACTCATCAATTATTCTAATATGTTATGATTAGGATTAAATATATAGACTTATATAGACACTCCTAAGGTTTATGCTTCAGAATATATTTTTTCCTTTATGAATCATAATAGAGTATTTTTTATACCATTATCTTTCTCACAAAAAAATTCAAACTATTGAGCCCAATAAAAATCTTACATGGATATCCCAAAATATTTAATGTACAAACACCATTATATTTCATTAATAAGGGTATTTTATATAAAATTTATTAATCCGCACAACATATATGTTGATTAAGGGATGTTCTCAAAGACATCCACATTATTCCATTGAATGTGTAATTTTTTTACTCTTCAATATATGTATTTCCATGTTTTTATTCAAATATAGGATCCATCAAAACATTTATGAAATTTAATGTTGAATCTTGTGGTGAATGCATTGGAATTTATAATTTGATAGGTGGGACATGAAATTATAATTCCCCTCAATGCATAAATTTTTATTATTCTACAAAATGTCTTGGTTTTTTGGTATACCAATCCCTATATCAATATAGTGACTTGGAATAATGATTTCATAACTTGTTTTGATGTATGAAATTGTGCATTATATCAATATGGGATTACAGATTATTTTTATCCTTGTTTTTAGTTATTCTCATGGATATAACATGCCATATATTTCAGATGAGTTTGGATACATATTTTTTATTCATTACTACCATATAAAATATTCCCTATTAATGTCAAAATTTATATTATTATATGAAAATCCATATTTAGTATTTAAGATGACATTTATTTTGTTCATATCCTTTATAAATAAAGAGGATAACTATGTGTTGTTTTAGAGGATATTAAGGAGAGATAGATAATTTAATCACAATGTTCTTAGGATTTATGTTATTTTATCAAATTTAATTTTTGTATGTATCAATCATTTCATGAATCGAAAGGTTTTGGTTCCTAAAAAAATATCTTATTCTTTTCCAATAATGTATTATAACAACTAGTTATTGTTTTTAGAGTTAGGTTTTTTACACTCGTGATGAGGTTTGAAACTAACATCCCACTCAATGGTTTTGGTAACACCAAAAATAAGATTGTAGAAGATGAGATTCTAGGTTATGGATAACTAATCATATAATTGGAAAACCAAATGATAATATCCCCTTCTGATATGAATGATATTTCATTCATTTAAACCCTAGGTGCATTTCAGATTAAAATTTATCTTCCCGACTCTCAAGGGTTTATCAAATTTAGAGAGTTTGACCCTTTTAATAATCAAACACATTTTTAATTTCGAACTCTCCTTAAGGTGTCATTGGTTAATATTGATGATGAATCACCCATTCCCAGAATGCGAGATATGGGATTCTAGTAAATATTGATTTTAATATTCCAAATCAAGAGTACTCCTCCCCAAAACCTCCAAAAAATAAAATCATTTACTCAATGCATGTCTGGAATTCTCATTCCCTACCCCTGAATCCAATGATTATAGATCCACAACCATGGAATGAGAATGGGAAAAAAGATTAGGGGAATTGATTCAAAATTCAATTGAAATAAAATTACCATGCATGTTAGAGAGCTACATAATCCCTAAAATGGATTAAATTAGTAACACTTAATAACCCACAAAATAAGCGATTAGTATAAATAAATGAAATACATACACAAGTTAATAAATAATTATAATCATTAAAAAAATTAAAATAATTATATTTAATGTTACCATAATACACCCCATTGTTTCCTTTTAAGATAAACATAGTGTAATTAAAAAATTAAACACTAAATTAATAGATTAAATGATTATATTAATTACTTATTGAATTTTTTTCATGAGAAGTATTTAGAATCCCATAAATTATAATTAAAAAAATTTCATAAATATTATTTTAAATATAATATAATCTTGTAAATAATGTGTACTTCAGAGTCCATAAAACATATTTAACCAATATAATATTTAATACAATTTTTTTAAATTTCATATATCATTTTAAATATAGAAAATTTATCACACACAATAAAGAATCTATCTCTACATAGTTTTTTGTGGCTACATATCATGTTATTCTATGTTGGAAAACCAAGTAGTCTTCATAACATATATGTCTTTAGGACATGTCATTATAGAATGCACCATGTAGCACTAGAATTCAAATATAGTTGAAGGTGTTTAATCAATAATGACATGCCAATTTCTTGTAGTCAATACAAGATGAGTAATTACCCTATATTTTGACCTATTAGACAAATAAAAAAAAATTCTTAGTGTGCTTCTTGTGAGGCATGATATGTTTCTAAAAACATGTTCTCCAGATACCTGTAATGTTGTCTATTTAATTTTTTTTTTGTTGGTAGGAATAGGTGGCATGTAATGATGTCCCATATTAAACCACACAACATACTACAAAATACACATAAATTACTTATTGAGAGGTCACACAATGTGTACTTATCCACTACAAACCACATGTTACCTATCAAACTATGTGTTCGATGGGTAGTAAATACCTGACATGTAATAATTACACATACAATTCCACATGATGAGATATTTGAAATGTGAAAATTACATTCTATGGGGTTAAATAATGCGTATTTACCCACTATATTCCACGTAATTATTTCAAACAAATTACATCATAGGAACCTCTAGAGGTGTTCTTTAGAAATTCGCCACATGTTTTTAGCTAGTTATTGGCCATATGTGGTCTAATTAAATCATAATATATAAAATTGGACATGAAATGAATAGTGATACATGAATCATGGGAATAAATGCATGAAATTGACAAAATAGAATATAAATATTCTTATATTATAATTTGACTACTCTTATAACACTAGATGGATCCATGGATGGCTCAGTTTTTTGGGAGAGAACCCAGTCACCCATTCGGTGTTCTAATCTACTATAAATATGTGATAAAAAAATAAATTACATACCAAAATCAATGAACCATTTAGTCTATCTTCAAAATCATGTTGATTAGACCAGGAATAATCTACACCCCACTGCCTCTTGGTCCCTGACATTGAACCTTTTCCCATGACTATATTTAAAACCAACAATTTTGTACTTGCCATGGAGGGATCATGGATGGTATTATTGTGGAATAATTAGGCTACCACCATCAATGCCCCAATATTACACCCAAATATATATCATTTTATCTAAACAATTAATAGGAAATAGTCACACATATATTGCACAACCCTCTCCACTCATGCTAAACATAATCAAGAGAGACTCTATTTGCATAATACAAAGCCAAAATGGATCAATACATCCATATTATATATGGTGGGAAGGTCC
The DNA here is from genome assembly GCA_963277665.1 of Viscum album. Taxonomy (NCBI): domain Eukaryota; kingdom Viridiplantae; phylum Streptophyta; class Magnoliopsida; order Santalales; family Viscaceae; genus Viscum; species Viscum album. The sequence goes on along the minus strand of OY728164.1, from coordinate 935,726,604 downwards.
CTCATACATTAAAAAAACATACTACACATTATGAAATAAAAAATAATATAACCATCCCATGTTATTTGAACACCCTTATGAAATGGACACAATCGTACCAGAAGTCCAAAGTTCAAACACATTATTTTTACAATCATTGTATAAATAGCCCCACAAATTCATGGCACAAATATAATCATCCAACAATATTCTTAACCAATTGATTTAAATATAAATGGTGCATCTCAATCCCTCATGTGGTGATATCATCTTCCAAAAATTATGACCTTCTATAGTGAGACCCCTTCAATAGTGATTGTCCACAACAATCCTCAATGTTTCTTCACCTATAAAAGCCCCCACCCACAATGAGTGGTTTACACCACCTCATGGGTCCTTCCTTGTGTGAAGTTGACCCCAATGGACCAATTGAACAATCCAAGATGAGTGGAATAACCAAAATACTAGGCCACACCATTAGTGAACCTTCATCACCACTTGAACAACACATAATCCACTCACAGTAAGGTTCAACACCATCATTGGAATCCCATTAAACAACATCACCCCTCATTAAGTGATCCACATCACCCACAATCATAGGTAAAAACCCCAACACTTTAACAAATATCCATCTCAACCCTCACTTACAGAAAACAATTTTCATAACTATAATCATTATTCCCAAAACATCCAGAGAATAACCTATTTCATCTAATATGAATTGAAAGTATCATCCACACCATTTCATATATAATACTTCACTGTAGTATCTTTTATGAATAATAATAAAACATAGACATTTTTTACTAGTATCACTTCGACCACCCCATATATGATTATTTACCATGAATCATATAACAAATGTACACATCACATATAATCATAGAACCACCTAACTATAGTTAGCGGTGCTCCACTCTCCAAGTTTCTTCTATTATTATGACATTAATTGGAGATCTAGAAAAATTTGACAAAACCCCATTTTTAAGAAACTATTTATTATAAGACAGGCTAAAATGATAAATTTATAAAATATACTCTTCAAGATATTTAAAATAATCCATGGATATATCTCATAATGAAATTCAATACGATCTGATAATATGTGATAAATAGCTCTCAAAAGTAAGAAATATTCAATAAGGGAATAATGTACATTGGGTGTCTCCACAACTCTTCCAAATAACATCCCATTACCCCTTAATAATTTTAATTTAATGATTTAAATTACATCCTATATTTAAAAATAGATCTCATTCAACATGTCTTAGTGTGACTATATAGGAGATGGTGTTACCTAGTTTGGGCTTAGGGCCTCACCTCTACCTTGGGGTTATCATGGTGTGACCTCTTCATTACACTGTGACCTCACCTAGATAAAGGGTCTCCGCTATTTCCAATTTTCTTCATGAAATACCCCCTTCATCATTTTTCATTGAGCCACAATGCTCTAAGATTCATGTTGCAACACTCTACTTATATGATTTGACCACCAACTTATAGGTAAAATTTCAGTTGCAGGGTCCCCACTAATAGTCCAAACTCACTGCGTTTACACCAAAAACAATAAAATCATTCATAAAAAAGGGAAATACATGCATGTCGAAATAAATTAATGGTTCAAACCTTATTAAGGTCCATGTTTTTTAACCTTCCTATTATATGATAAATCTTCCATGAGGTATTAAGTCTGTACAATGACCAAATCTAAAACATTTAAGCATCTATCTCTGTTCATTTTCAAATCATTGATACAACACTAAAAAAATCTATATCCATAGAAACATCGTGTACTACATATAATAACAACTCAACTTGGTTGATTCCTTCAAGGGGAACTTCACACCATATGACTCACACAATCAATCACTTCCAGACCCCAATTCTCAATACGGTGATGATATCGAACATGTTCATCATCACAAAGAAACACGTTTGTGACCTTCTCACAACAACATAACCACATTATATCACTTTCAAATTTCACTTACACTTCATAAATGATGCTTATAATATCTTTTATTTCTTCCGTTGAACATATAAATCATACATCCCACTCAATTCCCACTTAAATCCCCCATAACACCTAATTCCCATGTCAATCCCACATCTCATAGGATGACTATGTGAATTTCACATCACAATAATTTCCCACATAAATCTTTAATTCCAACGTATCCTCAATTATGCACGAACTATACCCATTGATCATGTATTAAGATGTATTTGGTTAATTAAAATATCATATATGCACTTCATTCTCTAGTCACTAGTATAAAATATGTTTTTGAGTTAGTTTTTTTTATTTTTGGATTATTTTAATTATTAATATAAATGTAAGAGACATTTTTAATATATTTTTGACAATTTTAGTAAAAAAATGTCAAAATAATTATTTTTGTCAAAAAATAGAAGACTTTTGAAATCATATTTTTTCATAACTCACATTGAAATTTCAACTCAATGGATTTTGGTATCATTGTTTTGTTATAATCATCTTTAAAAGAACCACTATAAGACCATTGATTTTTTTATGTTATAACTAACATAAAAATTCATTTTTGACTTCGATAATAACAATAAACTCAAACGAATATCTATACATATTTATAAAATATTTCAATTATCATTACTTCTATTGATGAAAATACATTATTGATGATATTAACATTTGAAAAAATGAAATATAATATTTTAAAATGAAATATAATGCATCTTATTAAAGATTAAATTTAATTATTCAACCATCTTGGATGAAAATTCAAGATCGATAAAGTAGAATATTTTTAAAACCAAATTAAATATACATAAATAATGTTGATGTTTAAATATAATTTCAATGATTGATGTAGTTTCCAGCAACATAGTTTTCATTGGAGGGAAGAACATGTTTTGAACATTAATTTTTGGTTTGTAATGAATTTTATATTTGACCAATTAAATATCATGTGGAATATTTACAATTTTTATCCAATCAAATGATGTCATCCTCTTCAGAAAAAATGAATCAGTAATATTTATTTTTATTGAGGAAACATAGAAAATGTTAATTTTGTAATATGAGTTTAATTATAAATACCACTATGACATTCCCGAATTAAGAACCCTTGTAATAACGATGAAGATCAAATGAGTAGATCATAAATCATTAATAATTGAGAGTTAAATAATATAAAGGGTGACTGATAATGGTTAAATCAGTATAATAAGTAATATAGAACATTTGATAATAAGAAATTAAAGTGTAAAAAAAATAAATCCCACATTCACATGACATGTACTTTTACATTTATCATATTTCATGAATGTAAATGATGATAATTTTTTTTAATGAGAATATTTTTAACATAGAGTTTTAATGAAAACCAAAATCAAAAGTAAAAAATATATTATTTTAATTACTATTATAGATAAACTAGTTTCAAAATTTTAAAAAATGATTTATAAAATTTTTAACATCAATTTTATAGAAAGTAGAAGTTAATATCGTATTATAAATTCTTTTAATGAGAATTTATAATAAATCCAACATTAAAAGTACCTTTATGTTCATTATAATGTTCATTTTATAAATAATTACATTAATGTGTTGACACATAATCATATTCTTTTAACTATGATAAGTTATTATGTGAAACCAAAAACAATACCCACATGATCAAAGTGTCACTGGAGATTTCATTGGCCCTCCAGCCTGCTCTATGTATTTCTACTCTATCATATATAGATATATCATTGCCTGACTACCTAACACATGTTATTTCTAAGGAAATTTATTAGTCACAAACTATTTTTTTCACTTATAGGTATCTCACTCACTATCAAATCCCACATACTAGATGAGACTCATATGAAAGATCAAAGTTCCCCAATCAATCAATCATAAAATCACTAACATTAATGTGATATATGAATCCCATATCAGATTGAGGTCCTCTAAAAAAAACTCTCCAAAATACACATCCAATCTCATGCCTTGGACACTATGGTGATCAGTCAAACTAGTCACAAAATGTACTCATCCACCCATACTTAATACATATCTTCAAGGATTCAATTTGATGAGGAATCATCGATCCTCTCCTAAACTACCCATCTTGGAATCCATGAATCCTTGATTATAGATATAAAGAGATCCAATATCTATCTGGACTAACCTAACTATCTTCCTCATTACAAAAATCTCAATACAGATCCTCTCTACTATAATTAGCTAATTCACTACCTTTGAGAATGAGGTAAACAAAATTATTTTTTCTAGTATCCTGATGGTATTTTTCAAACTACCCTGAAACCATCACATCATGATGATCCCATATTCTACCATCATCGTGAAAAATTCCAATTAATTTTTAAACCTCCCAGCAAAATCAATAACCAGTGTTCTTCCCTACTTTAAGTGAATTAACACATGGGCTTGATATTCCGACCAATTCATAGGAAATATATTCCTAAAACAATAGTCCTAAAATATTTCCGAATTAACCTCTCATGACTAACTCCCTCTACATATATATCCCAAATTTTTTTCTTGTAATATAAGAATATACATGGTTAGTTTCATTCTCCATCCTAGTGTCATCTCAATTCTGTAAAATATCATATTCACTGTGTATATCCAATACTCTTTTTCTCAATGTACATTGTTCATCTATTAGAAAAGATTATCTTGTAACTAGAAATCCCATGACATGTATTCTATAAATAGGACTTCTTCATGAGATCCCTGATCGTTAATTTGGGTAACCCACACTATGAACTCCTAGAATTGTTCATTTAACCACTAGCCCATCATTTATTTCCCTTATAGTATTCACTTTAACAGTGAACCCTATACATATTCCACATTTTAATCCCCTATATTAGAGGACTCATCATATGCATGCCCTGGTGGAACAACATCTCCTCCCTCCTACAAATGAAACAAAGGCCATCTTAGCCTCATCATGTTTAGAACCATGAACCAAATACCATAATAAACATGGATATAATATTCCAAATAATTAATATAGGTAATGTTTTAATAGGTAGATTGATTCGTTGTACCTTAGAAATACCTACCATACCCATGTCACATATCATTTAACCTCATGGACCCCACCTACCCATATCATGGATAGGATCAACCTACAATATACAAATGAAGGATCACATTCTCAAACACATAAATAATTAAATACTTATGATGTTTGAGTAGAATTAAAATAATTATATATACATGAAAACATAATAGGGGTTATTATTGACACTTTATACAACCAAACACCCACTTAATTTATAGAAAACTTCCATTTTGGGTTTATCAATGTAAAATTCCACAATGAGAATGTATAGTTAAAACATTATTCTCTATGTTGTTAACATTTAAAAATTTTCACCCTTAATTTTCATTATTGGAACTAAAACAATCATCATAAGAAACACAAATATATAATTTGGTCCCTATGTGTCTATTTTTATGCATGAGTACTCCAACAATTCACCATAGTCCAAGAGTGTGAAGAAAAATCATTAACATTAAATACAAAAATATCTGAAAAACAACCCAACTATATCCACAAAAACAAGAACAATAATTATATTTTCCTTATTAATATTGAAGTAGACACATATTGGTGTTATCTATATACAGAAAATAACATTTATCACATGTTCTAATACATTCTAGGACATCAGAAAACTATATCCCATATTAAAAACCAATTATAAAACCTATCATTAATTTTTTCCATATTAATAAAATACTATTAATACTTTGGAACTACCATGATCAAGTACTACATCATAATACTAATTACATAATACAACTTTTTAATGATCATCCATCCCTATACAACTCCGTAGTTCCCCAATTGGGGTACGCAACATGGCTTTAGGCATGAATCACCTTACACAAAATGTTTCGAAATTCCAGCAATTAAATATTATGTGATAGTGGGGAGACTATACCCTATTATAAAGAAGAATAATAATAATTACAACAATAAAAACAACACAATAGATGAAACTCCAATAAATAAAAATAATAATAAAAATAAACACATTACATTAATTGAATAAAATATATATTTCATGAAAGTCATAAAATAGTAACCATGATCACCCATGGGCTAATAACATACATACATGAAAAAATTAAAAAAAAACAACTATTATCCCCAAAAAAAGGAACCCCTTGAACCGATTGTAAATATATGTATCCTAAACCAAGAACCATCAACACACCCTTGTACACTAGGTTTCTAATTTCTAAATGTTCCCCTTATATGTATTAAAACCCTTTATGTCTTCACATATCCTATAGGTCTCATGAAGGTCAGGCATATAGACATAGTGGGTCACCACTAATGGTGTCCCTAACACAAATCCATATATATACCACTATATCAAAAATATTAAATAAATAAATATTAATCATATATCACAAAATAGAATCCCTTCATGCTTAATAACCACAAGTGAACCTTTACCTACCTCAATAAAATACAGAGACGATTGATACATGCACAATTTATCATACTATAAGAGCCCTCATTAATCCTAACAAATCCATTCTACACAGATATTTTAGATAGAAAATATATCATGCTCCTACATATCTAATGGTTCATCAAGAATATTATTGTGGGCATACATTCCAATGGCATTAAGACACTAGGGTGTCATACAAGTTATTATTTATAATGAACCTTGTTTGATAATGTGGGAGGCTAATATCATCAGATTAAATTATGTTATTATTTTCTACATAGATACGCTCTTCTAGATTTCAGACATATATGCAAATCCTTACTAAATCCTCTTGTCTGACTAGATTCCCTTGTGTATGTGGTTTCTCAATAATATTTATCAATTTAAAAATCTATTTGTATCATAGGATATTTATCATTGTTCTTTGTTAAGTAGTTATTCTTAGCCTTACGGTACTATCATTTAAATCCACAAATCAATGCATTGTAGATGTCATCATCATTTAGGGAATAAGTATGTGATGATGTTTTAAGGAATAATGCCCCAAAAATTGATTCCTATTTATCCATTTAAAATGAGTTAGAACCCACATGGTTTTGGGTCTCTCAATGGGAAACGTTATAAATTTATGTTTCTTATGATATGGATGAATCCTTGGAGTTTAATGTTTTATAGGTCGGATTATTATGATAAAGATTCATATTTATAGAAATTTTAGGACTTAATAATTTTTGTCCCAATATAGTTAACCTCAAATATAATATGTCCCAATGTGGTTTGGTTAGAAAATATTGTAGGTGTGTGTCCCGCAAATAAGAATAATGTTTCATTAGGAATATGTCTGAATGAAATATGCTGATACCAAGAACGAAAATTTCCCTCCATGTGAGGGATTATTTCATTGGGGATGTGGCCCATTGGGAAATATCCTACATAATTTAGACCAACTAAAAATGATATCTAAACTCATTAGGGATATTTCTTAGTGAACAAAGAAATAAATGGATTCATGAGGATTATAGATCCATGATGATTAAAATGGAGGGTGGATGATTCTAGAGTTTAACTTTTGGGAAGCATCTAATGTATCTTGGTTAAAAATAATCATGTCCCATGTAGTTTGAGGACCATATTTTAATGTAATATGATAGGTTTAATCCATGTATATTAACACAATTTTGTTATTTCATTTTCATGTGGTTCTACGTCCTATTAATAGGACATTGTCAATATAGTTTAATATCATATAATAGTGATGTATGTGTGGTTCATGTTTTAATAATAGAGGGAGAATAGAAGAATATTAAATGGAGTTGGAATTTGTGAGTTTCCATGGATCATATAATAAAATGGAAGCACTGTTGATCCTATATGTGAATAAGAATCCTATCAACCCATCTTCCTACCTATTTATGGTTGGGGAAAACTGAAGGATTTCCTCTATGAATCATTGGACTTGAGGGTAGATGTAGGTATTATGAATTCTTTGGATACCTCTCCCATTGAATGGAATGTGGCATCCACCAAGATCCAAATACAATACAATTCGGTTTGGGGTCATCCAAATTAGGCTTCTTGTACAAGTGACGGTCTCACATAATTCCCTATTATGGGATCCCACATTATCAATTGAATTAAACGTTTAAAATCTATTGAGGACCATATCAGTTAAGTATGAAAAGAGGGAGACACCTCATATCAAGTAAAATCAGGATCAATGGAGGGGATATCCGGTGTTCCTAGTCTTTTTATTATACATGTATTATGGTTTTGGAAATGGTCTTGTTTTCACCCTTTTGGTGGTTTTCTGGAAAAATATTATTATAGGATGATTGAATACCCCACCAAAAATCATTAATGGAAATAGGAATTTAGATTCTATAATAGTATCCTTGTAAATATGGTAAAAATGTTAAAGGGTAAACATATATGTGGTAGGTTCATGTTGGAAACTATTCCACAAGGAATTTAGTCCTTAGAGGATAGAATCATGTAGAGACTTCACGAAAGAGGTTGTTTGACTTGAGGGGTGCATATAGGGAACATCCCCCATGGTAAGTAGACATGAAACATACTGATTTATGATGTGATCTCACATATGAGGATAGTATGATTAGATATCTCATGACATATGTTTTATTTTCCTGTTTTTTGTTTAGAAAAAAAGCTCTGGGTTGTATTTTAGAGTAAACATTCATGTGTTCATGAGATTTAGTCACAGAGATTATGAGATGTTTGTATGCATGGGATGTGTACAGATGGGTTAAATTCATTCCCCCGGCTAGGGAACCAACAATCATGGGAAAATATTTATGGAAATAATACATTACTTGACTCATGGATTCAATAATAACCTTGTGAACAATTCCATGTCTTGTTTTCTTCTATGTCTCTATGTCACTAGAAGAAGTGGTTGTCAGGGTATTTATAAGAAATATTTAGTGAAACCACATTCCATAACATGAAATCGTGTGGTCTGGAGTTTGAGTCCCAAAGGATTTTTGACAAGGTATCCATGGAGAAGGTTCAAATAAATCAGTGGTAATTCATGGGGGTACCATCAGCGGATCAAGAAGTTATTATATTGATATTAAAGTGTTTGGTTAAGTGGTTTGAACAATCTTTTTTCCATGTTGTTTTAATTTTCAATCATGTACTTTTGAGGTGATCTCATATACATCCTCCCCGTAATAGTAGGTTTAATTGGAGATTATATGAGTGTCCAATTAAGAGTTATTTATAGTGGGATTTCTATATGGTGTTATAGAAAATGAACATGTGTTTTCTTCATAACCATGTGGTGACATGGTATCCACATGGTCGATAGTCGGTAATAAAGGTATTCCTATCTATGAATCGTGCATTAGGTTGGTGGAAACATTGAAATACCATTTTTTTAACACATGTCATGTAGGAAGCCTTGTGGTTGAGGATAAATCATGCCTAGTGCATGATCAGATGTTCACCATCCGATCACCCAATTCAATTCACCATTATTAGGTCTACCAGTTTGCGGACATCAAAAAAATTTCCCTCCCAAACAAGTCTTATTGATGTGAAGAGTGGTTTATACTATTGAATTCCATTAAATCCCATGTATATAGCTTCGTGGTCCACCATGTGAATAATGAGGTTTGAGTAGAGGGAGCACATAAGGTATTTCAAGGGCCATGATCCCACTTATAAATACAATGACACCCACTATAATATTTCCCTTACTTCCTTGGATACTTATAGTCTTGAAAAATTAATGAATAACTATGTTCTGGAATCCACATACCTTTTTTTATTAATAGATGGCCTCCATGATAATAGTAACCAGATCCTTACGACAATATAGATTTTCCACCATCCACATGGATACTAAGGGATCTTATCATGTATTCATGATTTCATTCAATTTAATTAAGGACTATGTGGTTTTATGAATATTATTTAGCTAATTGTGTGAAATCACCAGGAAATAAGGCTATTTTGTAATCTCATGTAGTTATTGTGTACTGTTTGTAAATATATTGTGCGGGTTCCCAAACATATATATTTATTCGTATTTCAATATTAGATTTCCATTTTAAAAATGACATAGGATAAACTCGATCATTCCAAATCCCTATAAATGAGATGGGTAGAGATGATCATGATTGTTGAGCATAGTCCCCATCAACATATTCATTCAAATCACTATTTCTAATCTCAAATTAATTGAGTAGGACATGGAGACTATATTTTGATAGATAATAAAACTTAATAGGGTTTCATATTTATCAATGGTCCATATATTCCAATTGCATCTATAGATAAAATACATCTCCACTAGATTAAAAACACTAAGAGGTACCTTAATCTAATATCTGGATTGTCGGATGATTCCACCTTATGAAAAACAATCTAAAAGGGTTTGTTCTTAGATAAAATCACTTAACATTAAAGGATCATTGGCATACATTCATGAAAAATATCAATAGAAATGGATTTATCATAATGAAATAGATGATCAATCAGATGATTTTTTGATTGATATGATTGGACCATTAATCTATATGATCATTTATTAAGGATAGGACTATTCATTCTAGGTGAGATTAATTGCATGAAATTTTAAAAGTATGTGAAATGATTGGTCTTGAATAGAGTTTTCTGGGTTTCTTAATCCTTCACCTATCATAAGAAATTTTCAATTTTATACATCCTCACTAGATGGAACATATATACCAATACAATTCAGATGGTTCATATAGTGCATGTAGTCAAACTAGGGGATGTGTAAATGATTATTTGGGCCATAGTCCTAGTGGACAAGTATGATGAATTTCATCTATCTGATTTCCCATGTGATAATGTTGAAGGGGATCAATTAACCTAAACAGATATTCTCAACAAAGGAAAATTTATAACGGGGTAAAAAAATTCATTCCAAGGCCTAAAAGGTGCTAGAGTCATCCAAAACATGGCAATATTGGTGTTTATTGAAATATAATAGAATATGGGATATTCGGAAAGTGATTATTATAATTTTTTTGGAGACAGTCTTATTTTTTTAACATGAATGTTTTTTTTGGAAAAATACATTAGTATATAAATTATTTATATGTGTGAATAAAATTATGGTGTCAAGTTTGGGACCTTATTGATGGCTTCTTAGTTAGTAATAACCACCTGTATTATCATTGTAGTGATGGTATTGGCCATGATTTAAAAATAACATATAAATATTTACAAAGAGAAGGAACCATTAGAAAATGTTAAAGCATTTAATGTTTTATAGAAATGAAAAAAATATTTTGTCAATTGGTATGAGGTAATAAACACCCTAGATTTTCCTTGTGTTGGATGTGTACCATCATTCCAGAGTATATTTTCAATAAATTATATATTATTAAATGACTCAGATGTGAATGATATGATAAAATATTATATTCTATTTATGTATACACCTTATATATACCAAATTGGATCAATTACTATATATTTTACTAGGACTTTTGATGAATGTACCCATATAATACCCATGTGAGGGGGACCACAGTAGTAGAGGATCAATGGGGAGGTTATATATGAACGGATTATTTTCAATATAGTTAGTAGGTAGTTTAACTATGTTAAGAAGATGTGTTGTAAAACTCGATCCAATATAGGACAAAAAAATCATATAATGGTGGTGCACCAAAGTTGGTATATATTCACATGGGATTATAATGGTGTTCAAGTGAATTTTATTGACATACAATATTATTAATTGCTCATAAATGACATTGAAGAAACTATTATCCACTGTTACCATGACAAAAAATTTGGTGAGATAGTTAATATATTCATGGATTCATCAATGATTGAATATGAAGAAGAACAATAGCCAGTGTTATATGTAAGAAGAATGATGAATAAGATATCCAAAAAATAGTGAGAGTAATATGTACTTAGATAAAGGTCATTTCAAAGGGGTCCCCATTATCTTGGATGCCGAAGAAACATGTGAATAACTAAGTCTATCTACTTAGTGGCTCCCTTTATTATCTCCTGTAATGGAAATCCTTGCAATGTCAACGATTATATAATAGATTCAAATATCATCATTCATTATCTAGAGGGATTTAACTCTCATGGGGGATAAACTGTAAACATTATAATGGGTTAAATGAATAAATGAGGATGAAGGTATTGGTCACAATTCATCTTAGAACCTGGAAAGAAAAATGTGACTCCTTGAATATAATATATTTTTTATGTAATCCAATCAATTAAAATTTCTTTAGATCATATAGGATTCAAAATATTATGTATCTTCTAATTATTACATTTTATATTCTACTAGATATGCTATGATCTTCTCTGGTACCCCACAAATTCTATATAATAATGGAGAAATAGGCTCAACTAATCTGAAAAACAACATACATGAATGTTTCTCAAACATGAGTATGTATTTCTGATTCCCCCATCATTCACCAATTCTTGGAGTTTTATATAAAAGTAAATCCAAAAATATAAAGAGTAAAATTCATTGGAAACCTGACTTTTCCCAAGACAGTAAGGTATATGTTACATGTACATTTATATATCTGTCTTCATAGATGATTCTTTATTGAATCCCTATCTTCTATTGATATAGTCATAATATCCACAAACCTAAAGACACCAAAATCTCAAGAATATATATTATTTGTGCCCAAATAGTGGGAATAAATATAATCTATACTTGGATGAGTCTAGAATGTTCTTGAATTAATCAATGACGTAACACCTCAAAAATTCATGAGGAGTTACTGTTACCTAATAGCGTGTATGAAATGAAACACCAAACATAAAAATAAATATAATCTCTCAATAATTTATGATATATTTAATATTTTCAATAAATTTTATATATTATATACCTTTCATTGCAAAAAAAATTAATTATCTCTGTTCTTACACAATAATGAGTTTCTTCCATTTCTTCCTTTACATGCAAGATTTAATTTTACTAAACAAGAATATATTATTAAAATATAATTATTTAATTTTATAGGAAATAACCATGAAATTTTGTAAGAATTTATGAATATGATTAACTAAAATATTGATGTATATGATTTAATCCATAGGTTACAAAGTAAAGAAAAATGAAAATTAGAACCAATTTAATATAAAGGGGGTGTTTCTAAAAATAATATAATTATGAACCAAAGGTGTTTTATCATAATAAATTAAATTCATTAATATTTTTGAATGATATCAATGAAATATAAATGTTTCATATTCAATAAAATAATTTCTTATATTCATCCAATTTGTTTTATATGCATAAGATACAAATCAATCTAGTTTTGCGCTTAAAATTGGTATTTATCTTAAAAATCATTTTTTTCACCTCTTAATGAAGCCCTTATTTAAAAAAATTGAAACCAATAAAATGTTACATGTAAAAAATAAATTCCATTTTTTAAATTGAAATATAAAATTTAACTTTTAGTGATTATTTTGTATTTTCCCGAGGAGTTTCATTTTTTGACGAATAATGTAAAACAATGTTTTAATATTAAAATGGATTTTCATATAATATATTTTTATAGATAAATTACGATTAAAATTGGATTTAAAGTATAATTATATCAATTATATTGAATTTAATATAATTTATGCAATTTTAGTTAATTTATCAATGAAATTGGATATAAAAAGAATTCCTACTTTTTGAATATGTTTTCATTAAATACATGCTTGGTAGTCCCGTCTGTGGGATTATATTTTAAATTAATTTCTACACATATGTGATTGGAATATGTAAAAATAGATTAATTTTTTGTAATAATTATAAAATATAATTTCTTATAATAAAAAATTAGTTTTTTACTAAAAAAAATTAGTGAATGTAATTTAAGTTAATTAGAGAGAAAAAGAGAAAAAATTACTTAACATGGGACTAAACCTTAATCTTATAGATCATAACGTCCTGGAAACATGTCAAAAACCAATTTTATGGCCATATTTACACCATATCCTCCATTTTATCCTATTGGGATCATAATTTTAGGCACATTAGATATAGGATACTTCTTAATAGTATTTATCTTTAAATTTTTAGAAGAATGCCACACCTCCTCCACCATAAAAAGCCACTCACCCTCCCACTTATTCAAACCTATCAAGTCCTTTTACTAATGTAAACCCTATAAAAAGAAGATACCAACTTCTATGCCCTCATCCTATAAACCTCACTTTTGGATGAAATACAACCAATGATTTTTATGGTATAAACCAAAAGGATTTTACTCAAAAATAGGTAACGTTCTTCAATGGTTACTTTTGTTTCATTTACCAATCAACTACATCAATTATATTTATATAAGTATTATATAATAACATTAGTATATTAAATATAAATATTTTTTTATTCTTACATTTCAGACAAAACATTCACACAAATCCTTCAAATGGGATACATAATCACCATTCATGTGTATAGTGGACTATAACCTCACGAACTGATGTCATTCATTCTTCAATTAACCACCTTTCAATGTCAGAAATAATGATGTACGTTTAATTTATATAAAAGATATGTGATATTAATAATTTATTTTTTATTCTATAGTTATTTATTTGTCCATTCCTTCTTTTCATCCATTATGTGTGAATATGATAACATCTTTTGCAGTTGTGTGCAATACCATCACCTCAAAGAAATGTGATTCATCAAACATTACATGTAATGTATTAAGAATGATTTTAATAAAAATATGTTACATATAAGTCATCAATAATACACTAGAAATATTATAAATATATATATATTTCTATATATATATTACTTAATTTTTATTCTTTTAAATGCGATAATGAAATGTATGTATTGTTCATGCACACGTACAACCAACTATCTCCATGAAAGTTGAAATTAATTTAATATCTCCAATTATTATGTATTATTATAAAAAAATATTTAATATATGTGATAATTTAATCAATATTTAAATTCTGTAGATGTTTAAATCATGATCAATGTAAGAAAAAAACTAGTTAAAACCTAGTATAAAAGAAATGCAATTAACTGCCAAAAATGTTAAATTAATGAATGACTGTTAAAAAATGTGTATTAATAAATTATAATATGTTAATATGTGATATTATTAATATTATTATAGTTATTTAGTATTTTAAATATGTGATTAAAATTATTATACATTAGTTTCAAGAATTTTCAACCAAAAGGAAATAAAATGTAAGGGATTTTCATCTCACTTTTTATATCTCTGAGATAAATCTGATACGCACAAATTATTTATCTTTTGAGGGGTGTATACTGAAACTATTGATATATTTTATCATTAATATTGTTATATTATTAGTATTTAAATTTTCATTTTATGGTTATTACCTTGGGGTCTTTTGATTTAGATGTTAACACAGTTTGAAGGGGCTTATCTCAATTTCCATTCTATAAGGTATACTTTAACATTGTCGCATAATCTATTATATATGGATTACATACATCCTCCTTAAAATGTAATATAATGAATAGATAATTATTCATGTTATTCGGAATTTCAATTTAAATTATTTCTTATAAGGGGATTTGAACTCGAAAATACCAAGTGGTAAAAAAAATTATAACTCAATTCCTTCTCATTGGTTTATATTAGTTCCTTGTTATTTTAATATAATTTGATTATAGGTATAATAAATTTTATTATATATTGATGTATTCAAAATTATTTTGTTTTTATTTAAATTTTATTCAAATAATATTTTCAATGATTAATTCTCACTTTGATGTTATGATCATTTTAAGGGTTTATTTAACAATCTCATTATAATCCAGATGGAATTTATATGAAATTACATTAAACTAATTGAAATGGAAATTTTTCAATAAATCATTTAATTTTCTCTCCTCTAGTCATTTATATTATTTTCATGTAGTATTACTATTTTTCACAAGTTTATACTAAAAATGATTTAGATTTTTTTTAGGAAAACATAACTTCATTTATCTCTTTTGTCAGAGAACCCATTTTCTTCTAAAACCCAATTTTCTAAAAATTATTTCAATTTTTTTAACTCTTAAAAAGGATTTATTAAATATATGATTACCCTTTTTTATTTTATAAATATTTTCAATGTAATATTTGGGTCTCTTTCCCAAAAATGAACATTAAAAACATTCATAACTTGTAAATGAATGTTATTTTAACCATGTATGAAAAGAATATAATTACATATTTTTGTTTCTTTTAAGATTACATTTCAGGTTTAAAAGTTAAATTTTGAATGAAACTTATTTTTATAATTAATTTTTAATGGAAATTATTTAAAAAAACAAAATGAAAATGCTATTTTCATAATGATTTTTTTAAAAGATATTTTTATTATATTTCCTTCATAAAAGACAAGAACCCATAATTTATACTCAAAATGGAATATTTTGTTTTAACACCATATGTATTCTTCCCCTAGACAGTATTCGATTTATTTAGACATGGATTTTATTGACTTTAACATCCTTGATTCATTTTTGTACTCCCCTGGAAATATTGAATTTCCTATGAACACTGGACATTGAATTTCACTTAATGATCCATATCATTTATCATATACATTATTATTTTAAAATAGTATACAATTTTTACATTCAATTTTTAATTTGATAGTTATTTGATTATATCGTGAAATAATGATAAATTAGTCTTATTTATTTAATAGAGATATCTGAAAATCAATATTTATTATTAACAAAACCAATTACTCAATAAGTGGAATTATTTTGAATTCTAGTGATGGCTGGGACTTGAAATTTATATAGCCCCTCGATGAAATGAAAGGTTCCCATATTGAAAATCAATTATGGAAATGAAATGGGATTATATCTGTGGTTATAAACCACATGGTAATGTGTCTTGATGTTATAGGTTTTAATTTTACTCATATATGATGTCTAATAAATAAGCATTGCCATAATTCAGATTCTATTATTATATAACAAAGATGTCTTTACATTACAATAATTTATAGATGCAACTAATTCTTAGTTCATTTATTAAGTTGAATGTATTTTTTCTTTCTTACCTATCCATATTAATTATGACAAAAATACTTTTTTAAATGTTATGAGTTTTCATTTATTTACATTTATAAATTTTTTACACACTTCCACCTCATTTTATTGATTACATGTCATGTGTCATCAGTTATTACATTTCTATATTTGTTATTCTCATTGATTCATTATTTCATCCATTGTATTTAAACCTTATGAAGAATTTATGCTCACCCATATTTTTTTCATTATATAGGACTCTAGGAATTTTACTAAGAATTATAAAAAATGAATTCTAAGTTAGAATAAATTTATCCTCAAATGTAAAAAAATATGTTGTCATTAGTATATTCATTTTTAATAAAATACTCATGTATGTATCTAGTTTACCAATAAAAATGAACTCATAATTTCATCAAGATTTTATTCCATGTAATCATGCCAATGTAAAGGTATTGGAAACCACTTCTTAGATTACTATGGTTGGGATGATATTGTTTTATCAAATAATGGTTGGTTGAAAACTCAAGAACTTGATTTAAGAAAAAATTGATTACTGAAAACAACCATAGGGTAGACATTAGGGATAAGTGTAGGGGAACATCCTAGAACATTGGTAAGGAAGAGATTATGTGGGTATTCCTATAAAAAAGTCATGTTTTGGATATTATATGTGTACATGGACCTATAATAGATATACTTATGGGTTAACATTAGTAAAAGGTGAGTTAGGATTGCCTGAGAATAAACTGGTACGGAAAAACAGGCCTTACTGCACACCTAGTTTTCCACTCCCATGGGATAGGCTTATGGGAATTACAATTTTATTTATAAACCATTATAAAGGATATAAATATATATAATGAACATAAATAACCTATTTTAAACTTATTGTGTGTTATCTGAATTTTTTCATGATTTAGATATCATCTAAACTATTATTCCTTTTTCTCAATATGACTTTTTTTCTCACACAATGGTTTCTTGTTTTAGTCAACAGATGGAATCCAATATTGTCATATTAATATTTAACATGAAGTAAACAGTGGGGAAAATTATAAAAAAAATTGGATATTTATATTATTGAATGATATTGTGTTCACTCCTAATCAGTTTTCTAAAAACATGATTAACAGCATATACCTTAACTGACTCTGAGACTCACCAATGAAGAAAAGGATAGAGTTTTCTAAGAGAAGGATTGGTGTAGACCATGGAGTAAAAATGAATAAATTTCCATCATGTATTAAATTTTTAAGGGGATACCGAAGAAAAGGTCTTAATGGAATGATTAAATTATTTATGTATGGGAAATAAGGACATAAATGAAATATTTTCTAAGGAAAAATAAAGAGTGTAATGTACGAAAATAAATCTCATCCTGAGGATCCATTTATAGTTCTGTGCATTAACTATATTGAAATTGGGAATTACTTGACTAAATTCCCTATTCTACTAGATTTACTCTATACCATGAAATGACCTATGGGGAAATAAATTGATGATGTATTTATGTATTGGGGTTTTATTGAAAACCTTAGTTTAATGAAAATTTAATGATTAAATCTCAAAGATGGACATCATATTTTGGAAATTATATTAATATTTTTTTCATTAAAATGAAAACATGTATCGATGGAGACAACCAATAAAATATGGAATGGAGTAGGTGATAAAACCCATCATTTAAACATAATAATGGTTTCATATCTATCATTTTACTAGGTGATGTCCTGGTTAATATATCATTGTTTTTAGATGAATAATTTGATGAATAAATATTAATGATGTAACCATATTGTCACATTTAATGTTTATATATTAATGTATTAACAATATTAGTTTTCTAAAATAGTTGGAGACAAATGAAAAAACGTGTTTTATGGATCTTAAAATTCAAAAAAAATTATTTTTACTATTTATAAATAAAAAAATGTAAATTTAAGATATGTATTTCATAGAGTAAGGGTTGAATTATAATTTGATCAAAGAAATTCCACAATATGAAACTATTCTGATGAAATTTAAATGTCTCATGTAAGTAAATTTCCATATATACTTGGTCAAAAAAAATAATTACCAAACAATGGGAAAACTATCTTAAAACAAAAATGTTATCATAAAAACTTCATTATTTTAACCGATGATATTTTATATCATCATTAATTTATATCTATGATTCCCTAATCATTTAATTAATTTCTTTATTGATTGTGATACATTACCTCAATCACTACCTATAATTAATTATTCATTTCCTCCATGTTCTTATTTTCACATTCCACTGATGTTCTCCTGTGTAGAAATCTATTTATGTGTTATTCCATGTGACCATTGTACTTATCATTCCCTTTTACTAAAAAGATATTTTATAAATACTTTTATGATGTGGGTTTTTAATAATGGAATTTTTAAATAGAAATCCTTTTGTTACAGATATCTAGGTTAAATTTGGAGGACACTATTTTTTTAAGATGCAGAGAATGTAACACCCCGAATATTCAAAAAGTTTGACTTTTATTCGATAGTGTGTAAGACACATAACGCCAAACATAGAATGGAATACATCATATCAAGAATTTAACATATATTTAATATTATATATATATTCAAAAAAATTTATATCATTGAATTCACACAATTATATGTTATCTTATGTCTAATGAAATAATGATTTTCTTCGATAGCTTGTGTTACACACAATACAAAATTTTTAAAAAAAAAAATATTATATGAAAATAGTATTATTTTATATAACAAGATATAAACACAAAATTATGTCAATATTTATGAATAAGATTATAAAAAATATGAATATATATGAAATAATTCATTGGTTACCTAATAAATAGAAATGAATATAATAACCAATTGAATTAAAAGGGGATGTTTTATAAAAACTACTATTCTATATCAAAGGTGTTTTATCGTAATAAATTAAATTAATTACAATCAGTGAATAATATTAATGAAATATATATATATATATTATATTCAAACAATTTTTTTTATATTCATCCCATAGACTTGATACACATATCATAATAATGAATCTAGTTTATTAATAAAAATTTGTATTTTTCTAAAAATTCTATTCTTCAAACTTTTAATGGTTCACATATATTAAACTAAATTTGAAAAATTTTGGTATATTTTATATGTAATGGTAAACTAAATTATTGATATTGTAATATAAAAATTATGTTAGGGTGAATTTTTGATATTTTTTATAGAACTTTCATATTTTGATTAATAGTAAAAAATAATGTTTTTTAATTGAAAACTACAAATTAGAAAAAATTATTTAAATAGTTGGATTTTTTTGGTTTTAACATATAATAAGTTAAATTATATTTTATTTAATCTAATTTACATCAATGAAAAAAGTTTCTCATTTATATTTGCAAATAAAAATATTTCATTCTTGGAAAATATTTTATATTAAAACCCCACTTGGTTGTGCCCTCTATGAGATTAAATTTTAAATGAATTGATGCCACATCTTATGAAAATAAATTAGTTAAATATTTTTTTGTAGTAATATTTAAAACCCAAAATAAGTTATAATGACCACAATCTGATTGTGGTGAGAACCTGTAACCTCTCAAGTGCTTGGATCCCTATATATCCTGCTATAAACAATGTACACTATTATATAGGGCTCTGTGACTGAATATATAAATTTAAAATAAACCATTTACATTTAATGATATATAAATATTTAAAAAATTAACATTGCATATACTCCCTATTCATAGCGAATGTATGACTACCATCACAATGTGTCACCTCCTATCTCTCATTATATTGTCAACCTACTAATGAACTACTCTGAATCTTCCTGATCATCCAGTGTGTACATAATCCATTCCAATCCTAAAATGAAATATAATCATGTCGGTGGATGAAACATGTCTCATCAAAATCTGTTACTCCTGCATGAACTATTGGGTTCTTTTTCAAATTGTGAAAAAACATAGTGCAATGAAGATGCATAAATCCCTTCTATGCCTTCCAGATAGCCTCACACATGCTATCATCAATGGGATAGCATAAAACAGACATATAAGTTACTATATCGTGTTATTAACAAAATTAGTTTCAAAATAAATATTATTTATTTACATACTAGCCAATGCCTGAACATGCAGTGTTGTAAATCAACAAGAATCATATCCCCCAAGAAACATGAATTAGAAAAATAATTGTGAAATATATCACTCCCCTGTCAAATAGCAACATGCGTAATGTTGTGAAAAAAAACTGTTAATCAAACAATTAGAATATAAATAAATTAATGAAAACTAAATAAAATAAACATGTACAAATTCCTCTTCTTGTGGGATCGTACCCAAGCTATGGACGTCACATGAGGATTGGTCCAGGATTCATCGGTTGGGAAAGAACACATCCCCTCTTAGTTAACCTTGAGTCGATAGCAGTATAGGGGTCAAATGATTTGACATCATGCTCAATTGAAGGTTGATAGGCCTCTTGCAACAGGTGATATAAATTCTCATCCATCTGAAACACACAAGTATTGTTGTTGTCAAATAGTTTAGAAGATATATTATATATATATATATATATTATATAGATATATATTATGTATAGATATATATTATATAAGATTGTATACCTAATTTAACTCTGTCAATATTTATCTTTATCTTCATCTTCATAGGTTTCAATGTCAATGTCTTCATCTTCCTCCTCATTATCATAAATTTTCATATTATTTTTAGTTTCATCATCTATTGTCAATTCAAATTTTTTTGTAACATCCTTTTCATCATCGACCCTTAACAGTGGGAGTGTCATAATTGATATTCATGTCTACTAATGAAAAAGATTGATTCAGAGTAGTTTCTTGAAAATTTTCAATTCTTTGCACATCAACAGAACCATGTGCAGTTTTAGTAAAATGATTTTCTCAATATTTAATTTTTATTATTCTCCGCAGAACTCCCTCGATGTAGCATAGTAATTTGTATAAGAAATATTATCTGACTGATGAGTCAATAAAAATGGATCATTTACTATAAGAATGCAATTATATTTAATATCAATGATTCCATGAATCATATGAACATGAAAAACTATCTCAGTATCCAACCACATACATTTAAGCATTGTTTTGTATTGTTTTCCAAGATAACATAGTTCAATGATTTCTTCTAGCATGCTGTAAAATTCTACTTCAGTTTTTCAATGATGATATCCTCTCATGAAAACCCCAATATTCATTGTTTTTTGAAAGCCCATGTACACTTGTATGAAATCTAAAACCATTCAGCACATATACATTATAATATTTTAAAATTTTGGATGTTGGGTTCCTCAATACGCACAATAAATTGTAAATTTTATCAGTATGTTGAGATACCTAAATATTTGTAAAACAACTGTCACATTAATAAGTATTAAATATTTTTTTATATGAAATAAAAAATAATATATGTTTCCAATATTTGGAACCACTAAGACAAATTTTTTGGACATCATTGCTCATGTTGATCTACTTTAATTTGGGGAAACTGTTTTTTTGATAGGATTATAATATAACATACAAATAATATAAGACTAATGTACTATTACCAAAATTATAGAATAAGTTATAGGAGAACTGACATTAAAAATGGTTTCATTTATTTATAGTTAAGAAAAATACATGTATGAGCTCTGTGATATTTATTATATGAAATCCATCATTCATAAAATCCATTGTAGCCATATTTGTAATGAATGAAAACTAATAATTGATTTTTCATTTAATCTAAAACTTTTTCCTCATTTTGGATCATGTGATTATGTTTTGAGGGATATTTAGATTCATTGTAATGAGTGCAGAAAAAAATTTCCTCTTGCAAATAATCTTATACAATTGATCCTTCCACTGGGTCATAGTTACATAAGTTTATTAATTTTATGTTTGCATCTATCGAATGGGTACATCAATTGGAACTATACCATACCGCCACATTTTCTTTCATGTGGAATAATTAATATCAAAAGATCTATTGAGTCAAATAAACATGGTGGGATGTTTTTTCTATTTTACAAAAAAATAAAATGAAGTCTTATTCTAGTTTTTTATTGAATTGTATTCTATTATTGATGAAAAAATGTCTCGGAAAAAAAATGATATTCCATTTAGTGCATCCAAAATCATAGGATTTAACAATCCTTTTAATAATATCGGTAGAAATCATTCCATTAAAACATGGATGTCATTAATTTTCAATCCTGTAATATGACCACTAGTGACATATCTTCAAAAATTGATGTCTAACCATTTGGAAGTCTCTAATTTGAAATATGCTAACAAAATAATAAGTGGCTCTCTTCAGACAGTGTATAAGCTGATTTTGTCGTCATTACCTTATGTGATCTGACATTTAATAACAATTTATGTTCTGGTGGCTTGCAAATTTGGACAAATCTAATTATTTATTTACATTTTTATTGGACATACCCAGTGTATCCAAGAATGTATAAATTAAATTATCAAAATAGCACTTCTCAATTATAATCTCATCCAATATGTGATGGACTAAAAAATAATACCAAAATGGTAATTCCCAAAAGATCCTTGTTTTATCCAATTGTTCTCTTTTCCAAACCCATCAATTTCTGGTTGTTTATTGATGGTCCGAAGGCATTGGGAGTTAATAAAGAGACAATTGATTATTAGTTTGTAACTTATATCATTGTTGGTGGCCCATATTTTTAAACTATTCATTTTCAAAAATGATATTTGTTTCCTCGAAAATTATTATCGGTTGTAAGAAATCTGCGATGAATGTTGAAAAACAATTTTTTTTTTCTATTGACAAGCATAAACTCATTGTTGTCTATCAAAAAGTACGGACATGATTTTGGAACAAGTGTACTCCAGCCTTGTAACATTACATATGATGGGATGCCACTAATTGTCTACATCAATACAAATTACATTAGGATTTTCTGTTTCACAACAATATCATATGTAATAACTCATCAATCAATGGTTTTAAATAAAATCAATAATTTTTTGATGAAATAAAATTAATAAGGTCAAAAGGTTATATGGATCCTTCATCAGCATCAATGGAGGTAAATTTTATGAGTTATAAATACAAGACAACTTGAATACTGATAACCATAAGAACCAAATAGAAAGAAACCATTAGTAGGAAGACCAAATCACACATTTCAATCTTCTAAATAAAAACACTGATGCACATGGTCCAAATGTTTCCATGAATAAATATGTAAAGGATTATTTGAGATTTCACCTATTGAAATGTTGGTTTTGTGCTATGAGATCAATGATAATATATTTTGAGACATAATTATACTTTGAAATTTGGGTGTGAGTGGGAAATATCTCAATTGTATTATAGGAATAATTCTAGACTTCCCTGGTTAAGCTTTTTAATATCTTGATTTTCTACATGTATGAAAATTGTCCAACGACTCATTTTCATTATAATATAGGATGTATTCATTAGAACATGCATGAATCTTTTGATTACCAAGACCTGAATTATGAACTTGTCTCTTTCTCTCATATAAATTTTTAGGCAACCCATTTCCTTCTGGTTGTAGTGTTTCTAACAAAGAGAATATTTGATCAAAAAACTATTCGACATTCCATTATCTGATTTAATATCAAAAAATTTTGCAGCTACTTCAATCTTATTTATCTTGAAATAGGGATATAAGGATACCTTAGTGCACCTCAACAACTCATATAAATGAGATGGTTCAAAAATGTGAGTCTAATTAACATCATCCTGAGTTTTATCATGTTGACTAGATAGTCCTAAAACATCAAGTACTAAATTTTGAAATCGTGCAGGATCTCGAACCAAATTATTAGTTACTTCTCTGGAACAACATTCCCTATATTGAAACTATACAATATAATCTTGTTGAAAAAAAATTCATTAAATGACCACCAACTTTGACAAATGTTTCATACATCTTAAGGGAACAATTTTTATAAGGACACCTAATTTCCCATTGTGATTTTTTTTGGGTTTGATAATGAAAATGATAATAATTCTTGAACACCATCATTATATACATGATTTAAACCAAAACCAGTTGAATTTCAAAAATTATTTATCCCACCATGATAATCTAATCATGTTTTTTGTCCACTTCCTCAGTCTATAATTTTCGAAAAAAATGTAAAATAATTAGAAATTTTGTATAATTAGATAAAAGATAACCACTACCCCCAAAAATATAAGACAATTAAATTCTCTTTTCTATAAATTTGTTATAATTTATTTTTTTATTGTTATTTATACAATTTTTTTTATCTTTTATACTAATCTAAACTCATTTATAAAAACATATATTAATTAAAACTAATTTTTATTAATTGCGAGTATTTCTAACAATTTTTGTTAATTATCGGTGGTACAATTTCAAAAGGATTGGAGACATCACTTCTTTCCCAATGATACATCCCCTTGATACTTTTGGAAAATAAAATCACTATGAAAAGTCTGCTATAACATATGAAAATCCATTTGTGTATAGATGGTGATAGATAGCAGATTGGCCTTGTCGCGCTGCTCTCCATGCTCGCGCATACGAAAATTAACATTCATACGTTGAAGAAATCTTTTCATGTTGATTTCAAATGTATAAATTGGAAAGGGGACGAGTCGTCACACAAAAGAGCCTCTTTTTTGTCTGACAGATCACCGCATTGTAACTTTTTATGACTTAAATCACTAGGAAAAATCTGCTCAATGTATGTTTGAGCATATTTTTCATACTAATTTTAGTGGGAGAATGTTTCAAGGAGCTGAGTCATTGATCAAAAGTATCGTTGCTAGTCTGTTAAAAATTGTCCAATTTTATCAATGTACACTAATTAATTGTTATTTATTACTAATTAATTCTTAATATTATTAATTATTACTAATTATTACTAATTTTAAATAATAAAATCTAATTTTAATGAATTTTTACTAATTTATATTATTTATTACTAATTAAACAAATTTATTATAAATTATTTCTAATTAATCCGAATTAATCCAAATTATTACAAATTAATCAGAATTATTACTAATTATTGCTATTTAATCCTACTTTTTACTAATTTATCCTTATTGTTACTATTCAATAATAATTATTACAAATTATGTCAAATTATGGGTAATTATTACAAATTAATCCTAATTATTACTAACTAATTCTAATTATTTTTAATTAACCCTAATTATTACTCATTATCCTCATTCTTATTAATTAATCCTAATTGTTACTAATTAATCCAAATTATTACAAATTAATCCTAATTATTACTAATTAATCCTAACTTTTACTAATTAATCCTAATTATTACTAATTATATCTATTTATTATTAATTACTATTAATCAATCCCAATTATTACGAAATAATTATAATTAATCCTAATTTATCCAAATTATTACTAGTTCATCCGAATTATTTCTAATTAATTCTAATTATTACTAATTAATCATTATTATTGCTAATTATACCTAATTATTAATAATTATTCCTAATTATTGCAAATTAATCCTAATTATTATTATTTATTCCAAATTATTTCTAACTAATCCTAATTATTATTAATTAATCCTAATTATTATTAATTAATCCAAACTATAACTAATTAATCCTTATTGATCCTAAATGTTACTAATGATTACTAATTATTCCTAATTATTTCTAAATATTACAATTTATTACTAATTATTTATAATTATTGATAATTAATAATAATTATTACTATTTATTGATAATTAATCTTATTTATTACTAATTATTTCTAATTATTGATAATTAATCCTACTTATTACAAATTATTTCTAATAATTACTATTTAATCCAAATTATTACTAATTAATCATAACTATTCCAATTTAATCGTAAGTATTATTAATCATTACTAATTATTAATAATTATTATATATTTTAACTAAATATTAGAGGTTTTTATTAATTATTACTTATTATTACATTTTATTACTAATTACTGACATTTATTGATAATTATTATTATATATTAAAACTTATTAAAAATAATTTATCATTATTACGAATTATTTTTAATTATTTTTAATTATTAATAATTATTAATAAATATTTCTAATTATATTAATTATTATACTTTATTAAAAATTATTAATAATTATTAATACTTATTACTATTTAGTACTAATTACTAAAATTTATTACTAATTATATCTTATTAATAATTATTATTACTAATTAATACAAAATATCACTATTTAATACTAATTAATACTAATTAATACTAATAATTACTAACAATTAATAATTATTAAAAATTAATAATAACTGTTACAAATTAATACTCGTTACTACTAGTATCTTCTAATTAGTACTAATTACTAATAATTACTACTAAGTATTATTAATTAATCCTAATTAATACAAATTTCGAGTAATTAGTACAAATTAATCCTAATTATTTCAAATAAATCCAAATTACTATTAATTAATCCTATATATTAATAATTAATCACAATTATTACAAATAAAGCCTAATTATTTCAAATTATTCATAGTTATTTCAAACTATTTCTAGTTATTACTAATTATTCATAATTATTACAAACTATTTCTAATTATTACTAATTATTAATAATTATTTCTAATTATTCATAAATTTTTCTATTTATTTCTAATTATTACAAATTATTTATAATCATTACTATTTATTAAAAGTTATTAATATTTATTATAATATATTACAATTTTTTACTAATTATATCAATTTATTACTAATTATGTCAATTTATTACTAATTATCACTTATATATAACTGTTTATAAAAAAAATACTGAAAAAACAAATATCGTATTCTAATTTAATTATATTACATCTAATTAACATAAATTATAAATAATATAACATAAATTAAATTAACTATACTATAAAAAAATTCATTAATTCCTTGAAACTGAATCTTTTGGAGTATTAATGTCACATATTATGCTATGATTTAAAAGTATAAACTATGAAAAAATTTATAAGAAAATTTTACAGAAGAGAAAGAGAATGATGTTGTGAAAGGAGAGAGGAAAATGGATTAAGGTATATATAGTTTAGATTATTTATGACGAGATTATTTGCTGTGGGGCCCACCATAAATGCCCTATGTCCGAATTAATTACAGTGGGCCCTTAACAAGCTATTTGCGATGGGGCCCATTGCAAAAAGGGACCTGCCGATATGGTATTGGTGATGAGACAAGTTTCTCGTCGCAAATACAAAATACCACCACCAGTTTTTTACAATGGAAATAGGAGCTCATCGCAAATACCCTTGCTTGTGGTTTTGCGTACATCCTGCACCAAACCTTTTCTAATCAGTTAATTTTCACGTCACAAATAACCCCTTTCGATGTGTTATTTGTGACGGGCCCCTGACCCTTCGTGAAAACTCTTTGCAAATGACTGTTTTTTCAGTAGTGTTTTTTCTATTCATGTTATATATTATCAAATGTATTTGTGGAACTAATGACAATGCAATGTCCCTAATTTTGGATTGACTTAATGCTAAATTTGGTGAAGTTATGATCCCAAAATCAATCTATGAGATGAAGAAAATCATCAACCAACTTGAACCAGATTATACAAAAATGCATACATACACTAAAGATTCCATGTTTTTTTATGGGAGAAAAGTCTAATAATAAAGAATATATAAGATATCATACAAGTATACGGACCTCAATGAGAAGAGATAGAGTAAAAATAAATTCAATATTTGGATGATAAATTATAATCAAACTAATGTAATGTTATTGTCTTACTTTCCTCTAAAACTATTCTTTCAATGATTATTAAAGTCATAAAAGATTGCATATGACATGAAGTGACATTATTTCGATATTAAATACATTTAAATGATGACAAATCCACAAAATTCAATGTCATTTATGGTGCTTGATTAATTATTGCGAGATTTTTATTTGGATCCTTTGAATTTAAATTTAGGTTTAGGATCAATGGTTTTGAACCTTTTGGAATTTGACTTACAAATTTTAGTATATGGAAGATTTTTTGTTCCTCTATAATATATCTCCATGGATTTGTATGAATAATATTTAATTCATTATTTCAATGATTATTCTAGGAAATGAAATTCTTAGAAATAGAGCCGATTTGTAACCATAGTATTTAATTAATGAATTGAGAAATTTTTTTGATAATGGCATGGAAACAATTTATGCATAAATAAGAAATAATTCAAATAGCATGTGTCTTTAAGGTGGAATATTATTGACTTTCATAGTTAAGGAATATTATCTAGCTGTAACTCATTGGATGGCTTGTCTTAGTTTGTTTTTCAAACCAAAAAATTACATTATAGATGAAGATGATTCCTTATGTTTCATCAAAAATTTCAAGATGGATTTCATAAATTCAGGTTTAATAAGACACAATTAAATTGAAATATTAAATTTTGAATAAAATCAAAGGGGTTATATAATTTAGAAGGTGTGGGAAAATTAATAAAGTTCATAGTTTAATTTTGAAAATATGATCAGTAGAAGTAAGGGGGAAGGGTTTTATTAACAATATCCCAAGAAATTTGAACTCCACAGTGAATGAAAATAATTATATTTCTCAAACATACCTATTATAAGTTAAATTTTCTATGGAATAATGTTTATGTAATGTGTGTTTACAATAAAATTTAGGATAATGTAATTTTATAATTCTTAATAATGAAGGTAAATATATGGAACACCATAATGATTATAATGAATTTTAAGCCATAAATATAAGGCCTTGTTTATGGGAAAATAATAATTGGAAATATCATTCAAATACATTCTAATTGAAATAAAATTATATTGATATGTTTTTTTGAACATTAAAAAATTTAAAATAACAATATGTATATTAGAATACATTTTAAGGTAAATTTTAAAAAAAATCAAATGATATAAGGACTAAAAAGTCCTGACTCGCAAAATCAGATGGAGTAGTTTCTGACCAAAGGATTTAATAATACATTACCTGAAAATGTAAATCCAGATCAAATTGAGTTTCACACCTTCTTTCAGATAACATTTTAGATAATATTAAAATCCAACTAAGCTTCTCAAACTACAAATTTTATTGACAGTTTTTCATTTAGAGATGTCATTTCCCCCTTCATTTTTCATTATCATGATTATTTTATCTATACATTTTGTATAGAAATCTAATCATTGTGGACAGATACAATATTTATGGATGTATCTAATTGAAAGGTATGTTAATATTATTTTTATTTTCATTGATGAATTAAATTTTATCATATCATTGTGTGAGAATTTATAATATTGTTACATTATTATTTAATCAAATGCTAACGTAATTTGAAATCATTACTGAGGAAGAAAGCTCAACTAAAAGGCTCTGTTATTTATGTTTCATAAATGATTAGTGTTTTAAAATATGATCCAATTATTTTGATGGAATTTATACTATATTCAATCATGTTGGATGTGTTGAAATAATATCTAATAATTCCCAATATGAAACAAACATTTGGTTTTTCAAACTATATGATGGCCAATTAGAAACGACACTAATTCTATATTATCTAAATTTGAGTTAAAAGAAGAACAAATATATTTGTTAAATATTAGTCTTATTTTATATCCATTTGTTAAATAATTCAGATTGAAAACCAAGAGATGACTAAGGTGTTTATCCTGAAATGAGAAGGAATTAACAAAAGCTATTATTCAGGATATTTTTTAATGGTGTTCTCAAAATGTAATTATATGCACATATTCATATTATTTTCATATATTTTTTATTATATGTTAAAATTAATTCCTTATATAATCTTTTTAAGATAATTAATGTTGATAATAGAGATGAAATGTCTAATGATATTATGTTTTTTGATCATGATCCTCTATGAGAGGCTACGATATGTGATGCCCACAATATTTGTGTAGTCGTGTTTAATATAATTAATATTGAAGATATTTTTAAAATTTAAAATCTTTTTGTATTTATGCATTCATTGATGGGATACTATATAAATACAGATGATAAAATTTAATAAAAGAATAATGGTTGATTTTTAGTTATCTTGGTCAAATGGAAGTGGATCTACATTGTTAGGGGTATAATGAAAGATTTGTGAAATTTTACTTATGGTAACTTATCTATCTTGACTCATACCAGTAATCATGAAAAGTAATATTGATGAAAATTTTCTTCAAAATAAAATATTCCTTGTTATGTGGATGATGATGTTTAGAAATGTTGTAATGTTTTTTTAAACTCATAATACAGATCCATAAATGATATGGGTGATTAAGATCAATTTTTACATTTTGAAAAAGAACCTTATCAACCACAAAACATTCAAATGTTTTTACATAACAATATTGATACAATAGAACCTATATGATAAGATAAAAATTAATTTGTAATTGTAATTGAGTTTTATTAGAAAGATAAAAATAAATATGATGATAATTGGATATATACATTAGTAATGTAACTATATTAAAATTTCACATATATAAGAGTTTCATACCGATATAGATTGTCCTATTTTTTCATTTTGTATACATATTTTTCGTCCGAATTTTATTCTTTGAATATATTCTAAGAAATTTATAATTTATGAATGTCATGAATAAAAAAATTCAAGATCCTATCCAATAATTAACTCAAATAACAGAACCTCTACTGATACTTTTAATGAATCTGAGTGATTCCACAACACCGAAGACTTTTAACGAGCCACCGGTTTCATTATATGATGTTATTAGGTCATCATCTGATGCACCTATGGTGGTGGACATGTTGTTCACTCCTACATCTAGGTGATATTTGAAGGTTACCATTAACTTTATGTTGTTTATTATGAACAAAACTATATATTTTTGTTAACTATTTAATTAAATTTTCAAATAGATAAAGAAAACAATAGAAGAAATATAAATATGAATTCAAAAGAATCATGAAACCTAAAATTATTTTTAATTTACAGTACATTTAATGACTTTGGGGTGCCACTAGTGATGCTTCTAGAATCTAAAAAGAGAATGTTAGACAACATACTTGTGAGAGGGTGATCCTTTCTATTAATTATAAATATTATAGGCATATTCATATATCATGGAATAATGGTCGGTTTTAAAACCAAATAAAGATAATAATAATTTTATATTTGTTAATAAAAAAATTAAAATAAGCGAGTAATGTTATGAATATACCTTTAAAGTGTTATGTTTTTAATATCTACATATCTTACATTTTCATGTCCCCAAATTTATTTAATTCCAATGGATTTGGGAATTTTATTTGTAAGATATAGAAATACAGTACGTAGATATTGGGGAATGATTTTAATAATACTTCTCTGATAACTCACTAGATATATGAGAAATTCCTTAAAGGAATATTTTTTGAATATTGTTTGCTATGTATTTTTTTTAATAAGGATACATCCCATTAGGTATCAAAATATTTTATAGTACCTGAATAAGATAAAAACAAATAAAATTATATTTTTTTGATGTTTCTATTTTTTAGTAATTATCTAAATAATAAAATAAATCATAAAAAACAAGACATTTCTTATATCATTGGGACATATTTATTCCCATAAGAAGAGAAATTGTTTTTTTCAATATCTTTATATTATTCTATTATGATAAATGGTTTTTTCTAACATTTATTTAAAGGGATAATAATTTTTTTTAACCTCTTTCATGAACAATTATATGGCTTAATCTTAATCAACCACCTAATTCATGCATTTATAAAGAACCTACCATATACATTAGAGTAAGTAATTTTCATTAAAATTTTAAGTAATTTTATTACTATACAAATGGAAACATAAAAAATTCATTAATTAAATAATATTTGGATGTTCATAGAATTTATAAAATCATTGATAATATTGTTTCATAAGCATGTTAAAATTCATGAATCATAGATTGTAAACCATGAAAAATCATGATTAGTTTCTTAGAAAGATATCGATGTAATTATTTTATGTAAAAATCATATCTGGTACATTTTTGGGGTAGAACAAAGGCCTTATCCATTAGCTATATTTGGAATGTCATTAACATCAGTTACTATTACACAATCTTGTGGGGGATCAAAGAGTTTCATTGATCATGAAGTGTATAAGGAAATTTCAACATTAAATAAAAAATTCTAAAAACCAAAAATATATATGAAAACGTAAGATTAATGGTTTAAAAAATAAAAAATGAATTAGTTTCTATATTTCAAATGATTATTCACACATATCCAATAGAAATTTCAAGTCTTGTACCTCATCTTGTTGAGGTAAATTTAAAAATCAACTAATGAAATATCCAAAAAAATATTTTCCTTATAGATATAATGATATTGTGTCTTATTCATTTTACATAGATTTTCCATATTTTGGGTTATTTTAGATTTATTTTATTTTAGATGTATGAGGCTTCATATTGGCATGAAATCATTTAGAAAATATCATTAAATTATTTTTTTATTTTACAAGAATATGACACATCATTCTGAAATGAAGTTTAATCTATATTTCAGAATATTTAATTTTTAAATTATATGAATGTTTTTAAAAAAGTGAATCAAGGTGTCACAACCATGAAAATTACCTCAGGGTATTATGAAGTCACATGGATATGAACATATATTTGTATTTCAAATACAGTAACAAACATGTAATTATTTTGAGTGGGAAATTTGCCGGAATGTCTGTTGATGTATTTTTAGTGACATAAAACTCTAAAACAAGCATGTAATGGTAATACAAAAATTAAAATAACTTATATTTTCATGATATCATAGAAATAATATCATCAAATTACTTCTGAAATGAATGAGTTAATTGAACATCAATCTGATGGGAAGTGTGCTTGAATTAACTCCAAATGTTGTCTTAAAAGATATCAATGTCTTAAAAACATTATTTATGGTGTAAAAATAATAAAAAATAGTTTTATTGAAGTAAAATCATACTAAAACTAGGATACATTGATTTAAACGACATCAAAAAAATATTCAGTATCCCCAGCTGGTAGTAAATACATTTTAAATGTTTTAAAACTCATAAAAATGTGTGTAATTTTTAAAACCATAGAAAATGACATTGGTATGATTATAAATCCTATGAAAATTTTATTTGAATTATTTTTTTTTTGTGTATGAGTTTGTGACACATCATACCAACATTTCATCTACACAAAATGACTCAATAACGGATTTTTAAATATATAAATGTCTTTAAAAATGAGCATTAAAGGGTAAAAATGAATAAAAAGGAAATGTGTTTTAATGGAATCAGAGGAAAAACACCATACAATGATTTATTTTAAATTCATAAAATGATATCACATCAATACAATTGGTTGTTTGATCTTGGTTTACATAAATATATTTTTTCCATTTTAAAACTCTAAAAAATGCATTTAATGGTAAACACTATAAAAATAACAATAAATTAGTTTGGAATAATTTGAACACTATTTATATATCATATTTATGTGTAAAGGGAGACATAACGTAAATTCAAGATGTATGTGTTCAAAAAAAATTAAATAGTCAGTTTTTTATGATATAAAAGTCCCAAAAAATTGAGGTAAGGGGGTCAAGTCTAAGAAAAAGTCAACATTTTAACATTAAATCATATGAAAATGATTTCTAAATGATTTTTAAAATCAATACACATATTATATGTCAATATGATTGGGTGTTTACATGGGATATTCCTAAATAACTTGTTAGTGTTTAAAAAATATAAATTCTATTTGGGATGATAAAAACCTTAGTTAACGACCTTATGTTTTATATAAATTATATGAAAACGATCATTGAATTATATTTGATGTGTATGAGTAAAAGGAACAATAATCTAATAGGTGGTGTTCTCAAAATTAGTCAATATGAATTTTCAAATACATAAAAGAAATTAAAATCATCCCATTGGTGTTTAAGACCAATAAAACCCCATATGTTAGAGTGATATCCTCTGAAAAACACAATAGATATATTTTTGATATTATCTAACTAACACCACATCAATCTTTGTTTCAATTTTTTTGTGAAGATATTAAATAAATAACTAGTGTTTTAAAACACTAAATTTCATATGAATGGGTCATACCCTACACTATATATTTTTCCTGATGATGTGATGAAGCATTTTAGAATGGTATGTTTTTATTTTCAATATATTTTTTGGGACTTTTAGAAATAAATTCTCCAACCATATTCCAACCAATGACCCACTTAAACCACATTTAGGACCTTTCGGTAAACCACATGGGAATATTGTCAACCTTCTATGACCATATTGACAAGAGATTGTATAGTATCAATAAAGAGTGAATTGTGAAGGTTCTTTCATGCATGAAAGCGTGGTGAGAACATAGTTATCGCTTGAGTGTGCACAAGTGAACATTGGGGGGAAAAGTAGTGATACTCTACATATATGTTTGTCTGTAGTGTGTCCAAGTGCTGACCCCATTGACAGCTCAATAGCTATCGTAATAGAATGTAAAATAATGGAGTAATTAATCATTAGTGAAATAAATTATGTATATGTAATGCATGATTAATTTTCACACATGTTAAGAAGATATGGATATAACACCACCCTTCAATCTTATGTGATCTGAATATAATCATTCCTTGATGTTCTTATCTTTCTACTCAAATTATCATGGATCTCTATATGTGACATCTCAAGGGAGTGGTGATAAATGATCAATCCATGGAACACTATAATCTTCTTAATCATGTATGATCAAGATCAAGGGATCAAGGGATCAAGATAATGATATTCCATACGTGCACTTTTTGACTTGCATGCATGTCATTATTTGAAGAATTTGAAAATAAAAAATACAAAACAATGTTGTAGAAGGTTATTTCTATATCAAAATTCATAAATGAGTTTGATATTATAAAAAAATTTTATAACACGTGATGATTTTCATATTAAAGTATGTATTTATGAAATAAATAACTACTTTTTTAGCATCATGTAACTCAACGATTGGAAACCTACATTTAATGAATTCAAAAATACTAAGACATTATGGAGTTGTAAATTCATCATTGACTTTGTATAAATTGTGGAGTACTAGTATAGGGATGGAATTTTGGATAGGTGGTGAAACCTTTCCTATAAATATTGATAATTCGAACTAAGATAATGTGGTTTCCGTTCATTGTTATGTAACTTTCGTTTTCTAAATATAAAAATACAACTGTGAAACCCTTGTTTAATGAAGAGAAGATATGTTCTTGACACAATGGGAAAAGGAACCTGAGATAAAACATACTATTTTTACTAGATGAAAATTAATTTGAAATCTACCAAAATAATTTATGCAATGTATATAATCACTTATACTGCATATACATGTAGTTACACAGAGACAAGAATCTCTTATGTTTTGTGAAGCACTCTGTTACAAAAAAAGAGGAAGTTGAAATTTATAATACATTTTTTAACTAATCTTAAACATTGAATAATAATATTTTTTGTAACGTTTATGTTCAAGAGGGTTTTGTAGTCGAATACATGAGGACGAAAAAAGAACATTCTGGTTCATGAATGATATACAACATTGGAGCATGCATAAAATAGGTCTAAACATAGGCACGAAGTCAATGAATGAATAATCAATTTATAAAAACCATAGTATAATAAATATGATGAAAATAACATAAAAATAATGGTGATTAACTAGATATGTGTATGATTTAAAATTTTTAAGAGTCCTGAAATTTATCCTTCATGCTTGAACTATAATGTGCCAATTGAGAATTCAAATGGGATTCCACATTGAGTTTTTTAATATTATTCTTACTTCAAAAAATTATTTAAATTTTGTGCTTCACTTTATTACATTTCATTGAGGCTGGGACTTCATCATAGTGCAGAATGAATATTTTCTTGAGCATTGTTTCACTAACGAAACAAATCATATATGTCATGACCCGACCAACTGGTCATCAAGCCACTACTCCACTATACTTCCTTGAATATTATTGGGGCTAGCATCAAGCATTGAGTAGACATATCACATAAATATGAGGCCTTATCATGTGGTACCTACATTCACACAGACACATACATCTCCATGTAATAATGAGGAAATAAATAATTGAAAATAAAAAAGCATGCAAATATCTATCTCACAACAATAGTACTTAGAGGGAAAATGAAAAAATATAATCCCACCAATATCTATAAGAGTTTTTAACCTACAAAGATGAAGGTGACTGCTATCAAAGGAACCCAGTAGGACACACCTTATTCGGGCTCTAGTAAACACGCTGGTCTATCTTTCTTATTATTCTCTACCTCCTCAGGTCCCCCTGGGATCCCATCTAAAGGCCTATCACCTACACAAGACACATGATGTTCAATTAATTCCCATGCAATGGATATTATAAAAACACCTAGTGGGATCCCCAAATTCCCAATATAAATTCAAATAGCTGAAAGGACACAGTCTTCTTGACACATGATAGAGGGATACCAAACAAGTGAAAAACTCCATCACAACCACTCTAAAGCTGTAAAATTCCATCCATCTCAATCCAAATGGTATGTATACCCATATATGTGATAACACCATTAGAAATCCCTAAATAACCATGATAGTCTAATATTATACTCCAGGTCTCATGACGTACTAACCTTATAGCCAGCCACATGGATACACCTATGGTTTGAATATATCGTATCGTCCATGATAACACACTCCAGGAGACCTACCATCCAAGATGAAATGTCCGAGATATAAAATTCATTAGTAAAAACCTTTAAATTTATAAAGGCTCATCTGAGAGAACATTATCTATTGGGAACATCTCTAGGTCAAACACTTGTGCCTAGCACCAGAGGCCCTATCCCCTCTTACATGCACCCTACAAATGCCCACAAGACTCCAAGTGGAGAGGCCTTCCCATCGTTGCAACACACATTCAAGGGACCCCTAATCCAGACCATGAACCACATCCATCCTCACTGAAGTGGGAGTAAGGAGGTACCGGAACCTCACTACTTCCCCTTGGCCATGGGGGTACTCACTACTAACCAATCCATAAGACCTCTCTCGATCATGAATAGAGTTGAACCCCCATCACTACATAGAGGTAGCACTGTATTTTTACTAGATATCCTATATAATAAGTGTCTAGGATAGCTACTCATAATTATGATCCATAAAAGAGGGAGCTTCAGCTCCCATTGAGGACCCACCACCCCCACTACTTAAACATAGGAGTGTATAATTTCACAGATATAGGAACTTCACCCTCTGTATAGAAGAGTTTTGAATCACCATGTATGATCACTACACGTGAGCCACACCCTATCTTGAAAGGGGAGTACTAACATCAGGCTACATGACAAGAACACTAGTATGATAGGGGAGTACAGAATCTACATCAACATCACATATGGACAACCCACAACCTTATATGACATGTGAGTACCAAACTAAAAGATAAAGGAACAACATCCTGGTATGACTGGGGAGTATATACTCTATCTAAATGATGAAAATGGAGCACCCATACCCTTGTGTGATAAGAGAGATCTGTCTCTATCAACATGAATGATAAGTGTAACCCTCACCCAGATCGAATAGGGGAGTACTATCCCTGAGAGAACTAATCTTTCGATAGAGGATCTATGATGAATATAGTAGAGTCCATTATCTGCAGACCAGAGGGGAATGGGAAACACATGACCTAGTACATTATGGGAGTACAAATCCTAGTGTCTCATTCTCTCATAAACCACACTGATCAACCACATTGGTTATGTGCTACTCAGAAGAGTGTGACAATTGTAAAATAAAAATATTCAAAACTTCCACAGGCAGGGGACCCAAACCCTACTATGATATGGTAGTACCACTCTATTAGACTATGAGTTTGGGGAGACCCTCTCCCTAAGATGATAGTGAAGGGTTCCGACCGCAAAATCTCTCCAGTGATCTACAATGATCACTTTCCTTGGTCAAGATACACTAACACAGTTTCATGATCTAATAGTGCAACATCATATCTCAAAATACACCACAAAGGCCTCCATCATGTTCTACATGAAATAAATCTTGTATGGCTACTCAATATCATGAATAAAATCCACTTAGAATGAGATATGATAGGTGTGAGATCCAAAGTATAGTACTTGACATGTAATGGTGTCAATACACATGTGTCCCCCCTAAACACTAGGCTATTCCATCCTCCACATAGCTTGGGTGGCCATGTGAGATTATATATTTTGTACATGGGATACATAGTGTCTAATTTCACCTAGGACCCAACATGTATCCTAATCTCATTCCCTTGTACTACACTACGTCTTCATGTCTCTTGGATGTGTACTCCCACACAGTCATGTTTGTCAAAACGGTTTCCCTGTACATGTCCCTCATCCACCTGAAATAGTCTCACTACACATAGTGAATATATAGTAAACAATGTGTAGTCTCCGAAAGTCATATTCCTGAAATGATAAGAACACATGTAATGTGGACCTACACAATAAGTCATGTTATTGGTAATAATGAATAGTAATTCCCTACAAGGCTCTCATAACACTCTTCTTTCCTATTAAACCTATAAATATTGTTTGATGGTGTAATTTCTCAAACCTCTCTGGTCCATTCCTTTGTGAAAATGTGGGTCTAGAGGTGTTTTGGGAAATCAAGCTGACTTGGGTGTCGGTTTGGGTGGACCTTTAAGGAAAACTAAAGGGGTAATGGCCTTCGCACGGGAGGTGCACAGTCTATCAAACCGTGCGGCCAAACCGTGTGGGGTTGGTGTTGGAGGTAGTAGCCTTTACACAGGAGTCACACGGTTATGAAAAACCATGCGGCCTAACTGTGTGATGATTGTTGTCGAGGCAGAAGCTAACGCACGGTTAGCGCACGGTTTGTTAAACCGTGCGAACTAACTGTGTGGGTACTTAAAGTTAGATCCTAAAATTTTGGATCTGAAGTATTTTGTCTCTAAATGGTTTGTTTGAGCCCCTAAGCAGCCATAACCCAGGATTACTCTTCCTTGGAGGTAATGTACCCTCTCCCAAGCGTTTTGGAGGCAATATGGAGGCTCCTCTTCACAAATAAAAGTGGGTTTCTCAAGGCATGTGATCGTTCTTGTTGGGTTCATAGATCATCTTAGATATACTCCTCCTTTTCCCTCGGTTTCTTAAATCTATTCCCGTTATGGGTGGATCTTAGTATGTGTATGTCGAATATGTTGAGTATTGGTCTCGATCTTGCTAGGAGGAGAGATCTAATGTGGGGTTTCGGAGAATCGACCCGGGTTCCTTGAGTGTTCTTGACCGTTGTGGTTTACGTCAAAAACCATTGAGGTAGGGATCTTACCTTTTTCTCTCTCTTTTTTTTTATCATGTGGGTTTGGTATCCTCTTTTTTTCATGTGATATATTTGAAGTAATAAATAAAGATATTAATTGGTTAAAGACTGGGTTTGGGGAATTTTTTATGATATTGATGTTTTATTTCCATTATTGTTTATCCTTTGATTATGTTGTGAATTGAATAGGCTTATGCCTACTGAAAATCATGGACTTTGGGGGACTTTGATTGTGCAATTAAATATTTACCTATTTTTCTGGATTGTTTTGTGGATGGAACATAATTTAATGTGGAAATTGGTTAATCATGTAAAGTTGGCTGATTAAATGAATACCTGGTACCCTTGTATGATTACCCCGGTTAAACTAAATGAATGAATGAATTTTGTGGGTGCATGTTGGTGTTTAATTATGTTAAAGGATGTTTTATGGTTTGTTGTGGAATGGGTGAGCAGTAGGGCTGTGGTTTTCATGGTTGTGGGTTGGCATATTTGATATAGTTGTGATGGGTAGCAGAGCTACGGTAAATGGTATCAATGGAATGATGATGTGTTATGGGTATTGTTTCCAATGTGTTGTGGTTATGATGTTTGGCAGAAGGGCTACATGCATGGTACGTGCATAAGAATAAATGTGTAAGAGTTAACTAATTAATTTTGGGGCATGGTAGTTTATTAAATACGAAAAATAAATGGAATTGATTGGCTGATAAAAGAAAAGGGTATTTTGTTACTTGTGTTTTCACTAACATTATTTGTGGTTGGCAGGGATATGTTTTATGAACGATTGATCTAGATTGGTTGTTGTTAGTTTCTCAATTGTTAAGGAACTTACAAACTAAAACTATGGAAACATGAAAAGCTTATTGTGGTTTGGGGTTGTTTATTGTGTGCATATTTTCGAGGATGTAGTGCCAAGGCATGTGCTAAAATATTTTGTGTAGAAGCCTTAGTATTAGATGAGTGGTTGATATAATTATATAAATCTATACTTTTTATGTTTCTTTACGCACCCCACCCATGTTGAACACTACATTTCGAACACCTGTGGGATGGGGGGGTGAGATTCTCAAACATCTAAAGTATGGCTGGTTACTATTCTTCCAAGTGCTCCCTCCTCCAGGTTCTATAGCCCAAGATCATTCGGATAGGTTATGAAATATGATTCCCAAGAGTCTTTGGGATGAGGATGTGATGTGTTCCTAGGTGTCTTCGGGATGAGATGAGATGTGGTACCTAGGTGTCTTCAAGATTAGATGTGGTTATAGCCGAGGATTCAGTGCCGGCGGGATACTATGATAGCTGAGGATTGAGTGCCGGCGGGATACTATGAGCTTCATATGGCCAGGTTTCTGCACTAGCTCAGGAAGAGGGGGAAGCATCAGAGCATTAGACGTGAGGGATTGAGCAGTAATCAGTGGGAAAGTGGTGCAGGGTACCAATACTTTGATAATATTACTATACTACTCCATTGGCATGCGATATTTGGCAATTGTGGCTTGTAACGTTGGGTGGCCAGATTCCTTGTAAGGCTTTCGTTCCTTCTATTTTCTCATGGGTCATTAGGATGTCTCCCCACCTGTGCACGAGAGCTTTAGGTTTTACTACTGAGTATACTTGTATGCTCACCCTACGTTTACATTCATGTTTTCAGAAGGACTTCAGGGATCGTGCGGGACTTTGCAAGTTGGGCGTTGGAGTTTGCTGGTTGCAGTTTTTGCTTTCTTTTTTTGGTATTGTACTTTGGAGATTTTCTTGTACCAGTACATTTGTTTTAGTATTGTATAAAACATGCATATGTGTTTGGTTTTGGGTTTATTTTCATTTAGTTGTCCCTTTTTCTATTGGTATTTGACTCATCATTTTTCCCGATCATAAATAATAAAAAGGGTAATGCCTCCCATATTTTTGGAAAATCATACCCTTGGTGCTAGTCGCCACTCTGGGGCCTACTGGAGGTGGGACTCGGGGGTCACTATCTCCCTTTAACCATTCCCAGCTTAAGAGGGGCATCTTTGGTCGGAGGGGGTCGTGACAGAATGGTATCAGAGGCTGATGGTTGAGAGATAGGATGGAGTCTGAAGTTAGGCACAATAAGGATTTCATGGGATGGTAGGGAAATAGTGTTGGATGATATTGTTGTGTGACATAGGCCCGGAAAGACCGGCTAGGACACAGGATTTTAGGGCCCCCGTGATCTGATGCAATGACTCTGAGCTTACCGAATGACCAAGTAATACTACATTGATTGTAGGTCAGAGACCCTAAGAAAGGTACATTCGTCATCATGATTTGTGTTTTACTTGATTTGGGTGTTCTAGGAAAGAAATCAAAATAAAATGATAAAATGAATCCTTGATAAATTTTCCCTTTCTACTTGGGCTTAAGTGTTCTTGGTTTACCATGCAGCTATGACACCTAGACATCATCCCTGGGTGACTGGGGCAGTCAAGGCCTAGTAGATTCAGACGGTCGATTAGCTGAGGATTGACTGAGAGGAGGAAGACGACTTGTGGCGGTGCACATTTCGTTCTTTCCAGCAATAGAAGCAGAAACCCTATCAAGGCCAAGGATCGAGAGAGATGTTTTCAGTTTTACATAAATTCTCTTGTTTAAGTTTTTTTAAAATTTCAGAGCATCACAATCCTTTATTGAAACTCATTATCTCCCATTCTTTGGGCATGTACCTTGTTTTTCATGAGTCTATAATGCTCTGTTGTTTCCCATCTTTCCTTTAAATGTGCGTGAAGGGTCCTAACTTGTGGGGAGAGGAGGACCTAATCCCTAATCAAGACGCACTAATGAGGATGTGATTAAACCCATACGGGTGAGTCAGTGTTGACCAAAGCGGATAATATCTTGACATGGGAGAATGAATTCCCCAATCCATGTTTTGGGGTAGCATGTTGCTTGTTTTGTGTGGTGTTGGGGGTAGTGTGTTATGAAAAATCATAAATTATGGGGGGTGGGAGAACCTAATCCTTAATCGAGACGCATTAACGTGGATGCGATTAAACCCATGCAGGAGAGTCAGTGCCGCCTAAAGTGGATAATATCTCAACAGGGGGGAAAAAATTCCATGACTAATATAATTAGGATAGTGGTT
Source organism: Viscum album (assembly GCA_963277665.1). Classification (NCBI taxonomy): domain Eukaryota; kingdom Viridiplantae; phylum Streptophyta; class Magnoliopsida; order Santalales; family Viscaceae; genus Viscum; species Viscum album. Next base: position 935,683,132 of record OY728164.1, on the reverse strand, counting down.
GGTTTCAGTTATAGCGAGAGCTCTGAGAGGTTTATTGAGGGGTGGTTGTTCGGACCTTTCCCCTTTTTATGGGTTAGTTTTTAATTCTCGAGGATGAGATTGTTTTGAGAGGTATCTGATGTAATGTCCTGGACCTCTCTATTCCATTACTTGGTGAAAATGTTGGTCTAGAGGTGTTTCGGGAAATCAATAAGACATGGGGGTGCGTTTGGGTGGACCTTTAAGGAAAACTAAAGGGGCAATGGCCTTCGCACAGGAGGCGCACAGTTTGTCAAACCGTGCGGCCAAACCGTGCGAGGTTGGTGTTGGAGGCAGTAGCCTTCGCACGGGAGGCACACAGTTAGGACAAACCATGTGACCTAACCATGCAAGGATTGTTGTCGTGGCAGAAGCTAACACACGGTTAGATCACGATTTGGTAAACCGTGCGAACTAACCATGCGGGCACTTAAAGTTAGATCCTAAAATATCGAATATGTACTCTTTTTCCTCTAAATGGTTCGTTTAAGCCCCTAAGCAGCCATAACCTGGGATTACTCTTCCTTGGAGGTAAGAGACGCTCTCCCAAGCAGTTTGGAGGCGATCCGGAGGCTCCTCTTCGCAAATCAAAGTCGGTTTCACACGGTATGTGATTATTCTTGTTGGGTTCTTAGATCTTCTTAGATCTACTCCTCCTCTTCCCTCGGTTTCTTAAATCTATGCACATTATGGGTAGATCTATGTGTGTAGATGTCGAATATGATGAGTCTTGGTCTGGATCATTTTAGGAGGAGAGATCTAATGCAGGGTTTCAGAGCATTGACCCGGGCTCCTTGAGCGTTCCTTGACCGATGTGGTTTCCGTCAAAAACCATTGAGGTAGGGATCTTACCTTCGTCTCTCTCTCTTTTGTGCATCATGTGGGGTGGGTATCCTCTTGTTTTCGTGAGATACAGGTGAAAAAATAAATAAAGATAGTAACTAGTTAAAGAATGGGTTTGGGGAATTTTTGTTGATATTGTTATTTTATTTCCATCAAGGTTTATCCTTTGATTAAGTTGTGAATTGATTAGGCTTATTCCTACTGAAAATCACGATCTTTTGGGGCCTTTTCTTGCACAATTAAATATTTCCCTATTTTTATGGATTTTTTGTGGATGGAACATCATTGAATGTGTATATTGGTTAATCATGTAATGTTGGCTGATTAAATGAATACCTGGAACCCTTGTATGATCACCCTGGTTAAACTAAATGAAAGAATGAATTTTGTGGGTTCTAGTAGGGGTTTAATTATGTGAAGGGGTGTTTTGTGGGTGATTTTTGAATGGGTGAGCAGTGGGGCTGCGGTTGGCTTGGTTGTGGGTTGGCATGTATGATATGGTTATGATGGGTAGTAGAGCTGTGGTAAATGGTATCAAAGGAATGATGATGTGGTCTGAGTATTGTTTCCAATGTGTTGTGGTTAAGGTGTTTGGCAGCAGGGCGGCAGGGATGGGTTGTGCATATGAATTAAAGTGTAAGAGTTAACTAATGAATTGTGGGGCATGGTGGTTGATTAGATACAAAAAATCAATGGAATTGATTGGCTGATAAAGGAAAAGGGTATTGTGTTTCTTGTGTTTTCTCTAACATTATTTGTGGTTGGTAGGGATATGTTTTACGAATGATTGATCTGGTTTGGTTGTTGTTAGATTCTTAGTAGTTAAATAAATGATAACCTAAAACTATTGAAACACAAAAATCTTAATGGTGTTTGGGGTTGTTTATTGTGTACATACTTTCGAGGTAGCAGTGTTGAGGCATGTACTCTGATCTTTTGTGTAGAAGCCTTAGGATGGGTTGAGTGGTTGATATAATTATATAAATCTGAACTTTTTATGTTTCTTTATATACCCCACCCATGTTGATCCCCACGTTCTGAACACCCATGGGACAGGGGTTGAGATTCTCAAACATCTAAAGGATGGCTGGTTACTGTTCATCTTTGTGCTCCGTCTTCCAGGTTCTATAGCCCAAGATCCTTCAGGCAGGTTAAGACAGATGTTTCCCAAGAGTTTTCAGGATGAGGATGTGATGTGTTCCCAAGTGTCTTCGGGATGAGATGAGATGTGGTTCCCAAGTGTATTCGTGATGAGATGTGGTTATAGCCGAGGATTGAGTGCCGACGTGATACTATGAGCTTCGTATGGCCCGGTTGAGGGACTAGCTCGAGCATCGTATGGCTAGGTTGCGGAACTAGCTCTGGAAGAGGGGGAAGCATCAGAGCATTAGGCATGAGGGCTTGAGCAGTAATCAGTGGGAAGGTGGTGCAGGGTACCCATAGTTTGATAATATTACTATACTACTCTATTGACTTGCGATATTTGGTGAGTGTGTCTTGTAAGGTTGGGTGGAAAGATTCCTTGATAGGATTTGGTTCCTTCTATTTTTTCATGGGGCATTATAATGTCTCCCCACATGTGCATGAGAGCTTTAGGTTTTCCTAGAGAGTATACTTGTATGCTCACCCTACATTTACATTCAGGTTTTCAGGAGGACTTCAGGGACCGTGCAGTACCTTGCTAGTTGGGCGCTGGAGTTTACTGGTTGCAGCTTTTGCTTTCTTTTTTGGTATCATACTTTGGATCTTTTCTTGTACTGGTACATTTGTTTCAGTATTGTATAAAACAAGCATAAGGGTTTGGTTTTGGGTTTATTATCATTTACCTATCCCTTTTTCTGTTGGTATTTGACTCATCCTTTTTCCCGATCTTAAATAATAAACAGGGTAATGCCTCCCATATTTGTGAAAACTCATACCCTTGGTGCTAGTAGCCACTCCGGGGCCTACTGGAGGCAGGACTCAGGGGTCATTATCTCCCTTTCACCATTTCCAGTTTAAGAGGGGCATCTTTGCTGGGAGGGGGTCGTGACAGATGGGGTCCTTAATAGTATTATTGGGGATATAAAACCATAAAATTTTGAATCAAAGGGGTATTGGGACTTAAAACTAAAATTAACCTACCTCTTGGTCAAACAAAAAATCTTTGGGGTTATATCCATAATATGAAGAAACAACACCATGACCCAAGAGTGATCACAATAAAGAATCGATATCAACAACAACTCATCTCCAAAGATTCAACCCAGTTCATCCATTTCTATAAAGGGGGAGAGCGCTTTCATCCTATATTATATGAACACACAAATGAGGTGGATATTTTTTGAATTTTTACTAAATCAAAAACCACCATTTAACACATCAACGAAAAACTCAGCTTGCTGAACACTGAGGGCTGAAACAACATATGTCACACCTAGGAAAACACCCCACTCAGAACTCAACCACAGTCCCAAATATCACATCTGGGCCTCACTCATGATTTATTTCACCTTTACAATGAAACTATGTACAAGTAATAAAATATATCTAAATTGTTAATATCCTCATATAGACAATCTCTCATTCAAAAAATTCTCATAAAATCAATTCCTAGATTCTAAAACATTCTCAGAAACATTCCAAATTCCAACTAGTCAAAACAAGAGTCTCTACACCCTCCCCTCCTCAAATATTACCATCCCCGAAAAGTGAAATCCTAGAAACAAGAAGAGAAAATGAGCTCTATAATGGTTCTACTACACCAGTGACCTTAGCAGAGGGCTCATATGATGTCTACCAAAATGAACTCAAGGGAACAAAAAAAAGGACAAACCAAAACCAACAGGTAGCTCAAACCAGTTTCAAATCATTCAAAATTGATGGCATGTGTTTCTTGAACTATTACTATTTGAAAACACTAGTACTCTGGTTCAACTATGTTTATAGTTTATAAAAGTACACCTCCTTGCTAAATTGGTGTTATACTGACATTGCACAGATATTAACATCCTCCACTATATGACTTACACCATTCCAACATATAAAACCACCTTGAACATAAATTTTAAAGGAACTCTTCCACCACACCCCGAAACAATCCCCATTGTGCAACACTTACATTCCCTCAATGCTTTAATAACATCTCAAAAATTAATCTTTGTTTGGGAATCATCCCTCTTCCTCATGAGTTCATATCTATGTTAAACAACACTACCATAAGTTTCTACTGATATCCTATATCACCCAAGGTAAGCCTCGAGAGATAAGTGGAAATAAAATTTTACCATTCAATGTTTCTAAGTATAATACTATAGATATTATCAAGGACACATAGAATACCTATAATTACCCTTGTAGTATCTAGGTCATAGGCCACATTGGCCTTCAGCAATACTCTCCCCCATACTCTATCTCCCTAAGCATAGAATGTACCACTTAGGATTAGTTGTTCTAATGTCATGAACTATGTACCCCTCTAATTTCTCTCCATTATCATCAGCTAGGTCCTCCATCTTGTATAACTTCATATGGAAAATTCTTCCTCTATCAAGGTTGTCCATCGACCTTCCGCCTCTTAAGAGCATGACAACTCAAAAAATATCACGTGAGAAGTCTCCATCTGTGAAAAGTTGTACACCACATATCCAAAATATGATTATATCACCTATAAAACTCCTCCTACACAATCCCACCTATTTATGAATTTTAATGGGTGTTTCTCTTGTTTCAAGATCATAAATACTACTATTTTCTAGCTAATATAGATCAATCTTCCCCATGATCAATAATTACATCCAAATTAGCTTGACCCTCCACCTGGAACCACTCTATCACTAGAGCACACACTCCCCCATCACATTAGGGAGAATTCATAAGGAGGCCAAACTGGATTAGATGTCACTATAGATTTCCTTCTTAAACATTCATGCTCTGAAAAAAGGATATCGAACCATATACAAGGAGAATCATGAAAGGTATGTCAACCTCACTAAGTACTCTACCATATACATGATTTTCATATAAATATATAGAAGATCATGGATATGCATCGATCTCAATTAGGTTGGATATAACTATTACCTTAATATCCTCTCAAACTACATCTTGGAGATCATCCCTTTATCCAGGGTATGTGTCACCAAACTCCACAATTACATTGTCAGTCCCTAGAGAATATTTGTGGCTAGTACCACCATATTATCAAGAGGTTTCCTTATAATGTGAAAAACAATTGTGACTACTTTAATCTAGTCATCAGTAGCTTGGGGTTTTGGATCCTCCCAATACCCGGGATGTCTCTTCCTATGGAACTCATGTTGTAAAAAATCATTCATGCATCCTTATCTTGAACTGATGGCCTAAATCGCTACTTTATGGGTGGTAGATTAATTGGAGGACCACTATGAGGTTCAATATCATCTGTAGTTTTATCATCATTATAATCTTTATGTGGAACCCTATTTGGATTTCATTGTGGAGGAATCAGGAAGTAAAATAAAAACATGAAAAAGTTAGAGATTATGTATGGAGAGATAACTAATGAAAGACATGGAATGCACAACCATTCATATATGTTTCATAATGAAAATTTTCCATGTGAAAATTTTCCTAACATACAGATTAAAAAATATGGTTATTGGAGTTTAGTGAATGGATACGTCAGCCACCACAAAAACACTGGATTCCCTTGATTTAAATTCAAACATGAAACATGTTAACCTAGTCACCATGTAACCAAATCCATGCTCATATCTAGAAAACCTCTTAAATCTTGTCCCATAGTGGAACCCACTTTGATACCACTCATACATAACCCAAACCACAATGTCCAAATCCACCACTCCATAAGACCCTCTCAAATAATCCTAGGGATAGTGTACAATGAAGATAAGAATATCATATAAATGGGATGCCTTATCATATGGTAATGACATTAATCCATATACATACATATACATGAAAAAGTGTTGAGATAAAATAACCAAAAATAAAACGCATGCATTCATCTATTCAACATCTAAGTCATTAAAAGTGAAAATAAGAAAAATAAAATCCCACCATTACTATAAATGTATTAAACCTACCCTGATGTATGGGACTACTATCAGATGAATGAACTATAACATTGCTCACTCAGGATATAGGAAACACTCAAGAATGTCTATCTCAGTTAGCTCCGCCTACTCTGGGTCCCCTTAGAATCTGTCGAATGGGCTATCATCTGATCAAGACACAATAGGTAGGTGGTAATTATCATGTAGTGGTGAGTATAACAATGCCTATTAAGTTCCCTAAATACCCAAAATAAAAGGGAGAAACTAAAAGGAAACAGTCCACTCATCCCAATATAGAGGCAATCCAAATGACAGTGAAACTCAATCATGGACAATCTTTGTCAATACATAACTTGTCGGCTCAATCATTGTGGCTTTTATATCATGATATGTGATGGTAACACAAGTAATCCAAGAATCACCATTATATACTCATTTAATAATCAATTTCTCATGAGGTTCCAACCTCATAGATAGAAAAATGGTTCTACCAATGGCTTGAAGGTATCACTCTTCTGAGAGTACACAATCCAAACTTCCAACCATCCTAGATGGAAAATCTGAGGATACCCTCCATGATGAACAACGTGTTCATTCATAATGGTCTATCTAAGAGAACATTCTCCAAATGGAACTGATCTAGGTCTAACTCTAGTGCCCATCACTAGAGATCCTATCACAACAAATATGCGCCTTGTGTAGGCTCGCAAGAACCTAGGTAGATTGTCCCACTCATTGCTTATGTACATAGATGAGGGATCACTATTTCAAACCATGCTCTATGTGTATCATCTATAATGTGGGAGTCAAGAGGAACATGCACCATACCGATATAATATAGACGAGGGAGTAAAAATGATATACCATCCCGCTACAGCTTATCGCATCCGTATGGTGTGGACCGCAAATCACTACACTAAGGGAGAACAACCTTCATAACAGGTATCACCTATAGGAAGTGAAATATCACACTCCCCACAACTATTTTTCATTTCTGAGGGATATCCAACCCCCATGGAGTACCCACACCACACCACTACCCAATGACTGGGGACTATAAATTCTTTGACAGATGACCCACACCCTTGGTATTGCGGATTTACCACTCTACCTGTTTGATCACTATGGGGGACCCACAACCTAACACGATAGGGGATACTGAACTCGGTCTATAGTACCCTCACCCTAGAACGATAGAGAAGTATTTTTTCTTTCTGAACATCTTATATTAAGGAACTGCATCCAAATACAATGGAGGAGTACCATCCCAATAGAATTCAGAATCCAACAATAGAATGACAAGGGAGTACCTGCTCTTTTTAGATTATGAGTATGTTGGTATAATTCCCTGGTATGATAGGGTAGATTAATCTCTATCTTTATGAATGATACAGGGGACACTGTAACACCCCAAGATTTTATAGTGTGTTATTTCTTCAAAATAATTCAATAACTTTCACTACACGCAACACCAAGTTCAATCGCACCATGACTTACCAAACAAGCTGTTCAAAAGAGGTTATGAATAGTGTTAACTAAATTTTAAACTTTATATAATCCTTATAATTTTAGAATCCATATTATGAGTTTCTTAGACATAATGTAAGAACAAATTCATTTTCAGTATTTCACTTTTACCAAATTTTAATAGTGAACCCTTTTTAGATACTATATTTTAAACTTTTTGACTAAATGGGGACATCAAAAATTTAAAATGAAATATCCCAAGCTTCCACGGTACGCTAGCGTGTGTTGTACGCAACTTCGAGTTCTAACACACCGTAACCAATCAAACTAGCTGTTATGAATAGTAATACCTAATTTTTGAAGTTATATATATTTTATATTTTAAAATGGACTTCATTTTTGGATTCGGAATATCAAATTTAGCCTAAGGTGAAATTTTGGTACTTTTCGGATAACTTTCATATTTTGATGAATAGTGAAAATTACTAAATTTTAATTAAAAACAACGTTTTTAATCAAAATAATTAATAGTAATAAATTATGAATTTGAGTGGTTTTAAAGTATATTTAGAATATATTTTTACTATTTAATATAATGTTGGTCACTGGACATAATTTTACAATTAAACCGAACATAAACAAGTGTCAATCTTTTGATAGTTATTATCTCTTAAAAACACGCTTTTTGTTTTGACAGCGGGAATTAATTTTAAATTAATTTCTGCCACTTCTGTGTTTTGAATTTAGGAAAATGGATTCCATATTTGGAATCAGGATGTTCAAATTGTGTAAATAGGTAACTTTTATTTTTAGACATTTTGAATAATTACTGCGGTAAATATTTTAATTACCATGGTTAAGGGTAAATCCGGTAAATAAGGGTTAAAAAAATAATATTATAATAATACAAAATTACCCTAAAACGTGTCTTCACCCTATTGGTTGATACATGGTCGACCATGGGAATCTTTGTGTCAATTTTGGGACCCCATGGATCCACTTGTAAGTGATAATGACACTTTATATTAATTAAGTTAAAATGAATACAAAAATGACACAAGCATATATCTTTTAGCAAAACAATTGTTACATAGGGTTATATATGCTGGCTTTTAGATTATAAATATTTATTAGAAAGCTAAAAAGATTTCCTACATAATTATATTTTATTTATAATTTTTTGACATTAAATAATTTATTTTATTTATGACACAATGATGATGCAGTAATTACTAAAATAGTAAAAAATTAACATAATTGATATTATAAATACCCAAATAATTATAATATTAAACTTTTAATGAATTAAACAAATTTTCTAGGATAATATGATATATTAGGATTTATTTATTTGACTTTGTTCGAAGTAATCAATCTGCTATGAGTTTCAAAAAAATCAACTAGTGAATAGTGTCAAAATTGACATAAAAGAGTTCTTAAAACAAATATTATATTATTAATTGATATTAAATTCCTAAAAATCTAAGGTTCGGCCAAGAGACTTATATTATGATAGGTTAATCATTAATGGACCACTTGGGGGTCGCTTGGATGTATATAGTAAGTTTATTAACCATATTATATAAAAATACAAAGAGACATTGTAAAAGTGAAACTAATTAACTTAGAGTTAATACTTAAAAATAAGGTTAATATAAGTACCCAAACCTGTCTAAATTCTATTGGATGAGTTGTTTTCGACCTATCCCCACCTCATCCTTTGAATAGTCAACTTTGGAGCCTTTAGAAACCGAATATGAATTTATTATAAATTAATATTTCTAGCTTTTCCAAAGGTGCCCCTCACCCCTCTTATAAAAGGGCACTCCTCCTTCTCATTTCTTCACACCTCTAAAGCCTTTTGGTTCGGCCAAACTCTGCCCAAATACTCTCCCAACATCCCTCAATACAACCTAGAGGCCTTAGTTTGATCAGAAAGCCAACCTAAGGAGCCCTTTTGATCAAATCAAAAGGAAGAACCCGAAGAAGAGGTAATGATTTCACCACCCTTTTCTAAGTTCATTTCTTCTTCCACTTCTTCTTCCTTTGTTCTTAACATTCTGAAATAATAACTCCAGTATCTCACATATACTGTGATGTTATTATAAATATGGTACAATCATATTCAGTATTCTATCCACCCTTTGAATAACATGTCACCATACGTGCGTACGTACGGCTTACCGTCTCCACGTCGTGGTGTAATTGTTATTCAATATAATATTATTTGGATGGGTATAATAATGATGTGTAACTCATGTAAATAATAAATATAACATGTTAATGATTCTGTATATATGATATACCATCCATTTATATATTATTTTAATATCAAAAGAATGATATTGTCGCTCGTGCGTACGTACGGACTACCGTCTCCACGAACGCGATGAGATTCATTCTCCATCATATCCATTCAAGTCTTATTCTCATTTTGGGGTTAAAAATAATGTTAATATCATTATGATTATGAATAAGATATAATCTATCCATTACAAACATGTCTTACATAACAAAACATACAAAAGAAAACAAGAAAGTTCACACCCGAAACAACGATAATACTAAGATATTATTATCAAATCAATGTTAAAAGATCATATATGATATCATATTAATATATATGATTCTTGTATAATTTAATAACAACTATTTCACCATTATACAGGAGGTTAACCTACCCCAACCAAGGAAAAGTACAAGGTAAGGGTTATTTCACAATCTCTTCATTATCCGAGGTTGTTTATACGTAATAATCTACTGGGATATCTTTATCATCCACATCCATGTTTCTTAAAAATGTATTTCAAAACATTTTTTATGGGTTAAAGTCATTTATACCCTTGTTTGAATTTTTATAAGAGGTTTATAAAGGAATCTTTCCGTCGTTTTCAAAACAAGGTCCTTTTTAACCTTTTCGACAGAATTGAGGTAAGAATGTTTTTTTTATCTTATACGGCGGGTGCGGTTATTTTACGCCGTTATAAAATCTTCAAAGCTTTCCTTACAAGCTTATAAGAATATTTTCAAAGAAAATGTTTTATTTTATATGGATCTTAAATGATTTCAAAATAAAAGGAAATATTTCTTTAAAAAGAATTTTGATTTCATCTATGTCAACATCCTTTGATGGATTTTAAGATTATTTGAAGTTGATTTATTATGATACAAAACTTCTATATTGTATTGAAGGTTTTGTGATATGTTTGACTGTGGATGTGATATTTTTATACCATTCATAGTTTATTGTGAAAGTATTGACATTTCGTATGCTAGTTTTAATACGAATGTTTATGTTATGTTTAAACCTTTTCATATGGGAATGCATTGGACTTAATAAGTGACGGGTGGAGCCCGCTATAGCTCCTCGATGCATCGGTAGGTCTCATGAGACAAACTAGTGTCTTGGCACAAGGCCTTGACAAAATCTTATTTGTAGTCTTGGCACGAGGCCTTGGCTATGTGGTTATGATAGTCTGGCATTATGCATTCCAACATTATGAAAGTGGTTATTGATTTTTGCATGTGATTATTCGATTAGTAGAATATACATGTGAATAAGTAAATGGCATTATTTCATTTTACTTTTGCCATACCATGTTGAAGTTCAATTTTAAAAGGCTTTTGTTTTAGTAATGCATTGCCTTAAATGTTTATTCTTATTTATGAAAGTTTCCGCTATATTGTTATCCTTACTGGGCATTTGAGCTCACCCCTTTTCTATGTTTTATTTTTCCCAGGATGTGAAGAAGTAAATTATGAATGACCTGCAGGGATATTATGAGGGGATAGTAGTGTGGATTATGGAGACATTATGTTGTTGTAGTAGTTTTTCATTTTACGATGTAATGTAAAACTTATGAATATATCTAGTGTTTCCAAGGCTACTAAACCAATCGGTCTTTCGAGATTTGATCTTTCTTGTGATCATGCCAATGTTATGTAATAATGCACCGACTCTAGGCAACTAGGGTCGGGGCGTTACAGTTGGTATTAGAGGAAGTTTAGTACAAACCTTGGAAACTAGATTTAGGTAAACTCTGATTAGAGCACGTAGACCTAAGATGAACTTTGAGGATTAGTATAGAATAACTTCCTAGAATTTTGGTATTGTAGAGATTTTGTGAGTTTTCCGAGCAATACATCCCTGTCTGGATATGAGCAGGTAGAGGCGGCTCTGGCACAGATGTACCTTGGGGTAAAACCCGAAAACACCGCTTTGAGCTAGACTCGAACGGGAACTGGTGCACGACAACGGGCCTTGCTGCACTCTTGGTTACGACACTCCCGGGGGATATGCTTAGGATAACTCTCATTTTCTTTACAAATCATTATGAAGGGTTTATGAGTATATACTTCCTCAAAGAAAACATTTTTATGATTATGGATTATATCCATAAATAGTTCAATTTATGTTAAGTGTTTTATAAGTATGGGATTATGTATTTTGATTCATAAACTGATCTAGTTTATGCCATTGTTTAGAAATGGCGCCCAGTAGAAGGAATGAGAACTCCAGAAATGCACATGATCCAAAGAGAAGGAAGGATCATATCTTTCATGGTCTTAATCTAGAATTGATAAGAGAAATAGTCTCCCATGTATTATCATCATATGAAGAAATAATATCATGTGTTGATAAGATAAGTAAAGAGTTTACTGAGTCCTATGGCTTTGAAGGGAAGCAAGAGAAGAAAAGGATGGAAGAGAAAAAGATGGATAAAGGGAAGAGGGAAAAGAAGAATTTTCCAATATGTGGTAACTGTGGAAAGAAACACCCTGGAACTTGCCTGAAAGGAATGGGAGTTTGTTATAAGTGTGGAGGAAAAGGGCACAAAGTACGTGACTGCAAGGGTAAGAAAATGGTTTCAAATGTACAATGCTTCATTTGCAAGGAGTTTGGACACTACGCGAACCTATGTCCCAGTCATCAGACTATGCCGCAAATGATGCTATTGGATAATAATCAAGTTATGATACTACCACAGATGAAGAGGAATGATTAGAGTTCTTATGTTGATTATGTCAATTGAGTGTTGTATCAACAATGTATTTGTTATAATGATTATGGAGTATATAAGGATTGTACTGCAGTACTATTTCATTAAGGACTTGAGATTTTGTGGAAAAAAGAAAAGTGACTCAATAGCAGGATAAATTTTTGGAAAATATATGGTTGAGAGAAAGATAAACCATAATATGGTTCTGATACCGAGTTAGTGATTTTAGAATAATACATGATTGATTTGGATAAATTATATTGGATATTCTTGACTACCTTGGAACTGATTAATGATCTGTATATTCCATTATTGTTGGGGTTTAAAACATTTTTGGATTGATGAAGTATATCCATCATTCTATATGGAACAGGGGAGCGTGAATGTAATCAATAAGGAATATGGTAATTCAGGATGTTTCAGTGTATTAAAAGAATACAAGATGAAGGTATTCATATGCTATTATGGGGTAAAAAGGATCTACATTATTCTTACCTTCCTTATAAATGTTGGACTGTGAGTTTGGACAGAAGTATTTTGGATAGTTCTAGTTTGGATTATTTTGGATTGCCATAAAAGGACAACCCGGAGGTCGGGCGGCAACCCGTCGCGTCCGGCAAGGCTGCGAGACTTGAACCCGCAACCGAAGGGCGACAAGGGTGTATCACCTACCACTAGCCCACGAGATGTCTTGGATTAAATAATGTAGTTTTTTTTAAAAGATCTGGTAGATGAATTATAAATTAATTTATTTTGGAACCCTGTACGAATAGTATAAATAGAAATTTTTTTTTACGTTCTATTATCTTTTAGAGTGAAAGATGAGTTTGTGGTAGAAATTTATTAATGGATAAAACTCTAATTATAAATTAAGTATATCCCCTTATGATCTTAGCCAATCTCATAAATAAATTACTCAACATTAAGAAAAGCAACTTAGAACAAAAATGTTTTCCTAGATGGTACCTTAAATCATCACTAATTTATGGATTTGGGATTGTTGGCCTTTTCATAGCCATGTCCTCTACCACTCTCCATCAGATAATCGATGGTTAGATTTCTCCTCCATATCCATATTTTCTTATATGGAACCCTAGTATGTGTTATTTTCGGTAATCTTCATACTTTCCACTCTTTATTTTAAATAGAGGCCTCATTAATTCATTTTTCGATGTGGGATTTCAACTAAGATATTTCGAAACGTCAAAAATGTGTTATCCTAATACCCTATGTTTTGTTGAACCGATGGTATTTCAAATCATCATAGATTGATGAATTCAAGGACCTCAATTTCATACTTGTTTGTGATTGATGACCTCAATCACTACCTATAAATATTTACGTTTTTCCTCCAATTATATGTCTCTAAATTACCACCAATGTTCTCCGAATCGAGATCATAATTTGGTGGTGACCCTTTCATTTCTCTTTTCCTCATATTAAGACTAAATTTTAGTAACCCAATTTCCGATGTGGGTTTTCCCACAAATATATTTTCTATTTTCAACCTTTTATTTTTGAAGAACAATTTCAAATTGCGAGGACGCAATTTATTGAAGGAGGGGAGAATGTAACACCCCAAGATTTTATAGTGTGTTATTTCTTCAAAATAATTCAATAACTTTCACTACACGCAACACCAAGTTCAATCGCACCATGACTTACCAAACAAGCTGTTCAAAAGAGGTTATGAATAGTGTTAACTAAATTTTAAACTTTATATAATCCTTATAATTTTAGAATCCATATTATGAGTTTCTTAGACATAATGTAAGAACAAATTCATTTTCAGTATTTCACTTTTACCAAATTTTAATAGTGAACCCTTTTTAGATACTATATTTTAATCTTTTTGACTAAATGGGGACATCAAAAATTTAAAATGAAATATCCCAAGCTTCCACGGTACGCTAGCGTGTGTTGTACGCAACTTCGAGTTCTAACTCACCGTAACCAATCAAACTAGCTGTTATGAATAGTAATACCTAATTTTTGAAGTTATATATATTTTATATTTTAAAATGGACATCATTTTTGGATTCGGAATATCAAATTTAGCCTAAGGTGAAATTTTGGTACTTTTCGGATAACTTTCATATTTTGATGAATAGTGAAAATTACTAAATTTTAATTAAAAACAACGTTTTTAATCAAAATAATTAATAGTAATAAATTATGAATTTGAGTGGTTTTAAAGTATATTTAGAATATATTTTTACTATTTAATATAATGTTGGTCACTGGACATAATTTTACAATTAAACCGAACATAAACAAGTGTCAATCTTTTGATAGTTATTATCTCTTAAAAACACGCTTTTTGTTTTGACAGCGGGAATTAATTTTAAATTAATTTCTGCCACTTCTGTGTTTTGAATTTAGGAAAATGGATTCCATATTTGGAATCAGGATGTTCAAATTGTGTAAATAGGTAACTTTTATTTTTAGACATTTTGAATAATTACTGCGGTAAATATTTTAATTACCATGGTTAAGGGTAAATCCGGTAAATAAGGGTTAAAAAAAATAATATTATAATAATACAAAATTACCCTAAAACGTGTCTTAACCCTATTGGTTGATACATGGTCGACCATGGGAATCTTTGTGTCAATTTTGGGACCACATGGATCCACTTGTAAGTGATAATGACACTTTATATTAATTAAGTTAAAATGAATACAAAAATGACACAAGAATATATCTTTTAGCAAAACAATTGTTACATAGGGTTATATATGCTGGATTTTAGATTATAAATATTCATTAGAAAGCTAAAAAGATTTCCTACATAATTATATTTTATTTATAATTTTTTGACATTAAATATGTTATTTTATTTATGACACAATGATGATGCAGTAATTACTAAAATAGTAAAAAATTAACATAATTGATATTCTAAATACCCAAATAATTATAATATTAAACTTTTAATGAATTAAACAAATTTTCTAGGATAATATGATATATTAGTATTGATTTATTTGACTTTGTTCGAAGTAATCAATCTGTTATGAGTTTCAAAAAAATCAACTAGTGAATAGTGTCAAAATTGACATAAAAGAGTTCTTAAAACAAATATTATATTATTAATTGATATTAAATTCCTAAAAATCTAAGGTTCGGCCAAGAGACTTATATTATGATAGGTTAATCATTAATGGACCACTTGGGGGTCGCTTGGATGTATATAGTAAGTTTATTAACCATATTATATAAAAATACAAAGAGACATTGTAAAAGTGAAACTAATTAACTTAGAGTTAATACTTAAAGATAAGGTTAATATAAGTACCCAAACCTGTCTAAATTCTATTGGATGAGTTGTTTTCGACCTATACCCACCTCATCCTTTGAATAGTCAACTTTGGAGCCTTTAGAAACCGAATATGAATTTATTATAAATTAATATTTCTAGCTTTTCCAAAGGTGCCCCTCACCCCTCTTATAAAAGGGCACTCCTCCTTCTCATTTCTTCACACCTCTAAAGCCTTTTGGTTCGGCCAAACTCTGCCCAAATACTCTCCCAACATCCCTCAATACAACCTAGAGGCCTTAGTTTGATCAGAAAGCCAACCTAAGGAGCCCTTTTGATCAAATCAAAAGGAAGAACCCGAAGAAGAGGTAATGATTTCACCACCCTTTTCTAAGTTCATTTCTTCTTCCACTTCTTCTTCCTTTGTTCTTACCATTCTGAAATAATAACTCCAGTATCTCACATATACTGTGATGTTATTATAAATATGGTACAATCATATTCAGTATTCTATCCACCCTTTGAATAACATGTCACCATACGTGCGTACGTACGGCTTACCGTCTCCACGTCGTGGTGTAATTGTTATTCAATATAATATTATTTGGATGGGTATAATAATGATGTGTAACTCATGTAAATAATAAATATAACATGTTAATGATTCTGTATATATGATATACCATCCATTTATATATTATTTTAATATCAAAAGAATGATATTGTCGCTCGTGCGTACGTACGGACTACCGTCTCCACGAACGCGATGAGATTCATTCTCCATCATATCCATTCAAGTCTTATTCTCATTTTGGGGTTAAAAATAATGTTAATATCATTCTGATTATGAATAAGATATAATCTATCCATTACAAACATGTCTTACGTAACAAAACATACAAAAGAAAACAAGAAAGTTCACACCCGAAACAACGATAATACTAAGATATTATTATCAAATCAATGTTAAAAGATCATATATGATATCATATTAATATATATGATTCTTGTATAATTTAATAACAACTATTTCACCATTATACAGGAGGTTAACCTACCCCAACCAAGGAAAAGTACAAGGTAAGGGTTATTTCACAATCTCTTCATTATCCGAGGTTGTTTATACGTAATAATCTACTGGGATATCTTTATCATCCACATCCATGTTTCTTAAAAATGTATTTCAAAACATTTTTTATGGGTTAAAGTCATTTATACCCTTGTTTGAATTTTTATAAGAGTTTTATAAAGGAATCTTTCCGTCGTTTTCAAAACAAGGTCCTTTTTAACCTTTTCGACAGAATTGAGGTAAGAATGTTTTTTTTAACTTATACGGCGGGTGCGGTTATTTTACGCCGTTATAAAATCTTCAAAGCTTTCCTTACAAGCTTATAAGAATATTTTCAAAGAAAATGTTTTATTTTATATGGATCTTAAATGATTTCAAAATAAAAGGAAATATTTCTTTAAAAATAATTTTGATTTCATCTATGTCAACATCCTTTGATGGATTTTAAGATTATTTGAAGTTGATTTATTATGATACAAAACTTCTATATTGTATTGAAGGTTTTGTGATATGTTTGACTGTGGATGTGCTATTTTTATACCATTCATAGTTTATTGTGAAAGTATTGACATTTCGTATGCTAGTTTTAATACGAATATTTATGTTATGTTTAAACCTTTTCATATGGGAATGCATTGGACTTAATAAGTGACGGGTGGAGCCCGCTATAGCTCCTCGATGCATCGGTAGGTCTCATTAGACAAACTAGTGTCTTGGAACAAGGCCTTGACAAAATCTTATTTGTAGTCTTGGCACGAGGCCTTGGCTATGTGGTTATGATAGTCTGGCATTATGCATTCCAACATTATGAAAGTGGTTATTGATTTTTGCATGTGATTATTCGATTAGTAGAATATCCATGTGAATAAGTAAATGGAATTATTTCATTTTACTTTTGCCATACCATGTTGAAGTTCAATTTTAAAAGGCTTTTGTTTTAGTAATGCATTGCCTTAAATGATTATTCTTATTTATGAAAGTTTCCGCTATATTTCTATCCTTACTGGGCATTTGAGCTCACCCCTTTTCTATGTTTTATTTTTCCCAGGATGTGAAGAAGTAAATTATGAATGACCTGCAGGGATATTATGAGGGGATAGTAGTGTGGATTATGGAGACATTATGTTGTTGTAGTAGTTTTTAATTTTACGATGTAATGTAAAACTTATGAATATATCTAGTGTTTCCAAGGCTACTAAACCAATCGGTCTTTCGAGATTTGATCTTTCTTGTGATCATGCCAATGTTATGTAATAATGCACCGACTCTAGGCAACTAGGTTCGGGGCGTTACAGACACACACCCTTAACTAATATATGATTACTGACCCCAAGACAACTATTTGTTGGGTAGTGGACCCACACCCACTACAGAACAGTTCCATATCAAACGATCAAAGAGGTTAGGGAAAGGTATACCCAGGTAGATCAGGGGAGTACCCGTCCCAACATCTATCCCTAATAAACAATATAGATCACCCACATTGGTCTTGCGGTAGTCGATGGAGTGTCGCAATAATCAAAACTCACATTGAAATACTGCCATAGGAAGGAGACTAACACCCTACTACGATATGGGATCACCACTCTAACAGCTTAATATTATATGTGGGATCTCTTCCTAAAATGAACAGAAAGGGTATAGACCTAGAAATATCTCAATTAATCTTCCCTACCCACTCTAAAAAAGAATTACTAACATAGTGACATGATCTAATAAAAAATTATCGATTTTCATTATTTACCACGGAGGACACCATCATGTTCGATGCCGAAAAATACATATTATAGGGTACTTGCAAGCATGATTATGAGGCTTGAAGAAGGATATATACTAGTATGAGGATCCTATGAATTGTACACAACATATAAAATGGTCCACATAGTGTGTTCGACCACCTGAACACCTAGTTGTGTCCTCTTCAGCATGAATTGGATGGACATGAGAGATTTTATGATGTGTACATGGGAACACGACATGTCATTCCTCACCTAGGACCCTAAATGTGTTCTCAGTATGTTCCCATGAACTAACCCCCATCAGGTCTCATGGTTTTGCACTCCCACATGACCATGTCCCCTGACATTGTTACCATGGACATATCCATTGTCCAAACAATATAGGATCACTAAATGACATGTACATATAGAATAAATCATATAGTCCCCAAAAATTATTTTGCATATACCAAAAGAACAAACAGTGAGTGACCATACACAACACACTATGTTATAGGAAATTTTGAATGGTAATTACCAGCTATTCTCCTAAAAATCATCAGTTTCCAAAAAACCCATAGGCTGATGCTTTAGGGTAATATCAATACTCTGAAGCCACTACACAAAGATCTTATAAATATCATCATCAAGATCATAGATCAATGGAACATTCACTCCATAGTTTCTCTTTAGTTCATCTGTCACTCCAAGGGGGGTTACATCTCTCTTCCATGGGTGCACAAGGAGTGGGGAGGGATATTGATTTAATTTTTATTAATTCAATAACCTATATTTAACACCCCAGTTACCCAAGCCCCCAACCGAACACCTATATCAAATAAATTTTGTGTTGTAACTACGGTAAAAACTATGTTATGAACTAAAATGATGTTTTAAATTTCTGATCTGAGACATTTCTACAGGGTTAATCTACATTTTCAAGTATAATGTATGTTAATGATAAAATATTTCTAATATTTTTATTATCATCACACTGAGGCTCTCCAGGCCTTGGAATTTCACGTCGACTCAACTCCTTACTTTAAAAATATTCTTAGAATCATTCCAAAGTCATACAAGACAAATATAGAGTTGAAAATTCACATTGGTGATTAGAAATATTTGAGAAACTCCAACAAGATATAGAGGTATTTGATTTTTTACAATACCAGTGTATTTTTAGTGTACTCATGGAGAAAGAACACTCCAGAAAAGGAAAATAACTTTATACTATAGTATCTGTAGTTAAAGTATATGTGATGAAGTATAAATATCTTTTTTATGACTCAATAGTTTAACATCTACAGTGAACTCCTGTAAAATATTTGTGAAGGAGTTTAAATATCTTATAATGAGACTCATGACTGTGAGTGACAATTCTGATGGTTGAAACACCATATTAATTACATTATATATCATTTTATGTGGAATGAAATGATTGAATTTTTTTTCTCTATATTAGTGATTTTAATTTTTTAGTATAATTTGTAATCCTTTTTGTGGAGATTAAGAATCATGAAAATGAACTATATTTGAAATGAAAGGGGATAAATGATTAACCACTACCCCACTCATCGATGTAACACTAATCTGAAATCTACAATTTGTATCAGATGAAAGGCAACATATTGAATATCCATTAATGTAATAATAATAGAGATAATTAATTCTATAAATATTATGGTGTTCCTAATTTTTTTAATAACTACCACATATTGTAGAACAAAATGTTTCCCTACATAATATCACGTGGTGTCGAACTATGAGTTATAGTGATTGTGGGATTTTAATCAATAATGAGAAAGATCATTTGACATTTTCAGATAAGTTGATTTTTGAAATGGAAGGAAAATCATATATATATCTCTTGATGTCACTGTTTGAGAGGTTTTATAAAAAAGTAAAGAGACTCCCATCTGCTTTAATGATTTAGGGAAAACTAAAGAGAGGTCATATGGGTAATATAGAAGTTGGGAACACCAAAAGTAAACTGTGGATAAATATATCTGATGATATAAAAATAGAATATGATTTTAGAATTAATTTCTAGATTACAATTGTAAATGAGAATGTTAGTATAATAAGTGTTTTTGATCATAAGGTGGATGACCCAACCATTTTTAAGAATATGATGAAAATAATTATAGATATATTTGATCCAAAGGCTTATATACTAGAATACTGAGAAGATTAATTAGTGGGTGGACTTCATAATATTCACATGTCATATTAAATGATGAAAACACCATATTTTAAGAAGAGATAAAAATATGTTTTTTATTTTTTTTTCCGTGATAAATGGAAATATTAATGTAATAGACTAACTATATTCAAGTGATTCTGATGATGATTAATTTGGGACAGTTTTTAGTTCTAGAGTGGAACAATTTACAAGGATTTATAACAAATTCAAATGTGTTAATGAAAATAATATTATAATATTCTAAAATTTGAATGGATGAAAATATTTTTCTTATATGGCTATCCAAAGATGAAATTTAATGTCATCAAGAAAGATGCAGAAAGACACTACTTCATGACAAAATATATGAAAAATCAAAAAAATAAAATAAGATAAACAAGAATAATTTTTAATCCAAAATAAAAGAAATAGATGAAGTATGAATTTGATGAATATTCATCATCAAGTAGAGATATAAAAGATGACTGATCTTCCAAAAAACATGTGAGTTTACTAAGAAATGATAAAAAACTAAAGACAAATTTAATGGGGAAGATAGTGAATGGTGACCTGATTTTGAATAGATATTAAAATATAATCTAGAATCCACAGTTTAAAAGAACATGGAAATAAATTAATATAAAATTAATATTATAAATCAGAATAAATATAGCATCATGAAATAAGATACACATATTATTGAGATAAGGTAATTTAAGACAGAAGTAGGTTAGCAAGTATGGAAACGAATAGGATTTGATGATAAATAACATTGAATTGAATACCATAATAACAATTAAATTTAACTCAATGAATGAAAAAATTATAATGATAGATATACATAAATATAATGTGAATTATCTGGAAGAAATACTTGCTGAGAAACATAATGAATTATCTAATACCCCAACTAGGTTCCTTTTTGCTCAAAGTGAGCTGAATAAGATGAATTAAGACATCACCAAATAATTTAAGTAAAAGGGTAAATCACATAAAAATTATTAGAAGAAGGGTCCATGGATAAAAATTTATTTTATAACTAATAAACCCTAATTAATATTTTTTATCTCTAATTGTGCAGGTTTGATATAGAAGTCAAAAATAGTTATAACCAATGAAATAAGTGAAGAAATATATTACATAAAGGAAGATAAAACTAATTAATCATGAAGATTTACTCCCTCGTATAAAGAAATAAAATAGAATAAAAATACTATAATTCTAGAAGGTCAAGGTTTATAGGAAACTTCGGTTGGTGTGGGTGTTTTTTTCATAATTCATATTATTGATGGTATAAAATGTCAATAACTGGAAAGAGGATTGAATCAAGGGGGTGCTATTAAAATAGATTATATCATATTATTATATTGAAAAGAATGTACCAATAAATCATATAAATAGTCAAAAGAAAACAAATTTGACTTCCTAGATGATTTTCATGGTAGATGTTGTTAAGAAGGTAACAATGAAGATGAATGAAGATTTTGATTACAGATTAAGACTCATCGCAATGTAAATGTGAGGAGAATTAAAAATGTGGGGAATTTTGTAATGAATAAATAATTATATGAAATGATCTTTGAAATTAAAAGGATCATGAAATAATGTTTATTTATCTTGCATAACTAACAATAAATGGATAAAAAAGTTGAAATTATCCGAAGAATATCAAGGAAAAAATAAAATATAGTGGTTAAGGATGAGAAATTTTATGTTAAATGTGGATTCATATACAAATTATGGCTTTAAAATTTTGTAGTGTTGATGGATTGATCAAACTATTCATGAAAAAAAATTCATGACAATCCTACCAGCAAAAGAAGAAAATGTGAAGAGGATGTGGAATGAAAAAACAATGATTTTAGTTCTGAAGAGAAAGAAACAAACACTAAATAAGTGTCAATATATTATCATAAATCAACCACATATTTTGAGATAAATAAGGGGAAAATAATCAAATAATATTCTAAACAATACGCTAGTTATGGAAGGGTTGAGGGGACACTCTCTTCCTCAATATGCCATCTAAACCATTTTCAATCCATTCATAATTAATTACTCATTTATATGTATTAACATGCATGTAATTGAAGGAATAGATGTGTTCATAATAAAGAACACTTGTTTCCATGATAATTAATAGTGTGTGTCCCTATAGGGGGAGAAATGCCAAATTTTGTGTATGATCATCACAATTTAACATCATCATTAATTATGTTAAACGACTTCTCATACTGGGGGATATGGATCAAGAGAAAATTGATATGTATTGGGAGTAATATTTTATGTAGTTTAGTAGTTTGCTGTTTTTTAATGATGTGGTTAAGATACCTTTTGAAAAAAAATTGCCAGATTATTCCTACAATTTTATGGTCAGACTGAAACTTAGAATAGAATCACATTAATCAATATTATTCAGATATATTTGATGATTTAATTAAATTGATCTTATATTCTATGCTGATTTATCCAATGTATTCTTATATTTGATAATCAAAATGTAATTTTTTTTTGAAAAAGTGTGATTTCATTCATCGTGGTCAGAAAAATTTGAAAATAGAGTTTTTAATATTGTATAAAGTTGATGTTTAATTGAGTTCACTTAAATAAATATTATATTTATTTTCAATAAAGTGGGTAATAAATAAAGATAAATTAAAACATTAATATTATTATTATTTTTGATATTGGAAAAAATTTAATGGGGGGATATTGTTGTGCCTAATGGGGGAGAGTATCATTTTTCCAATAAGGCATGAAATAATAGTGATAAACTAAGGATTTAAATATGGATTTTTCTACAGATTATTAAGTATCTCAAATTGTGATTATTTTTTAATTGTTATTAAATCTCAAAGTCATTTGTTAATGGTGTTGAAGAACGAACACATTGATTGAAATAATTAAGGGCTGTAAGGAAGAATAAGTGAAGTCCCTGAAAATATTTATTTTCATGTAGAAATATATATTGTTTATTGATGATTTCATATGTACATGTAAAATATATTAGGTATGATGTTTTGATGAATCATTTTAGACTGTTATAGTTTTTTTTCAAATTTTTATTACGGGAATTTTAGTAAACAATTTTATGGCCATATTCCAAAATAGGGCCCATCTCAAACCAGATGTGGGACCGAAGGGACATCATTAAGGGAAATAAGTCAACTTATCCATCCCATGGGAGTAGGGGTTTCATAGAGAATATTGTAAGTAGATATGTAATGTCTCTTACATATGGATAATCTTGGTGATCATATAACACCGATATAAGTGAACACAGGTGATGTGCAGAGGTAAAGCAGACTTGCCTACCTATATGTGTGTGTAGTGTGCCAATTTACTGACCCCAGTCAATGTTCAAGAGGTGGTGGGAATAGAATTTATTATAAATGAGTGTTATACAATGGAATAAATTGATATTGGATAAGAAATGTGTGGTAATTGTTCAATTTTATTTACAATATTTCGATATTAAATGATTGTTCAATTTGATGTGATCTGATGACCAAAACTACGACCACACTTTCTTCATACTCCTCATATTATCGATGGTTTTCTGCACATGAAATCTTCATCTAACATTGATCATAAATCTATCTATACACCACAATGATCATCATATTCTAGTATGGTTGATATCTCATGATAAAGAATATGAGATTTCATGCATGCAATTTTCATCTGGTATGCATCTATTTATTTGAATATGTTGATACTACTAAATGAAAAATAATGTTATAGGAGGTAATTTGAGTTTCCAAATATATATATGGGTGAAAATTTATAAAAAATTGCGGACTATCCAATAATTTTCATAAGAACATGTTTTTTTAATATAATAAGAGACACCACCTTTTTCAGTTTCATGTAAGTCTATGATGGAAACCTGAATTTGACTAATTAAAAAATCCCATGATCATAAAGAGTTTTAATTACATCCTAGACTCAAAATAAAAAAAGGTGACTAAGTTCATTACTTAATTAAGGATTGGTCGTGAGGCCTCACCTATAATAACTAATCTTACATCATGAGAGAGGGTGGTTGTCATTTTTCATTAATAAGATCTTGTTTCCCATAAAGAAATAGATCACTAAGAAACTCTTATTTCATATAGAGGATATTCATACTTATCACGGTCACATGAAGAATGTAATATCTCTTAAACCATCACACCTAGGTGATGATTCTATTTTTGGATCATCGTATACAGTTTACATTAAAAAGAGAAGAGCTTATTCTTTCTATACATATTGTAACATGAATATAAAATGTTCCTAGGTATTGAAAAGCATTCAAATGTTCCTGTCGGTATGAAAAAATAAAGAATAAATTTTTATTAATAATACTATATATAAAATACCCATACTGTTATTTATGAATAATTTGTTTGAGATGGTTCCATTCTCTATTGGATTAAGATGAATAAGTGAACTCTATGGTGCATCTATTCATTACAATGTGTGTGCTTGAATTAAATTGGTATATCCACATGCATGAAGTACATAAATTCATAATCAGTTTATAAAAATGGACACATAATAAATTTCTTTAGAGGAACATAAGAATAATAAGAATTAATAAATGATAATATACGAAATTTTACCAATTTAATGAGTCCATAAACTTTATCGCACATACATGATGTTCTCTTATGATAATTGATAATCAAAAAGGGAAACTACATTGAGTTGCACATGAATTTTCATGAATAAAATAACATTGAATAAATATTTTTCAAAACATACACTAATTAGATTAGGGTAAGGTTTTAATCAGAATGAAGAAAGAATAATTTCATTAGTATTTATAATCGGAGGATACTGATTAAACACATGTGATTTGAAATATTTGAGGAAAACAAGAAAGCTGTAAAGGTATACGAAGTATTAAACAATAAAACCCAATATAGTACACTCATATAATAAGATCAATCTGTTGAACAAAAAGGTATTTCAACTATAGAAACATTAGTAGAAGTATATGTGAAGTTGTATAAATATCATCATGTGTGAATCAAGGGTGTGAAGGTAAATGTTGACTCTGGTAACTCTAGTAGAAGCAGTATAACTATCCAATTGTCTGACTCAAGATTGTGATGGAAAGTGTAAAATCTAGTAACTCTATGTAAATTAGTATATAAATCCTTCTATTTGGACTCATGATTTTGAATAATGTGTAAAACTATATTGGTGAATGTAATTTATTGGTATAGTGGAGAATTTTTGTTAGGGGAATAACAATCATAGAAAGGAGTATGATCACATTTAGACCGAACCTCGTAAATCATTGTTTTTAGAGAATCCATTTGATTCACCATTTATGGTGATTCTAAGGGAAAATAAAATATTTTTTCAAGGCATTAACATTCTATTAAATTGGAATTGAAAATGAACAATTATTAAAATAAAAATGGATCAATAATTCATCCCTCCCTCTCTTAGTGATCTCTCATAAATATAAGATCTATAATATTTTCATTTAAATAGTTCTATAGAAGATTAATGGATTAATTATTTTATGATAATTAATTTTATTATTTTAATGATTGATTAATTACGTCAAATTAAAATTAAAATTAAATACATTATATGTTCACGCATTAGAAAATGAACGTATATGATTTCAAAGCATACAATGTAATAGTTTTTGAATTGGTTTTGATGTTTTATGAATTTTTCGGGAAAATATAATTTATACATTATGTGTTCAAAGTTTATATTTAAATTACATTACTATCTTGATTTTTTATATATTCAATTATGTGATTATTTTAGAATATGTGTATAATGTGATATTATCTTAAATATAATATTATTAAATGATTTAAATTCATAATAAACTATATATTCATCCATTTTAATGTTTTCTGGTGGATAATATCAATTGGGGTCAATGTATGGATCAATTTTACTTTTATATTGACATCTATTACACTTAAATAATAAAAATAATTGATATCTCATTAATCATCAAATGGGTCACTAGGGGTTAAATGTAACTCCACATTAAATTAAAATATTTTAATCTTGGAATAAAAATAATTTTACATTCATATTTCTTTATACGCAACCCCATGTTATGTTTACGGTAAACAGATCCCTATGTAATCTTGTGTTACATTCAATATGGAGTTTTGAATCTTTTTAATAAGAAAGCTATTTTAAATATAATTTTGAAATATTTATTAATATAAAATGGAAGAATAAAAACAAATGGAATTCGAAAGAAAAAAATTATCTTTGGATTATTTTTTGGTATTATTCTGAGAAGATTCATTTTTTAATGAATGGTGATAAATACAGTAATTTAGTTATAAATTATGTGTTCATTTAAAAATTTATTGATGTTAACTTATATTATAAATTGGTTTTAAAAGTTATAATAGGTCAATTATACATATATTAACCCAATTATGT
The DNA here is from genome assembly GCA_963277665.1 of Viscum album. Taxonomy (NCBI): domain Eukaryota; kingdom Viridiplantae; phylum Streptophyta; class Magnoliopsida; order Santalales; family Viscaceae; genus Viscum; species Viscum album. Next base: position 935,656,120 of record OY728164.1, on the reverse strand, counting down.
TCATTGGAATCATTTTTAAACTGTAATTGGATATAAAAACATATTGATCATATGAATAATTTTCCTTTAAAAACTTCCTTTTCGCCACGTCTAGGAGATTTGTATTGAAATTTATTTTCCCACTTCTATGATTTGAATTTTGAAAATTGTATATACAAGGTATCAAAAAGTATAATTATTTTTCTAATAATGTAAATTTAAATTTTTACCAAAAAGAATACTGAACATGATTAAAAATATTTACAGTGGTTAAGGTAAAATTAAGATTAACAAGGGAGTAAACATTAATCTTAAGGGCCAAAATGAAGAACACAATTGTCGAAAAGCCATGTTCATCTAATAGTCGACCATATCACCAATTTCTTAAACTATTATGGTTTATTTGGATAATATTCCATGAAATATTCATATATGATATGTTATGTAAGGAAAAAGGTAAAAAGGGAACCTTCCTTACCATTAACATTTATAAAGCATTGAGATCTGTGAAAACATGATATTTTAGGTTATACAAATTCTTTTGAAATATATATGGGCTAATTTTATCATATTAATTTATAATTAATATTTATTTATGAATTAGATACTTAAAAAAATAATGAAACACCAACACATTCAGTATTTAGATTAAAATCAACAAAAATAAATGATACTATAAATATTAAAAGTGATAAAAATTGAAGGAATTACTGTCAGTAATTATTTTTAGATGAATATATAATTTTTCAAATATATTACATTAATAAATTTTAATTTCAATATTTTTTTTGATATTTTCAAATAAAAATTAAATAAATATTGTAAAATTCACATCGATGAAATTTTATAATAAATTATATTTTATTAAATGATTTAAAACTATATAAATACTATATTTTACTATCTGATTTATAAGTGTTAATTAATCTTAAATATGTAATATTTATGGAAAAATTGATCTTTTATAATTAACCTACTAAACTATATTTTTTAAAAGTATTATAGGCATGGCCTGGGTTAAGTAGTGTTTTTGCGCATTACATGAACTTGTTTTAAAATTAATTTCTAACAAAAATGTGATTTTTTTTTGTAATTTATATATCATATTTATTTATATATTTCAGTTTATCAATATTATATAATAAATATATCTTTAATTTAGTCTTAATAGTTAAATTATATTTCATAGAGATCAAGTTTCTTTAATAATAACCAAAATAATTAATTTCAGGGAACTTAGATGTTAAGAAACCAAATTATAAAAATGAACTTACTTCTATGTGGTGGATATATTTATATACCATTTTCCCCTTAAAAAATAATTTTTTCATTTTTTATGGACATTTAGTAAAGCATACATCCCATTAATGTTAACATTTTTCTATTTACAAGAATTCCACTCATCGATTATATAAAGGTGGTCACTGATACCACTTCCTCACACTTGTCAAGCCCCATTAGAAAATAAAATATCAACCAAAATTGCTCCTAAAAATTATTAACTAAATTTTACAATCCTACAATTTGTAATAATTCCATACATAGAAGCCCTTTGGTTAAATTCCAAAGGAGTTACCCAAAGAATTGTTAATATCCTTCCAGAAGCTCATTATTTTTATTTCAATTATGCACCCCATAAACAATTAAAATTCCATGATTATATAACAAAACCAATTTCCTAAATATAATAGTACATTCTATTCTATTTTTTTACCTACACCCAAACAAACACCAATCTAATGGGTAACGAGCATACAGTTTATGTTAATGGAGAACTACCTCCACACGAAACATTGATTGTTCATTTTTTCCATTACCACATTTCATGGTTAAGAATTATGATGGATACTCTATTTATATATTTTATATATTTTATATTTTATTTATTTATTCTTTTTTAATTATTTCATGACACATACCCTTATACATTCCATTATCTTTACATACGATAACATCATTTGTGAAATTGTGGACTACCGCATCCTCAAAGCAACGTGATTCGTTAAAACTATACATAGAACATATAATGTATGGATTTAATTAAACATTTGTAATTTAAATTAAATATTAATTACATTCATTAAAATAGTTACATATTTTTAATGACAATACATCAATTTCTATGTTACCCTTTTCACTCACTAATAAGTCTTAACGTCGGTCATGGATGTGTGGACTACCACTATCTTGACACAATGTGACTAATTTTACATCAAAAGAATCCTATTTATATGTATATATGATTAAATTACATGATAATTATGATTTATTGATAATTATATAAATATATATTGTTTCTTACTTTCTTTCCAAAATGATCACCATGAAATGTGTATGTTACTCATGCATACGTACGGTATACCGTCTCCAAGATTGAAACATTGGTTAGTTTTTCATAACCATAAATCATTATTATATTTTTGTGTATAATTAAATTATAAATATGATAATTATTTCATGATTATTTTTTATAAATGATTATATAATGAACCCTTTTACCATATTTGATCTATGAAATACATTTTTGATACATAAACAGAATATGGTAAAAAGACAAGATGTGAAAATATTTTTTATGTTGGAGATTAAAACATTGTAATAATTTAGGTATAAGTAATAATAAAACATAAAAGTTTCTCAATATTGTAGTTAATTAAATAAGCTTTTTATCCAGAAATATAAAGACCCATGTGGCAAGAAAATCTCAAGGTAGTGGATTTCCTCTCAATTTAAATTCTATTTAGTCTTATTTTTTATTATGAACAAATTAATTTTTTTATGGTGTATATACTACCCTTTGTCAATTTATATACCGAATAAACTTATTTTCATGGTATTGTATGTTTCATTTTATTTTATTCCATCATTGGTATTATGATTAAAATGTTTCAAATTGGTATGGGACACTTTGGAATGATTAAATATTATTTCCCTCAAGAATTTTTTGATGATATTTTAATGGTACATCCGTTAATTAACCTCAAAAACCTTTGTTGTTACTTATGCTTCATTGGGTAAGTTAGGGATAAATCTATATACCTTATTCAATATTTAAATTTGGTGATAAGAAACACATTATATTAATGAAATTGATTATTCTATATATAAGTAATTATTTGGACTAGTACATACGGGAAGGACCTAGTTATAGATAACCCCTTGATGCATCTATATTCTCATGAGATGGATTAGTTCACCAAATCAAAATAGTTTAACCTATCATGAGAATATATCATGATGGAATAATTTATCATTTTGTAAATAAATGATGCCTAATATTAAATTATTTCATCCATTTTAGTTATCATTATTATCCGTGGGATTTTTTGTTAGAATATATATAGATACAGTTCATTTTTAGTTCATTTATTAAATGGCATGTATTTAAATTTCTTACATTGCCATATTGATTTGTCCTTATCTGGTTATTTGAATACAAAGTGTTATCATTTATTTACCATTCCAAATTTACTATTCTAATCATTCCATTATTTCTTCCATGTTACTTACCCTAACTGAGCATTTGAGCATACCCTAATTATTTATATTTTCCATAGTTTATGAAGAATAAATCGTTGAATAAGCAATCGAGGATGCATTTTATTTTTTTATTTTGTATTGTGTTTTTATTTTATATTTCTCAATGTATTATGGGTATCATGTATAAAATCAAAATTTCTAATAATGTTCAATTTATTGATCCTTTGGTATTTGATTCGTTATAATCATGCCAATGTAATAATATAATGCACTGGTCCAATGCTTATAGGGTCGGTGCGTTACATTAAAACAATTAGATAATTGTTAAAACTAAACCTTAACTTGTATAAATATTGTATTAGGAAGTGATATTGACTTATAATATACATATATTTTAAATGAATCAATTTGGTTCAACATGAAAAAGATTATTAATTTATATTAATTTAATACAATAACCTCCAAGGGCGCCCCTCTCATTTCTTATATAAAGACACCACCTCTCTACTCATCCTAAAACTTCTAGATCCACGTAGCTCATTCAATACATTCCTAATTCTCTTCATAGATTTAATCCCATCATTATTTATTTTAATGTATTATTAAAAAAACATCTATATAGTCCTTAATGGTATATCTAAAGGAGCTTATTCAAGGAAGTTGTATTCATCTTAACCGAGCATTTTAATTTTACATCTTCTTATACCACCTTAAATTACATTACAAGCATACAATATTATAACATCAGTATCAAATACATATATCGTTATAATGTTAATGTAATAACATTATTTATCTCTTTTTTCAATCAATATGTAATGATTGTATCGTGTGTTCATAGATGTGGACCACCACCACCACGAAGACACACAATTCATTTTCCCTCACTGCATCACATGGATGTTTATAATGATGGATTTAATAGATATATATGATATTTATTATATTATTATAGTTATGTAATGTTGAATTATTTTTTACCTTACATTTATTTTGTCCATTAAAAAATAGATTCATCACTCTAGGGTACATATAGACTACCATATCCATGAATAGTAAAAAATAACTATATATAACCATTATAAGAGATTATAAATATCTCTCAAATGATTATATATAATATTCATATCATGATTAAAATTATATAGATTCTAGAACCATGATCATGATGCTAGGACCAGAACTGCCAATGTGAAACTTAAATGAAAAATAAAATTGTGAACACCTGGAAACGGTTATTGTAATAAATAATTACTAATAAATGGGTATTAAAATATTATAACTGGTACATATATTATAATATAATTATTTATATGGTTATTATAGATAATATTAATAAATTTTAATTTATTATAATGTTGGTTAGAGTGAATTAATGAAATTCAAATGAGAAGTAAGTGTTTCTTGTCTCAATTTTATATTTGTGAGGCATATTCCATATTCAATACATGTCACATTCGCTTGGTGTATATACATAAAATGAATGTAGTTTATGAATATTTTCTTGAATATTATCCAGGATTATAAATAAATATAAATTTATATCTTTCATGTGTTTTTGATTCCGAGATTAACAATGTTGTAAGGGTTATCCATCTCAGCACTGTTTCATTGAGACATATATGATCTTATTTACCTATTTATGTTTATGAGGTGTATATATTTCATTTCTAAAATATTATATAATGAGTTTCTATATACTTGTGATATTTAATCTTTTATTTCAACTTATAATTTCATTGGGATAATGACTAGAAAGTTACTAATTCATTAAAGATTAATTATTTTATCTCACATTTAAATGTGATCATTTATAATTAATTTATTTTTTGGGATTTTTACACATTTACTCTTCTAGAAAATACATCTATTTTCTTCTCCAATTATTAATTATTATTATTTAACTTTTTCATTTCATTTTCCTATATTTTTTACTGAAATATAACTTAAAAAATTATTTAATGGAAACTAGAACTTATCACTCCATGTGGTTGGGAATATTTTTCTTCCATGTCCATATTTTCTAAAAATGTTTTGTAGAATGTAATTTTCAATGATCCAATGATTTTCGAACTCATATTTAACTAAATTTCATATTGTATAAATGTTTTAAAAATAATATTTTTTCTATTTATTTAATGAGACACATTTTGACTTTTTACTACTGTGTGAAAGAATGTTTTTTGAGTACGCAACATAAGCATATTTTCCCACCATCATGAAATTTAATTTTTTTTTTGAATTTTACCATTCAATATTCCATTGATATTTTAAAATAATATAAATTTACCAATATTCTTTAATTTTTTAAAAATATACCAAAATAAATGGGCATATTCTGTGTTTTTAATAACATTTTAATTATTGATATAATGTAATTTTCAATCTAATCCAATAGCCTTTTATGATTTTTATGATCTAATGGTGAAATTTTATTTGGATGGAATCTGTAGTATTATAATTTATAGTTTATAAGGATCTGAAATCTATCATGAGCCTTCTTTTCATTTCACTTGTCAATTAAGCCATAATGAATTATTTTGTGTCTACAATGAAGAAATATTAAAGAGACATGTTTTCATTTTCAGGTGTAAAAAATTGATGAAGTTGTAATGTTTTAATGTAATTGTGATATAAATATGGATTTATTATGAATATATAATGGTTTAATAATTTTAGGAATATAATTTTTCAGAATTGATAAATGTTAAATGGTAATAAATGATACACAGGAGGTTACCAAATCCAAAAAAGAGAGTTAATGGGAGGTTATTCCTTTCTTTGAGCATGTACACAGTTGGTTATCTCAAGACTAACATGTTAATAATGTTTTGTGGGTTTTTATGAAATATGATTTCAATGATTAGGATTATGAAACATTATATCCCACTATTTTAGAACACGATCACTTGCAAGTGATATGATCTCATGGAATATGTTCTTTGATTAATTTATGGTTCATGTGTTATGAACTCCAAAGCATTACTCCCTAACTCCGGATTACGATCTTTTAATCATTTTGTATGATTTTCTATTGTTTTTATCATGTTCTAATACACTTATTTTCATGTTATTCTAATAAGTGTTAATTTAATTTTACCACAAATTATTTCTCATAAATATAATGAATGCTCAATATTTATTATGTATTACAATCCCTAGGATGTGAAGAATGTTTTTATGTGTATTATTCCAAATAAAGGCTTTATATGTGTAGATCATAGAAGGATATGGTGTATATTTTTTTATGTAATATTTTTTTGTATCCATCTTACAAAAGATACTAAACAACTATGGTTTTGGAATGTATCGTAATGAAATTTAATGAGAATTACTCTAACATTATGTAATAGTTTTGTATGAAATTAATGGGTCACCTAACTAATTATTTATAGGGTAGTGATGTGATCTGATTCTTCTATAATGAAATAGACTTGTTCTATGAGTTTTTTGGATAGTCACATGCACTAGTCAGTATGTTTATCTGAATAGTTATTTAGTCTAGTTAACCTAATATGTTCAATGAGACCTTGTTAGATTATTATAATAACTCAATTGTTGAAACTAATCTAGGAGTTATCACTTATTATATTTCATGATGGATTTGTGATCATATTATCATTCTCTAGGTTGTCATCCCCATGAAATTTTATTCCTACATGTGACCCAACATTCAATTCATGTGTGGAAAGTAAGCAGACAGACTAATATAACTTCTTTTACCCCCATTGATTGGATTAGATTCATTAATGCTTTAATTTACATTTGGAGATTGGATGTTCTGTGAAAATGGGTCTAATTTATGTATTTTCACTTGATGTGTAGTTTCTAGGAAAATGGGTTAGCAAGAGAATGTTATGAATTTATGTAATATAAGGAACTAACATGTATGTGTTTTTTATTAGGGTACATCTATATTTTTATCGGAAATGTTATACTGAACACACAAACACACATTATATTATTTGTGGAGTGATAATTGTGTTAATCATGTAAATGTAATACATTAACATAAAAGTTATTTCAGGTGATGTATAGATACATTTAAGAGAACAGATTCATGTGTGGTTTTTTATGAGGTTTGAGTGTGGATTAGTTCACAAGAAAATATTTATATACACTTTGATACATAAATATATATATCTATATACATATATATATATCTAGAGATAAATACATATAAGTATTTTTATTAAAATGTATCTATAAATACATTATATATTATAATAACAATTATATATGTAAATATTCATTTGTAAATGAATTTGTACTATTATATAAATGTTAAAGAATTCTAAAGTGACGGGAAGAGATGTCACAAACAATATTTTAATCCAATATAATGTGATGAAGGCCAAGAGAAGGCTCATTTCAAATAACTATTCAATCCAACCGTATGGAGGCTACAAATGAAATATATTAAAGGGAATATAATCATCCCCATTATCAGTTAGGATATTTTTCATCTCATTTTACTCATTTAATGTGTTCTAAATCTTAACCCTCCAGTTAAGAAGCTTCTAAAGTTCTCAAATAGAATATATAATGGCGTAAATTGGGTAGGAGAGGCCTTATATGTAATTTAAAATCAATGATAAATCATACTACACCACTAAGAGTGGGAGACTCCTATAAGAGTATATTGAAAGGCCATTAAGAAATGCACTTATTTATTCATGATTTGGATTACCATCATTATAATATGCACTATAATAAAAACCCACTAAACCAAGGTTATCATTAATAATCACCCCGCACCATATAATAAAATTCCGATAGGTTTCATCAATGTTGAGTTTTTAACTTAGAATATGATTGGTTCAATGAACACAATATCTATAACTACCGCAACCATATTACTAGACATTTAGGATGTAAAAATGAGTTTTAAAAAGGTAATGGATAGTGAAATTATCACTAGATAGGTGTTTTGTATCATGTATCTAAGAAAGAACCATGACATTAATCAGCATCGGTGTTGTGATGTGTTTTATATAATTTAATTTGATATACTATATGGTGTCTAGTGATATTGTGGTTAACTTAAATAGTCTATCACCCCATAGTAATGACCACCTTGTGAACAATGCCTTCAGTTTAAGTGACACACTCCCCTTTTATCCATGAAACCTAGAAAATATTTAATGTGTTATGGGTGATGTTGATTCTCGGCTGCTTTCTTTGGGAAATAGAACTCAACAAACAATAGTCCTCATTAAAAATAGTTATTTTACTTTATCCAAATTCATGTGGCTTTAACAAATAGAATTGAATGATAGGAGAACTCCTCTACAATGAATTGTGTAGTCTATGGTATGTTCACTATGATGCTCACACAAAATAAAAGTCAATATAGGGCATGAAGGCTCCCTGACTAATTTTCCCACATATCATCACATTGTTCAGTATGTCAGAGAGAACTATAGTCTTTCACACTATGGGATCACATGCTTGATTGGGTAATGAAGTAGTGATCATCTTCATCAACAATATGGATGTTGTTAAAAGGGGTTATCTTCACCACTTTCATACCATTATTGGTTTTGTTTGGATGTCCCTTAACAATTTTAAAGCTAATGTCTAGTGTCTAAAAGAATGAGAAAGACAGAGGATTCCCCACCCAGTTATCTAAATGTATGTAAATATACACTATAAAAATGTATTGAAATACATTATTAAAATGTGAAAACATATATATTTTAATTTATGTTAATGTACATATATATGAATTTATTTAATAAATTATGTTATAAAATATACCTATAAAAAAATTGGATCCCTTTTTATAGTTAATTCACATCAATAAATAAATACATATTTATATATAGGTGTATATAAATGGGTGTATTTATTTATTTATTTATAAATAATATATATATATATATAAGTATTTATATGATGATATATAGAAACACATCTTATAAATAAAATATATTAATAAATCAAACAAATAAAATTAAAAATTACATAAAAATGTATAATGATATTTATAAACTATATTCATATGATTGCAGTGCCGTGTACATTTTGCATGAGGTTGGTGATCAATATCAACTCATTAAATTTTTATGTCCCACTTATAGGGACATGGAATGTGAATGGGTTTAACATTGAGGATTACATTCAGGCTCAATTGGGATTGGGTAAGGAAGACTAGTGATACAATAATGTGGGGGTTTCCATGAGACAAGGAGTTTCATTCTTCGGAAGGTAGGCACTAATAGAGGTGAGGTAGTGAGGAGATTCATCAGGAAGTATGAATGACTCTACAAGGAGTGTGAATGGGTGTAGGGGTGGTAAATGTTGGATTCGATATATCATTTTAATAATTATACCCAATCAATATTATTATTATTATTATTATTATATTTCAATGTTTCTATTTTCACAAATAATTTAACTATTTTTAATTTTATTAAGATTGAACATTCAATTAACTATTACATAAAAACAGTTCTCATCATAACCATGTTAGATTAAAATTCAATATCATAAATAAATTTATAGTTTTATATTATCTAATTAAACAATTAATAAATTTACAAGTAAAACAAATTGGGGTTTTAGGTGGTTATAATATAACTTATCTAATTAAATTAATAAACATATAAAATAATATGAAATTTGGATTTTTATATAGTTCTAATGAATCAAAATAATAACCAAAACTAAAGAATTTTTTGTTGTTAATTAAAGAAAATTTTTACCATGTAAAACTAGGGGTGGACGTGGATTTTCTTTCATCAGTTCTAAAAAGCATGAAAACCATACCACAATTTGTGGTTTGGTTTTTATATATAAAAAATGAAATAATTTAGTAGTTTGTTATGATTGGAGTGTAAAAATATAAACCATTAATTTATAGTATTGTGTGGTTTGGTTTGGATTGCAGATGAACCTATTTTTTGACAATATCATATATATATAATATTGTGGTTTATCCCTTTCTCTATAAATGGATCGTATCTCGGGATCCAAGTTTAACACTTGTATCCCATTTCTTGTGATGCTCATATGATTTCCTCCCTAGCGCCTGGTGGTTAGCATATTTCTCTCCCACATCGTGTTTCAGCCTTGTGTGTTTCCATTTCGGGTTCGATATAGATCTCTAGTGGATTTCACATAAAACACAATTATTATTCTATAACAATATAAACATTTGGTCCACCAATTTTTGGTCTCACTCATTTGATCTTCTCACTTAAGAAGGATCCACTTTGTTTTTGTGTCCTCATAGTTCTTAGGTTTGATATTGTTTTGACCCCCATATGTGGTTCTTTCTTGTTCCAGATTGGTTTTAAATCTCACCCAGAGTTGAGCATGAAGTAAGGTTTTTATTAGATTTCCTCTTTATAAAACACATTTTTCCTTGTAAAATATTGAAATATTTCTATATGTATTTCAAGATCTTGGTGATGAGATGACTTGTGATTCTGATACCAGATGAGACCAAATTTAATTTTATAAAAGTATTAAATATATTTTTGATTGCTCATGCACACCTTCTAAAAAAAGGGATACCTCATAAAAAGATGTTAAAATCTGAATTATGGGACCATAGTAAAGTCTATAACATGATGTTTATCCTAGGGGTGACCTAAAATGGGTCGGTGTTCGGAATTATGACTTCTCACTCCTTGGAAGTACGTTTATTGAGTTAATTAATTATTAAATTGATTAATTTATTCATTAAAATGTTGTGAAATTATCTACATGGTTACTCTATGGATAATTCTCCAGGGTTAGGTATATAAATTGTGAGTTAATTATAGATCACTTCCTTTATCAACCTATGGTGAATCTCATAATATGTGAAAGAAATGATGGATCGTGTCAGATTAGGACACAATGAATGCATTGACTTATTCTAATAATTGGAATGTTAATACATTGATGAAAAACAATCCAATCTCTAGGTAGCATTCATCAACTGGTCATTTACTCCCTTTTATATTTCATTATAGATCCATTTCTATTCTTTGATTTGTGAAACTTTTAGCCAACTAATTGTGTTATTGTAGAGAAATATAATTTTCATCATTTATATCCATGGATGCCCTTTTTCAATAATTGGACATGAAATCTTGGTTATTGATGTTTAAACTATTTTTTTTATCCTTTTATCCTTTTTTCTTCATAGTCTTAAAATATTGGACCTCCGAATACTAGTTCGACTTTTTTCTGTGGTACAAAGCCCAATCAGACCCCCAGATCGGCGACAGAATGACATACAAGGAGTGGATCAACAAAATAAGGAGAAATTTGGGATATTATTATGTAAGGGTGATTGTTTTGATATTTTGGGATCAATAAATCATGTGATTAATGAACGGTGTAATGGCGGATGTGTGATGAGACCTCGATGAACTACTATAGCCGATTTCATGAAAATGATGAAACATCTCGTATTTTTTCTTGTATTATTTTTGGATATAATATAGATTGATTTTGAGACAAATTGTTGAGAAGACATGTAATTCTAAGACACAGTGTGCCCAGAATAATTGTTTTAAAATTATTAAACCTTTTAATAGAATCGACACATTATTTTTTGGAAAAGTTGAATAACTCTTAAAAAGTTTCCCAAATCAAAAATATGAGGGAACCATTGAGCTCATAATGATAAATTTTCCCTATGAATGACTTAATTTTAGTTTTAATGTGAAATTTGAGAAAAATAAATCATGGGTCATAATTGGAATAAAATAATTTAATAAAATTTATTTTGTTGATGGAGTGGGTGTCAATCGTACACAAGAATATTAGAGATAATTTCCAGTGTTAGACACAAAACCATGGAATCCTTGGACAACCATTGGATATAGCTTTGATGATTCTCTCTCAAGATATTGCAATAGATCATGGATCAACAATTGACATACATCAGATTCAAAGTCCCTTTCCTATGAGAATGACATAATGACTATTCTTCATTAGTGGGCAATCCAGTTCAAGGTGGGGTTTGTTATCATGACTTGTTTTCCCCATTATAGATTCATATGAAAAACTCTATCTGATACATCAAAAGATTTATTGATGTATCTATCATATTTGTGGGATGGTTTTAAATTTGGGATTACCAGGAGTTATTTGTTTTTTTTTCTATCTCGAACTCCCTGACCATGATCATCATACATGAAATATTGGTAATTGATTTTAAATCCTTTGTTATTGTGATTTTCTCCATTTTTTATTCGTATTCTTCAAAATTTGAACCCCCATGGTTCTTGGCCCAACATTTTTGGGTGGTTACGAATTTGATTTGACACCCCCAGATTCATGTAAAATCAACAATCGATCCTAGATTTATGATGTTCAAGACCTGAAGAGCTTAGAGCTATGACTGTTTAGTTTTTATGGCAACATTTGAGGATTGGTGGTGTGGGAAAGTGGCCATCAGTGAGGCATCAGTGGCCAACAATTGCGTTGATAGAGAAGCAAGAAACATGTGATGCCAGTGGTAGCCACGTTAAATGAAGACAGAGACAGGGAAGTAGAGGTGGAGATGACGCATGATCAGAGGCAGTATTCCCAATGTGTCTGGTAGAAGTAGAAGTGGCGGCAATCCACATGGGATGAGGGCCATGTGGAGAGGGAATAGTGGAGTGGTCCATGTTGAGTAAGAAAATAAGACAGGGTTAGTCTCATTGGGATGGGTCAGGCATATAGGGAAAGGCCCAGATCTAGGTTGGATATAGGTCAGACTAGGGTATCCAGGAAGAACACGGCCACAATCGACTTTCACAGTCGATTGTGAGCCGTGGTAATTGAAGTTCCCAAAGGTGCATCGACTGCATGATTGACCCCGATGGTCAACCATTTAGGTCGACCGCGAGTGCAGTGGTCATCCGGTCGATCTGCACGATTTGTCAACTAATTGCGGGGGTAGGTCCACAAGCCCCGGAAGGCCAGTGGGAAGATTTGCTCGAACGATTGTTTCTCATATATGTAGCTTCCAATTAATGAGCAATATATGGAGTTGATATCCTAATGTTGATATGGTCATTTTTTAGACAAGTGGTGAGATTTCAGTTTTCATTAGAATAGGTTGAGAGTAATCCTTATATCCTTCCCTTAAGGGTTTAGTACAGTATTATCTCCACATAACTAGATTTTAGTCCCCCCTAGAGGATTTTTCTTAGATATTGTTTGGTGTCCCTCCATAATACTGGAGTGCGATCCTCTATCCCACCTAGTGTAGTTTGTTGAATCACGTAATCTCCTAGAGTAGGGTTCTAATCCTCAAACTAGTAGGCCAAATCAGTTGGGTCAGTGGTATACCCAAGTGATTCTGGGTGTGATCCCCTACATAGAGGGTTGATTTAGATTGTGTATGGGTTAACCCCTAGTTAGCCTAGGCACGATCCATGGTGTCCCCCCATCAGTTATGGGTAGGACCCTATCTCGGTGTATCATATTCTACCATGACCAATTCATCCCCTTTTGGAGGGGCCCGAATGAGTTAGGACTATTTTTGAGTGACTTCGATGATATCATGGGATGGGGAGTGAGTTGTTCCGTAATGAGTGTGATTTGAGTGAAATCTTATGGCTTGATGTTGGTAATGTCCAATAGATGGCATGGTGTCTCTCTTGAGTATATATGGATATTCTTGTTATATGAGTGGTAGAAATATTCCTATGCTGAGATGACTGTACTTTCAATTGTGCTATATTTTTGCGGATTCAAGTTGTCCAACAAGGTATTATTATACCCACCCCTATATGGGAATATCGCATATGTGTAATGTATTATACAGACAATCAACTATTTGATGGATTCCTTGGCATTCCAGGACCTGACAACGCTTAGTGAGATCAGACAGATCGAGGTGTGTTCCTACAAATTTTAGACAGCAATACCCACACCATTTATTATAGGTTGTAATTGTGTAATAGATGCTTTTTTGTGGGATTCTATTCAGTCCCAATTTAGTTCATAATAAATTCCATTTTACATTGTTGAGATATCTTTGTGGTATTCATGCATTGGTTCCTTATTGGTTTTTTCATTTCTTCATTTGCTGGCATTGAGATTTGTGCGTGTGTATAGGTACATAGGCTAATGCCTCCCATTTGTGGGATAAGCCTATTTAGTTCTAGCTATAAACCCATGACCTATTGGATTCTAGCTTGGGTAGTCACAACTTGGGCCACAATGTGATTGGTCGTGATCGAGTGGTATCTAATGTGTTCAGTTCAACATATGTACCAAGAGACAGTGATATCATTTTGGGACAATGGTGTTAGTGTTTAGTGTTCTAGTTTCGGGTTACGGAGTCCAGTGTTGGTATGGATGATGATTTATCCATACACTAGGACTATGACTTCATACATTACAACTTGGTTCAATAAAATAATAGTTATAGGGAAATATAATGGTATATGCATCGTATTGGAATGGTTGTGTTTCTTTTGTACTTATCGAGTAAGCTATCTAGATACTTTCTATTTATCATGGTACATCATGTTTTATATGAAGATGACTCTAGAAAGACAGTTAGCTGTAATTCCACAATGTGATCACGTGGATGATCTTCCTTATGATGAGGCATCGATATAGGGGATTGTACCCGAGATAGCACCTCGGGGTGGGTTTTCAACTATACCACCACCTGTCGAGAAACAACTAATATCAGCACAACCATATGATGATGTACACATGTTTAGAATGCTCCATGAGTTTATGTGGTAGATAACTCATGAGTTTTTATATTAGATACACCCCTAGTAGGTTAAGGATGAATGGAGGCATTCAGCCGTGTTTTTTACCTTATGAGGAAGCAAGCTGACTAGATGGTTGTCCTTGGCATGAGTCTACTTTTTAGATCCACAAAGAAATGGTATAGCATAGTGACATAGTAACTTGACGAGACAACACTCTCTTATATTGAATTCCAACATCTATTCAGAGAAGAGTTTTATGTTGTCACATTGTTATCGGTACACATACATGATATTATGAATCTACAATAGGGATGTATGATCATGTAGGAGTATTCAGAGAATTTTTGAGACATTTCTCTCTACTCATGGACATGGTAAAATATTAGTTCATCAGTTCTTGGACCTTTGATTAGGAATTAAACAAATACATATGGGCATTAGTGGTATTCTTTTACATTACTACCTATGCTGGGGTACATGAGCGGGCCCTACTACGGGATAGTTTTCCATTGGAGTAAAAACCAGTAGTTAGAGAAAGGAAAGTGAACTAGGTAGTTGAGAGATCTATAGTAAGTAGATGATGATAGTTATAGGTATCCAAGATGGTCAGGTGCTTCGGGGGATGATCTTAAGACTCATGGTTCAGTGGTTCATGGCCCCATGGAGGCTTGAGTCTACACAAGGATAGATGGAGTTACTCATGCGACAGTCGTGGACCTTTGGAATGAGAATTCCTGAACCGTCATATAGCTGATTGGGAGATAGTGGAGAGACCACCATGGTAGAGGCATGCATAGAAGCTGGGTGGTCCATAGGGGTAGTGTATGTGGAAGAGGGGTGGACAAGGATACATGAGGTGGTCAATGGTTTTTCCTATTACAACCACCCCCTAGGTGGTCCATGCCCAACTGAGGGAGCAGGTGTCTAGGGATGAGTCCAATATCAAGTGATGAAGGTTTATGTCCTCAGAGATCTATGGATGATATTAGGTATAACATGTGTCTTTTCCACGTTATCAATTGTTTTAATATACATATGTACTGCTAATTCCTTTCTTACAGAAAGCCTTGTTCGAGACTTATTGTTTCTGGTTGAACCACTAACATGACCCTTACACTTGGGGAATTCTATGAGAGGGATATCGATGATCCCACACTGGTGTCGACAATGTGGTGAAACTCATGGATGTGAGAGTTTTCCTTGGGATCAATATGTAGAAGGGTTGAGGCCTTGTGATTTCATTATTGGTATGTAATGGCAATCTACAGTCTCTGCTCTGATTGATTGTTTTACGCAAAGAGTGTGGTGTGTCCATTGTTCTGAAATAGGTTTTCATTACTTGTAAAATGGAAATGTGGGTAGCACTGGATGGACTCACACATAAAAGGGTGATATCGATTACACATCAATTTTCTTGCCTGACCCTCAGTGTAGTGGATGAAATGAATCCTCTGTTCTATATGGTGGTAGTAGAGTATGAGGAAGTCATCTTAAAATATGTTCTAGTTTTACATCCCCATAGGGAAAGCAACTTCTGCATTGATCTACACCCCAATAAGACACCTATATAAACACCTGCATTTCATATGGATCCCGTAGAGCTTCAAGAACTAAGGGTGCTACTGGAGGACTTGTATAGGAAGGGCTTTGCGAGACCTTATTTTTCACCATGGCCAGCCCCAGTTTTTTTGTCCAAGAAGAAATAAGGGAGATTGAGATTATATGTGTATTAATAGATCTTAAACCAGTTGACTATGAATTGAAATTATCCATTATCTAGGGTCAATGATTTTTTAGGTCAGTTGAATGGGGAGTAATGTTTCTCAAAGATTTACCTCACATCAGGCTATCATAAGTTGTGCTTACGTGATTGGGATATACCAAATATGGCCATAGTATTCCTTTATAGTCAATATGAGTACATGGTAATGTTGTTTGGCATGAAGAATCCCTTGGATGTGTTCATGGGAAACATAAAATCGATTTTTCGACATTACATTGACTAGTTCATTGTGGACTTCATCGATGACATCCTAGTTTACTCGGTATCTGAGGAGTACCACACAAGACAGTTGAGAATGGTCTTGGACACACTATAAGAGTAACAATAGTATGAGAATCTCTTTAAGTGTCAATAATGGATTTGATAGGATCATTTTATGGGATACACCTTCATAGAGGATGGAGTTGTAGTGGATACAATGAAGGTTGATGTAGTGCTTTATTGGGATCCACCCAAAATTGCTAAAAAGGTGTGGCATTTACTTGGATATGCAGGGTACTATAGGAAGTTTTTTCCCTACATCTACAAGATGAAGAACCCTTTATATCTTTACATGAATTTTGAAGTTCTTTGTATGGACAAAAAGGTGCCAGCGGTGATTTTAAGAGATGAAGTAGAGCTTGATGATTGGTCCCATCATAAAGATATCAATGGAAGGCATCAAGTATGTGGTCTCATGTAATGAAATAGGGATTGGACTAGGTTGTGTTAAAATATAGGGGAAGGTGGATATATCCTATGGTTCGCATATTTTGAGACCACGCGAGAAGAACTATGCAACCCATGATCTTGAGCTAGTAGCAGTATTCTTCACATTGAAGATATGGAAACACTACCTAATGGGAAATTGGTTTATCATCTACTCTAATCATAAGATTCTATTGTATATATTCTATAAGAAGGATCTAAACATGAGATATATGTAATGTATAGACTTCCTCTTAGACTATGACTTTGATATTTTCAATACTCCTAGGAAGGAGAACATGGTGGGAGATAATCTCGGTAGGAGATCTCGGTCATAGTTGTGGAACGAGGTATTATAAAATTTTGACTCACTATAGTTATCCATTATATATGCAGATGAAGAATCTATCCTTCAGTTGATGGTTTACACCCCTCCACTCTAATATATAGTTATGGAGGAACAAATTGGGAATACTGATTGCAGGACTATACATGCTCATATGTCTGTACCGCATGCCCCTAATGGAAATTATAAAGGCGGTGATCATGTCATTCTTTTCAATGGATGCATAGTAGTGCCTATGGAATTGTAGGAGGTGGATTTAAGGGAGTTTAACACATCCTCGTTATCATTACTTCTAGGTGTGGAGGAGATTTACCAAAACCTTTACTGTCAGTTTATGTGGAAAAGGATGAAGAAGAATGTGGAAGAGTTTATTTCTCGATTCCATACATTCCAACAAGTGATTGCTGAGCACCAGGTTCCAGCAGGTTTAGCTTAACCCCTTTAGGTTCTAGAATGGATGTGGGATGGGATATCAATGGACTTCAAGATGGGTATACTACATATTTTTAGGATACATGAATCCATCTGGGTGATCTTTGAAATAATCACCAATTCATCCAACATCCTAGATATCTGAGAGCAGATTTCAAATGAGTGCTTAAGAGGCCTCTACCTGTATGAGAAAGTTCGAATCCATGTACATACATTGATGGTTGTTTTTGATTTTGATGCTTTCGTGGAATCTCTATCATGGATGGGATTATAGGAGGCTTTGGGGACCCAGTTACACATGAGCATAGTGTTTCACCCACATACGGATGGTCAGGATGAGTGGACCTTTAGGGTATGGAGAACATGTTATGGGTATACATGTTTGACTATGGTCATAGTTAATAAGATAACCTTATATTGGTGGAGTTTTCATAAAACCACAAAAATAATTCCTCCATTTGTATGGAACCATTCAAGTCCTTGTATGAGTGTCAAAGAAGGTCACTACTTTACGAGAATGTCCTGGCAGAGTCACAAGTCAGGGGTCAGGAGTTAGTGAGACCTACTACAAGGTGTAGAATATTAATGAGCATATTAAGAATATGAAGAGAAATTAGAAGTATTATTATTAGAGTTAGTGGAGGCCTTTGGAGTTCAAGGAATGAGGCCATATGTTCCTTCAAGTTTCACCATGATGGGGATTACAGATAGTTTTTTAGTGTAGTAAGATATCTACTTGGTTTATTAGCCCTTTAAAGATATTACATAGAGTGGTTGAGGTGGAATACCTATTGTCTCCACCACTGAATTTATATCGAGTACAAGACGTCTTCAATGGGTTGCTAATAAAGAGGTACATGCATGTCCCATCTCGTGTTATCAACTTGGGCTAGCTAGACATCAAGGATATGTCGAATTTTTCTAAATACCCATTTCTGACAATGTATCCGCAGAAGAGGATACATAGTGGATGTTCGGTTCATCTGGTGCATGTTTGGTTGTAGCATGTGGATCTCCAAGAGATCACATAGGGGATGTAGGGTTAGATTCATGCTCAATAACCTCATTTATTTGATTAGCCTTTGTTTTGCCTTTTTCGGGAACGTAATGACCCAGGGTGGGGAGACAATAACATTTCATTTTTTTCCTGTAATATTTGTGGATATTATATAGATGGATTTTGAGACCATGAACTAAAAAATAGTTAGATTTTGAGGCCTAGTGTTCCCAGAATAAAGGTTTTAAAAATATTAAACTTTTTAATAGAACACACACCATTTTCTTGAAAAAGTGTAATAACTATTAAACAAGTACACAGATAAAAAAAATGGGGGCACAATAGACGTCATAATGGAATATTTACACTAGTTTTTACATAACATCAGTCAGTGTAGGTAATTTATGAAAAAAATATCATGGGATGTAACAAGAATAAAATAATGAAATAAAAAATATTTTTTTGATGCAACGATAAACAATTTTTAAAATGATTTTCATGGAGAATATCTAGAGTATGCTGTGTAACACCCCGAAGTTTTCAAACCTCTTAAATGAAATTTGGGCATTTTGTGCTTTTAAAGTTCTCTCTCTAAAACAATCAGAATGTAAAATATAAAAACACGTAACTTTTATTTAATGAACTCAACACTGAAGGGTCTTACATTTTTCGGGTTACAAGAAAGGATCACTAACCAAACATCCCAACTAAGAACCCGATTACAATAATGGGAAGACTGCTTAAAACTACTAAGAGCCCGAAAATGCGGTAGGGATTTCGAGCATCCATCATAAGAAACGTAAGGATTGCTGAAGCCACCGCGACCGTGCTCAACACCAAGGGGATCACACGAACCATCTTTGCTTCTCCTTCAGTCGCTTGGGGTAAGAGACACCCGAGACCAAACCTTTCTTTTTATAAGCACCCTAATACGGCCGTTGCACCCCAAACGGCTATATTTTTGACCGTTGGGTCTCCTTATCCTCTATGTTGACCGTTGGACCTCAAACGGAAATTTTTTTTTTCGACCATTGTTTTCCCAAAGTATCCAATGTTTTGTTTTTAACCGTTACCCAAATAATGTTTAAATTCAGTTTTTGTCGATGTGTTAAAACTTATTAAGTATAGTTTTGAAATAATTGATAAGTAATATGTATTTTCTATTATATATATAGTTGTAATTTATATATCTATATATATATATATGGTTTTGGTTTGTTAGCCTAAAATTTGATTAAATTTAAATTATTATAAAATTATCAATAAAACTAAATTTATTTTCATAACTTATATTTACGGTTAACTTCTCATAAAATTGATAATGATGTATATATACCCATTTACAAAAATTAATTTATGAATTTATTTATATAATAATAATAAATAAATAAAACTACACAATTATGTTCTTACTAAAACCTAATAATTTTGTTGCTTAAATTTTGACATTCTACCTATTTAGAGATAAACTTATTAATATTAAACACTTTCTTTTTGTTTCAAAACAATCCGAATGTAATTTTTCTTTAGTTTATTTGTGAAATCACAAGTATATATGTTATTATACTTGAGTTCACTTTTATTTTATGTATAAAACTTATATATGTGTATTTATATGTTTTGATAAAAAGAAATAGAGAAAAATGAAAATACAAATTATGTTTAAAATAAGGGTTTCATAGTCTAATATATAGGGGTATTAATAACCCTTGACTTAGGATAATAATAGTTTATTAATAAGGTTATATTAGTAAATTTATAATAGGTTTAATAAAATATTAAAACAACCGTTTTTTTTAATGTTAAAAACGTTGAAATAAAATGATATTGCGTAAAAAAAAAGGGAAAACGAACGAAACTGCGTGTTTCGTTTTTTTTATAAACCCCACGTCGACCTCGGTCCGTCCGATCTGGACTGTTTTGATCCTGGCCATTCGTTTTTTTTCGCATCTCCCTCGCCTGCGGTTCTTCTTCTTCCTCACCGCGCCGCAGAACCAGTAGCGTAGGCCCTCGTTTCCTCCGCCTGAGTCGTCAACAGTCATCCCTCTCTTCTCCTTCCACGAAGTCGGCGCCGCCTCTTAAATATCGGCCTCGGTTCCTTCGTCACCTCTCCACGCTTTTTTTTTAAAAACCCCTGTTGCACCGAAGCTGATCTTTGGCACCCGGCTCCCTTAATCTCTCCAGTTCTGGACCTCGTTTGCTGCTTCATTCTTCTCCTCCTTGTCAAACAGGTAAGGGTCGAACTCTGGCTGTTAAGTTTTAAACTTCAGTTTTCATATACATGTACATGTATACGGGTTATATATACACATAGGTATATCTCTTGTGTTTACACTTGCGGATCCTCTTGCCTCGTTTAAACCTCCCCTCCCCTCTGAATAGGTAAGGGTCATGTTCTTCTTCTTTATTTTTGGTTAAGCTTCGGTTTATATGTTAAAATATATAAGTATGAACAAGATATACATATATATATATATATGTATATCTTCTAGATTCATATGTTTCGGTCCCTCTTGCCTCGCCCATTCCTCCTCTCCGAGTAAGGTAAGAAACATGTTTCAGTTTCAGTTTGGTTTTGTCAAGATTTGGTGTATACGTAACTATGTATATGTGTATTTACATATATATATTTTATATATATATAAATACCTATACTTTTCTATTATGTCTGAACATGAAAAACCAAATTCTGGAGTAAGGTTTCAAAGAATCTGATTTTTATTTGGGTTTTGATTAACCTCCTTTTGTGTTTTTTAAACTATATATATGTATATACATATTTATATATGTATATATGAAACAAACCATTTCGGGTTTTTTATGATTTTCAATTGATGATAATTTGTTTATGAAATGATGTTCTTAATGTATGAAAAACATGTAAGGGTTAAGTATGGTTTAGTGTCAAAATAACTTCTCCAATTGAAAATATTCATTTATCAGCGTTTTGACAATTCGTGCACTTTTTGTAAAAATGTGTGGCATGAACCCCCCCCCCCCCCAAGAATTTATATGTTTCCAAGTGAAAGTGTTTTCAAAATTTCAGTTTCCAAAACCTTTTTGTTTATTTATTTATCAAGACTTGGTTATATATATATATATTTATAGACACATAAGTTTCTAATAATTTTAATTGATGCTAAGCCAACATGTGTATCGCACCGGTGGATCGGCTTAACTTGAAAATTTAAGTACCCTCAATAAAACTTATACTTGTAAAGAATGTGTTTTGCATGTTTAAAGATATGAACTATGAATTTATGGTTTTATTTAACATGATGATATTTTACATGACAATCCGCTATGTTTAGTATTCCAGTTATTTTTGCATGTGCAAGAGTAAGTTAATTTAGTTTATTTGCATCAATGATTAATCTGAAGCCAATAGCCTAGTTTTTTTTTCATCTACGTTATGATCCCCTTGAAGTCATGAATATGTATGTAAAAAGGAGTTTTGATTATGAATGTATGGAACCCCATGAGTGAATGACCAAGTCATGATATTAGAGGGATGTTTTGGGCTTAAATATTTATGGACGGGTGCGCCCGGAATTATACAGCGCTCCAATGCATTGGGTAAAGCAAGAGTCTCATGAGACGTCAAGTGCAACGGTCTTGGAGAATATCCTTGGCTCGTGCTATCAAGTGCAACGGTCTTGGAGAATATCCTTGGCTCGTGATATCAAGTGCAACGGTCTTGGAGAATATCCTTGGCTCGTGCTATCAAGTGCAACGGTCTTGGAGAATATCCTTGGCTCGTGCTATCAAGTGCAACGGTCTTGGAGAATATCCTTGGCTCGTGCTATCAAGTGCAACGGTCTTGGAGAATATCCTTGGCTCGTGCTATCAAGTGCAACGGTCTTGGTGAATAGCCTTGGCTCGTGCTATCATGTGCAACGGTCTTGGCAAATGGCCTTGGCTCGTGCTACCATGGGAAACGGGATTGGCATTTGGCCTTGACCCGTACCAAAATTATGGTCATGACGTGAGGTCTTGACAAAGTCCGGTATTATGCATCCCCTCTGCATGTAATGATAATGTTTAACCAGGGGTTAGTTAAACTAACAGGACAACCCCTAGTTGAAAGTTCCCAAGATCATGAAAATGTACTTCATGCAACAAGAACTGTTTTCATATGGTAAACTATTAGATGATCTGCATTTTTGATCCATGATATGCATGTCTTCCCTGCTTAGTCCTAGAATTCTTTTAGATGTAATGTAACTTTGTTTTTAACATTATGCATTATTTATTCTTCTTATATTGCGCACTCTGATCATGTTTATATTAAAGCTCATCTAAAGTACGTGTTTGTTTCTGCAAGTGGTTTTCAAAGGAAAATGGATCTCATGTTTTAAGAAAAGATAATGTTTTAGTTTTGTCAAAGTGTTTTATTTCCTCAAAAAAAAAGTCTTATTTGAGAAAGTATTTTCTTAAAATGTTTTTAAAACCCCTTACTGGGCATTTTTGCTCACCCTACGTTTTGTTTAAAATTTTTCAGGCATGGAATGTACTGATGAAGTTTATCAGAGCAGCTGGTTTCCCAGAATCCTGAGCCTCACGATCTTCTGTAGTCATGAGACATGATATTTTTTTTTTGTAAATGCTGTAATGAAATGCTAAGCATATCATGTCTCATGAGGCACCCTGGGTACTGGGGTCGCTACAGTTGGTATCAGAGGATAGGTTCAGGAAACTCTGGAAAACCAGGCGATATAGATATATTGCTAAGATTAACTAAGTAAGAATGTTATAACTTTCAGATGGCTGATGTACCTACCGACCTTTTGTCACTCCCCACTGAGGCTCTAGAGAACATTATATCTTTAGCCAGCCGTGAAAACTTCCTGAATTATGCCCAAATTCGCATGACGTGTAAGCACTTGTACGATGTGTCAAAGTCATCTAGGGTGCTTAGTCTCCACAGGGGAATGGGGATGGATTATCTCCTAATGATGATGACCCAGTTTCCCTCGTATGCACGTCGGGGAAGGTATCACGAAGGACTCTTCCGAGTGTTCACAACTGGAGAGGAATTCGGCACAATGCTAGATAACCCTTTTCAAGAAGCTGTTGCTGCTGGAGACCTCCGAGCGGCTTATCTGTGCCAAGTCCTGCACTACGGCTTCTGGGGCCAGTTAATGGACTTTGGAGCGTTGGAAAATGAGTCCACCCGTGTGTCTCTTAGGCAAGAAGTGCACACCGATGTTTCCCAACTCCACACCCCTCACGCTAAACTCAGGAGGCGTTATAAATGTTCCCATGAGTTTAGTCCTGTATGTTCATCTTGTGTGTGGTTTGAAGAGTTAGGATGTTTTGCCACTCTTTGTGGCGTACGTCTTGTGAACTCAGACTTTGCCGTGTAAACTTTTTCACAAATGGATGTTTCTTGTTTCTTTTCATGTCTTCACCGTATCTATGTTGTTAAGAGTTTCCCCTCGATGTTTGTTTTCAGATGGCTGGACAAATGAACTTCTCATCCCTACCCGATGAGATAGTAGAAGTCATCTTGATCAAGGCATGCATGATGGATTACCCATCATTTCTCCACCTACGAGGGTCCTGCCAGCGTTTGCTCAACTTAGCAAATGGTCCAGAGATTCTTCGGCTATGTCGAGAGAATAATCGCGTCTTTCAGCTCATCGCTGCTGCTCAACTCCCCTGCTATAGGCGAAGGGGAATGTACTTTGAGGGCTTGTTCCAATGTTTCACTCTGGCACAAAACTTTACTGCCAGAGCGTGCTTCCTTGTGGCCGCCCAAGATGGACATCTCAGTGCAGCTTATATGTTCCAAGTCTTGAACATCAGTCTCCTCGATCGCACCGTCCCTCTCGATTACCTTGAGCAGGATGTGGCCAGAAGAGTAGTCAAGGAGTTTATCTACTCGGACATATCCGAGCTTTGCATCGCACGAGCCTCCCTTTGGAAGCCCGTGTGTAGTACACACGACCAGGAGTTCAAGGAGCACTGTTCGAGGTGCATCTGGACTAGGGAAACCGAAGAGCTGTGTGCCAACTTTGGTGTCCTGTTAACCGATCCAGACCCGCTGTTTCGGTAGAGTTTTACGTTTCGGGTTTCAGTTTCTTTTTTTTATGATAGAATTGCGGGGACGCAATTCTTTGAAGGGGGAGATAATGTAACACCCCGAAGTTTTCAAACCTCTTAAATGAAATTTGGGCATTTTGTGCTTTTAAAGTTCTCTCTCTAAAACAATCAGAATGTAAAATATAAAAACACGTAACTTTTATTTAATGAACTCAACACTGAAGGGTCTTACATTTTTCGGGTTACAAGAAAGGATCACTAACCAAACATCCCAACTAAGAACCCGATTACAATAATGGGAAGACTGCTTAAAACTACTAAGAGCCCGAAAATGCGGTAGGGATTTCGAGCATCCATCATAAGAAACGTAAGGATTGCTGAAGCCACCGTGACCGTGCTCAACACCAAGGGGATCACACGAACCATCTTTGCTTCTCCTTCAGTCGCTTGGGGTAAGAGACACCCGAGACCAAACCTTTCTTTTTATAAGCACCCTAATACGGCCGTTGCACCCCAAACGGCTATATTTTTGACCTTTGGGTCTCCTTATCCTCTATGTTGACCGTTGGACCTCAAACGGCTATTTTTTTTTCGACCATTGTTTGCCCAAAGTATCCAATCTTTTGTTTTTAACCGTTACCCAAATAATGTTTAAATTCAGTTTTTGTCGACGTGTTAAAACTTATTAAGTATAGTTTTGAAATAATTGATAAGTAATATGTATTTTCTTTTATATATATAGTTGTAATTTATATATCTATATATATATATGGTTTTGGTTTGTTAGCCTAAAATTTGATTAAATTTAAATTATTATAAAATTATCAATAAAACTAAATTTATTTTCATAAATTATATTTACGGTTAACTTCTCATAAAATTGTTAATGATGTATATATACCCATTTACAAAAATTAATTTATGAATTTCTTTATATAATAATAATAAATCAATAAAACTACACAATTATGTTCTTACTAAAACCTAATAATTTTGTTGCTTAAATTTTGACATTCTACCTATTTAGAGATAAACTTATTAATATTAAACACTTTCTTTTTGTTTCAAAACAATCCGAATGTAATTTTTCTTTAGTTTATTTGTGAAATCACAAGTATATATGTTATTATACTTGAGTTCACTTTTATTTTATGTATAAAACTTATATATGTGTATTTATATGTTTTGATAAAAAGAAATAGAGAAAAATGAAAATACAAATTATGTTTAAAATAAGGGTTTCATAGTCTAATATATAGGGGTATTAATAACCCTTGACTTAGGATAATAATAGTTTATTAATAAGGTTATATTAGTGAATTTATAATAGGTTTAATAAAATATTAAAACAACCGTTTTTTTAATGTTAAAAACGTTGAAATAAAATGATATTGCGTAAAAAAAAAGGGAAAACGAACGAAACTGCGTGTTTCGTTTTTTTATAAACCCCACGTCGACCTCGGTCCGTCCGATCTGGACTGTTTTGATCCTGGCCATTCGTTTTTTTTTCGCATCTCCCTCGCCTGCGGTTCTTCTTCTTCCTCACCGCGCCGCAGAACCAGTAGCGTAGGCCCTCGTTTCCTCCGCCTGAGTCGTCAACAGTCATCCCTCTCTTCTCCTTCCACGAAGTCGGCGCCGCCTCTTAAATATCGGCCTCGGTTCCTTCGTCACCTCTCCACGCTTGTTTTTTTTTTTAAAACCCATGTTGCACCGAAGCTGATCTTTGGCACCCGGCTCCCTTAATCTCTCCAGTTCTGGACCTCGTTTGCTGCTTCATTCTTCTCCTCCTTGTCAAACAGGTAAGGGTCGAACTCTGGCTGTTAAGTTTTAAACTTCAGTTTTCATATACATGTACATGTATACGGGTTATATATACACATAGGTATATCTCTTGTGTTTACACTTGCGGATCCTCTTGCCTCGTTTAAACCTCCCCTCCCCTCTGAATAGGTAAGGTTCATGTTCTTCTTCTTTATTTTTGGTTAAGCTTCGGTTTATATGTTAAAATATATAAGTATGAAAAAGATATACATATATATATATATATATGTATATCTTCTAGATTCATATGTTTCGGTCCCTCTTGCCTCGCCCATTCCTCCTCTCCGAGTAAGGTAAGAAACATGTTTCAGTTTCAGTTTGGTTTTGTCAAGATTTGGTGTATACGTAACTATGTATATGTGTATTTACATATATATATTCTATATATATAAAAATACCTATACTTTTCTATTATGTCTGAACATGAAAAACCAAATTCTGGAGTAAGGTTTCAAAGAATCTGATTTTTATTTGGGTTTTGATTAACCTCCTTTTGTGTTGTTTAAACTATATATATGTATATACATATTTATATATGTATATATGAAACAAACCATTTCGGGTTTTTTATGATTTTCAATTGATGATAATTTGTTTATGAAATGATGTTCTTAATGTATGAAAAACATGTAAGGGTTAAGTATGGTTTAGTGTCAAAATAACTTCTCCAATTGAAAATATTCATTTATCAGCGTTTTGACAATTCGTGCACTTTTTGTAAAAATGTGTGGCATGAACCCCCCCCCCCCTAAGAATTTATATGTTTCCAAGTGAAAGTGTTTTCAAAATTTCAGTTTCCAAAACCTTTTTGTTTATTTATTTATCAAGACTTGGTTATATATATATATATATTTATAGACACATAAGTTTCTAATAATTTTAATTGATGCTAAGCCAACATGTGTATCGCACCGGTGGATAGGCTTAACTTGAAAATTTAAGTACCCTCAATGAAACTTATACTTGTAAAGAATGTGTTTTGCATGTTTAAAGATATGAACTATGAATTTATGGTTTTATTTAACTTGATGATATTTTACATGACAATCCGCTATGTTTAGTATTCCAGTTATTTTTGCATGTGCAAGAGTAAGTTAATTTAGTTTATTTGCATCAATGTTTTATCTGAAGCCAATAGCCTAGTTTTTTTTTTCATCTACGTTATGATCCCCTTGAAGTCATGAATATGTATGTAAAAAGGAGTTTTGATTATGAATGTATGGAACCCCATGAGTGAATGACCAAGTCATGATATGAGAGGTATGTTTTGGGCTTAAATATTTATGGACGGGTGCGCCCGGAATTATACAGCGCTCCAATGCATTGGGTAAAGCAAGAGTCTCATGAGACGTCAAGTGCAACGGTCTTGGAGAATATCCTTGGCTCGTGCTATCAAGTGCAACGGTCTTGGAGAATATCCTTGGCTCGTGCTATCAAGTGCAACAGTCTTGGAGAATATCCTTGGTTCGTGCTATCAAGTGCAACGGTCTTGGAGAATATCCTTGGCTCGTGCTATCAAGTGCAACGGTCTTGGAGAATATCCTTGGCTCGTGCTATCAAGTGCAACGGTCTTGGAAAATATCCTTGGCTCGTGCTATCAAGTGCAACGGTCTTGGTGAATAGCCTTGGCTCGTGCTATCATGTGCAACGGTCTTGGCAAATGGCCTTGGCTCGTGCTACCATGGGAAACGGGATTGGCATTTGGCCTTGACCCGTACCAAAATTATGGTCATGACGTGAGGTCTTGACAAAGTCCGGTATTATGCATCCCCTCTGCATGTAATGATAATGTTTAACCAGGGGTTAGTTAAACTAACAGGACAACCCCTAGTTGAAAGTTCCCAAGATCATGAAAATGTACTTCATGCAACAATAACTGTTTTCATATGGTAAACTATTAGATGATCTGCATTTTTGATCCATGATATGCATGTCTTCCCTGCTTAGTCCTAGAATTCTTTTAGATGTAATGTAACTTTGTTTTTAACATTATGCATTATTTATTCTTCTTATATTGCGCACTCTGATCATGTTTATATTAAAGCTCATCTTAAGTACGTGTTTCTTTCTGCAAGTGGTTTTCAAAGGAAAATGGATCTCATGTTTTAAGAAAAGATAATGTTTTAGTTTTGTCAAAGTGTTTTATTTCCTCAAAAAAAAAAAGTCTTATTTGAGAAAGTATTTTCTTAAAATGTTTTTAAAACCCCTTACTGGGCATTTTTGCTCACCCTACGTTTTGTTTAAAATTTTTCAGGCATGGAATGTACTGATGAAGTTTATCAGAGCAGCTGGTTTCCCAGAATCCTGAGCCTCGCGATCTTCTGTAGTCATGAGACATGATATTTTTTTTTTGTAAATGCTGTAATGAAATGCTAAGCATATCATGTCTCATGAGGCACCCTGGGTACTGGGGTCGCTACATGCTGCTTATCCTTAGAAACCATTGAGAACTCTTTGAGAGAGCATTGACGATTATCTCTTAGGTGATGATGATAGATCATGGATCAATAATAAAAAAACCACATATCATAAAGACATTGACTAAGGTAATAAAACTACAAATGATCATCATCATCAAGAAATTCCGGTCTATGTAGGGCCTGTTATCGTGATTTGTTTTCCTCATTCTTGATTTCTATGCTGAACATAGAACAATACATGAATAGATTAATCAATGGTTTGATAATATATGTAGGATGAATATATATGAGGGGTTACTAACTGTTATTTATTATGTTTTTCAATCCAGAACTCCCCGATAATTATTGTTGGCCAAGAATACATTTCCAATGATGTTAAAAACATCGATATTGTGACTCTCCCCCTCTTTTCTTCATGTTCTATGACATTGGATCCCCATTGTTCTCATCATGATGTTTTCTTGTGGTTATGAAAAAGATCAAACCCTTTTATTCAAGAATAATCAAACATCAATGCCAGGACAATGTTGTTCAAGACCTGTGGAGCTCGGATCTAGGATCATTATCTTTTTGAGGCATTAGTGGAGGCCTAGTGACCCATGGAAGGGACTGCCGGTGTGACCCCGGTGACCGGTGGTGGAGCCACATGTCATGAGTTAAACCAGTGGTGCCAGTGTGAGATTACGATGACCATGATGATGAATAGGCGGCGGTGACGTGTAGTCATACGTTGTAGTTCTGGTAGGGATGGGGGAGACCGAAGAGACTATGAGTTGTGTGGGACGCGGGCCAATCAGAGTGAGCTAAGAGGAGTGGGTCTCAGAGGAGTGGGCCAAGATAGGTGCATTAGGCCAACAACCAAGTTGGACCTATGTCAAACCAGGGTCAGACCTGAGGTCACAATGATGAAGGCAGCCATGGATGACCCTGAAAGCCTCCTATGAGCCCTGACAGCTTAAGCTGCATCATGGCCATGCGACCATAGGATCGACCATGATGGCCAACACGAATGACAATTACTAGTTCAACACCCACACGACCAATCCATGTGGCTAGTCGATAGACTAAGATGGTTGACTATATTGGTAGGTTGGAAATATTTTAGTGTTAGGTCCATATTCCCCAGTATTCTTGTCGACAATTTCTCTCAAACAAGTGTATCTTATAACAGGAGTGTCTAGTTGATGATATGTCTTCGACGTTGTGATCATAACATTTAGATGATAATTTTTGTGATAATTGGAGAGTTATTTCTTTGGACCAAAATAGGTTCAGAGTGTTCCCATGGTCTTTTCCCCAAGGTTTTAGTACAATATCACATCCACTTTACTAGATTTTAATCCCTTCTATAGGCTGATTCTCAAATAGACATTGATATCCCTCCTCGAGACTAGAGTGAGATCCACTATCACCCCAATTATAGTATGTGGAATCATGTAACCTCCATGAGAAGGTCACTGATCCCCCAATTAGAGGGAAGAATTAGTAGGGATAATGTAATCACCAGTATGTCTAGGTGTGGTCACATATGTTACAGGTTGATCCAAATTGGGTATGTAGTATCCTGAGCGTGTCTAGGCATGATCCATGGTGTCCCCCACCCAGTTCGGGTCATATCCTCATCTCTATGTATCATAGTATTCATTGACCTATCTATCCCCATTGGGTAGGGCCCAAATGAGTTAGACCTATTTGTGAGTGTCTCCAATGATATCATCTCATGAGGAGTGGGTTATCCAGAAATGAGAATGCTTTTAATAGAATCATATGTTTTGAAGTTGGTTATGAACAACTCATGGAATGGTGTCTCCCATGAATTTATATGGATATTTTTTTATATGTGTTATAGAAATATACATTTGTAATGAAAAATTTACTTTCCATTGTGGTTTTACATCATGTTTTTAGGGTTTTCTACTAAGTATTTTTATAGTCACTCCTTCAAGGGATTTTCCCACACATGTTATTTCTTGTGTATATGAATGAACCTTCAAAATATTCTTAGGTAGTTGAGGGCCAGACAATGCTTAGTGAGACTAGACAGACTGAGGTGTGTTCCAGGAACTTTTAGAATGTAGTCCCAGTTCCTTCTCTTGCAGGGTGGACTTCATTACAGACTCGTTGTGCTGTTCTTGTATTGTGGCCATGATTACTTTATATTACCTTCCATTATACCCTTTTTTGAGATCTCAGTGGTATATATGCATTGGTTACATAGTGGTTATTAAATTTCATTATTTTGTGGCTTGGAGGTGTGTGCATGTGTACAAGTACTTTGTCTAATGCCTCCCCTTATTGGGATATTCATACTCGGTAACATTCATTTTCCCCAAGCCTATTAGAGGTCAGCATGGGGTATTCCTGGCATGAGTCCCTCTAGGATGGTTAATGACATTTGATGACTAGAATCTGGAACTTTTGGCTAGATCCACTCATCCTGGATGGCGTCGAGGAAGGAACTTCAGTGAAATGGAGGGAACGACTAGATATTGCAAGAAAATAGAGGATTTGGTCTGTAAAAAACCTGAATACATGCATTTTATATGGATGAAAACATATAATGTAGCCCCTAAATAGTGATGACTAGGCTTTTATAATTTTTTTTGGATGAAACGACATGTATTCCTATGAAACACATTATACCCCTTCCCTAGATGAAAAACCTGTGTGGAGGATCACACCGGAAGGAACCCATGTGGATGTTGGAGGCTAGGTACTTGGTTGTGTAACTGAGTACCTAAACATGTGAAATAGGACACGACATGGCCCCAGAGAGCTAGGACTCACTGTGTAGTTGACCTACATGGTGTATACAACTATATGGGTAGGGAGATGTGTGTCGTCTAGAGATACGACTCAATGATGGTGTGGTACCACATGTCCAGTGGGATCCTTCACATGTTGGGTGGGTTCCTCCACATGCCATGTACCCCATTGACATGTTTTTAGGAAAATTAATAGTTCTGTATCTCCTTCATTTGAACATGGATTTTGGATTGTGTTTAGCCTGTACTAAGTGTTTTTTCATGTCGAACATGATGGTGCCCTCAGCTGTGGCTTTTGAGATATGATATGAAATATTTCGGAAAAATTACATATTTAGGTGTCACTATATGATGACAAGGATCTGTTAAAATCACAAAATACTACCTAGTTATACCCTCCATTTGATTTGGGCAGTGGAGTCCTTATGATTTAGTGTGGAACACACCATCAACATTCGATTGGTTCACCTATAGCTAAATTTTGATAAAACCCCCTTACTGCATATGCCTTGGGACCGCAAATATCTTAGTTGAATCCCATGTTGTAATATGGGATGGGTCCTTGATTCTATGTGGAACCCCTATTGGATTGGGTTCGATTCCAAGATGAGAATAGTGGAAATCCCTTAACATACTAGGTCGTGATTCTTATAAAAATAGAGTGGAGCCCCCATAAGCATTAGAACATGTACTATACATTACCTAGAGGAACCCCCATATCAGTATAGGTCATGGGTCCTCCTGAATCTAGAGTGTTATCCCCTATCAGCATGGTCAAGTGTCCTCTATGAATACTATTAGAGTAAAAACCAGCTATTTAACTAGGGAATTGGTGCTCAAATTCATGTTCGTGTCCCCTCAACTATGAGGAACAATGATGAGGTGTGGTTTGATTTTTACCAATACTTATGAACAAACACATGAGATTATAGGCATCATTGATAGAATTTTGGAACTTTTTGGTACTCTTCTTATGCTGATATGTGAGATAGATATCCCCTTACTCTCTCATTGGAGCATAGTTTCCTATGAATTAATGTATTATTTTGTATACACGCCTTTTATTTGGTTAATATACTTTCACGAGCGGTGAAGACATGTAGTGTTTGACATGTGCATTCTCTGTTTAGTTTATCATGTATGGATGAGTCCACTCTCTTCCAATATGTGCTAAATATTTGACGAGTAGTTTATCTACTCACCATGTTGATCCTCTTCTATTTGGAGAAGCATACTTTAACAATTGGTTGGGATGATCTGTTCTCTTTGACCGCATCTTGCATATACATTCTATACTTTCTTATTGTATCTCTTACTACCCTCCCTCCAACACTTAGGGTGTCCTACCTGGTATGTATATACTCACTCATTCATGGTATTTTCCCACACAAGTCATGTCTTATTCAGAAAATTGTAGGGTCAATGGTGACTTTATAAGAGCTTATCAATATTGGGTTCTTTAGACTGCATAAGGTGGTCATAGCTTGAGATTCCAATGTTGATTTGTTTCAATAGTATATTTTTCAGTTGTTTTAGGTTGGTACATATTTCTTGTTAGACATGTATTTTTCCCATTTCATTTTATTTTTTATCATCACACTCTTGTACACCATAGAGGCTATGCATTCTTGGTTCAGTTTATAGAAGTTTTGCATCTATTACTCTTTCTCTGTGCACTTCTTCATCGAGATGATGTTGTTTGTGCTTACAGGTAGTTAGGAAAAGGCCTCCCCAATTTTATATATTCCTTCAATACTGGTCTCCAACCCCTCGCATATGGAGGTGATCTTGGGGTAGTTTCATCTCGATCCCCAACTTGGGTTGTCTGTGAATGATAGGTATCAGATCTAGTTCAATCCTTGGGACATTTCTAGGACTAATACCCTTTCAAGAATTTTGGTTGGATTTTGGGAAAAAGTGTTAGTGTTTATTGATTGCATCTCTTTGGAAAAGGAGTCTACTGATGGTGCAATCGACTGACGTATCCTTCCACCAAGACCTTGAATATCTTCATATAAACTCGGTTTGTCAAGAAATTTGTTTTGTGGATCAATAGTAAATTCATGATATAGGATTGAGTCTTTAACTATCATTCATGGGTGATATCCCATTTTACATTTATATATATATATGATCATCTAATAATGGTGAATGTCAAAAAAAATCAGGATGCCTCTACAATGAAAGCTGGCTAGGATACCAGATTTGCATCATGAAGACAATCTACTGAGAGATGATGCGTCATTTCAGGGTCCATCTTATGAACCCATTCATCCAGGTGGGTAGGTAACAACACCTCCACCTATTGAGAAGAAAATTTTTCTCGAAGAGTAGTCTGAGGTTGCACACAAGGTAAGCCAATTTTATGATTTCCTATTTCAATTGCCACTAGGGATCTATGGTGATCTAGACCCTCAAGAATTATAGGATTGGCTAGATTTGATGGTCCATGTCTTCATGCTTATCCAAACAATAATAGATGTGGTGTTTTTATTGGAAGATATCCTCTTCTATGGAGTTATTGTACACTAGTTGGTGTCTTGTTATGAAGATGCATGATAATTTAACACTCTCATGGACAAACCTATATAAGATGTTCCATGAGGAGTATTATCCCTCTGATTTTTATCTGTTCATATCCATGAGATTGATGAATTTATATTGGAAGGGCGATGGTGGGTGAGTACCAAAAGAGATTCAAAGACTATACATGGTAATCTCTTGAGCTGATCTAGGATGGATACTTCTGAACACATAAATCTGATATGGGAATACTCAGAGAGATCAAATCTATTTTTGTGCCCTTATTCATCCCCAACTATGCTGGGGTGCGGGAGCAAGCACTTGGGAAAAATATCTTTTTGTCAGAAGGAAACCATACAATAGGATCTGGTAAAGTTTTCCATAGGGATTAATCATTTGCAACATCTAGAAAACTCATTGTTCTAGGATCTCAACATATCTGACCTCACCATGATTAAATATAGGCTCATAGTATGAGTCAACACATTGTTCATTGAAAAACTAGGTAGTGTATATTCTTTACTTGTGACGGGTGAGGTCACATAGAACGATACTGACTAACCAAACATGGTATGAATAATATTAAAATAGTGGATGGACCACCATGATAGTGGAAATAACATGGTTAAGGATATCCAATGTGAGGGAAAGGTGGTCCCTATTAATGTGATGCTATTAAAGGTGTAGGAGGAGCTATGGGTTGTGAAGGAAACTATGAGATCCTTTTACCACCACCATTAGGCATCCCACATCTGGCTTAGGGAGCTAGAATCTAGGGCCACATGCAGCTGCTTTTTTTGAAGGGTTATGATCCCAAAATGCACTAGATGATTAGAGGTATGATATGTGTATATTATAATGTTTTTTCAGTATTTATAGACACTTTTTATATACATTCATTCATCTGTATAATCTCTGTGTGAGAGCTGAAGCCCCTAGTTTTGATGCATACATAATAGATTCATCTTGATGTTCTTATAAGGAAAGATTATTTTGTATATTTTATCTACCATATGTGAAAGATATCTCTTAGGGGAGAGATGTTAAAGAAAACCCTTTTGGCCATCATAATGGAAACCAATGAAATCATCCTGGGTATGGATTGGTTTTCCATGGTACGAGACCAAATTGACTATCACCATAAACAAATTCGAAGAATTCACAACGATGTTAGTAGATTCTCATTCTTTATAAAGAGAGACCCCATTGAAGGGAATATAGGTTTTGTAAGTATGAAGTTGTATCCTATCACTCATCTGTTACCTAGATTATCCATTGATTTAGCATGCACTTCAGGCATATGGATTCCTTTAGTTGTGGGTGATTATATGGATGTATTCCCCAATGAAATTTTGGGACTACCTATGAGGTTAGATATGGATTCATTAATTTATTTACATCCGTGGACCAAATTGATATCTACTTTGACATAACAGGTTTTACGTACATAGATCATCAATCTATGGATTCATTTGGAAGACCTTCATGATATGGTTTTCATCAGGTCTGACATGTCCCATTAGGTATCTCATGTGTTGTTCAAGGAAAAGGCAGACAAGAGATTGAAGATTCGCATATATTATCATCATATGAAGTAGTAAATGAAAAAAAAATTTACCCTTTACCAATGATTTAAGAACTATTTGACCAGTTGCGAGGCGCTAGATGGTTTTCGATGATTGATATCGCCTCTGGCTACCACATGTTTTGGGATTTTGATGCTGATGTTCTAAATATGGTATTCTGATGTTGCTACAGACACTATGAGTAATAGTGATACCCTTTGGTGTAAAAAATTTCCCCCACTATGTTTATGGCTTGGATGAACCTGGTCTTCCAACCGCACATAGACCAGTTTATTCTTTTCTTCATCGGTGACATATTTGTTTAGACTAAATTAAAGGAGGAGCATGAAGAGCTCTTGAGTATAGTATTATATTTGCTTCAACATAACCCGTATTATGGAAATCTCTCAAAGTGATAGTTCTGGATTCATGATGTTCATGTAATGGGTAAATTTACTTTCTATGCATGGTTTAGTGGTGGACATTTTCCTGATCGATGCAACACTTTCTTGGGAGCCACCAAATATTATGTCAGAGGTTTGGAGTTTTCATTCCATGGTGGGGTACTACAGGAGTTCGTAGGATGAATTATATACAAAATTTTCCTCTTTGACCATCAGGATGTGGAATGGGAATATGTTTGCCTAGTATTAACTGTTCCAGAAAGCCGTTGAGGAGTTGAGACTAAGGTTGATGAGTCCACCTATGTTGATTCTACCAGAGAAGGTGTTAGAGTTTACAGTGTATTGTGATGCCTCATGAGAATATCGTTTCTGCATATTGATGTAGTTTTAGGTAGTTATTTCATACATGTTGAGGAAGTGGAGACACAACAAGTATAACTAAACAATTCACAACAAAGAGTAAGAAGTGGCAGTCTTCACCCAAAAGATGTTGAGACACTACCTTCTAGGGGTGCTCTTTGTGGTTTACTCATATCACCGGTGTATCATCTATGTATTCACATAGATATTCCTGAACCTAATACAATGAAACATTCACATTAACAGATGATATAGTTAGAGGTATTTTATTCACAGTTGTTCTAGTAATGGACATCAAATAAATCTCGTAAAAAAATAATTTAAATTTAGATCCATACAAGCAGAATGATATTTTTTTTATATTTTAAAATAGATGAATATTCAATTAATCTACCTCTATACATTAAATACCAATAATCCCTCCCCCTCCCCCACTCTCTATTTGGGACCCCCATCCTCATCCTCCTACTCTCCTCTCCACAGTGGTGGTCCCAAGCCCATTACCCCCATTCCCCCCAGTACTCCTCATATCTTCTACTCGACAGGAACCCCGAGGCCACAACCCTGAGCCCATGACCCAACCCCCACGACCCACAACACCTATGACCCCTCCCCCGGTGACCCCCCCCCCCCACCCTCCGACCATCCTCTCCCTAGCTCAATTTCCCTCCTCTGCTGTGATATGGACCCCCTCCAACATCCCTATCTATTATCAGATCCCCTCCTCAGCAACAACACATACCCCTCATAAAAGGTTTCATCCTCCCCCCAATAATGAATAAAAATCTATTATTGCTACAATGAGTTACTTTCATATAATTTCTCTATTGAGTTCAGATGTTTATGTATACAAGTTATTATATTACACTTTATTAATTATTAAAATCCATTTCATGAATGTTTATTGGAATTTCCATATATATTAATTAATAAATTTTTTAATAAATCAATTTCTTGAATTGGATTACACAATTTATTATTTTCATTTGATAATCAATGAACTAAAATTTATTTATTATAGTTTGAGCCCATTATCATTATTTCGTAATAACTCATTATTTTTATTAAAAACTAATATTATACATATGATTATATTCTATTACTTTTTATTGATTTTATATGATTTTATTTATGATTTATTTATTATTATAATCGAATTATATTATACTTTTGGATTATAAAATTTATAAATAATATTATTTTATGTGATCTTTCTACAGTATATTACTAGATTATGAGGTGTTTCTATGATATAGTATGAAACGAATATGTTGATCATGATAATGGTTTATATGAAAAAGATCCATGGTAATCAAAAAATTTTATCGGGCTTCACATATTTTATATGATATTACATGATGAAAATAATACACTTAAAAAACTCATGACTTGTTCTAAATTATCATCATATATGTTTGATTAAAATAATGTTTAATAAGTCACATTATTTTCAAATAAAATTCATTAATAGTTTTTGGATCATCATTTTATGTCTTTTTGTATTTTTTTATCCCGTATAAAATGAAAACAATTAACCATTTTATCCTTAAAAATACCCCTTAGATAATATTTTTATCCCTCAAGGTTGTTTGCCTAGTGTGTTTTATAGTTATATCTATCTCTATATATTGATTCCAAATCTTATTGTTTAGCATAAACATATAATTCCACACTTGAGATTCAGTTATTAATTGACTAGATATTGAAATAAGATTTGAATTTTAAAATTATAAGATGATAATTTCTTCCGGAGCATATTGTGTATTGATTATTTACAATTTGACTTTTTTTGTTTCATTTAACCATGTTCAGTTAATAATGACATAGGATTATAATCTTACTATTTCATTAATTTATATAGATAAACAAATATTTGGATATAAAATAAATTTTCTAAATACCATAGTTATACCATTAATAAATAAATTTTTGAAATACTATAAATATATATCTAAATCCTTAATTCATTTAATGTTTTCTTGTGAATTTTTTCATTGATATGAAAAATTCATTTTAGAGTAATAATT
The DNA here is from genome assembly GCA_963277665.1 of Viscum album. Classification (NCBI taxonomy): domain Eukaryota; kingdom Viridiplantae; phylum Streptophyta; class Magnoliopsida; order Santalales; family Viscaceae; genus Viscum; species Viscum album. The sequence continues at coordinate 935,616,820 of OY728164.1, read as the reverse complement.
TGGTTTTGCAATTAATTTTTTCTAGATTGAGACTTATGATTTTGGTGCGGCCGAGATGGTGTATGGAAATACACCTGACTTAGGATTTCGTATTCTATAATTATATGTATTAGTAAATGGGTAAATATAACACATGTTTCAGGTGTCATTTTGTTGTTTCTTATTATTATATTTCTAGGGAGCTTTCAATTTAGGTATAAGTTTTTTCATGTTCAAATGAAATATTAGTATAAGTATTTACGGTTGTTGGATGAAAGATATTTTGTATATTCATTTGAAATAAATTACCATAATTCATTAGAGATATGTTTAATTGAAGAATTTAATTTTAATAATCTTACATACATACTACTATATGGTTTCATGATTTTTCTAAAATAGTATATACATAAATATACCCACTGTGGATTTTTCACTCACTCATCTCATAGTATCATTCCATGTTTACTAATTATTCTTTTAATCACATGGTTTCACTCAATTTTCAATATTTTTTATTTTTATATTTTTAATTCATATTCAACAAATTGTTTTTTAAAATATAAAAATTCCAATCCCATTTGTTTTCTTGGGGGAAATAATAGATACTATAATGGGAGAATGGATTAAACTAAATTATGAATTTTATATTCTAAATATATATATATATATATATATAATAAATCAATAAAATATAGTTTTTGTATTTATAAAACAACTGTATATAAATTTTCAAAAATATTTAATATTTTAATCAAAATACGAATTTGTTCGATTAAATTAAAAAATTATTTTTCTTCACCTATTCGAATTATATCCTTAAAATGTACATTTTTTATATCATTGTTATCATATTTTGTAATAATTATATTGTCTTTTTCTGGAATAAATGTATTATTACTATGATTAATTATGATGATCATAATAATGATAAAATTTTTATTTTCAATGATTTTTTAATGTTTTTTATCATTTAAATAATAAATTAGATTCATCTATTTGAAATAACGACTCGATAATGGTGTTTAAAAACATATTTGACAATCATAACATACAATTTTTGAGTAATGAATGAATTATAATATTTTGAAAAATTAACTGTAATACTATCATTTTTCTACAGATAATATTATTTCAAAAATAAATTATTATATTTTAAATGTCAGTTGTATATTGATTATAAATTTCATTACATTAAATTCATAAATATGATGAATAAAGACACAAAAATTTAGTTAGAGGGGTTATTTTATATGTTTAGTAAAAAAATTATACATGTGGATAATTTTGTTCATTTTTTGGTGGTTTGTTGGAACCTGCTCATGCCTATGAGAGATTGGACTATGAGATTTTAACTAAGACAATGACAATAAATAAATTCATCTACAATGCATACAACCGTCATGAAAAAATGAATTCCTACTACTTCTTAACTAATTTTTTCATCTTTTTATCTACAATTTGTTAGTTAATTTTCATATCAATTTTGTCTCATACTTATTTATATTTTTTCATAGATCTTATGAGATGTCATATTTCACTTCCAATTATTTACAATATGTCACTTAAGAGATAAAATGTTTCTTCATTCCAATGTGAACACAATTTTTATTCTCATTTCCATTATTTTCCGTACTACCAACACTACATATTGATTTGATGTAATTAAAAAAAATTTGTTGTTGAAATTCAGAAGTGTATGGGATGCTCATGTTCCCATTTAGGTGACTTCTATTGTTATAATGGTCACATGAGATTACTCTTTTCTTTTGGATGTCAACAATGAGAATGAGTTTTCCACTAATAACATCAAGTCAATATGCAGTGTTGGACGTTTAAGAAAGAATGACAATGGAAATAATGAGAACATTTATTCTTATAATTCTCTTGAGACTTTAGTAAATTTAGGAATTAGCCTCACCTCAATATGATGCACATTGTTGCCTGTATGATTCTATGTGCTTATTTTAATTTGAAATTAAAATTATTTTTAGTAAAAAGAAAAAAAAACACTTACTCAAAATCAAGATAACACATTCAATTTTTTTATACATTAGTAAAACGATCTATAAGTCATTTTAATGTGTAGAAATCAGTCCCACCTCAATTAGATACACGATGTGCCTGGTAGAACTCCATTTTTATGTTATCAGTCTAAATTTAACATTTTTTTTCAAAAAGTGTCACTCATTTAAAATGAAATAATGGGATTAGATTTTTTTTGATAACTTTGATCATTGATTCATAATTCATTTGTGAAATCTAGCAATTAGGCTCATATCCATCTGATACATGATATTATCAATATGAATCAATGTGCATGGTTGCAGTTTAAAATAAAAATTTACTATGAACAAAAAGTGACCCATTCAAAACTGATAGAACACATTAATATTGTTTTGATACTTTATGAAAATGATCTATAAGTCATTTTTGATATGTAATAATTATTTTTACCTAAATCTTATGTACGGTGTAACCGATATGACTCCAAGTGTGTCTTTTTATATAAAATTGACATAAATTTTAATAAAAAGGATAAATAACCTTCTCAAAACCATGAAAATGCTTTCATATTGTTTTTATACTTTAGTAAAAGAATTCATAAGTAAATTATGACATATAGGAATCAACCAAATCTCAATCTTTTACCCCATGTTCTTGGGTAATACTCAATTTATCTATTATCAGTTTAAAATAGGTATTTTTGTTCAAAAAATGTCGCTAATTAGAAATCGAGAAAACACACTCAGAATTTCAAGATATTTTATTACATTGACTCATGAGTCCATTTTGACAAGTATGATGTCATATCATAGGGAATAAATACACAATGTGATCAGAATGTGTTAATGTTTGTGTTTCCAATTTAAAATGAAAATTTAGTGAAAAAGACAAGTGATGAACTAAAACGCAAGAAAACACAATTATATTGTTTTGACTATTAATTAAAATAATAAATATTTCATTTGAGACATGTAGTTATTAGAAAAACCATAATCAAACCCACATTGTGACCAGTATGACTCTATGTGTTCCTTTTTTTAATTTTTTTTTTGTAATTTTAGGAAAGTGGAAAAACGACCTAATCGAAACTGAACACACGCATTTGTATTATTTTAATAATTTATAAATACAATCCAAAATCATTTGTCATGTTTATAAATCAATCTCACCTAAATGTGATACACTATGTTCCTTTTTTGACTAATTTTGTCCAATATCAGTTTAAAATAATTATTTTTGACAAAAAAAGTGTTACTCACTAAAAACAACCAAAGAGAGCTAGGATTTTCATCATAATTTTAAAAAAATAATGCATAATTAATTTATGGTGTGTTGGAATTTGTTTCACATAGAAATGATTCATAATATTATTTGTATGAGTGAATGTTTGTGTTTCTAGTTTAAAATGAAAATTTATTAAAAAAGGAAAGTGACATAGTCAACTGTAGGAAAACATATTTAGATAACTCTGAAACTTTAGGGAAACGATTTATATGTTATATGAGGCATGTAGGAATTATCCTCACCTCAATCTGACATATGCTGTGAATGGTATTACTTGAAGTTTTTCTTTTTTGTTTAAAATTGACATCAATTTTATTAATAAGGAAAAATAATCAAATCAAATTCAATAAAACACATTCAAGTTATATTTATAATATTGGATAATGATTTTTATGTCATTTATTTCATGTAGGAATTAACCAAACAACAATTTTATATTTGATATGCCTAGTATGTCTCAATGCGTTTTTTATTTGTTTAATATTTTTTTAGTTAAAAATGTTCCACTGACTAAAAACCTAGAAAAATTATCAATTTATCCTGATAATTTAAGATATATATTCATTAGAAATTTTTGATTCATAGGAATTAAACTCACATAAAACTGATGAACGATGTCATTAGTATGAGTAAAAGTGGATGTTTTATGTTTTAAAGTCAATTTAGTAAAAAAGAAAAGTGATGTACTCAAAACCAATCGAACACATTCATATTGTTTTGATACATTATGAGAATGATCAATATCTTAATTGAGATTTGAAGGAATTATACAAACCCCAATCAGACTCACAGTGTGATCGATATGACTCATATTGCATCTTATTTTTTAAAATTGACATCAATTTTAGAAAAATGGTAAAATGACAAACACAAAACAGAGAAAACAAATTTGAATTTTCTTGATACTTTGTGAAAATGAACTATATATCATTTTTGAGATTTAATAGTTATAAACACCTCGTCGTGATATATAATATTCCCAGTATGGATCTAAATGAATACTTTTATTTAAAATAGACATTTATTTTAGTAGAAAGGAAAAATTAACTTCTCAAACTAAAAAACTATTTTATATTTATTTGATACTTTAGGAACTTATGCCACATAATTTCGAATTACAATTTTCCTATGATGACGATAATTAAATTTTTAGTGTTTCAAAACACTAAAACAAGTGTGGAATGGTAAAAACCTAAGAAAATAACTTCAAATTGATGAGAAATCATCATAAAATACTGTTAATATTATAAAAAAAATATAGGACATGTTGTGATATCAATGTCCTTGAATTTTCTTATTATGCCATGTTATAGTGCATAACTTGACGCTTTATAAATAAATTATAATATTTACTTATCCCTTTTCAGTATCATGTTTTGAGTATTATATTAAATGTTTTTTTAGGTTCTCAATTTGTTTTTCATTAATAATATTTTTTATTTCCAAATGAACTCTATTTTATTAACAATATAAAAATTATTATGTGTAGCATTCAGATTATATTTGATGTGTTTTTTCATTCTCGTTTCATTTTTAAATTATTTAGTTTTTACTATAAGTGGAAGATATCTGTAGTATCTAGAAGGTTAACCATTCCAATTCATGACATTCATTGGGTAATCTAATACAATTATGATTCATTATGTTTATTTTTAATTTTGTTTTATTTTTCGTTATAGTTGATGAGATGATTTTGTTGGTTTTAATTGATGAGACGATATTGAGGAAGCTAAATGCAATAGAGGTCGTGATGTGGATGTATATTGTGAATCAAATTTTTTTGGGACATATTTTATATGTGTATATTGATGTATCAGTTATTAGTTGAGATATGTATAAGTTCAATATGATTGGGGGTATGATGAATGTGGATGTTTGTATATATGATAACATGTTTATTACTTATATATGATGGGTTTATCATATATTCATGATTTTGTTTGTTACTTGTTACTTTTTTATTAAATATAAAATAACCAATTTAGAAGTGGTTTTTTAACCACCGATAAATAAATTAAGGAAAATTTGTTTTATTGGTGGTTAATTGAAAATGACACTACAAAACACCACTCATATGTTCCTGTGGCAATGGGTTTAATTTTATTTATATTCCACCATTTTAAAAATAAAATAAAATATCCTATACTAAATGAACATAAAACCACATTTAAATGTTCTAAAAAAATGTGTCATATGAAAACCAACTCCAAATAAAAATACATCATCCAACTGACTAGAGACCATGCAATATGATGTGGTTTTATTAACCACCATTATACAATGAGGTTGCAGTTTAAACCACCACTAGTTGAAAAAAATTGCTTCTAATGATCTTTTTTTGTTGTGTGGTTGGATTTCCTATAAAAAATGACTTAGAAATAGTCTATACATCTGGTAAGTGAAATTTTGTAGTATGTTACCTTATTATAAAGTCCTTGACTCAATTAGTTCTAGAGGGTTTAGATAATTTTTCCTATTTTCAGTTGACACTAGTGGAGTTATATGTTACAAATTTTCTATAGTTTATGGTATTGACTACTCCACTTATCAAGAATAAGAGAGTTTCCATTCTGGGAGACATTTACTATGAAGTCCTACATGACCATATATCCACAGTGACTCACCATATGGATATTCTGATGGAGGGAATCCTATCATCCATTTCTAGGGACAAACGATGGTCTCACTCACAATGCGAGAGGAGGTGATTTGAGAAATTAAAACTTCCCTAGTTGTACATCCTAATACGTGGTATATGTGAATATACATTCAACATCAGTTTTTGTGGTTCAACATGAGTGGTAGAGTAGTTGATTTTGTCTCTCGGTGCCTTACCTATTAGTAGGTGAAGGCTGAGAACCATGTTCTCAAAGGTTTTTTACAGACCCTTGAGATCCTAGAGAGGAAATGGGGAAACATATCTATTGACATTGTGATAGGGATTCCATGCACAGTGAAAATAAATTCCACCATTTGGATTTTAGTTTAACAAAACATGAAGTCGGCACACTTCCTTCTTATCAGGGAGAAGATTTCAGTGGAGATTTTTTTGCCATTATACGTACGAGGGATCATTCGCCTACATGGGTAGTCCTCGATGATTGTATCTGATCATCACATGATGTTTATGTCATGATTTTAAAGTGGAATAAAGGAGGAATTTTGTACCCAAATGAGTATGAGTACACACTTTCACACCCAAACTGAGGGGCAGACATAGTGTGATATCTAGGTGTTAGATGATATGATGGGGGATTTCATGTTATACTTCGGCCCTAGGTTAGAGGATCACCTTCCCTTGGTTGAGTTTGAATAAAAAAATACTTACCAATCAACATAAGACATGCAACCTTTTTTAGACGAGTACATGAGACCCTTCAGGTTACTCTTCTGCTAGACAGAGATTGGTGACACATCACTTGTGGGTCCAAAGATGGTGTAGGTGAACAAAGTGAAAGTCTATGTCATTAATGTGTAGATTTGGATGATGCAGAGCCAATAGAAATCTTATGAAGATCATTATCATAGTCTTGTGTAATTAGACCATAGATACCATGTCTTCCATTGATTATCCCCACAATAAGGATTATAGAGGTTTTTCATGGGAGGTAAGTTATCCCAAAGGTTCATAGATCCTATGGAGATCTTGAATAGGGTAGACGAGGGTACTTATAACCTCACCCCTATCCCACATCTTGAGAAGGTGCACACAGTCCTCCATGTATTACAGTCGATAGGGTATGTGATTGATACCAAGTATGTTATTGACTGGAAAGAGATGCACTTCAAGGATGGATATAATTTTGTCAATAACCAAATAGAGATCAACGATTTCAAGTATCTAACTCTATTTTGATGGACTATACCCTTGGTTCACGTGTTTTGGCAGCATGGGAATGTGTAAGAGAGTTACGAGGATTTGGATAGCCATGTACGGGCTCAATATCCCATGTTGTTTATTTAGTTTTTATTTTTTTTGTCTTAAAATATTAAAATATTGAATGATGTAGAGACCCAGTGTTATCAATGTATTTCTTTAAAATATTTCTATATATTTTTCAAGATCTAGGAACTAAGAAAACATGCGATTTTTTGGCCTGATGATCCCAAAATTACTTTTATAAAAATATAAAATTTATTTTCTATTCCACATCAATAACATAAAAAATATAATGGTATAACATTTATATGGAAGCTTGGATTAGAAATCCAAGACCATGGTTGAGTCCAGAACACAGTTGTTACCATATGCCTGATTGATAATCAGCCGACATAGGGTGTTCAAAGTCCTCACTCATTGGTGGTAGGTTCAATGATATATTAAACTTACAAATTAATTCATTTTATCTTATAGAAATAACACAAAACATTTCTTCCAGGAGAACTCGCTAGAGTTAGCTGCATAATCCCTGGTAAAATTCTAGAGCACTTCCTTCCTCCAACGATGGTGAATCTCTTCAGATGATGATGAAATTCTAAATCAGATTAGATCAAGATGAATCTAATGCAATGATGTCTTATAATTGTTTTCAAGTGTATTATTCGATGATGAATGATTTAATCTCTAGGTGTGATCCATTAATTTTTGATTTATTCCATTTGATTAAATTTTTTGAGTTGATCTATCCTAGTAATTGGGTATTCCTAAATTACAAGTAATTACAAGTTCACATGTTCATAAACATTAATTTTAGAAATTTCTTTCTAACCCTAGATGCCTGTTCAAGATTTTTGGAAAATAACAGTTTGAAAATGATATTTAAACATTTGTTTTTGTTATTTTCTCACTCATTTTATTCATATTATTCACCAGTTGGACCTCATTTTCCCTGTAATCTTTTCCAAGAATTACAAGCCTGATCAGACCCCTTAAACCGCGACAAAATCACATGCAAGGAGTGAATCAAGGGACTAAGGGTTGATATACATTTTCTAAAATTTAAGGATTATTGCTTCAATGTTTTTGGATTAATAAATCATTGGAGGAATTAATATTAGTGTGCGGGATGTGCAACGAAATCTGAATGTACTACTAGAGTTGATTTCTATTAAGGTTGACCAGAATATGTGAATCGTAGCATGATCCATTAATCCTGGATGGATTTGAGGCAAGACCAATAGTGAAATGGAGCGAAATGGATAGATCTTGTGTCAAAATATTGTATATGAATTTATGTGAAAAACTCAATTGCACGTCATGCATAAGGATGAACAAACAACCTGTATCCCCTCAGTGGTAGTGATGACTACTATTTAAAAAATTGAAGGATGACATGGGGTGTATCCCTCCTACACAGCATGTACCCTCTTCCTCAGATAGACTATAATGGCCTAAAATTAAATCAATGGTTGTTTTTTTTCCTTCATAAAATTATGGTATGTAGTATAACACACATACATAGCATGGTCATCCCAAAAAAACATTATTCTCATAAATTAATAGTGAAAAAATAATATTCATAGAGATTAATGAACATATACCAATGGAATAATAACATGACCCTTGGAATAGTAACAAAACCATTAGGAATAGTAATCCAAACAATAGAAAAGTACCCTCCCTAATGAAGATATAAATAAAATTTAAGCATCTTAAAAATGAAAATTTTATATTACAATTTCATTCTATATGTAATTAAATGTTTTAAAATGATAAATTATGTTTCTGATTTTTTTATAATACAGAAATATTTATTTACAATTTTACAATTAATATAATGATTAAAAAGAAACAAAATTTTTGTAAAATATATTTATAAATTGATATTTTTTTCTTGTTATTATATTATAATTTTATAATATCATCATTAATTTTTCAAATATTTATAGAATCAGATTGAATTTTAAAACATGTATTTTTTAATAAATAAACATTTTAAATAAAAAATATATTTATCAAATTTAGAAAATTATTTTCCTAAAATGGAGTTTATTTTTGAATTTTAGGGATTGAAAAATGGTTTTGGTGATTATATTTTATTTTTCAAAAATATTTGAATTGGTTATGAATAATGAAATAGATTAATTTACCATATTTATCAAATACCTGAACTATTGAAGCATAGATGATATAGGGATGATGTAAGGCCATAATATTGATATATCATTTATTAATTTAATATATTCATTATTAAAGTTCAATGTATTGGTATCCTTGAGCCCAAATAACATAATATTGAATAAAATATTAAAAAACAACCCTCTCCTCCCCTATAAATAAAACCATCACCACCACTTCTCCTAACACATACGACACATTTATTCATGTGAAATTTTTATCCAATACTCAACCCATGTTTCTTACTTACATCTATGAGGCCTTAGTCTCATCAAAAGACCATAACCAATCTCCCTAAGGTTGTCCCTAAAGAGATGAATTCAATAGGAAAAATCATCTCTATTTTTTAATTTCATTTCGATTTTTCCTTTCCTTATTCTCAATTTATAACCCCTTATGAAAGTGAAATTATAAATCCATAATGAGATATATATTGAACTCTTATTATGTTAATGTAATAATTGTTCATAAAACCACTTCTCCTCTCTTATTTATTCTAAAAATTGAAGCGTCGTCTTTGAGGTATGGATTTATCACCTTTGAGGATAACATGTTTTCATTTTCCGTTAATGCTATCAGGGATGGTCAAAAAATCAATATAATTGTTGAAATCGATTTTTAGATATATGTTATAACATTTTTATGTTCTATAAATAACATATATACATAAAATTAAATAATAAAACCAAATAATATGATTGTGATAAAAAACCATCAAAATTAATCAAAATGATTATCATTAACATATTCTCTAATGAATAATCCTCATATTTTTGGGAAAAAATATTTAATACCTATTATACATATATAAGTTATGAAATAACATATAATTTCAAATTTTGAGAATTATTATCATCTTAAATGATATTCTATACCTATTTACAAGCAAATCGATCATTAACACTTATAAAAGAACACTCTCGAAACAACCGAATAACACTATATAACACATCATAATGGTCATTAATATATGTAATAAAATTGTAATTAATAAAAAAAATGTACAATAGGTTATTAATTTTTTAATTAATTAATATAATTTTATTATCAATGATATTAACGTGATGAAATTATTCATACATATTGTAAGGGGATTCATGAACCCAATTTCCATCCTTCGGGTTGTTAATCTTTTGTGACAAATTTCAATTTGGAAGTGCACTTAATACTCCTGAAATATAATTTCATTTTTTTATAAATTTTATTTGCTATGATATACCAATTTTAAATTGGTTTTATGAAAAATAAAATGAATTTCCAAAAAATAAATCATCTTTCTAAGAACATATCTTTTACTAATCTTCATATTGATTCTTTTTCACTCCAGATGATGAATCCAATACTAGTATTCTATTAACTTTTTTGAACACCAATGTTTATTCATGATTGTATGATTTATGAAATGAATCCCATTATTTTCCATTGTTAATTTTATTTCAAAGATTCATATATGTTCTTTGTGGAATTCATGATTATGTAAATCTTATGATGTGACAAGTGTACCCAAAATTATACAGTGCATCAATGCATTGAGTAACATGTTGTATCTCATGAGATAATGTTCAATGTGCCTAAACGTGATTCTATATTAGTTCAAAATGACTATTTTATGATTATGAACATATGTTATTTGTGAACATGATATTATCTTTGTTCAAAACTTTGTGTGGTATTTTACCACAATGACAAGCTGATCCATTTTAATGAATTGCCACATTTCATGAGTTTATGTAATGAATCTTATCGTGATTATAATAATTATCATATTCTTATGTTATGGTGATTATGATTATTCCTACACCATGTTATATTTATTAATGGTCTAATCTATCCTCTTACTAGGGTTTTAGCTCACCCCATTCATTGATGTATATCCTCAGGTGACATCTAATACTTAGGACTATTTGGGGGAATCTAAGAATATAAGGAAGAATGAATTAATTAATGTTTATGTTTTATAATGTAGATGTTATGTTTTATCTTAATTTTCCCAAATCACTAGACAACAAGATCATGGTTTTGTAACCCTATTATATTCATTATATTTAAAATGATATAATAATAATGTAAGAAAAATAAGGGTCATTATATAGATAACCCTTGTGAAGGATCACATGGTCTGGAAGCCATGTAGAAGTACATGCCTGGTACATGGCCATGTACCTGAGTACATAGACACAACCATCAGAACATGACTTCATCCCTGTTAGACAAGATAAGTTGTGTATTTCACCTACAATGGTGTGTACAAATACATGGGATATATGTTGTGTTTCACTTAGGGACACAGTCAGGAGGTGGAATAGGACCACACACCACATGGGTTCCCTCAAACACCATGTACCCCCCTAACCCCTTTTGAGTAAACTTCAAAGTTCTATATATCCTTCATCTGAACTCAGATTTTGGCCTATGAGTAGCCTATAAAAAGTGTTATTATAATTAGAATGCGATGGAGCCCTTATTTGTGGATTTTATGATATGATTTTAAATGTTAAAAGCACAAAGTTTATTTAGGAAATAGTTAATGATGACAATTATTAGGTAGAATCACCAATGTTTATTGATATGTACCCTCCATTATAGTTGTCCAGTGGATACCTCTACCTTTAGAGTCAAACCTCCTCTTAGTAGTGGTACTGTTCCCCTATAGCTACATTCTAATTACAATCCCCCTACCAAGTAGTGTGTGATTTCTCGATGACCAGAGTGGAACCCTCTTGTGGTACCAGGGTGAGGGTCATCATATTCGGAGTAGAATACACTATTTATTAGGACATGTGTCAACGATGAAAAGTGTAGATCCTCTATGATGTACTAGGGTATGGGTTCTTAATCGATTGAGTTGTTCCCCCATTATCATCGGTATTGGTCCACTACATTACAGAGTGAAACCCCCTATAATAATAGGTTGTGGGTCTTCCTGACACTATAGAGGACCCCCATCAGCATGGGAATGAGTCCTCTATGAATACTATTAGATATGAACCCCCAAATTCACAAGAGCATGGTTACACTACTTTATTTTTTATGTCCCTCGACTGTGCGACACATTGACAAGGTATGGTTTGTCTTTCCCCTCTAATTCTGGGATAACATATGAGATGATGGGCATCATTAATTGAAATTTATAGATTGGGGATAATTTTATTCTTAATCATAGTTGTGTGATAGATATCCTCTTACTCTGTCATTTGATCATCAGTTACTAAGTATATATATTCCTATTTATCCACACCATTTATTTGGATACTCTCATTCCATGAGAGGTGAATATGCATGGGGTATGCCACGTTCTTTCTATGTTTAGATTCTCATGATTTGAAAATTCTACTCCCATAATATAGGTAGTAACGAATTGATGAGTAGTTTAACTACTCACAACGTTGACCCCCTTGTGACTGGATAATCAACCATTCACTATTGGATGGGTTGAGATGTTCTTTTGACTATAAATTTAATCTATTTTATTTGATTTAAAATTTTATATATTAATGATCCCCCACATATATTTTGGTTTTTTATTTAGTATGTATAGACTCACCCATTCATGAAATTTTCCCACACGTATCGTGTCCTTGGAAGATGACTGGTAGGTCAGTGGTGGCATTAGAAGAGATTAGGGATATTTGATTCATTGTACAACATATGGTGGTTGTAGATTATGATTTTGGATCTAGTTACTATTCAGAGTTTACTTTTCTTGCTTTTTTTGGTTGGGACATATTTTTTGTTGGGTGTGTATTTTTACTCTCTAATTTTATGTTTTTACTATCTTCCCCATGTACACCGTAGAGGATATGCATCCATGGTTTAATTTATAATAGTTTTGTATCTTTTAATCTCTAAAAATTTAATTTTTCATTGAGATTAATATATTTTTGAATATAGTTACTTAGGAAAAGGACTCCCCAAGATTACATATTTCGTTGGCACTAGTCTCTATGTAATGGCTTATAGAGGTAGGCTTGGGGAAGTTGTGGATTGAACCCTATCTTGGTTCATGTCATGAAATCGTTTCTGTTGATGTATCATAGTGTTACTATTTTAGTCTCAAATCCTTTTTTGTAATTGACTTGATTCCCCCATGAGATTTTTAGATCCTCAGATATTCACTCAATATTGATAAGGATTTAAGGTTAGTGAAATTGGTGGGTCTGGTGGATGAACATCAGTCAATAAATTCTATATCTCAATGGTTGGTTATTTAACAACCCTTATTTTTATTACAAACATAAACATTCACTTACTAAAAAATTCAGGATCGATCGGTATAATGTCTTGGGAAATTAAGAACATTACATAAAAACATAAGACAAAAAATACAACATCTTTTTTGTAAAAATATTTTACATGACCACAACATTCCTTCGTACTTAGCATTGCATGGAATAACTTGAGGGAATACATAATAAAAGGGTGATCTATTAATGGAATTTTTGGAGTAAAGAAGGAATAACATAAAGAATACAATACATGGTAAGAAATGGTAATATCAGTGGAGCATAAGAGAAAAATGAAAATAATGTCATGATGTAGAATTATTATCATAACATGGATAGGAGAAAACAACATTTAATAATATATTATTATGATCCAAGGCTCATTTCACCAAAAGCATGAGTAAAACCTCATTGCACATGAAATAGAATGAGTAAACACCCATTGGACTTGAATTAGCCTATGTAAACCCTCATTTAACTAGAATAGGCCTGATTAAACATTCATTACACATGGTGTACAATGATACTATTCTTTACTAGATGCATTGGAGGAATATCAGGGAGCACCCTTCTTAATCATTTAATTTCATGCAAATGTGTTCCATATAGATCATACAATGTTGAATACAAAAATTTCTGTCTTAAATCTAAAATTTCATATGAATAAAGGTGAATACCCATGATAAAGAAATCTGGTATCCTATTTACTTACTTGAAGATTTTGGCATGGACATTTTGGTGTCATTTCGGCAGCACAACGACGTCAAAGAGAAATAGTAAAAGGGATTGATGAGAGAGAAATGGGTATTTCATTATTTATACATAAAGGGGACAGTATAGGGACATGGAATATAATATCCCACAATATGTAATGGAAATTATATATAGAAAATAAATGATTTTCTTGAATGTAAATGAGGAGAGATAAATCACTTATGAAATATCACCATGGTAACATGTGTATATGGGAGGAATTAACAAGATAGAAAGGGGTCTCTCATCATAGAAAAATAATGAGGGTAGTGTAGAGAAGATTTTGAATCATAACCCAAAAAATTAAATTGAAAGAAGGGAATAACAATATACAAAAACATGGACTTATATAACTAAGGAAGTCATGTGAGGATCACATACATGGAAGTGTGATCCCAAAGTCTTGAGAGAGGCTTTTGGGAGGAATCTTGGGAGGGTGGGGTGGCTTAGAATGATTATGGAGATATGAGAAAAGATTTTGGTTGAGCTCAAAATGGTTTCAGTTAAGAGGGATGATATATTTAGTGGGTTTATATAGGAAAGGAAAGGGAATTCATTATTATTTAGGTTTTGGACACTACACATTAATCTAATCAAAACCACAAACCATACCATTGTTTTTTTCCCATCTTTTTTCCAAACTCGAGTTGAAAAAATTATTTTACATGGCCAACAACCAACCATATTAATATATATGGATTTTTTATTATAGTTGAGTCACACTCTCAAGAAATCATTTTAAAAATATAAAATATTTTATATGTCTTAGAGGTTCTACTAAGGTGCCAAAAATTTAATCAAACAAATATAAAATCACATTATATGAATGTTAAAACATATAATGGCTCAATATTCGTTTAATAGAATTTTATTACATCTCTAATGGGTCAATATGATTAAAAACACATTACATATTTAAATGTTATTTAATTTCTATGTAAAATTTCATCTGCCTCAGAAAATTATGAAAAATTCACCGTTAAATAATTTTGACATTCGAAATCCAAAAATAATATTCATTTTATCTAAATAATTTTCTAAATAGTTTGATTTTTTAAATTTAAAATAATCCTACACATAACAAAAAATCATTTGTTTGGATAAAAACAGCATTCAAACCATAATAAAAATTACAATTGTATAAAATTAGTTTGATAATTTTTATTTATTAAAAAGTAATTTAGTAATAATATTTTACTAAAATATTATTTAATTAAAAAATCCATTAATTCATCAAAATATATTTCTTAATTTAATGTTAAGTAAAAATACAATTTTTGATTTTAAAACTATTTACCAATTAGCAATAATAAAAAGAATAATTATTCATTATTTTATACAAAACTAATGCACATAATCATAGTTATGGGGTCTTGTTACATGATCTCCTATAACACTGAAAAAAATTATGGGTAAGGTGTGCGATGATGACATACTCTTGGGGAGGCATTGATAACATCACTCAAGTTGAAATTTCTATTAACATCCACCTCCCCCATAAGCGAGTCTATTCAAGATTATCATGATGAAGATCGACTTACTCTTGGTGAAGAGTGAAGACCAATGATGCCACCTCCATTCTGAGCTCAAAAAAATGGGAATCATATGGAGCAATTCTACTGGATGAGGAAATCACTTCCTTTTTCTATGTAAATTGTATTGGTTAAATCCTTATATTTGTCCTAATCAAGTTATCACATTTAAACAGGTATATTAGCAATGGTAACAATTCTTAATGGAATTTTAAAATCCAAGACATAATACAATGAAAGTGCATATGTTTTATTTAATCAATTCACATAATAATACATTTAATTAGATCAAGTAAAATTTTCAATAATAAAGGTTTGGGTCATTACTATTTTACCCCCATAAGAAATTTCGCCCTCGAAATTTCATTTTCCCACACTAAAATAGATTTGGGTGACTCTAATTAATCACTTCCTCCAATTCCCACATTTCTTATTCAAACATGTGGTTTTTACAAAACACCTTGTTGAGGGGAATTGTATTATTTCATAGAACCTTTTCCCATCAATCTATGATCTTCACCAGCTTCTCTTCATAAGAGTGTTCATTATCCATTGGTACCATCGATGGATTGAGTACATACAGTTGGTAAGGTAATTAATTACTCAAGAGTGATACATGGAATAGCTCATGTACTTAAGATATATTAAATCATAGTGCTATTCGATAGGCCAATGATCCAATGCGATCAAGGTTCTTAAAAGGGATGATGTACCTGGGAATATGATTTCCCTTTTTTCAAATCTCATAACTATCTTCCATGATGATATGTAGAGGAATACCATGCCTCAAAATCAATGTCTCATCGATGATTATCAGCATATCACTTTTGCCAATTATGAACAACATTAATGTTTATCTAGATGTTCTTAACATTTTCCACCATTTCATTGACAATTTTTAGACCTAGGACTTTTCTCTCCCCATCATCATCCCAATATGCCGGTGTTCTTCACCTCTTCCCATAAAGGGGTTCATAGAAAGCAATTTGGATTCATGATTGGAAACTGTTATTGAAAAAGAACTCAACCAGAGGAAGAAGTTGATCCCATCCTCATTTGTCGTCCATTGAGTATACTCTCAACATTTCTCTAGTTTTTTGTTTGGTCTGCTCAAATTGGCCATCTGTATTTGGATGATAATATATACAGATGTTCAGATCAGTGTTCAGATCATGTTGGAGACTCCTTGAGAACATATGGGTGAATCTTGGATCTCGATCGCATACAATAGATTGTGCTACACCATGCATCCTTACCACTTATCTATTTTTTATCCATGCCATTTCATCCAATGATAAATCATCCTGAATTTAAATGAAATGTGCAATCGTTGTAAGATGATTCACAATAATGCAGATAGTATTGTTTCCTTTTGAAGTCCTCCTATGTCCAGTGAAATATTTCATGGTGATGTTATCCCATTTCCAAGTGGGTATCGGTAATGGTTTCATGATCCCCATAGAATTCTTCCTCTCATTCATCATCTACTGACATACCAGTCACTTTTATGTATACTCATTGGTCTCCTTCATTATGGTATACAACCAATAATGCTCTTGGAGATCTTGATATATCGTTGTGTTTCTTTGGTGAATGGTGAAATAAATTTTTTTTGCATCATCAAGAAGTCCATTATTTAACATCATATTTCATGGAACACATTTTCTTGTCCCAAATCTCGCAATTCCTTATTTATTAACATTAATATCTATAGATTTCACTTTTTTTAATAGTTTCCACTTTTTTCTAAATTCCTATATCATCATTTTCAGCATCCTTTGTTTTTTCAAAAATAGATTGTTGAGAAATAATTTTTGAAAATATATATTATTTTCCTTTCTTTATGATTTTCATGTCTATATTCATAAAATCTAATAATATTGGATCCCTTTCAATTCTCATCAATTATAGAATTGCGGGGTCCTTTATACATTGAGAATACTCCACCTTGTTCGCTTTCCTAGGGTGGTAATGGATATCCTAGTCATAGTCTTTGATCAAATCTACCCATATTCAATGGAAAATGTTCATCTGATTTCTGTGTGAGTATATATACATAATGATTTTTTGATCTATGTATATTCCACACTTCTCCCTAAAGAGGTAATGCTGTGATTTTTTTTTGAAACAAGAATTACTAAAACCAACTCTAGATCATGTGTTGGATATTTTATATCATTAAATTTTAATTTACTTGATTCATAGCCAAAGACCATGTAATTTTGAATCGACACACAATCCATCCCTTTCTTCGAAGCATCACTAAATACTATAAATAGTACTTCACTTGTGGGTAGTGTGAGAATGGGTCTAGTGGTAAACCTCTTTTCAACACCTAGAATCTCCATCTACATTCATCACTCCATGAAAAAATGACTCCCTTCCATGTTTTCTTGATATGATTGGTTGACAATAGTGAGAAATTTATCACACATCAATGATAATATCCACCAAACCCAGAGAAGCTACAGATATACATCATAAATGTTGACCTCTTCCACCCCTCAATTTCATTTGTCCTGTGATATCCATAAATATCCCATTTCATGTGATGATATGACACTATAATGAGACTTTCTTCAACCAGAACATATAATTGATTTACTTTTTAAAGAGATTCTCCTTTCACATGGTCTCAAGTATAATACCTATATTCTCCTCATGCTCTTTCATGTTTTGGAGTATATTGGAATATCGATTATAAAGACTGCTAGAAATATGTCAAGGTAATATCTAATGAATCTATTCATCATGTCCATGAATATTTCTAAAGCCTTAGTGAGTACAAAAGGCATTAAAATGAATTCATAATTCATGTACCTTGTACAATAAGTATTCTTGGGGATTTCTTCATTGTTTACCCATACATGGTAATATATCGACCATATATCCACATTGGAGAACTTTTGTTCTCCCCATAGATGATCGATCAAGTAATCAATTCAGTGCAAAGGATACTTGTTCTTTGTCATGATCTTGATGAGTTCATGATAATTAATTCAAAGGTGCATTGACTCATCCTTCTTCATGATGAAGAGGACCGGTTCACCCATAGTGAATCACATGGACATATAAACCATTTATTTAGATTCTCCATTAGTTATTTCATGAGCACTTCAAACTCCACAACAAATATTATATATGGAGTCTTAGATATTCCCAATGGCCCAGATAAACAATCAACCGAGAATGCAACATCTCTTCGGGAAGGAAGACTAGTAAATTTCGCCGGAAACACTTCATCAAATTCCCTTCCATTAAGAATGTCTTCAAGGATGGTTTCTTCCATAGACTCAATCATTTGAGCAACATACGCAAGATCATAGGGAGTTAATATCCACTTTTTAGATAATGGTGTTATATAATATTCATCCTTCCCCTAGCACTTGTATAGAATTGTGGATTAATTCACCATATGGAGAGTGATTTCCCTCTCACAACAATTTATGTTGTATATATATAGGTAAATCCAATCAATGCCAAAAATTACATCAATTTACACGAGATGGAGTATAAATATGTTCATCAGGAAGTTCAATCCTCAAATTGTGACAGAAGAGGAGTTATATTTATTGTATAAAAGGATTTCCCCATTTTTAGTTCTCATTGACATATCTACTTCCATGATTTGTGGTGGTGTTGGGATTTGTTCTACAAAAAAATATTGTGATATAAAATAATACATAGAAAAATAATAAAAAATTATGTTTTCTATTCGTGAAAGAATAACTATCATACATATCACCACTTCTTTCTTGGGGTTTCATTTAATGGTATTGTTGGAAAATCTCTCCCTTGCAACCTTGGAGGTTGTTGGTTGCCTTTAAAAACCCTTGTCCTATAGAACCGGTTTGGAATGTGACCATGATCTATGTAGTTGAAACATTGAACAATGCGTTGAGAGTTGAATGTAGCATTCCTCTCCTCTATCTTAGCATCAATTTCTTCTTCTCGGTAATTAAGGTCTAGGTTCTTTATCTTCCATACCTAAAGAAATTTCCCACAACCTTCATGCAATTTCTGGGGTGCTTGTTTCCACACCTTTGGAAAGTGGGGTGCTATAATTTCTATGCATCATTGGATTTACCCATCTCCCACTAGAATTAATGTCTTATTTATACTTCTTAAACCCTTGATTCCTCAAATATTTTCCTATCTACACTTCGAAATTGAAGGAAAATTGGACAATTTCCTCATTGCTAGTGATGTCACTGATTCCTAGGCCTTTCCATTGGATAAATTTTAGCCCACCAAAAAAAGGACAACCTTGATTTCAGAGGTAACAGCAAAAATGAAGGCATATCGTGAAATACTTGTGTTGATTTCCTCGAATGATCTGATGGATTATTCATCTTTTTCCTTGAGGTAATGGAAGTCCATTTCCATCTTATGTTGGTGGGTGTGTAGAAAATATTTATCGAAAAATAGTTTTTTGGAAATCCTTCCATTCCAATGCCTCAATATCTTCCTCATGCTTAGTATTATTTTATCTATGTCCATCATTGA
This sequence comes from Viscum album, assembly GCA_963277665.1. Taxonomy (NCBI): domain Eukaryota; kingdom Viridiplantae; phylum Streptophyta; class Magnoliopsida; order Santalales; family Viscaceae; genus Viscum; species Viscum album. The sequence goes on along the minus strand of OY728164.1, from coordinate 935,596,478 downwards.
TCAGCTTCACCCTCTATATGATAATCATCTAGAAGAACCTTCTCTTGTTCGGAACATTAAAGGATGGATAAGATCTTCTCAATGGACTTAATACATTGTTCGGAGATTGAGCTATCAGATGATCCATTGAATATAGGTGGTCTTTGTCTTATGAAGATCTCAATTGCATCTTGTTCTCTCCAGGGGGTTGGACATTACTCTTGACCCATGTTTCTATCAAAACATGAGTTTACTAATAGAGTATTGTGACAAAATTTTCAATTCCCACTCACATCAGATTGGGCATCTAATTAGAACACTCATCACAAGGATCTTCAAATCAGTTTCAGCCTGAGAACTCTTATTAATGGCAATTGATATAATAAAAGGAAATTTAAGGGTAACACATAAAGGGGAATACAATGAAAAAATGGATTACTTATAAATTTATGTTATTTCCCTAACATATGAATTTTTAGGATTCAATTTATGTTATACGTGATCTACTTCACAATATATATTATTAGGGGAATTTTTTATACAATTAAACATAGTTCATACAATGCTTATGAATTTACCAAAGAATATACCCTATGAGTTTTATAACAAGGAGTGCATGAAGGCCTGTTGTCGTGCACCGGTTTCAATTTGAGTCTAGCTCAATGCAGTGTTTTTAGGTTTTACCCCTAGAAAGATATATACTAGAACCACCTATACTTTTTCATATCTAGAAAGATATGTATTTTAATGAAAAACCACTTACTCTATACTCATGAAAATATAGGGATGATTTTATTATAATAAGTTTTATCCATAAATATTTCACTAGGGTTGTCAAATCCTTATCCAAAAAATAATTAATCCTATCCTTTAATACAATCTATAACAACCCTTCCCTTTCTTACACACAATAACATGATATATTACATAAAAGTGAACTTAAGAAAACTATGAAGATTGAGAGGTCTAGTGGATTGGTAAATTTGTAACACTACATGACAACATATGACATAAAATAAAACATCATTATTGAAAAAATCTTTTACATGAACACAACATTCCTTCATACATAGCAGAGCATTGGATAACCTGAGGACATACATAAGAAAAGGGTGAGATATAAAGACCAGTAATGGAGTAAAAAGGCATAAAATGAAGAATAAAACACATTTTATTCAATAATAATATCAAAATGTCATAATAGAAACATGAACATAAAGGCATGATATAGCATGATTATCATAGCATGGAGAAGAGACATAAACATTTAACTTGATATTTGCATGAACCAAGGCTCACTGCACCTGGAGCATGAGTAAACCCTCGTTTCACTTAAATTAGCATGATTAAACACTCATTGAACATGAATTATAATTATTAAACCCTAATTTCATATGGAATATCATGATAATATTCTTTACCCAATGCACTGGAGTGCTATCCGGGCACACCTATCAAAATCATTTCGTTTCATGCATAAGTGTGTCACATAGATCATTCAACATGGATTCATTAAAAATAATAATTTATACCATGAAATAGATATTTTTAATACATAAATATAATTCCTCAATCAAAAAATACATTTTCATAATTGTGAAGATGATCAATAAAGAAATGGGTATGGTATTCACTTACATGACGATTTTGGCATAGAATGTTTTGTGTACCTTTGGTAGCATAACGACTTCAAATAGAAATCGTAAAATGGATTGATGAGAGATAAAGGGGTCCATAATCATTTATACATAAAATTTACAATAATAGGGTCAAGGAATATAAAATCACATCCTATGTAATGTAATTTAGATTCATAAAATAAAAGAATTTTTTGAATTTAAATAAAGAGAGAGAAATCCCTTATGGAATTTCGGCACGGTAACGTGTATATAAGGGATTCATTTTAGAGAGATAAACAATATATAATCTTTCAAACATAGGTTGGTGGTTGTGTAAAAGGTATTAAATCATATCCTAACATTTAAAATGATTAATAAAATGGCATAACAATATAAAGAAACATTGACATTAAAAATGAAAGAAGGAATGTGACGATCCCTTACATGGAAGTGTAATACCGAAGGCTTCAGAGAAGCATGAAAGAGGTTTCCTAGGATATTGAGGATCCATGGAAGGATTCTAGAGAGAGGATGGATTTGTTTGGTCAAGATTCAAAAGGTTTTAGTGAAGATGAATGGGAGGCTGAGTTGGCTTATATAGGAAAGGTGAGAGAATTTTTTTTTTGTGTTTCAAACACTACAGATTAAACAAATCAAAACCACATTCCATACAATGGTTTTTGTAAAGACCCGTAAAATTCAAGGGAAATTTTTTTCTTAATATTCTTTGGAATTTTACAAGAACGCGGTTTCTGACAGCACATGATTCTGAGGCCCGAAGTGCCCGGAATCATTTTCCGAAGTTTGGCTTGGGTACGTTCAGTGAACAAACGAGCGGGAATTTCTAACTTTTGAACCGGTCCACGGAATCAAAATCCAAGGGCACCGATGAACTCGTAGCGCCGATATTCGCTTAAGGAGAACTTTTCTGAGGTTGCGTTTATTTCGGGTTGAGAGTTGTTGGGAGTTTAGAATAAGTTAAATAAAAATTGTGTGATACAAATTTTAATTTTAACTTGTTGTTTTTTTAAAACCTCCCAAAGGGAGTTAGGGGTGGGACCCATAACCACTTAACCTCCCTTGGGAGGATTAAGTGTGGTGGGGCCCACATGAACCCCAACTCCTCAACTTATCTCAAAAACTCCCCCTTTAACCTATTTTAATTAATGTTTGACAACTTGGTTTAATTAATTGAGGAGGGTTAATTTGAATTTCAAACCTTTGAAATTATAAGAGGAAGGTTGTGTAATAAAATAAGCTTAATATTATTTTATTATTTTGGGTTGGTTTCCTTTGCTCTTGAGAGGATTGGAGAGCTCCTTCTTCTTCTTCTTCTTCTTCAAACTTTGACGAAGAACGCGAAGAACTTTCGGACATCGACGAAGAACGCCACGTTCTCGGGAACCGTCTTCCGCGACTTCATACCCGCGATAACGACGACGTCTTCTTCTGCGTCATCTCTTCTACGAAGATTTCCCGCGACGATTTCCCGCGACGAAATCGTCATCAAAGAACTTCGAATCCTCGCTTCACGACATCGACGTCCTTCTTCCGTGACGCCGACCACCACGACGCTCGTCTTCCGCGGGTCGTTGACGATCATCGTTCTTGAACCCGAGGTAGGGGTTTGTTGTTGATTATTTATTTACTCTCGTTCTTGGTTCTAGCATGACAATCTTGTGGATAAGTATTTAAGTGCTATCATTTAACGAGAGGGGGGCCGGACCACACAAACACTGCCGAAACCCCCTCCTTGTTCTTGAATATTATTATTTTCTTGTGGATGAACGAGATGGCGTGGTGTCGTCGCACCACGCGGGAATCGCAAGGCTATAATTGCGCGGTGTCGTCGCGCCGCGCCGCGGAAAGGATATCATGAACGCGACGCCGTCGCGCCGCATCGAAGGAAACCAAAGGCGCCGCGGCCGGAGTGGGGCCACGGAGGAGGGGCGCGGTACCATCGCACTACGCCGGACGATGAAGGCCACGGCCGGTTCCGGGCTGCGGCGGAACGAGAAGACCGGCGGCTAGCCGGGCCACCAGTGTCGGAAGCCGGAAAGGGGACCGGCTGGCCTGTTCGGGCCGGCCGGAAGGGAGAAGAACCGGGGGGAATAAATTCCCCCGGTTGGCCAAAACCGCCCCCCCATAATGGGGGGGGGGGGCGGTTACACCAAGGGGGAGGGGGGCAGCGCCCCCCCCCCCTTTTTTCTCAAAAGCAGGCCCCCACGTGGGGGGGGGGGGGCGTTGAATCCAAGGCGCGGCTCTCAGCCGCGCCGCCAGCAGAGAAGGGCGGGGGCCTTGACCCCCTCGCGTCGCACCCGAGCGGCGCCCAGGCCGCGCCGCCGGCCGGGCCGGGTCGGGTCGACCCAGGGGGGGTCGGGCCGGGTCGGCCCGGACCCGTACCCCCCGTTTTCTAATCGATTTCGGTCTTTTGCCCATAACATGAGCTACGGACCTTAGATTGACAAACCGTCAGCGGAGATGCGATCCTTGGATCGAGACGGTCGATTCGGTATATCGCACTCAATGTTTCGGAATACTTTGCGTTCGGCCGGGTTGGTTCGTACACAAAACCAACCGGGGCCTTGGAGCGGAAACGCTCATATCTTGAGCTACGGACGTCTGATTGACGTGCCGTCAGCTTTGCTGTGTTCCTCTTAGTGAGACGTATTTTTTGGCATACTCCGCCTGAGGTTTGGACGCAGGTGGAGTACGGTCGGGTTGGTTTTGACTTAAAAACCAACCGGGCCCCTGGGACGAAAAAGCCAATAACTCTCCGACCGGGCGTCCGATCGACGTGCCGTCTGTTGCGTTGAGTTCCTGTTGGGGATACAGATCTTTTGGATACATCATCTTTGGACTTTGTGACAGTTGATGTATCATCCTCTCGGCTCGTGGAGCGGACCCTCCCGAACGAGCTTGTTGTGTGCGGGAACCCTAGTGCTGGCTGCGGCTGTGACTGCTACTACTACTGCTACTGCTACTGTGACTGCGACGATGAAAGTACAGAGATCCTTGGTGGATTCGACGACGACTACAACACTCAGCGATCCTACGTGGATCAGTGCTACAGGTCCTGTGTGGGCCTGATCCTGTGTGGGTCTGATCCTGTGTGGGTCTTTGGGCTCAGCGGTCCTTTGTGAACCAGCGCCTACAGGTCCTGTATGGGCCCGATCCTGTGTGGGTCTTTGCGGGGGTTAGTTACCTATCGATCCTTCGTGGGTCTGACGACTTAGATGGATAAGAGATCATCTTTATCGTCTTTCGATGAAGTATACCTGTGTGAGCTGAATCCTGTTGCTTTCCTGTGTGGATTGTGTTGTGCTATCCTGTTTGGATTACGTTTTGATTTCCTGTGTGGAATACCTTTACTTTCCTGTGTGGACTGAGTTGTACTTGGGCTCGTAGGTTGGAGCGTATTGGAATTGATGACTTAGGTATATGTATGGGCATATACCTAAGCAGTGTCGGTTGTTACTTCGTGATTGTATCTTCCTTTGTGGTTTATCCTTTGTGGATTTTGTGAGACCTTCAGGGGTCTCGGGGTCCCTACTGAGTAGCTTATACTCACCCCGACACGATCTATGCCCGCACTACGTTGTGTTGGTTGCAGACGACGGACAACGTTGATCGTGGCTGAGGCTTAAAGAGAAGAATGGTACCTGGAGGTGGACCACTCGGCGTTACGTGCCCAGAGCCGACGGCTGGACCCGAAGAGCAGTGGAGCTATCTGTACCCACCCTTCAGGTGGGATCTCCAGTGGACGGCTCGGTGTGCCGACTTTTACTTTACAGTTGTTGTTTTCCCTTTCGAGTTGTACTTTACTTTTAGTTTGGGTTTGAATACTGGCCCATTTACTTTTCCGCACTTTCAGTTGTATTCTGTTCTTACTTAGTGTTTACTTTTCTGCTTGCTTACTCTGCGGTGCTTGTTTACTTTACAAAGGCAATGCCTTCCCTTTTTACCGGGATTTACGCCTTGGTGCTAGTCGCCAGCCCCTGGCCTATGGAAGGTGGGCTTGGGGTAGTCACAGCACGGGCCCCGAGGACGGGTCGTGACAAATTGGTATCAGAGGAGTTCGGTTCTACCACGAACTCTGATATTTTCTATGTGAAGCAATAATGTTTAGCGTATTGAGTGTGGTTATCAATCTAGGGAGTCCAGTGTTGGTGCGGCGGCAGACGTATCCATACACCAGGACCCTGACTTCTGATTTCTGACTTAATGCACGAAAACATTGATTGCGTGTGTGTTTCAAAGTTTTCTTTGTGATTACTTTGTGTCAGCTCACCAGGTATACTGTCTGACCGTGGCGCACCTGTTCCTTTTCAGGATGGCCCCACGACGGCAGCCAGCTAGGGTTTCGAGAGTCGATTGTGATGACAGCCCACCGAGCGACGAGGCCTCGGTGCAGGGCCCTTTGTCAGCAGTGGCACCGGCGGTAGCTCTACCCGTCGAGCCACAGATGCTTCCAGCACCAGCCGCTGATGATGCATGTCGCCTCAGCGCACTGCATGAGTTTCAACGCCAGCGACCGCCTAGGTTCCGTGGGGAGACGGACCCCCAGGCAGCAGAGGACTGGCTGGAGGCAGTGGTACGAGTTTTCAGGCTAGTGAGGACACCAGCAGATCTCATGGTGATCCTCGCTGCGAGCCTACTGCACGCAGCAGCGGGCCGATGGTGGAGCTTTATGCTCCAGGTGTACGATGAGGCATCTCTACTTTGGATGGACTTTGAGAGCCTCTTCCGCTCGAAGTTCGTCCCAGCCACCCTTCGTGCGGTGCGTATCCAGGAGCTTCTTCAGCTGCGGCAGGGCAACATGAAGGTCGCTCAGTACTCGGTGAGATTTACTGATCTCTCGTGCTACTCGGCCGACATGGTACGGGACCCATTCTTCTGGGCCCGGACCTTCGAGCAGGGTTTGAGACATGAGATCAGGGCATCACTGATCTCCCTCAGCATACCGACTCAGACAGGATTACTGGAGCAGTCCCTTTTGATCGAGAGCTTCCTTGATGAGTCTACACCAGCGCCGAGACCCACCGCAGGGCGACACGTGGCAGAGTCTTCTGTAGCTGGCAGTCGACGGATGACTCAGGGGTCCAGGCAGACCAGACCTTCAGGAAGACGACCTCAGGACACTGGCTCAGCAGTGCGGGGCACACAGCGCGGAGCCAGTCTTTCGAGAGGTAGACAGTGCTACTCGTGCGGCGAGCAGGGCCACATGGCTCGTGACTGCCTGACCCGCCATGCAGAGGAGCAGCAGACGGTTGAGGAACCACCTAGGAAGAGGCAGAGGTTTGACAGTGGCGGTCCGCAGGGAGGAGACGGATGAGGCAGAGGAGCTGGCCGAGCAGCAGGTGGTGGGCGACGCTTTGAGGCTCTACCACCACCACCACCAGGAGGTCCACCTTCGACCATAGGGGAGAGCACAGCTTTAGGTAGCTGAAGCTTACGATCATGGAGCTCCGGAAGCGGGTGGACTAGTGCGGGACTAGCTCCAAACATAGAGGCCTTTGCCCATAATGCCTCTAGCTTCGTAGATTGAGTTGCCTTGTGTCCTTGTACTTTAATTTGAAGTAATAAATGATACTTGCCTTGGTGACTTTTGTTTTCTTGTCTTTATTTTGTTTTTACTAAGAGGTTCCGGATAAAAAAACTTTTGACTTGACCCTCACTTGCGAGATTCTTACTGGAGGAAACCCAGTGACCACACGCTGATGCCGACAGTGTGACTCAACCCTTGGAGGCGAGAGTAACGGTTGGATCTCTTGGTAGCAGCGTTGAGGCCTTACGACGTCATCCATGACATGAATTAACTAATCATGCCGAGATTGACTGTATTAGGAAAGGAACGTGATTCATCCAGGGGATGAGACCAGATTTCACTTTTTGGCAAAGGAGAAATCTTTGCAGCTTTTCCATACGTTAAGGAGGAAGGGGAAACCCTTCGTGTGGTCAGACAAATGTCAGCAGAGCTTCTAGGAGCTGAGACAGAGGTTGACTAGCACACCTATCTTGAGGTTTCCTGAGGAGGGAGTAGGATAGGTAGTTTACTGCAATGCATCCGGGACCAGACTCAGATGTGTTCTGATGCAGGAGCGGGCAGTGATCGCCTATGGATCACGTTAGTTGAGGCCGCATGAGCAGAACTACACTACCCATGACCTGGAGTTAGTAGCAGTGGTCTACGCTCTGAAGACATGGCGACATTACCTGATGGGCGAGCACTTTACAGTCTTTTCTGATCATCAGAGTCTCAGGAATATCTTCTCGCAGAAGTACCTGAACTTGAGATAGTGGCGATGGCTCGAGTTCCTCCAGGACTATGACTTTGAGATAGTCTGTACTCCTGGGAAGGGGAACGTAGTAGCCGATGCCCTCAGCAGGAGGATGGGCATTCAACTACTTGAGGAGGTGACGAAGCAGCTAGCCTCTTTGCAGATATCCTTCGTGGATAGAGATGGAGAAGCCTTCCTTCAGTCTCTCACAGTCACCCCTCCACTACTGCAGCGGGTCAGAGAGGCACAGCGTGAGGATGCTAACTGTGAGACACGGCATGCACAGATATCCTTGGGACAGGCACCTGATGGTTTATCCCTTGGAGCAGAGCATGACATCCTTTTCAGAGGACGTACCATGGTACCAGTCGCTTTGCGAGAGGAGGTGCTGAGAGAGTTTTACACTTCTCCTTTGGCGGTACATCCTGGAGTGGCGAAGATGTACCAGGATCTCAGACGACAGCACTGGTGGCCGGGCATGTAGAAGGCTGTAGCAGAGTTCGTTTCTCGATGCCTCACCTGCCAGCAGGTGAAGGCAGAGCATCAGGTACCAGCAGGCTTGGTATAGCCCTTGGAGGTCCCGGAGTGGAACTGGGACGGCATATCTATGGACTTCGTGACTGGACATCCACGCACTTCCAGAGGTCACGACTCCATCTGGGTGATTGTTGACTGACTCACCAAGTCGGCACACTTCTTACCCATCAGAGAGCAGGGCTCAGTGGAGAGCTTGGGACGTCTCTACGTTCAGGAGATTGTGCGGCTCCACGATGTGCCATCATCTATCGTCTCCGATCGAGATGCTCGCTTTACTTCCCGGCTTTGGAAGGGGTTACAGGAGGCGTTCGGGATGCAGCTACATCTGAGCACAGCCTTTCACCCTCAGACAGATGGTCAGACGGAGAGGACCATTCAGACTCTCGAGGACATGCTCCGTTCATGTGTCCTCGACTTTGGTTGTAGCTGGGAGGACCACCTACCCTTGGTGGTGTTTGCGTACAACAACAGCTACCACTCCACCATCGGGATGGCACCGTACGAGGCATTGTACGGCCGACCTTGTAGATCTCCTTTGTGCTGGACAGACCCTGGGGAGTCAGCACTTGTGGGACCGGAGATGGTCCAGGCCACGACAGAGAAGGTCCAGGTCATCCAGGAGCGGATGAGGACAACTCAGAGCCGGCAGATGTCATACGCTGACAGGAGGCGGAGGCCACTAGAGTTCGAGGATGGTGACCACGTCTTCTTGCGGGTCTCACCTCGACGTGGTATACGGAGATTTTGCCGAGGAGGCAAGTTATCTCCGCGCTTCATCGAACCCTTCCAGGTCCTTAGCAGGATTGGCGAGGTGACTTATCGCCTGGCTCTACCACCTCAGTTGCATCAGGTGCACGACGTCTTCCACGTGTCTCAGCTGAGGAGATACGTGCACGACCCGACGCACATCATTGACCATGGGGAGCTTGACGTTGATGATGGGGCGACTTTTACGGAGGTCCTGGTGGAGATCGAGGATCGACAGGAGTGGGTCCTATGTGGATGGTCGATTCCTCTAGTGCGCATCAGATGGAAGCACGGGAATCTCCAGGAGAGCACTTGGGAGCGGGAGGCTCAGATGCGTGCTCAGTACCCTCTTTTGTTTCCCTAGTTTTTGATGTATCTTTACGGGGATGTAAATCCCTAAGGTGGGAGTAATGTAGAGACCCATAAAATTCAAGGGAAATTTTCTTCTTAATTTTCTTTGGAATTTTCCGAGAACGCGGTTTCTGACGGCACCTGATTCTGAGGCCGGGAGTGCCTGGAATCATTTTCCGAAGTTTGGCTCGGGTACGTTCAGTGAACGAACGAGCGGGAATTTCTATCTTTTGAACCGGTGCCCGGAATCAAAATCTGAGGGCACCGATGAACTCGCAGCGCCGATATTCGCTTAAGGAGACCTTTTCCGAGGTTGCGTTTATTTCGGGTTGAGAGTTAGTTTTTGGGAGTTTAGAATAAGTTAAATAAAAATTGTGTGATACAAATTTTCATTTTAACTTGTTGTTTTTTTTAAAACCTCCCAAAGGAAGTTAGGGGTGGGACCCACAACCACTTAACCTCCCTTGGGAGGATTAAGTGTGGTGGGGCCCACACGAACCCCAACTCCTCAACTTCTCTCAAAAACTCCCCCTTTAACCTATTTCAATTAATGTTTGACAACTTGGTTTAATTAATTGAGGAGGGTTAATTTGAATTTCAAACCTTTGAAATTCTAAGAGGAAGGTTGTGTAATAAAATAAGCTTAATCTTATTTTATTATTTTGGGTTGGTTTCCTTTGCTCTTGAGAGGATTGGAGAGCTCCTTCTTCTTCTTCTTCTTCTTCAAACTTTGACGAAGAACGTGAAGAACTTTCGGACATCGACGAAGAACGCTACGTTCTCGGGAACCGTCTTCTGCGACGTCATACCTGCGATACCGACGACGTCTTCTTCCGCGTCATCTCTTCCGCGATGATTTCCCGCGATGAAATCGTCATCAAAGAACTTCAAATCGTCGCTTCACGACATCGACGTCCTTCTTCCGTGACGCCGACCACCGCGACGCTCGTCTTCCGCGGGTCGTTGACGATCATCATTCTTGAACCCGAGGTAGGGGTTTGTTGTTGATTATTTATTTACTCTCGTTCTTGGTTCTAGCATGACAATCTTGTGGATAAGTATTTAAGTGCTATCATCTAACGAGAGGGGGGCCGGACCGCACAAACACGGCCGAAACCCCCTCCTTGTTCTTGAATATTATTATTTTCTTGTGGATGAACGAGATGGCGTGGTGTCGTCGCACCACGCGGTAATTGCAAGGCTATAATTGCGCGGCGCCGGCGCGCCGCGCTGCGGAAAGGTTATCATGAACGCGACGCCGTCGCGCCGCGTTGAAGGAAACCAAAGGGGCCGCGGCCGGAGCGGGGCCGCGGCGGAGGGCGCGGTACCGTCCCACCACGCCGGACGACGAAGGCCGCGACCGGTTCCAGGCCGCGGCGGAACGAGAAGATCGGCGGCTAGCCGGGCCGCCGGTGTCGGAAGCCGGAAAGGGGACCAGCCTTGCCGGTCCCGTTGAGGAAGGACCGGCCGGCCTGGTCGGGCCGGCCGGAAGGGAGAAGAACCGGGGGAATAAATTCCCACGGCTGGCCAAAACCGGCCCCCCATAATGGGGGGGGGGGGGGGCGCTGTTACACCAAGGGGGGGTAGCGCCCCCCCGTTTTTCTCAAAAGGAGGCCCCCACGTGGGGGGGGGGGGGCGTTGAATCCAAGGCGTGGCTCTCAGCCGCGCCGCCAGAAGAGAAGGGCGGGGGCCTTGCCCCCCGCGCGTGGCACCCAAGCGGCGCCCAGGCCGCGCCGCCGCGCCGGACCGCGCCGCTGGCCGGGCCGGGTCGGACCCGTGTCGGGTCCACCCAGGGGGGGGGGGGGGGGTCGGGCCGGGTCGGCCCGGACCCGGACCCCCCATTTTCGAATCAATCTCGGTCTTTTGCCCATAACTTTAGCTACGGACCTCCGATAGACGAACCGTCAGCGGCGATGCGATCCTTGGATCGAGACGGTCGATTCAGTATATCACACTCAATGTTTCAAAATACTTTGAGTTCGGCCGGGTTGGTTCGTACACGAAACCAACCGGGCCCTCGGAGCGGAAACACTCATATCTTGAGCTACGGACGTCCGATTGACGTGCCGTCAGCTTTGCTGTGTTCCTCTTAGTGAGACGGATCTTTTGGCATACTTCGCCCGAGGTTTGGACGCAGGTGGAATACGGTCGGGTTGGTTTTGCCTTAAAAACCAACCGCGCCCCTGGGACAAAAAAGCCAATAACTCTCCGACCGGGCGTCCGATCGACGCGCCGTCTGTTGCGTTGAGTTCCTGTTGGCGATACAGAACTTTTGGATACATCAACTTTGGACTTTGTGACAGTTGATGTATCAGCCTCTCGGCTCGTGGAGCGGACCCTCCCGAACGAGCTTGCTGTGTGCGGGAACCCTAGTGCTGGCTGCGACTGTGACTGCTACTGCTACTGTGAATGCGACGACGACAGTACAAGGATCCTTGGTGGATTCAACGATGACTACATCACTCAGCGATCCTACGTGGATCAGTGCTACAGGTCCTGTGTGGGATCGATCCTGTGTGGGTCTTTGCGTTCAGCGGTCCTGTGTGAACCAGCGCCTACAGGTCCTGTGTGGGCCCGATCCTGTGTGGGTCTTTGCGGGGGTCAGTTACCTATCGATCCTTCATGGGTCCGACGACTTAGATGGATCAGAGATCATCTTTATCGTCTTTTGATGAAGTATACCTGTGTGAGTTGAATCCTGTTTCTTTCCTATGTGGATTGTGTTGTGCTATCCTGTGTGGATTACGTTTTTCTTTCCTGTGTGGAATACGTTTACTTTCCTGTGTGGACTGAGTTGTACTTGGGCTCGGAGGTTGGAGCGTATTGGAATTGATGACTTAGGTATATGTATGGGCATATACCTAAGCAGTGTCAGTTGTTACTTCGTGATTGTATCTTCCTTTGTGGTTTATCCTTTGTGGATTTTGGGAGACCTTCAGGGGTCTCGGGGTCTCTACTAAGTAGCTTATACTCGCCCCTGCACGGGCTATGCCCGCACTACGTTGTGTTGGTTGCAGACGACGGACAGCGTTGATCGTGGCTGAGGCTTACAGAGCAGAATGGTACCTGGAGGTGGACCACTGGGCGGGACGTGCCCGGAGCGGACAGCGGGACCCGAGGAGCAGTGGAGCTATCTGTACCCACCCTTCAGGTGGGATCTCCAGTGGACGGCTCGTTGTAGCGGCTTTTACTTTACAGTTGTTGTTTTCCCTTTCGAGTTGTACTTTACTTTCAGTTTGGGTTTGTATAATGGCCCATTTACTTTTCCACACTTTTAGTTATACTCTGTTCTTACTTAGTGTTTACTTTTCCGCTTGCTTACTCTGTGGTGCTTATTTACTTTACAAAGGCAATGCCTTCCCTTTTTACCGGGATTTACGCCTTGGTGCTAGTCGCCAGCCCCTGGCCTCTGGAAGGCGGGCTTGGGGTAGTCACGGCACGGGCCCCGAGGACGGGTCGTGATTGTTTTTGCCCCTGGTTTTTTACCATGCAGATTGGAAAACACTATTTTATAAGGAAAATGTGCTAACGTATTAAAATATTAGGCCTTATTTTGTGGATGTGAGTCACACTGTTAAGGAAATCATTTTAAAAAGATAAAATATTTTATAAGTCATTGAGGGTCAACTATGGCACCATAAAATTAATAAAGAAAATCTAAAATCACATTATTTTCAAGTTAAAACATATAATTACGGAATATACCTTCCATATTATTTTATTAAATCACTAATGGGTCATTATGATGTCAGAAAACACATTATATATTTAAAAATTATTTAATTTTTACCCACTAATTCCACTCTCTCATAAAATTATGAAGAATTCACACTTAGATAATTTTGAAATCCTGAATCCAAACCTAATATTAAATTTAACTAAATAATTTTCTAAATATTTTACATTTTTCATGTAAAATAAAAACCAAAATTTATCTAAAATTCTTAGGTTTGTATTAAAAAAACAATCAAACTTTAATAAAAATTACAATTATATAAAAAATGTATGATCATTTATATTTAATAAAATATAATTTGTAATAATATTTTATTTAAATATAATTTAATCCCAAAATCCATTAATTCATCAAATATATTTCCTAATTGAATATTAACTAAAAATATTATTTGTTCTTTAAAACCCATTTACAATGTAAGAATAATAAAATGAATGTATATTCCTTATTCTATAAAAAACTAATGCACATAATCATAGTGATAGGGTCTTGTTACATAAACCCTTATAACGCCCACATATAACATTAGGGTATGGTGTTTGATGTTGAATGACTCTTGGGGCTGCTCAGATAACATCGCTCATGTGGAAATATCTATTAACTTCCAATTCCACCATATCTGATTTTGTTCAAACATAACGCGTGGAAGCTCATATTGGGATATGTCTATAGTGAAGACCAGGGGATCCACCATCATCCTAAGATCCAAAAAATGGGATTCCTATGGAGAAATTATACTCCATGAGGCCATCACGTCCTTTGTGTGAGTAAATTGGATATGTTAAAGACTTATTTTTATACAAATCAAGTGATAAGTGTTCAACGACTATATTATCAATGGTAACAATTGTTAATGGTATTTTAAAATCCAAAAACCTAAAACCAAGGAAGTGCATATGTTTTATATATCTATTTTACATAATAATTCATTTAATTAGATCAAGGGGAATTTATATTTATAAATGTTCTGGTCGTTACATGTAACATGATTTATTAATTTTCAATGTGATGTTCTCAAATATCACACTACTTCAGTATTTGTGTCTCATCAAGAAGGAATTGGAATGTGTATATATATTGTTCCAATGTTTAATCTTTTGAATGGACAACAATAATGTTTAATATATTTATATAAGAAGACCTCTATTTTTTGTTATGTGGGTATTGGGATGAAGTGGCTATGATGATGTTCCTTTTTATGGTTTAAGATGATTTCTTTTTAAAGTATTTTCTATTTTATGGAATTTTATATGACGTGCTTCATGTTATTTGGTGGCTTTTAGTATTTTGATTATATTGGAAAAAATATGGATGTTATGGATGTTAGAGGATAAGGGCTTCATTCATCTTTTGTTTTATGTTTTCTTTGTTTTAGTGAATTTTTATTTTATATCCTTATTTATAGATGTTGGTGACCTGGCATTTCTAGTTTTCACCTAATGATCAACTCTCATGTATTTGAGGTGTCTGAGGTATTTGACTACCATGTTAAATAGTTGTTTTTGACTTAGTGAATTTATTTCATTGAGGAATTTCTTTGACTACTGGTGTTTTGTTTCATTTGGGTTATTATTATTTTTGATTGAATGAGTGCATCTTGACTATAATTAATTAATATTTTAATAAAAAAAATATAGTTAAAAGATTTAATTGTTCAAACCTGGGTTAAAATTTTCATTAGTGGTGTTTTGAAATTGTGTTGTATGTTTTTTTCATTTGTGTGAATGTGTTTGTTCATTATTTAACATTTTGTAAGTTTGTAGTTCCCACAATGATTTCAATTATATCATTGATAATTTAATGAAATGGATTAAATAGATTCATGATTTTTTATAATGATTAACAAATAATTTAAATGGACATCCTACATAATCATCGACATAATGACATTATATTAACCTAGATATACTTAAAAATTATAAATATAATTTGTTAATGATGACTAAAAATAATATTTAAAAGATGGATTGTATCATGGAAGTGTTTCATGAGGTGAGACGATCGAAAAAGTGGACAAATAATTTTTTCAAAAACATACAATTTAACAAGTGTTGTTTGATTTGGCACCTGAACGAAACGAAAAACCACCCAGGTCCATTCAATCCACACCATAGAAAAAATGCATAAATAAAAACCATTTTTTTGGAATTTTTTTATTTGAACCTTGGTTCATTTTTTGATTTTTTTCCCATCCCTAACTAAAACCAATTTTTAAATTCTTATTGAGGTAGTTTTATCCTATTTTTTGATAACTATTTGGTTAAAACTCAAATACTATAACCCTAGCAAGGGTTATTATTACATGGGAATGGAGATTTAATGCTTATGAGCCAAAAAAATAAAAATCAGTTGAGGAGAGTAGGAACTACTAGAAAATGGGGTTTTGGAGGCCTCTTACATGGGCGCCCGCCTTTGGAAGTCGCAAGGCATCTAAAAAAATTCATGGGTGCCCCCTCCCCCCGATGCCAAATTCTACCCAACAGCCACCCATCCCCTACCTCGCTACACCGCCTCTACCTGTAGCTCCCCTGCACATCCTCCCCTCCCTCACTACACCGGCGACGCTGCATTGCTAACGCCACCCCACCTCCACCTCCGGCTCCCTACTAACGACGTCACCTATCTCCTCTTTCGCCACACCACTCAACCCCTCCCCCATGCACGACTGCAACCACATATCCTCCTCCTCCTACTCTTTCTGCTATCGTCACCCGTCCCCTCCCTCGACACACAACCTCTGAATCCATCTCCCCTCCGCTGCCACTCCTCTCCCTCACAGCACCACCTCTGGCACCCCTTAGTTATGAATTTTCCACACTATCAGGTATGCCCTAATTTTCATTTTAATTTTTTAATTTTGGGTAATTTATAGAAAAAATTTGGAATGCATGATGATTATTTGAATATTGTGTGTAAATAAAAAGTGTATAAATGAAATTTCATGTGAATACGGGATTGTGTGTATGACGAATTATGAAACAACATGTGTTGAAATTGTGTGAATGAGAAGACTTCAAAATTTACTTTATGTTAGAAGATACATAAAATTACGAGTCCATGTATATGTTCATTGGATTGATTTTAAGTTGTGTTATTATTGTATTTATTCCATTCTTTAGATTATCACAAGTCTCTCTATGTGTATATCCCAATAGAAATTTTTTGAGGTTTGACCACATGTGTGTTCTTGCAAAGCCCATGAGACCAATGCTTGAGTTTGATCTCTTGTGTTTCGATGATATATGTTATTATTAATTCTATATGATGTTCCTATATATGATATTACATGTTTCAATGTGATATACATTTTATATTTTATATTGTGTGTGTTCTATACATTGTACCAATGTTACTAATGAACATATCATGGCTGAGTAGCCTATAAGGGGTAGTATGATAAGATGATGTATGTTCAATTATTATTGGATTGAGTTAGATGATGGGGTATATGGTATTTTTTTGCATCACATAGTGTCATGGTATACTTATGTGATATTAACCAAGAGGTGAAAATAGGGAATGATGGTATTCAAGGACATGAATTTAGACTTAGTTTTGGTATTCAAACTCCCCAGGGAGTGTACAAATGTGTTGGCCTTATGCTTTAACTGGGAGAGATATGGGGCTTGATGGCCTTCAATGGTTTGACTTGATACTCATAACCTTTTTATGTTTCGGAATACATGACTTGACATTGTGGTTGACTATGTTCATGAATTATTTATAACTACATTTCCACCATGTAGCCAATGTTTGTTTAGCAACGGAGAACTACGATCATGGTCATGTGTTTTATGTCATGCACATTTATTTATGATCACAACATAAACCCTTATAGCATTGCACATCTTTTAAGGAAAAAATGGTTGTTTCCTACTACATTCATATTCCCACCATGCATGGGTATATCGATGCATGTAAAGAGTTCATAGTATGGGATACAATGGAAAGGCCTTGATAATAGGGGCTTGGATATAGAGAATGGTGTTTAGAGGTTGAAATGGAATGGAATTTTGTGTGATGTATTAATTTTTTTTCATATTATTGTTATTTCCCACACATTAATTGAGCTAACACTTTGGGGTAATTTTTGTTTTTACTATATGACATGAGATACCTACCATGGATTATGATTTTTCATTTTTTATTGAATATATTATGTTATTGTTTATCCTTTTCTTTATTGATACCAAGGGTATATTTTCTATACTAATGACATTCAGAACCTTACTGCTAGTGACAATCATCTGGCATAAAAGGATGCATGCTTGAGGATATGAGGAACATTTTCTTGGACCCTATGATTTAGTATGGGACTTCACATTCATTGTCCCACATATTATCTATCGATAACATATGTTAGATAGATCAGTATTTTTTTCTTCTGGAATTGTATATATTTTATGTTGTCCTAGATATAGATTAGTTAGTTTCCAATAAATTAGAGATTGATTTCTATATTTGATGGTTAATATTTACTGCCAATGATGGCACAAAGGAAGTGTGAATCCAAGAGGTAGTGAGAAATTATTTGTACCAAGATACAATTTCTCTGAATTTGAGAATATTTCTCATCACTAATTGATTTTGGGAACTTTCATCACAAATTATATTTGTTGATTTATCTGTAGGAAATAACTTAATCTCTATGGATGATAATTTATGATTGGTATTTGATGAATATTTTCATATACCACATACTCATGTATGTTGTAATATTTCATTATTAAAAAATGTATACTCTATGGAATTATAGACCAAATTCATTTACAATATAGTTTCTTGACTATAGAATCGTTATTAGAAATACCATACCATCATGGTGGTGATGAAGTAGGCATTCAATTCCATTCCATTATCTATTTTCTTGTTTATCATTCAAATATATAAAATTTTTATTTAATAAATGGTCCACATGGAATTGGAAAGTCATTATTTTAAATATTTTTGATATGAAAAATGCAAGTTATATACAGTATTTTGTAAATATTTGTTATAAAAATATTATTATGGATAGAAATTAGATTGATCTTCCAAATTGAAGATATAGTGAATATTTCAATGATATTATGATGTTTATTTAGTTGGCTAGATAATTTCAATGTGACTATATTAGTTTTCCATGTAGAAAATGTGAAACAATATATCAATTCATCAGAGATATTTTGAGGGAGCACCTATTATTGAACATATTTCTAAAAATAAATAAGAGTTGGTATTTTCATGGGGAATAATATACTCTTTGTAAAAATATAGATGTAGTTCAGATAGATGTTGATGTGAGGACGAATGATCCAATGCATGAAATTCTTACTGAAATGGAAAGAGGGTTGGCTCTTGAAGGAATTGTCATCCAGAATGTCGAGACCGGTGAGATAAATCTGTGTTCTCGTGTAGATCATGATTCTTGGTGGTTTTATAAAGTAAATGATGTTGAAAAAATGAAATTATATCCTGGATATACTGCATACAATAAATTGTGGTTTATTGTGGAGTTTTTTCATTTGAAGACTTGGAATAAGTGGTCTGACACATTTTTCGACATGTTTTTGGTGTTATTGAAAAAGGTTCTTCATATTGACTCTAATATTCTTGAGACGTATTTCCATGATCATATGTTCACAGAGATCATAGGTTTTACATATGAGACCATAGATGCATGTGCAATAAATTGTATGTTTTTTATAAAATAAACTGCCGATTTGGATATTGGTATGGTCTGTGGCGCTTCCAGGTGGAAAGATAACATGGGAAATTAGACTAATCAAAGTCAGATTGTGAAACGAGAAAAAACTATTGTTGTAAATAAAATTTTTACTTTCTCCTAAAAATGATTTTGAAATGATTTTTTATGTCATCGAAAGTTTATAATTTAATGAGATGGAAGGCGGAATGAAATCATGAATGTGATATGTTAACCCACCCCGTAGACTCTCTTGTATGGATGAATTTTGATAAGGGGTACCCTAACATTGTTAAAGAGGTTCGTAATGTCCGATTGTGGTTGGTAGCAGATGGTTTCAATCCATTAATGTATGTGGTTCGTGCAACTCATAGCACATGGACCATAGTGTTGGTTCTGTATAATATTTCTCTGTGGATTTTTGTGAAGAAACAATTTATATTACTTTCCACTCTTATTGACGCACCTACAAGTTAGGGGGATAAGATTGATTTTTAACTTCATCCATTGATTGGTTAGTTGAATAAATTTTGGGGAGATGGTTTGATGTCATATGACTGTGAGATGAATGAAATGTTCAAAATGTAGGCTGCCTTATTGTCGATAATCAATGACTTCATGTATTATGCAAATTTCTCATGTTGGATTACGAAAGGGGAATTTCTTTGGCCTTATTGCAATAAAAGTAAAAAATATAATGTGATTAAACATTCTAGGAAATTGGCATACATTGGTCACATACATTTTCTCCCCCCTTAGCACAGGTTTAGAAAGGACAGAGTGACATTTGATTGTTCTTGAGAGTTTATCCCAACACTAAGATCATGGCAGCAGTTGAAATGTTATCACAGATTGAGGAAGAAAACATCCACATGGTATATGAATTTTTAGATATGGTGGCTCATCCATTACCAAATGTTCAATGTGAGGGTAGACATCGAAGTCAATTGGAAAAAAGAAAATTATTTCTTACAATCTCTCCTTTTGGAAAACATACATGATAAGGCATAATTTGGATGTCATGCACATTGAAAAAAATAATTGTGATAATATATTATGGACCTTTTTAGGTGTCAGTGGAAAATCAGAGGACCATGTTAATGAACATCGTGATTTGAAAGAAATGGGTTTAAGTAAAATGATCATTTACAGTTACTTGAAGGAAATAAGGCATATATAACTACTGCACAGTATATGTTGGCTATAAAGGAGAAACTGACATTTCATTCAATTTTAAAGATTCTCAAGGTGTCTGATGGTTACTATTATAATATTTTAAAGTGTGTGAATCGGGAAAGTAGGAAATTGGAAGTGTTAAAAATTCATTTCAATCATATACTACTTCAATAGTTGATTCCAACATAATTTTTGACTGCTTATCCCCCAAATTTGTTCAACCATTGATTATGATGAGTAATTTTTTAGATAGCATAGTTTAATAAATCAACAAATGAGTGATTTAAACAGTTTGGAGGACCAAATTTTCACTAAACATTGTCACTTTTTGAAACTATTTCCCCCCCTCTTTTTCAATTTTATGGTTCACATGATAGTGCACCTAACTGATGAAGTAATGGATGCTGGTCTAATTCAATTCAGGTGGATGTATCATATTGAGTGGTATTTGAATACATTGAAATGATTTGTATGCAGGAGAGCTTGTCTGGAGGCATCAATAGCCAATAGTTATTTGATAGATGAGTGATCTAATTTTTTTAGAATATCATATGGATGTGGAAACAGAATTAAATAAGCCATCTTATATTTATAATGGTTCAATTGGAGACAGAACCATATTTTATATGGACAACATTGAGTGCATACAAGTGCATTTACATACCTTGTTCAATACTCAATTAGTTTCACCATTAATGAAGTAGGTGACTTATCACTTTTATTTTTTAAATATATCATGTTTTGTTTGAATATTTCTATCATTTAAACATCACTTTATCATTTTCAGGAAACACATAAATGAGATAAAAGAAGATATGTCTCATGCGAGTGAGTATCAAATTCAATAGTCTCATTATGCATCGTTTCAAAATTGGTTCAAGGATTTCATACGTATAAATTAATTTTCTATATGAGTAAAGTATTATACTAATTTCATTATGAATTAATCATTATTGAATTCTGTCAATTATATAGGTTCATAACCTAAGGGAGTTAGGTGACCCCACACAAACTGAAGAATTTATACACACTGCTGAGGGTCCATCTATAAGGGCTCATCGTTATAAATTTATAGATGCTAATGGAATTTTATTTTTCATTAAATATATTGACGACAAAATAGAAACAAAATATTTTTGGCATTGGTTGTACATTCTTTTATTCTAGTTTTTACTATGGTTAATGGATAGACATCATTGAAGTTTTATATGCACACGGGTTAATGTAGATAATTTTAATGAGAAATTTGGTTGATTCAGTGCATGGAAGTAATGTTAATAAATATAAGTTTACATTGGTGAATTTTAACTCTATGTTATATAGAAATGAATGACTTGATATTGAACCTTTTATTTTAACTTCACAAGAGGATTAATTATTCTTCATTACTTTGGATTCAAATCCTAGTTGGCATGTTGTTGTGAAAATTTCATGGCAAGGAGTGTCTTTATTTGAACAAGATGAACCCGAGATTGTTCCATTTATTGACCAATAGCTTGATCCAAATACCATAGTTCATCGTGGAGAATATATTTATTTGGTTAGAGCGGTTGTTGAAGAAGAAAAGGTTGATTTTCATGTTTAATGAAGAGTATAATTGTTTTACCTCTCTTCAGTTTAATTCCTTTTTTTAAAATTTTTTAAAACAATCGAAAACTAATTTGGTAGATAAGAATATTTATTTATTATTTGTCATAATCAGCCCCCCCCCCCCACCCCCGGACAACCCCGACTCCCAAACCACCTTTGACACCCCCTCCTGGACAGCCCACCCCCCAATACTCTGTCTGGAACCCCCCCCCCACCCTCCACATAGACACCCCCTTGGATAGCACCCCCCCCAATGGACAGCTCCCCCCTGACATCCCACCCACCAAAACTCCCCCCGTACATCCCCCCTCCACCCCATCCCCTAGACATCCCAACACCACCGCAGCTACTCCCACACCCAACCCCCCTTTTGAAACCCCCCGGGACATCCCCCCCAGCCCCTCCCACCCCCACCTACATAGCCTTTCCATCGGGACATCCCCCTAACTCCCAACCCCTAGGAAACCCTCCTCCTCCTGGATAGACCACCCACCAAAACTACACCAAGATATCACCCCCAACCCCGGGACAATGCCAAAACATCCCCTCCCACTCCCAACACAATTTTGGATAGCCACCCCCCCCCCCCCCAAAAAAAACTCTCCTCAGATTGTCCACCCCCCAAAACTCACATGGACACCCCCTTAGACATCCCCACACCTCCCGCCAATCCCCTCCCACTCCCAAACCACCCTTTGTAAATCCCCCCTCAATCAACTCCCCTAGCCCCTCCCAACCCCACCTGCACAACCCCACCACCTAGATACCCCCCCCCCACCCCACCCCTTGGACTACCCCCTTCTCCCAAACATCGCACCCCCAGAAATCCACCCGGACAGCCCCCTAGCCCCTAGATAGCCCCAACCAGCCCCTCTCACTCCCAACCCCTGATAGGCACCTCCCCATAACTCTCTCCAGACTGTCCAGCCACCAAAACACCCCCAGATATCCCCACACAAACCACGATAATTTTTTTTTAACTTCTTAGTATAAAATTAGAAATATATTCTTACTTCAAAAGATAAGATGTATTCTATTATATGAATATTTAATAACTACATAAAATAATACACTATAGTAAATCATTTAACGTTAAATGAACCCTCTAAATACAGGCCTTTTTGTACATAATGATATATCAGTTATGTTATGTTTCTGATTTTTTAAAATCAATTTAGAACTATTTATACTATCCCTTTTTGTTTTATTAACAATTGTACAAGTTTTATTTTTAAATAAACAAGGAAATTTAAATTTTTGGCACATTGGATGGTCCCATTACTATTGTTTTCTAAGACTACAGTCGTGTCAGGGGACCAGGCAGCACATCCATATAATCCATCTGAACCATCTACATCTCAAGGTCGAGGTATGATTGATTGTAACTATGTTTTTTTATGTTTTTGATATATATATAAATATGAACATATTTCAAAATATGTATAAAATTTTTCTCAATCAGATCAGACTCGACCGTTTCTTCCTCTCACAAGAGAGGCCTTGGTCGGGTCATTTCATCATGGAATTCTGACATAAACTTTTATGTTTCATTTGATGAGAAGTTTCATCCTATGGGACTGAATGCCCCTACATTTATCTACTAGATGGGTCATATCAGACATGAGTTACATCCATTTTCATTGACCACACGTGATTGGGATTCTATCCCTCTAGATAAATTAGATCGACTTTGGAGGGATGTTCATTTAATAAGACCATTTCAGTATCATTCATATGTTTAACAAATACTCATTTGTGTGATATTTTTCTTCCATAAATTGATTAATCTGACAGTTTTACTTGATGATTTTTGGCTACTGTGTATTGGAAAATGGTGTATTATGTGGAAATATTTTAAAGGAAAAATCAATAGGGAGCACTGGGTACCAATTGTGGGTGCCCAGAAATTCAGGAAAAAGACCCGAGATGTGTTGTGTCATCTCAGTGGTGTGACATAGTTGCATATTAGTCTATTAAGAATGTAAAAATTGGTATATTTATTTTGGAATATATATTTTCAAGAATTATTGACATTATATTTGTTTGAAATTTGAATTAATTGAAGGTAGGAGGTGTCCGCATGCCATTCCGAGAATCAAGCATTGCAGGGACCACCTCACAGGCTTAGGACTAGTCACGTGTCTTAGATCTGACATGATGTATTTATAATTCATTTCTTAATTTGTTATTTAATATGGGTTTTGGTTATATTTCTATATTATATTAGTATAGATTTACGGGATAAAGGTGCACCAACTAAAAAAATGTCAGTGTGGAGGAGAACTCGTGATCGAAATGATCCAGTGGCTGAAGCTCTTATAGTAATTTCTTATACCCATTTCCAATACTTATATTCATATGTATATAATCATATATATATATATGTATGTATATATATTTAAATGTTTCATAGGATAAATTTGATGGTAACTTAGAATATCTGCCAGAGGACTAGAGACAGCTTCCCATGTGAAGGGATGATATATTTCATCACATTATTGTTCATAACAGGCATGAATATAGTTTGACCTATGTAATAGGGATTCCTCGTTCTGCAATATCACACACTATGGGTTTCAGTTCTGCTGTTGCTCAGAGGACAAATTAGCTATCATATTTCATGGGACGGTTGTGCACTTCTAAGGACGTAAATGCACATTTGATCACTAAGGTTAGAACATTGCAGGAATATGTGTGTCCGGTGATAGTGCAGGGGATGATACAATGTAGATTTATTCTGAATTTATTTTTTTACTTTTTATTATTATCATTATAAAAATGTTTATATTTTTTATTTTTCATAGGCCCCTAGCACACCAAAAGAAGGTAGTAGACATGTCCACACATGATGCAACATATTCATGAGGTGTGTTTCTATTAAATTTATTATATAATTAATGTTATATATTGTTTTATAGTTTAAATGTAGAATATTTTGAGATTATAACAATTTATCTTTTAAAAACTCAAATGTTTTTTATTTTTTTGAGTATGATCAGTAATTGGTTTTTTTATTTTGATATATATTTTCTTAGAATCCCTATTAGAGGATAGGAATGAGGCTAGGTGGCCCAATGGCCTAATTAACCAATGGCCTTATGGCACAATGGCCTAATGGCCTATTATCCTAAGAGCTGAATGGTGTAATACCCTATTGGTCTAACGACCGAATGTCTGAATAGTCAATGACCCAAATGGCCAAAAGCCCCAATGGCCTAATGCCCCAACGACGTAATGACCGAATGGGTTAACACCCCAAAGGCCCAATGCCCCAACACCCCAATGGAAGAACGACCCAATGAACTAATTCACCAACGACCCAATGCCCCAATGACCCAACGGCTGAACGAACCAATAATATAATGCCCCAACATCCTAACACCCTAATGGATCAATGGCCTAGCGACCCCATGGAACAATTTTACAATGACATTAATGTCCTAATTAATTAATGTCTTGTTGGCCTAATGGAATATTAGCCTATTGGGATAATGAACAAATGGCCTAATGGAATTTTTCCCAAATGAAAAGATGACCTAATCAACTAATGACCAATGATAGCCTATTGACCTATTAAGTGTCATGTTTACATAATCTAGTTTTGTTTATAATTTGTTAATAACCAAATTAAAATATTTCACATGTGTAATTGAAAATGAATCTGCTATTGGGGGATGCTGGGTGGAGGTGGAGGGGATATGTGTGGGGGGGTAGGAGTGGGGGATGTCCTTGGGGGGAGTGGGGGGGGGATGTCTGGGTGGGTTGGTACTTGCATGTACAATTTTAACTATAGGACATCCCCATCCCGACACCATTTTCCACACAAGATCCCATTAAGCCTCCCATTCCTCTATACATATCCAAAATACCCACCAAGATGTTCCAATACTTGTAATTTGGATGGGAATCACAATTCACAAAATGAATCACTCTCTAGATTTTTTTTTCAAATTTCTCATGATTTTAACATCTTATAATGAAATGGGACATTAAACCTTGGATATATCGATTATTTTCAATCTCTATTAGATTAGCCAACATGTATTTTCACTCTATTGCTTTCACCACACACATGTAAACCCCCTGTTCTATTATACAGTTAATTTATGAAACATATATATATAAATAAAATAACAAAATGGAATTTCAGTAAATTTAATATTAGTAATTTCTGGAGATGACACTAGTTGACCACTCTGCTACACTAAGTGATTTATAAATTTAATATCAGTCCCCTATGTGTGTGTGGGGGGGGGGTGTTTGGGGTGAGAGAGAGTGTGTGTGTGTGTGTGTGAGTGAGATGGGGGGTGGGGGTGGGGGTGATGCTCATAGTGTAGAGGGGTGGGGGCTGTCCAGGGGGTGTTTGGGGGGGGGGTTTGTAAGGTATGTTAGTGAGGGTGATGTTCGCGGTGGGGGGGGGGGGTTGTCCGGGGGTTAGGGGATATCTGGTGTGACTGTGTGTGTGTGGGGGGGGGGAGGGTGGTCTCTCTGAGGGGATGGGGGTTATCTGGGGGGGGAGTGGGAGGCATTCTAAGGGGTGGGGGAGTGGGTCACGTTAGGGGGTGGGGGCAGTCCTTGGGGAGTTTTGCAGGGGGTGTTCGGGGGTGGAGGGATGTCTGGGGTGAGTGTCTGGGGGGGAGGGGTTGGGTGTGGCAGATGTTTGGTGGGGGGGGGGATGTCCTAGAGGATTTGGAGGGAGTGAGTTCTATCCAGTGGTGTGGGGGTTGAATGGGGTGACTCGGGGGTGTTCCGGTGTCTGGGGGGATGTATGTTGTGAGTGGGGGGGTGTCCGGGGGTGGGGGTAGGGGGGAGGTTTTTGGGATTAGTGTGTGTGTGTGGGGGGGGGGGGGGTTAGTGGGGGTGTTTAGGGGGTGGGGGTTGTCTGAGGGTGGGGGCGTCCTAGGGTTGGGAGGGGGTGGGTTGTACATGGGGGTGGGAGTAGGGGATGCCCGAGAGTGGGGGGCTGTCCGGGGTGAGTGTGTGAGTGTGTGTGTGTGTGTGTGTGTCACATTCATAACTTATTTTAAAGTTATTTTTAATTTATTTTCCATTCATTCTTTGTTTTGGGGGTTTTCAAAGGTTTTATGGAGAATATGTGAGTTTTCAAGAATTGGGCCAAACCGTGAGCCCAATTCCAGATTTCAAAATAAATTTTTGTTTATTTTATAACTTTTTCATTTTTTAATATTTTTCAGTAATTACAACTCCTAAATGCCCGCCCCTGATATATTAACACCACATTTAAATTTGGAGCCTTTATAAATCCATAATTATGGGGGATTTGGGTTTTTATTTGAGAATTGGGCCAACCCGAAAGCCCATTTTCCAATTTTAAATTGTTTTTTTTAATTTTTTAATATCTTATTCATTATAATGAATTTTTCGGTGATTCCAACTCCCCCTCGACCCTAAGAAGCCCAGGCGCGCTCCCATCCATTTTCCCCCTCTTTGGAGCTTGTTTGAATCTCTATGTAGTGCTGAAATTCTTAGGGTTTCAAAATTCGGGCAGATTTGAGGAGGTAAGTTATTTACATCATAACTCTCTCAATTCTTTATATTTTTCTCCCATTCCAGTTCCTATATGATCTCATAATCCCTATTCGAACATCCCATGAATTTTTGGACGTTTTCAAATTCAGATTCTGGTGGATTTTGAGTCCTTTTCTTCAAGATTATTTTGGGTATGTGTTTCTCTCTTCAATTCCTTCCTTCTCATTAGGGTTTCTTCCCACTTCCATAAATTTATAGAGTGTCCAGATATTAGGGTTCATACCTAGGGTTTTATTTGGGGTATTTTTGGTGAAATATTAGGGTTTAGGGTTTGTTTTCAAATCCTTGTGGTGCGGTGGATGTGCGGTTGAGGTTTCTCACCAAGATTCAAGGGTTTTGACTCAAAAGGTAGGTGGTTCCATGTGTAAACAATTAGTGATGAGTTAGCTTGCTGTATTTAACCATTTTTCATATTCCTCATATGTTGGGTGGGGTGCGAAAACTATTTATGATTGATTTTGTTATGTGTTAAATTTTATAGTCGCTTTTTAACATGAAATTGGGTGTTTTCAAGTGTAACTCATGGGGTTTTATTTGGGTGTGGTTTATAACATATGAAATTGGTTCATTAAATCTTGTTTGGCCTGCCAATTCTGGTTTGGTAATTTAATAGTGTCATGTGGTTCTAAAAAGAAGGGTTTTGAATAGGTTTGATGTGTAAAACATTGTTATACTTCTTGAGGTCATTTTAGGAAAATGTGTGTTTTCATTTGTATCCTTTGTGGTATTATTCAAGGTTATTTTATAACACTTGAATGTGTTTTTATAAATGTATCTAGGACTAAAAATTCTACTTTTGATAGGAATTGGTATGATTTTGGTCTTAAATGGGGGTTTTTAAATGGGTTTTGTGTGCAAGACTTAGTTACACCCCTTGAGTTGTTTTTTGAAAATTGTGAATATTTTGTTTGGTTAAAAAAAATGGATTAAAGAGTGTATATGTACTGTTTGGGGGGTGTGATCACCTAATATGTGTTTTTTAAAGGTATGGTGGTTATTTAAGATTTCAAATATTTTTTTATAATGTTTTATAAAGTGCAGAAATGTTTTAGAAAATGGGAAGAGAGCTGCAAAACATGGTTGTGGGCTGTTTTGTGTGAGTGTGTTGTGAAAATTAATTTTTTTTGATGAAAGTGGTATTATATGTTATTTGAGTGGGCTGTTATGTGAGTTATAATGTCTTGGAATGGTTTATAAAAATGGTTTAAAGGATTTGTGGAAGTGTCCATGTAATTTGAAGCGTGTTGTGGGCTATTTTTGTATGAGTTGGATTTTAAAATCAATTTGAATGAAAAGTGTACATTTGTGACTTGTGTTGTATACATGTGGGCTGTTTGGAGAATTTTTGATATGGAAATTATATTTTCATGTGCAAAGTATATATCTTGACTTGTTGAACTTGTTTTAGCACAAAGGGAAAACCCGGGTATCTAGGTGGGTGGACGTGTACTAGTATGCTAGTGAATCTGTGAGGTTTGGCCTCAGTTTCACTTAGAATGATTGATGCTTACAACTGTAACTAAACTATGATGATGATTATTGGGGACCACTAGGTTATGGGTAATTTCCCTACTAGTGGCTCATGCACGAGAATGGATATTTGTGATGGTTACTCTCACCAAGATACGAGGTACCTGGGACCCATAGCTAGCTAGTGCCTAGGGGTTATTTCCCATTGCTTGTGCTCACTGGATACTTTTTTATTACCGTCGGTATACGGTATGAGAGGCTGGAAAATTCAGTAGCTATGGTATTTATTTTAAATGTTTTTATTCTTTAAATTAGCCCACCTAAAAACTATTTTTATTTAATGTTGCATCTTTTAGAAATTTTAACTAGCATCTCATGTCTTTGAAAACTTGCATGCTTTTCGCCATTAAATGTTTATCACATGGAATCTATTAGTGGTGGTATCTTATTGGGATTTGTCTCACACCCTACTTACACCCTTGGGTGTAAGTAGACTTGGTTATTTTTTTTGTCGCAGGTTGGGTACAGTTTTTTTGTTCCAGTGGTTCGGGTTTCTAGCAGGTCCTTGGTAGTGAAGTCTTGTGGAGATAGCATAAGGGTGGTGCCCCTTGAAAAAAGGGTTCCTGGGCTGTCCTTATTTTTTTTACCTTTTTAATGGTCTTTAAATTTAGTTTTAACTTATGTAATTAAGTTCTGAAATTTTGTAAAAGATTGTTTTAGTTGAAAAATCCATATTTGTTTTATTGAGTTTTTTTGTTGTTTATTGTTTATAAAATCGGGTAAATCGTTCCCAATTATCATTTTATGATACCCGGGCACTTGTGCCAGCCCGTGGGGATCGGGAACGCCCTTCGGGCCTTGTCACGGGCTGGGTTTGGTGTCGATTTTGGCGGCGACCTGATTTGGTTCGTGACAAAATGGTATCAGAGGGGGTTCACTCCATTTGAGTCATGTTATCTGGGAAATAGTCAGGATAGTCTAGATTTATGATTTTTGGGACATAGAATTCTGGTTATGGCTAGTGTGCTTGATCACCACACCTCATTTCAGGATTCAAGTCGCTAGGGGAAGTTGGGATTTGTCTTTGTCTTTGGGTTTTCTTGGTTTGATGATGTTTACGGGAAATTAAAAGAGAGTTGGGTTAATGGTCTCAATGAGCTCGCAGGGTCTGGCAAGCCATGTGGAGCCGGGGATATTCCCTAGAACACTCTCTGTGACAGTGAAGTGATTGGGATATGGCCTCCAACCATATGTCCAAGTCACCCACTAAAACTAGTTTCCTCTCGCATTGTCTGGTGTTCTTTAGTTTTGAAATCATGGCACTTTGGTTTTAAGGCGACTTGGTTTTAAGAAGCGTAATGTTTTTATGAAATGTTTTTCAAATAAAGAGGGAATGGTTGGGTTTATGAAATGGAAGAATTGAATTTTCAGAATTGTTTTGAAATGTAAAATGGTGTGCTTACACCTCTTTGAAAGCAGGAACTATATTGAAGTTGGTTTTGAAAAGTGTTTCCAATAGAGTTTTCTAAAAAATCAGAGTGTGTTTTAATGGGATGAGATGTTTTAAAATTGATGTGAATATCTTGAAAGTGAGTTATTTTCTAAATGGTTGTGACTTTCGGAAATTTTTTTTAAGATGTGAGTTTGGATTTTGATCTAGTGGTTAGCGGTTTTGAGAAAAAAGGATGTGTTGGTTGACCGTTTTGGTTTTGAAAAGTGGAACAATTTTTTTTTACCTTTTGGTATTTTCGTGACCAACCACATTCATGGGGTTATATGGGAAGATGGATGGTTGATGACATGACTCGATGACTTTCAAGATGGATATGAGGGGGGTGCCCGGTGTGGCACTGAAACATGCATGTGTAAGGCCCATGGGGTACCATTGGGGGATGCACTAACCGCTGAACCATTTGTTTTCAAAGAAATGTTTTTAAAGAGAAACATGAAGACTTGATGAATTGTTTGGAATGTTTTATATTATGTATTTTTGGAAAATGTTGATGTTGTGGGATGTTTTGAGTCCAAGAACCCCTTCGGTTTGAACTGTGTTTTGGGTTTGGATTTGGTCAGTAAGTTGTGTTATAGGGACAGTTAGTGGTCTCTTTTGAAAAATGTTTTGGGACGCATTTATGATGGTTCCCTTCATGTGTTTAGATCTGTTTTGTGGTATATCTTGACTAATGGACCATCTTGGTTGGGTCCTTGGGTTCAATTGTTGGATAAGGTACACCCCCATTAAAGGTTAGTGCACAACTGAAGTGAATCCCGGATTGTTTCGCCGTTTGAAGACCCTTTAGTTGATCAATATAAGGAATATTTTTTTCTTGAGATTATTATATTGAGTCTACACCCATTCATTTCTTTGATTTTTAGATCCTCTTGTAATGGGAGAGTGCTTGTGGATGGTTTAAAGCGACCATAGTTTCTTATGTTTCCTAATTCGTCGAAGGTGGATGTGGTCTAGGGTTGTTATTTTGGATGAGTTTCTTGATGGTTTCTAAGAGGTCCTTTGGGGTTCTTCATAGTTTCTTTGAAGCATGAGTTCATTTTAAACCACCAGTGTGAGAAATATGGTCATGATAGGATATTGTGGCCACTTTCTAGAATTGTGTGTTGTTTGGGGATGTTGTATAAGGTCCCTCTCCATGCATTGTTTATATCAGTCACAATGGCCATGTTCAGTGATGCCTTATGATGTCATGTGATCGATTGACCATATAGGTGAAAGTCGTGAAATCCTCCGAGAGTCCATATTGTGTTGGGTAAATGTCTCTCTTGGAAAAAACATCAAAATCTTCCATTTTAGAGGAAGGTGAGTGTAGGTGTTCTTTACTTCTGTTGTTTCTCACATGAAGAAACAAGGTGTGATGTGTGTGCATCTTCTTAGCCCTTGTTTCAGTGAAATATTGGGATAGGGTAACGTGAGTATGGAATTTGTTATGTCTGGAAAACTTATCTTGGGTTGTGGTGTAGTTGTTGGTGGAACCAAAAGAATAATTCTCATTTAGTGGGTTTCTAAAGACTAAATGCGAGGCCGAATATGCTTCAATAATTTGAGCTCCAACCATAGGTCTCAGAGAGAAGCTGGCTCGTAGTCAGGGGAAATCACAAGTTCATTTAAACCCTTGTAAAATTTCATATCCTCGGTATGAAAGATAGGAAGTTTTTAAACCTATGGTGTCATAATATTCCCTCTGTTGTTCTCATTCGGTGGAAATAGGTGGTGGGCCTTGTACCTATGTTATCGCCCAATGTCATTCCCTCCCCCTTTGGTTTCCATTGAGTCTTTGGAGAATGGTTTGAAATTTTGCTAGACATGCTGAGCACATGGTTTGTGAATGATTAAGAGAGACAATGTGCCTGGAAGCCATGCAGGAAGATTGATCAGCACAGTTAGTTCACGGTTTCAAAAACTGTGCAGACTAACCGTGGGACCTTCCCAAATCTTGAAATTTTTGGGTCTTTCTGTGCCGACATATGATGGTCGATTAAGATGGTTGGTTCATATGGCGGGGAGAACCACTATGAATATCATATATGTTCCTTAGGAAATTTAGAATGGAAGTCTACCTTAGGTACCAGGGAGTCCGTTCAGGCCTCCCCCTATTAGTGTCCTGATTCTGTCTCGAAAAAAATATTGGTTGTCTCTTATAGTGGGGAGCATATTAGTGTCCCCCCGTACCAGTAACATAGATTTATCTATGGTTTTGGCTTGGTGTAGATAGTATCATTCAGAGATATCTAGCTACCAACATCTTCCTTGACTAAACGTTGGGACTAGAGAGTGCCCAATGGTTTAGTTAAAGTAAGGTAAGTGTAACCTTGTTCAATGTTGTTGTTTGTTTGGGTGAATTGCTTGAGTCTTGTCCAGATAGTGTTTGAAGAGTTTTATTTTGGGATAAATTATGAATGTTATTGATCCTTTCAGGAAAGTGGTGAAATTTTTGGTTGTGAGAGTAATCCTTCCTTAATTGATCACTGGAGGTGTTTTGGCCTTTGGGGGTGAAACCTTGCAAGGGAGTACCTATTGGTTTCTCAGTGGGGTTTGGTTGTTGCTTTAACCTTGCTGTGACTTTCTGGGGTGGAATGTTTTCAAGGTGGGGAGAATTGTCACATACATAACTTATTTTAAAGTAATTTTTAATTTATTTTCCATTCATTCTTTGTTTTGGGGGTTTCCAAAGGTTTTATGGAGAATATGTGAGTTTTCAAGAATTGGGCCAAACCGTGAGCCCAATTCCAGATTTCAAAATAAATTTTTGTTTCATTTATAACATTTTTATTTTTTTATATTTTTCAGTAATTCCAACTCCTAAATGTCCCCCCTGATATATTAACACCACATTTAAATTTGGAGCCTTTATAAATCCATAATCATGGGGGATTTGAGTTTTTATTTGAGAATTGGGCCAATCCGAAAGCCCATTTTCCAGTTTTAAATTGTTTTTTTAATTTTTTAATATCATATTCATTATAATGAATTGTTTGGTGATTCCAACTCCCCCTCGACCCTAAGGAGCCCAGGGGCGCTCCCATTCATTTTCCCCCTCTTTGGAGCTCGTTTGCATCGCGATGTAGTGCTGAAATTCTCAGGGTTTCAAAAGTAGACCAGATTTGAGGAGGTAAGTTATTTACATCATAACTCTCTCAATTCATTCTATTTTTCTCCCATTCCAGTTCCTATATGATCTCATAATCCCTATTCGAACATCCCAGGAATTGTTGGACGTTTTCAAATTCATATTCTGGTGGATTTTGAGTCCTTTTCTTCAAGATTATTTTGGGTATGTGTTTCTCTCTTCAATTCCTTCCTTCTCTTTAGGGTTTCCTCCCACTTTCATAAATTTATAGAGTGTCCAGATATTAGGGTTCATACCTAGGGTTTGATTTGGCGTATTTTTGGTGAAATATTAGGGTTTTGGGTTTTTTTCACATCCTTGTTGTGCGGCGGATGTGCGGTTGAGGTTTCTCACCAAGATTCAAGGGTTTTGACTGAAAAGGTAGGTGGTTCTATGTGTAAACAATTAGTGATGAGTTAGCTTGCTGTATTTAACCATTTTTCATATTCTTCATATGTTGGGTGGGGTGCAAAAACTGTTTATGATTGATTTTGTTATGTGTTAAATTTTATAGTCGTTTTTTAACATGAAATTGGGTGTTTTCATGTGTAACTCATGGGGTTTTATTTGGGTGTGGTTTATAACTTATGAAATTGGTTCATTAAATATTGTTTGGCCTGCCAATTCTGGTTTGGTAATTTAATAGTGTCATGTGGTTCTAAAAATAAGGGTTTTCAATAGGTTTGTTGTGTAAAACATTGTTATACTTCTTGAGGTCATTTTAGGAAAATGTGTGTTTTCATTTGTATCTTTCGTGGTATTATTCAAGGTTATTTTATAACACATGAATGTGTTTTTATAAATGTATCTAGGACTGCCAACTCTACTTTTGATAGGAATTGGTATGGTTTTGCTCTTAAATGGGGGGTTTTAAATGGGTTTTGTGTGCAAGACATAGTTACACCCCTTGAGTTGTTTTTTGAAAATTGTGAATATTTTGTTTGGTTAAAAAAAAGTAGATAAAAGAGTGTATATGTACTGTTTGGGGGGTGTGATCACCTAATATGTGTTTTTGAAAGTTATGGTGGTTATTTATGATTTCGAATATTTTTTTTAGAATGTTTTATAAAGTGCAGAAATGTTTTAGAAAATGGGAAGAGAGCTGCAAAACATGGTTGTGGGCTGTTTTGTGTGAGTGTGTTGTGAAAATTGAATTTTTTTGATGAAAGTGGTATTATATGTTATTTGAGTGGGATGTTATGTGAGTTATAATGTCTTGGAATGGTTTATAAAAATGGTTTAAAGGATTTGTGGAAGTGTCCATGTAATGTGAAGAGTGTTGTGGGCTATTTTTGTATGAGTTGGATTTTAGAATCAATTTGAATGAAAAGTGTACATTTGTGACTTGTGTGGTATACATGTGGGATTTTTGGGGAATTTTTGATATGGAAATGATATTTTCATGTGAAAAGTATATATATTGACTTGTTGAACTTGTTTGAGCACAAAGGGAAAACCCAGGTATCTAGGTGGGTGGACGTGTACTAGTATGCTAGTGAATCTGTGAGGTTTGGCCTCAGTTTCACTTAGCAAGATTGACGCTTACAACTCTAACTAAACTATGATGATGGTTATTGGGGACCACTAGGTTATGGGTATGTTCCCTACTAGTGGCTCGTGCACAAGAATGGATATTTCTGATGGTTACTCTCACCGAGATATGAGGTACCTGGGACCCATAGCTAGCTAGTGCCTTGGGGTTATTTCCCATTGCTTGTGCTCACTGGATACTTTTTTATTACCGTCGGTATACGGTATGAGAGGCTGGAAAATTCAGTAGCTATGGTATTAATTTTAAATGTTTTTATTCTTTAAATTAGCCCACCTAAAAACTGTTTTTATTTAATTTTGCATCTTTTAGAAATTTTAACTAGCATCTCATGTCTTTGAAAACTTGCATGCTTTTCGCCATTAAATGTTTATCACATGGAATATATTAGTGGTGGTATCCTATTGGGCTTTGGCTCACACCCTACTTACACCCTTGGGTGTAAGTAGACTTGGTTATTTTTGTTGTCGCAGGTTGGGTACAGTTTTTTTGTTCCAGTGGTTCGGGTTTCTGGGAGGTCCTTGGTAGTGAAGTCTTGTGGAGATAGCATAAGGATGATGCCCCTTGACAAAAGGGTTCTTGGGCTGTTTTTATTTGTTTTTTTACCTTTTTAATGGTCTTTAAATGTAGTTTTAACTTATGTAATTATGTTCTGAAATTTTGTAAAATATGGTTTTTGTTGAAAAATCCAGATTTGTTTTATTGAGTTTTTTGTTGTTTAAGGTTTATAAAATCGGGTAAATAGTTCACAATTATCATTTTATGATACCCGGGCACTTGTGCCAGCCCGTGGGGATCGGGAACGCCCTTCAGGCCTTGTCACGGGCTGGGTTTGGTGTCGATTTTGGCAGCGACAAGATTTGGTTCGTGACAGTGTTGGGGGGAGGGGGCTATCTGTGGGGAGTTTGTGGGGTTCTGAGGGTTGGGGGATGAGGGTGTTTTCTAGTGTGAGAATTGGGGGGGGGGGGGGTTGTTTAGGGTGTGGAGGGAGGGGCTATTCAGGGTGGGGGATATCCGGGGGGGGGGGGTTTGGGAGTGGGGCTATCCGGGTGGGGGGGTTTGGGGTTTGAAGTGGGCGATGTCCATGGTTGGGGGCTATCAAAGGGGGAGATTTAAGGTGGGGTGTCATGGGTGGTATTTTGGGGGATACAAGGGGTTGGTAGGGGGGCTAACTAGAGGGGATATTCAGTACTTAACATTACTCTATATAATTCAATGTCTTGCGAACATAGACGAATGGCTATCCAAACCTCTTTTCAAACCACCTCTTCGTGCACAAGAAACACAGTATGTCTTACTAGAATAGAGTAGTTAGTCTAATGGCATAATGTCCAATTTTCTAAATGGAGATTTGGCCAATTAGAAAAATGCCCAAATAGACAAATGTCTTATGGTTCTAATGTCGTAAAGCCTTAATGGACTAACGTCCCAACACCCCAACGCCCTAACGGCCCAATAATCGAATGGAAAATTGGAAAAATGGAATACTATGCTAATTACCTAATGTCCTACTCGCCTAATGGAATATTAGCCTACTGGAATAAGGACCAAATAGAGTAATGACATATTAGACAATTGGCCAAACGGCTAATTGGTTAAATGGAGACTTGACCAATTGGACAAATTCAGAAATTCCCAAATGGCCAAACGTCCAAATAGCCAAATTAACTATTGGCCAAACGCCTTAAAGCCCTAACACCATAACTTTCTAATGATCTAATGGCCGAACAACCCAATGACCCAACGACCCAATGACCCAATGACCGAACAACGGCTCAACGTCCTAAAAAAAGACCAATGAGCTAACAACGTCCCAACAACCTAACAACGACCTAACAGACCAATGACCTAACAACATCCCATGGGCTTAAAAATTCACTAACAATGGCCTAATGACCTATCAAAGGCCCAACGACCTAACAACAGCCCACCGACCCAATGAACGAATGACCTAACGGCCTAATAGACAATTGTCCAAATGTACTACTTTCTTAATTAAGAAATTTTCTATTGGCCTATAAACATATTAGGCAATTGGCCTAATGGAATATTAGGCTATTGTCCTAATAAAAAATTAACCTACTGTCTAATTTGTTAAATAGAGACTAGCCAATTGGCCAAATTTCCAAAGAGACTAATGGCCTAAGCCCCCAATTTGATTATTTTATATATATATACTAACTGAATAAATATGTCAATTTGAATTTTTTGTTTAGTTGTTTCTTTTGTTTCTTATTGTAATTTTATTAAAGTAGATGATTATAATGTACTGGAGACTGCCATTAGCAGTCTGTAAAGACCAATAGCAATGACCAATGGTGGTCACTATTGGTCCAATATGTAGTAGTGTGGGGAAAAACTATAAAATTTTATCATATCTGATACACATATGTGGTTTAATAAAACAAATAGTAATTGTTAATTTTTTTGACAATGGGGTTGAATGTGTTGGAATGAATAAAATAAGTGAATTTCAATTTTTTAAAACTTTTATAGTGTCACCATAGAGGTGGTAATAGCTAATTTTATTATATGAAAATTAATTCAAGAACCACCAATAATATAAAAATATATACATTATATAAATAATTATGTAGAGTTATTTTGAAAATAATTATTATTTATTAAAACATTATAGTTTGAGTTTTAATCGATCTGAAAATAATTATTGCTAAAATATATACTATACTAACATTCATCAACAATCGTAATTAAACAAAATTGACATGTTAGAAGTGTTTTTACATAACCACTGCAAAAGTGTATAATGAGAGGTATAACCACCACTAATTTATGAAATTAACATATTTAATATCTAGGTTTTATAGTTACCACATGGTAACTTTAAAAATTGTTATTTCATAATAATAAATGAAAAAACTTGTGGAAATTTAGAAATTTTCATTAAATTACTTTTCATTAATCTATTACTTTAATATTGATTTTACGTGAACTTAAATAACTAATAGAAAAAATATAATACACAATTATAGACAATTTAGTGCATCAATAATTTTTATTAATTAATCATAAATATAAATTTTCACTTAAATATTCAATTCTCAAAAATAAGCAACCAAACTCCCCATTTCTAGGACTCCCCAATGGTAAGTATCCTAGATATATTTGAAATTTCAATATCAATAGGTTGATCTCAAAACATTCATTTTTCAATCTAAAAAACCCCACTGTATACATACACATATATGCACGAATATATATATATACATATATATATCATTTTTAGTATGATTTATGTTTCATTTATACCCTCTGTAGCATAATATACATAAATAATTGGACCCCCTCAATCAAGAAATTTCCCCTCCTTCATTACTAAAATCCATTACCATATGTTTTTAGTATTTCAATTTTTATTCTTGAACTCAAATTAACCACATATTTTTTTCAGTATATTAAAAACCTACCAAATTTTCTATTAATATTTATGTATGTCTTTTATGGACACAAAAAGAATATTAAAATCCCATTTTATTAAACTATAATAATATCATGGTAAAAAATATTAAAATATGTAACATAGAATCAAATTTAACAACTAAAAAAATATATTAACACATATATGAAAATTTTCAATATCGAAAATCATATGATAATCATGGGATACAAGTTGATACTTTTTATTATATCAATCTTTAATTATATGAGGAACAATGAACTCATTCCGGTTTATATTAAATACTCTCATAAAATTCAACAAAATATGGCTTTGTATTGGTTTATTGGGGGAGGTTCCTTAAACATCTACTTAATGTAATGTTATATTTTATTATATAACATATAGCATCCTATTTTTATAACATCCCCATATTTAAAATAATAAAAAAAATTAATATGGATTTATTGGAGGTTTTACTAATATCACAACTAAATCTCTAAAACCCATAAACAATAACCACCCCTATGTCGCAGACCCTACATGCTCCCCCTTATCCCCTCAAAATAGACCCCCATCCATACTCCCTCTAGATACCCCCATTAAATTATCATAATGAACCCCATATTCATTCCTCATGACCCCAACCCACAACCCAACATCAACCCTATCCCCCTTTTCTCCATGACACTGATCTCCAATCCTCCTCCATTCCCCTCTACCTCGACCATAATCTCCAACCACATGTATGCCTTTTGCTCATACATGACAATCCTGACCTCACTGAACTCTTAGGAGATCCCTTCCCATCTCATTACTAGCCTTATCACCTCATGTTGATAACATTCTCCCACAACATATTACCCCCTTGATGGATAACATTAATATTTTTTCATTCATGGAATTTTTTATTGTTTTTTAATTTTTATATTAGAATTGGTCAAAAACATTCATGTTGGATTTTTTGTCCAATCTAGTCACTATCCTCATCAATAAAAAACATTGGTGAGCCCTACCCCAAGTGATATTTTAACATATCCCAAATATGGATTTATAATCTTCTAATAATGATCTAAAACTATAGTATAAATTTTTCCAAATTCCCAATTATACATTAATATGGGATTAAATCATTAATAAATATTTATTACATAGATTAATTAGTATAAATTATTTAATATTTAAATATATTTATTTTTTAATTATATATTACATTTATTTCAAGTTTATTTACAATTTTATGTATTCATATTCTATTAATAATATTAATTAATTGATTATATAGAATTTCATTATATTTAAAACATATACTATGTGTTTAAAATATTCTTGAATATTATATTATTTAATATTTTACCTAAAAGTCATAAAAATAAATATCAGTATTCTAATAATTCTTCAATATGATACATATTTTTTTCTTTCATCTTTTAGTTTCATGTTAGTTTTCTTGGTATTAAATTTTTTTGAATAATGTGTTTTATAACATGAAGATGTTATGAATTTATTATTATCATTTGGAAAAATATTGAAATAATTTAATTTTCAATATAAATTGAGGATATTGGTAATCAAATATAATGTGTCAATGTTGGATTAATTTACCCTAAAACACACCTCTGTATGCTATGGTATTGGACGAATTTTAATATTATAAAATTAATAATAAATTAATGGATGGTAGAATAAAATTTCAATGTCGGGATTGCAAATTCAATTGATGATTTAATAAAAAATAGATATATGGGCACCATATGTCAAAACAATTTTAATATTGATATGTATGTTCGATTTTACATGGTGAATTGATGGTTATGAAATGTCTAAGAAACTATTATCCTTTAAATGAAATATAAATTTACCGAAAAGAGGAGAAATCAATTCAAAACATGATAAATGATAGATTATTCCTTATAGGATACAATGAAAAATATTTTAATAGATCAATATACTTTTCAATTTATCATAACATGGTTAATATAGCTTACAAATTTAGTGATCAAAAAATATGTTTTATGATATAGTTATTGATAGAAATTAAGATTCTTATGAATGATCTGTCAAAAAAATTTATATATCTTTCTTACACATATTGTATCATATTTAGTGTGTCTAGGATATTAGAGAAAATGGGATGCCCATTATTCTCGAGTTACTTCATGATAAATTTGGTGAAGATAAGATCACTGCATCATTATATGTGATGAATAAAATCATCAATAAATCCTGAAAATATTTTATAAAAATAAATAGATTCCCTTGTAACTGTAGTTATTATTTTGGAGAAGAGTCTGATAATAAAGGATGAATAATATTTCATTAATGTATGTGGAAATAAATGGTAGTTAGTCTGTGTAAAAATGGATTCAACCCAACGAAGAAGTATTACAAGAACACTCTGGTGACATCATTGTGATACTTTCCATTGAAACCACACTTGCAAAGGTTATTTAGGTCACCTATGATTATATGCGACATGAATTTTAAATATTTGTAACATAAAAATTTCGACTCAATGAGACATCAATATTATTAAATTTCATAGAAGGGGTTTGATTCATTTTATCCAAATATTTATTCAGTTATTAGGAATGTAGGTTTCATATTGAATTCCAATTATTTTAACTCATTTAGTTCTTTATGTAATAATCAAAAAATAAGACCAATTAATTTGATCTCCAATAACCTATCTATATAGATGTGTATGAATATGTATTCTTTTATTATATAAATAATTATTCTAAGAAAGTAAATTCCTAGAATTTATATTGATATATACCTTTAGCCTCTATTAAATAATCATCTAATATATAATCATGGTTTTCAACCTCAACAATTACATCATTAATGAGAATTTTGGTTTATGTTTCATCACTGATTTCATGATGCATATCATAAATTCATCTTCATTAAGATATATCTTAATAAAGATATTGTATTTAAAATATTATCAACAGTGTTATCATGTATATAAATCTAGTCAAAATTAATGAATGTCACTGTAAAATTTAAAAAATGTAATCAGTTGAAGGATGACACAGAAGGGCATGGGGTATATTATCTAAAGCGGTTGGAACACTTTAGTGGATGAAAGTGAGTATGTTTTTCATTCGAATGATCTCATTAATGATCATAAGGATTTAAAGGCAATGAATACATAACATGGTTTGTTAGAAAATGCATCAAGAAAGTAACTTGGACTAATTTTGCATTGAAAAATCATGAAAGTGAAAAATTCCATTTGACATTTATAAATATAAAAGTGCTAGGTGGATATTCATGTTACATTTAATGGAGTATATACTTTAAACCTTGATAGTTACATGGATTGAAAATTTAGGACTACAATATTATGGTGAAGCATTTTCTACCTATAAGATTTTAATACAATACTTATAAAAGTTACAATAGTTAAAATAGATTTGTGAACCATCTTAAAATATCATTGAAGAAAAACTTTAAATCCAATTAAGATTATCCATATTCATAAAAAAAATTAAATAGTTTTTCTTTTACAGATGTTATATCACCATTTACTTTTTTCTATCATGATTCATTTTATTTTTCATTTTCTTCTGGAAGCTATTTTTGGTGCACTGATACACTGTTGATGGATGTATCCAACTGAGATGTAGGACATTATAATTTTCTTATTGATAAACTCAATTTTTTCCAACCATTCTGTAATTTTTGTAATATGTCTCCTATGTTGTTTTCATCAATTACTAAGGTAATTTCAAATCATATATGAGGAATAAATTTCACTAATAAGGCTATATTATAAATGGTTGCAGAACTAAAGAGTTCCAAAACATCTATTCTAGGTATTTTGATATGATTAAGACTAGATTAAATCCCGTTGGATGTGTTGACGACATATCTAATAATTTTCAATATGTAAAAAATCATTTGTATTTCCAACAACAAGACGGATTTTTGGTAAGGGATCTATTTTTTTGCATGATGAACTTTTGTTACTACAAAAAGAATAGTTATGTGAAATTAAAAAAAATCGAAACCAATTTTATAAGTAATTGATGTTGTAAACATATTTATGACTAAGGTTCTATGTTCAAAATGAGATAGATTTAACAAAAGATATTAAAAAAGAGATTATTGAATAAATATCTCATTATGTAAAAACATAATAAAATTAATATTCTTGAAATTTATTTATTTTGTAAATATTAAAATTAATATCATATATGTTCTTTCCCATATAATAAATTTTGATAGTCGAGTAGATATGTTGAATGATTTTTTTTGGGATTGAAGTCCTATAAGGTTGGGTATTTGATTTAATGCCTAAAATAATCATGAATATTTGTTTCATGAATTTTATTAAGAAGAATGATATAAGAATATAAATATTCGGGTATTTACATTTTCAATAGTATGATACTATGGATTATTGGTTGATTTAATCAAATAAAAATATAAAGGTAAATTTTTAGTTTTCTTATTAAAATGCAAGATGATCAACTTTGAATGGGGCTTAATGAAAAATTCATTGCATTATAATTCTATAAACTTTTATAGATTTATCACCAACATTGAGCATAAATAAAATTATCCATTTAATGTCTCACAACCTTATAAGGTGTTTTAATTTATGGAAAATGATGTATACTATGAATTGAATGATTTTTTACACAAACTATTAAGAGAAATGTATGATACAGAAAATGCAGATCAATTGGTACATTGTGATAGTGAATGTCCCCAACCAAAAATTATTTAAATGTTATACCAATTATATTTAAATAATTGAACATTCAATAGAGGATAAAAATTATTTATCCTTTATAATGGTGGTTGATAACAATGACGATAATAAACAAAAATATAATTTAATGTATAAATTTGAAATGATACTATATTTCAATTTCACATCTGTTAGTGTTTAATGCATATATAAATTGTTCTATATTTTTTAATTTTTATAAATATCATAATTATGATTTTTGTACAATCAATATTTTTGTAAGACATTTTAATTTTAGG
The DNA here is from genome assembly GCA_963277665.1 of Viscum album. Classification (NCBI taxonomy): domain Eukaryota; kingdom Viridiplantae; phylum Streptophyta; class Magnoliopsida; order Santalales; family Viscaceae; genus Viscum; species Viscum album. The sequence goes on along the minus strand of OY728164.1, from coordinate 935,553,187 downwards.
ACTTTCTTCAATAATTACTTTTCAAGATCTACGTCGATAATCATCTTATATAACATCGCCTATACCATAACATATAGTGGATCAGAGTGATTCTATTATAAAATTGAATTTTAATTACCAACTAGCTTCCTCAAATTTTTTAGTGCTCACCGTATGATACACATCTAGTGGTGGATTATTTTTTTACTCATATATCTTGGGAATATTGAAAAGTTACATTAATTGGTGCATTTTTAATTATAGACACAAATAGATTTTTGTATTAACTATTTATTAGAAATTTCAAATAAATAAATATGAAATTAAAAAAGATAGAAATATAAATTAATTAAATATATTAGAACTAATTGAATTTAAAATTATTGTTACATTTAATGAGATTAGGGTTCCTAATGGTGTTTCTTTCAAAATATATGGAAATAATATTTGGAAGAATTATTCTGAGACAGTGAGCCTTTCCATAAATTATAAATATTGGTGGAATATTCCCATATATGGGAAGGGTGAGGTGCTTTAAAAACAATAAATGTTAATAATAATTTAATATTAATTGTTGAATAATTCAAAATACATGGGTAATGTTTTCAGTATAATTATAAATTATTTTATTTTAATCTAAATATTTTTTCATTTTGATGTCCATGACTCTATTTCATTACATTGGACCATGAATATTTTTGTTATGAAATAGATATAATTTATTAGTAGATTGTGGAACTAGTTTTATGACACTTTTTTGGGAACTCAAAAGATATATGAAAATGTCATGAATGTTTGTATATTGAGTAGTGGACGATGTGTGTTGATATTAACAAGAATGCATCTAATTAGGTATTTTCATATATTATAGTTTCTTAATAACCTAAGAAAATAAAATTATAATTTTTATCACATATTATTTTTCATATTTATTTTTTAAAATCATAATTAAACATGAAAAACTTGTCATTCCTCACATCATTGGGTATTAGTGTATTCTATAAAAATAGTGATTATGTTTTATTTTATCAAATATTATTTAAAATAATTTATTATAAATAATTGTTTTATAATATATATATATATATATGTTTATAAAGTGTTAAAATTTAGTTCAGCTACTTGAACAAATTTATATGTAGATTACTGTTCATTAAATTATAGATGAAATCATTTTGAATGGAACAATTGGAGACATTTGAATAGGTATATTTCATATCTTTATAATGTTATTTCATTAATATAATAATATAATAATTTAAAATTAATTATTTAGATAATATTATAAATTCTATAGATTTTATAAAATAATTATTAATATTGTTGTATTAACACATTAAAATTTAAGAATCTTAGGATACTAATAATATAAATTATTCTTCAGTTTCCTAAAAAGACATAGATGCACTAATTTTAGGAAAGATAATCATAGCCATGTATGGGGTATGTAATCTATCAGTACTTCATTATATATATTTGGAATGTCAATTTCAACAATTAACGATTCATAATCTATTTTTGGTTCAAGAAATGTCATTGATTGGGAAGCATTAAGGTAAATATCAATGATGAATGAAAAGGTGTAAAAATATGAATCTAAACATAAAACACCCGAGTAGTGGAAGTCTAAAATTCAAAAGATGTTAGTTTTTTATTTCATAGGATAATGGGAACAATCTGTATGGAGATTTAAATTCTTATACCCCATCCTCCGATGGTATACTCAAAATTGAATCCTTGATATGTAAAAATTACTACATCCATTATTTTTATGATGATATTGTATCCTATTCATGTTCCTTATGTGAGGGAGTGTATGGGAAATGTGATGTTATTGTTATCTAGGAATTACGTGCGATCAAATTAGTATGAAATTAGAAGAAAAATTTCTTTGAATCATACATGATTTGAAAAAGTATACGACATGTCAATATGAAAAGAAGTGTGATTAAAATGTATAAATATTAATTTTTTATTATATAAATGTCCATAAAATGTGTGTTAGGGAGTCAAAACCTTGAAAATTTTCTCATTGTATCATGATATCATAGGTAAGTTACCATATATTGATTTTTGAAATGTAGTAATTGACACCACATCAATTTGAGTAGAATTATTCTGGGGATTTCAATTAATTCATTTTTACTATTTTAAAAATCTAAATGCTTGTGTAATAATCAATAGCATAGATAATGACTTCATTTTAAAATGATATCATAGAAAAATGTCTTGTTAATTATATTTGACAATTTTTTTATAGAACATCAATCTAACAAGCAATATGCTCGAAATTACTCATTATACCATTTTAAATGATATAAAATTCTTTAAAACAAATCCTTGGGTAGTCAACACCAAAAAATAACTCATATTACAGTCAACACAAACTAAAATGGTTGTATATTTGTTCAAACTATATCGATTGTAGTTTAGGTTTTCCCAAGAAGAGAGTAAATACATTTTTAGTTTTTTAATACATTTCTTGTTATTTGTAATTCTCAATACCATTAAAAATTACCTTTCCATGTTTTGAATTTATGGGAAAATATATATCAATTTTTTATGATGTGTATGATTATAAAACATATCATAATGACATGTTATGTGCTCATAATGACTCAATAATCTATTTTAAATATATAAATTTCTCTAAAAAATTGAGGGTTAAACTGAATAAAATACATTGAATTGATGGTGAATCATATGGATGTAACCATATTAATTTTTTGGAAATGTATGAAAAGAAACCACATTAGTACAAGTGGTAGTTTTATTTGGATGTCTATAAAATATATTTTGAATTTTTAAACTCTATTAATTGCATATAATGGCTAAAATCGAATAAAATGACAAAAAACTGTTGTGATGTCTTATAAAAACTATGGATGAATCATTTTAATGTTTTAGTGTAGATATAATACCAATATAAGGTGTTTTGTTCTCAAAATGTCAAAATTGTTAGTTCTTAATGTTATAAAAGACTTAAAATTTGTATGAGGAGGTCCAGACCATTAAAATGACCTCAAAGTGCCATAAAATCATAGAATAATGGTATTATATTTATTTTTAAAATGTTGTAACATATTCCATGTCAATATGTTTGGTGTTTTTCAATGAATATAAATAATTACATTTTTATAGTTTTAAACTGTAAAATAAGAATGGGATTATAAAAACCATTTCAAAAGTCATCAGATTGTTTTGATATTATAGGAAAACAATATTTAATTTATTTTTTATGGTTATAAGATAAAGGAACAACAATACGACTATTGTTTTTTATTGAACGTGTCAATAAATTTTTTTATAAGATATCAATGTCTTTAAAATGTTCCTTATGGGGTCAAAACCATGATAACTAGTACATATTAGAGTGAAATAGTAATACAAATACCATAGAATGATTTTTTAAATATAGGAACAAACATAACATCAATATTACATATGATTTCCATGGGATTATTTTAATCCCATTTTTAATATTTTAAAACATTAAAATGTGTATTAAATGGTCAAAACCAATAAAATGTCCTTGGATTTAAATGTAATCATAGTAAATCCTCTTTAAAATCATTTTTCAATTTGAGAAATGGATTTTATATCAATGTCTTTAAAAAATATTGTTGGGTAATTTTGCGCAGACCACATGTCATTTTAAAAAACATCTTAGATTGTTATGTACTTATACATTTTACTTTCAAAGAGCTCAATCATATCTTAATTTGGTATTATTAAGTATTTAAAGTCTCTATTTGATATATAATTTTTTTGTTAAATTTCATATGTTTTATTAATAATATAACAGCTTCTATGTGTGAAATATTGAATATATTATACACTTATAATGTTTCATTATCCATTTATTTATTTTTTGTTTTTTATTATATGTTAAAAATATCATTAGTATATAAGGGGTGGACCAGTATAATCCATGACACACTTTAGAATGTATTTTTTATGGATTATAGTATTTTGGTATGGTTACATTTTAACATGAATTATGATAATTTTTTTAATTTATTATGATCAATTTCTATGAATTAAATGTTATTTTTTTCGGTTGACATGATAGTGATTAGTTTATTTTTTCATACTGTGAGTCCCACTATGAAGATGATTAGTTGTAGTGGAGGTGGAGATGTAGAAATGATAATGATGGTTTTATTTTTTCTTAACTTATTCTATGTTTATATGACAGCTAAATATATAAAAGATAGTTTGAGCATGGATATATGATTAATGCTTATATATATATAATGGATGGATTTATGAAAATGTTTTTTTTGAATATTCACTTTTTAATAATAATTAGTCACATTTTATGTTATTATAAAAATATATTAAAATAAAATTGTTTTAATTTTTTAATGTTTTTTACATAAACCCTTATTAATATAAATAAAAGTTGTTATTTTATAAAATTATATTGTTTATTTATCTTTGTAATGTTATTTTCATAAACCACCGAAAAACATAACCACTTTTGAGGAATACTGTCGTAGTTAATTTATTTTTTTCTTAATTTATTAAATAATTATTTTAAGAATAATATATAACAAAATGACTAAAAAAGATCCACAAAATATAAAAAAATACACTTATCTAAACAAATTCAAATTAAATTAAAATCACCTCTAACTGGTTACTGATTTTGAAATACACAATGGTATATATATCCGTCACTAATTTTTAACCGGTAGATAAAACATTCAATAGTATGAAGATAATTTATACAAGCCCTCATTTTTTAGGGATAATATTAAAAAATTTCTCAATTCAGAATATTTAATGTCAAATATAGTTTCTTAGTAAGGTAACTTATTATACTAATAAAATATCTCAATGAAAACAATTGTTTTGTTTTGTAGAAAAGATAGACATTATCTAAATTAGATAACCAATTATGATTATTTTCTCCCTCTTCCTATAATGATACCAAAATTAAACAACCTTCATAGTCAACTAAAAATAAATTTATCTTTTCTCAATATCGTCAATATAGTAAATCAAATGTCAACATAATTTTTCTATGATTTTTTCCTTATATTAGAACGTTGATTTTTTAATATCTCCATATTTCTACTATTTCACTCAAAACTGCTTAATCATATGAAAACCACATATCTATTTTAATTTTCAGACACTACAATGATTGAATCATGACAAAAAAATTTCATTATATATCAATGTTTTCATTTTTAATCTTAAAATGATTTTCCTTATATACTTGAATTCTGATTTTTAATTCCCTTATTTAAAATTCACATTTACCTTATTTTGGTTAGGCTAACTTGTAAAAAACAATTATTTTTTATTAATCCTATAATAACTACATTTATTTATGATATCAAATATGTAAATAAATACTACGGAGAATTAGATTATATTCTTTATTAAAAACACCAAGATATTTTTTTATAGATTTATATTTTATTATATAAATATATTCTTCCACAATATATAAATTTTTTATACAGATAAAATTGTAATAATTTTTTGCATTTTATCTAGAATATTTTTATTTTGATCCACTATACTAATTTTATTTTTTTATTTTTCCATATCATATATATCCATAAACTATGCTTCATTTCTCAATTAATGTGATTCTACTATGAGATTTTTTTTGGATTAGATTGACTATGAAATAATAAACTATATCACCCAAAAAAAAACCATCTAAAAACTAATTTTTTATCTAAGAGGTTCTAAAGAAACCGTAGAAAATATCATGTGGATTTGTAAAAATATAGACTAAGAACATCATTAAATAAGTCATTTTTCCAACCAGTATGAAGAAAATTTATTATGAGTAACACCTTGAAATTAAAATACCCTAATATGGATTTTCCCAATAATAACTCATTGGGGGCGCTACAAGAACATAAGAACATCTCCACATAGCCTCAAGGGTGTAAAGAAACATAGGGATACTATTACCTTTGTAATAATGACCATCATCAGTTACTCAAAACATAAATATAGATCACACAAATAGCAAAATTGAAGAATAAAATGAATAAATACTATAAAAGATGTCACACAATATAATATAATGGTATTAAATGAAAACAAAATATGGTGAGTCAAACAAAATATTAAGAAATATAAGTTTAAGTAAATTTAATATAAATTGTATGTAGTTTGTCCTAACATCAACTCTAAGACCCTAGTCTCCATCTCCTCAGCACCCTTTCATAGGTCCCTTTCCACACATCAGATCCTTGGTCATGAAATTTGAACGTGTATCATAATTCCAGTAGAGGGTGTGAATATAACCCATTATAACAACTCCAACACATCCTTGACTTAATTAAACAAGTATATAGTGGTGTATTTCGGGTTAGAAACAAATGTGAAAATAAGAAAACAATTCCACATTGGTAATCTATGGGCGGACTAAGCTTCCACAAACCTTGATCAAACCCACATTACATCAATTCTCAATGAATTTAAGAATGTAAATGAGTGAAGAAAATGTATAGTAACCAACTACATGGCTTCTATATGGTAGTTCAAGAACATGAAAATAATGCAAAAACACACCAATTAATCATTAAATATTTCTATATCTCGAGCTAGATCCCATAAGGCCATCATTCCAAACCAACTACTCTATGAAACCCATTTTTTATTACACCATATGTCATTTTTTATTATATTCAGATAAACATTGTACAATTTATAAATATCTTAATTCCAAGTTTATTTGGGAAATTTGGTAAATATCAATAAAACATGTAAAGGGAATACAATTAAATTATTGAATACATCATTAAAATACTCTTAATATTCTATATTTCTTCTAAAACTACAAGTCATATCCTCGGGATTTACATAATAAAGGGTGAACTATAAATAGATAAAATGGAATTAAAGAATATAATATTATATGGTAAATAAGGAAATGTCTTCCAATAGTCATATCAAGGAAACATAAGAGTTGTGATAGTCATAATCCTAAACAATCAAACATGATATAGAATGATAACTTAATGGAATGATGGGAATGTTGAGTCAACATAAAACATGACATGAACAAAATAATTCAGGATAAAAACCAATAATACATAACCTAATGTTCCTAGGATAACCAAATATTCACCATATGTGGAATCTCATGAGTAAAAACATTCCCCAATGAATTGGAAAGTAAATTTAATTATGGGTCCACTTGTCAATTTCATATAAAGTAGATGAATGAGTGTGCCATGTAGATTATATAACATGAGGATGAAGTTCATCAAATTTAATTACCTGATAAAGGAGTGTGATATATATATTAATTAAATTCCCTAATAAATGAACTATACTTACATCAAGGTGATTATTCTTGACTTTAAATGGGGTTGTGTATTCAATTTATAATTGTTTCAAATAATAAATCACCTAATATATTCAAAATCATATTGATAGAATATAGTGAATTGTAGATTGGATTAATGAGAGTGAAAGGCATGTATCATCACTTGGAAATCAAAAGGATGGTAAAAGGAGTATACAAGAAAATAAACCAACATGTATAATTGTAAATTGTAATGCACAATAAAAATACGGAGCTTGAATAAAGAGGTGAATGATATGAAATCATACCTTTAGTGGAAAATTATAAATGCTTGGGAGGATATTCATAAGATATTTGATGAACATTCAAATGACTCAACAGAGGTTAGGGTAGAGTATTGTTATGCAATATGGATTCTGAGTAAATTGGAATGGTAGTTTGGGAGGTTTTAAAAAGTGAATGAGAGGAGAATTATTTATTATTGTAAAACATTGTTTTTTAAGACTATATGAAGATGTAATCAAAACTACAATCCATACCAATTTTATTTACCCTGGTTTCATCCAAATTGGGGTGCTTTTTATTATATTCTATGTCTAGGAACATGGTTGATTAAAATAATACACTCAGTGATGGAGAAGTGATTTATGGTTACAACCTATCTAATATAAAAGCCTAAAATGAAATATAGGTTTGGGATGATTTATCAATTACTGGTAAAATTGAATTAATAAAATAATAAATCAAAAAATAAAAGGTTTTATTTTGGTTTTAGAATCCTTTTGTGGAATATATTACATTTATATTTGGTCATTAAGATGTAATAATATATACCATATATGTACTCCATTTTATATTTTGAAATGAAAATTTTATTATATACAATTAGTAAGAAACTATATCCATCTAATAAGTTAAACGTGATAACTTCAAAAAAATATATTATTTTATGGATATTATTCTAAAATTACGTGAATTTTTACTTTTAAATAAAAAAATCCAAATTTATTTAAAAAAATTCTTGTTTTCTGTAAATATTTTCCAACACTAATAATTTTTTTACTTCATGAAATTATATTATAAATTGTATAAAATAAATATTAGAATATAATATCATTTACTAAAATTTTATTTATTTAAATAAATATTGCTTTAAATAAATATATTTTTCATTAAAATTATATATTACACATCAAACAATTTTTTTTTCACCATATCCAAATATTATGTTAATGAATTTTTTTTAATAACATAAAATTAATATTAAAACTGTATAAAAATATTAATATATTAATAAAAAAGAAAACACAAAAAATAACATATTTAGGGTCTCTATACATAGCCCTTTTTACCCTATAAAATTTCTTAAGTATAAGGTGTATGGTGGTGATTTTTTTGGGTGGTTTGGTGTACATGGTTTGGGACATGATATAGATGATCTTGAACTATTCCTATAAATGCTATCAATTGCAGTTGCCTAAAAATATAAACAAAAGATATCATATCTTAATATAGTGAAAATCATTACATTTAACAAATACATGCTCCAAGAACATAATGAAAAATCATTTAAAAACCCTAACCTCATACCCTCATGCTAATGATATTCCATATTTGATAGAAAATGACATTGAAAGATCACTTAGAACATTACATGTGGAAAAAAATCGTTTTACTTTGAAAACAACTTCTTAAAAAATAAAATAATTTCAATGTACTATATTTAAAAAATATCTTAAAAAATTTATACTGGATTTTTTAAAAATAATTTAAAACATTTCTACTAAAAATATAATTTCTTATTTTGAAAAAATTTGTTTCAAACCGTAAACATTTAAAAAATATATTTTAAATATTAATATTTCTAAAAAACTGTTGAACCCAAGTATGTAATCTTTAAAAATTATTTATAACATTTATTGAAGAAAATATTATTTGTAAATTTTAATAAATTTTTTTAAAACATAATACATTTTCAAAATAGATTTCATGAAAATGAAATTAATACAATTAAAGGAAAATTGAAATCATTGAGTAGTCATGATGGTGGGAAATAATGTTCTTGATGTGTATGGTAAATAAAAGTATTTTCACATTTTTGATAAAATTCAAATGGGCCTTCTATAGAAATTGAAATGAGTATTACTGTATTTTATTGTAATATTTTAAGAAAGGGTAAAATTTTCATAAATAAATCTTTTGTATAATGTTAAATACATGTTTCAAAACATTTTTAGAGAACATATATTTTAATGAAAAGGTGTTTTCTATAGACGAATTAAATAAAGATAATTTTTATCAAAAACCTTATTTAGAGATCTTGATTGCATAAGGAGTGTAAAACGAATGAAAAAAATGTAATCTCATGAATGAAAAACTAATTCTAAAATTCATTTGATTATTTATAGTAAGATAATCTTATTTCACCACTGTAAGTATAAACATAAATAATATTGATGAATAATGAGATTTCATAATAAAACAATTACCACTTTAGTAATACTAAATCATAATCGGCATGAATGGATAACATTATATAATGAATATAATATCATGAGAAATGATAAAATCTTGATTTTAAATTTTGAAGGGGTTGTATATACACCTCATAAAATAAGATAGGTGAATAACTTTATGAAAGTGCAAAGGAAAGAAAATTAGAAAAAATCCCCAATCGAAGGATCTAAATAATGAATTAAGATACTAATTGAAGTATCTAATGATATAGATGCTCAATATACAAGAGGGGGGTTAATTGTATACATTAAAAATTCTTTAAGAACTTTTAATGTTGGTTAGAAACCTTCCTATTGTTTAACAAGGTTTAAGAATGTAATTCAAAGAAACTGTAACACCAATTTGTTGGATTGGTATAGGGTACAAAGTCACCAACCTCTAGTTCTACAAATTTTCTTGATTTCTGAAATATGATTCCGAAAATGTTATTTTGGAAAAGTGATTCCAGAAATGAAACTTAACAAATGTTTACAAAGACAAATATTCTACCTTAAATCGTATATAATATTACTGAATAAGAGTACAGGTATAAGGAAGTATAAGATAGTTATACTTTCTTCAAAAACATAAAATGCAATGGAAAACTTTTAACAAAACAAGTAACAAGTAATAAATCTTTTAACCCAAAGAGTAGGGTATCCAACAAACTTGGATAAATTTCCCTTGATTTAGACTTTCAAGAAAGTATGTCTTACCCACACCAGGGTAATCCCTTGATACGAAGATCGGAGTCTGTCTTGTTGTCCCCAAAATCCCTCAACATCAAGGTAGTCAGAACCTTTATCTTCCTCAGCAAGGAAGCCCTCAACTTCAAGGTAGTCGGCACCTCTGTCTTCCTATCCCCAGAAGCCCCCGATTGTACACAGAAAAAATCAGAGTCTTACAAAGAAAATATGAACAAGATGTTCAGTACGCACGAAGCATTAGAGTATCTATCTAAAATTACATAAACATCATGTAATCTCTAGATTGATAAACTTTTTGTGAGCACTTTCAAATGTGCTCCTATTTATAGGCACAACACCAACAGTCGACTCCCCCCTCAAATGGTCATTTTTTCCTTCAATTTTAGAGGGACCTATACACATGTCACTCAAACAATGGTTAGTTAATAATTGAAAGCACGACATCATTTTATAACAAAAACTAGTGTAATAAAAAATATGGTTTCATGACCAAAATCAAATATTCCAAATGTAAGAAAATAGGAATATTCAAAGACTAACCAAAAATAGGTTCGTAGTCTATAATAAAAGGATATTCACATTATGTTTGCTAAAGAATTTGGAACATGAACTCTATAGAATTCAGGAGTTTGAATTTCAAGTAAATTCGGAATTGAGATTCACATGAATTCAGAACCTAAACATACAATGATCGGAGTTTGAGTTCTTGAGAATTAGAAGTCAGAACTTACAAAGTTCAGAGTCTGAATTCATTAGATTTCGGAGTCTGAACTTACAAATTTTGGAGTCAGAATTCATGAGAATTCGGAGTCAGAACTCGGAAGAGTTCGGAGTCTGAATTCAGATAACTCGGAGTCAGAACTCAGAAGAGTTCAGAATATAAATTTAGATAACTCTGATTTAGAACTCTTAAGAGTTTGAAGTATGAATTCAGAGAACTCAGTGTCAGAACTCAGAAAATCTTGGAATCAGAATTCAGAAAACTCGGAGTGAGAACTTAGAAGAGTTCGGAGTCTGAATTCAGAGAATCGGAGTTAGAACACAAAAGAGTTCGGAGTCTGAGTTTAGAAAACTAGGAGTCAGCACTCAGAAGAGTTCGAAGTCTGAATTTAGAGAACATGTAGTCAGAACTCAGAAGAGTTCGGAGTCTGAATTCATAGAACTCAAATTCATAACTAATCAGTGTTTGGAGTCTATAGTCCGAGAAATCGGAACCTGAATTCGAGACCTCAAAACAAAAAGTTCTATATCTATGTATTATATGATTCAGAGGTTTTAGACTTGAAACCTAATTTTACACATAGGCATGATAATGAACAATTAGAAAGCATGGTAAGGATAAATTTAATTGGGGAAGAAAAATTTCCCTTATATAAGTAAAACAAAGAGTAAAATGAAATTTTCCTCGATGTAAGGTGTTTTAGATTTTCTAAAAAGAAGGAATGGTAATGTCATAAGGAAAACTTATTGACTCAACAATCTCCCTCAAGTATAAATTAATGTAAAAGTCATAAGGAAAACCTTATTGACTCAACAATCTCCCCCTTTTTGGAAAGCAGATATATCCTTACGAAAAAAGAATAAAAGGGCTTTGAATATATTTTTCTTAGACTATGAAAATAAGACTTATCTCCATTATCATATGGGGAAATATGAATACAAATAACTCCATATTAGGCTTTGGAAAACTAAGGATTGTATTCTAGATTTCTAGAATGAGATTCTTTATTACCTTGAGTATGGAAATCTCTGTAATGAATACTCGCCCTTAGATAAACTCCCCCTCACTTAAGTATATTTCATATTTTCTTAGTATTCCTTTTCCATTCTCCCCCTTTTTAATTTTAAAAATGAATTTTAGGGAATGGAAAAGAGATTATAGTAACTAAAATATTAGTATAAAGATCCAAACAAAATGAGCAACCAAAATTTCATTAAGATAGGAAGAATTTGTACATGGAAGAAAATACAATACAAGATCGGATTGGATCTATTTTCCTTCTATATACTTGGGTATCAATTTCTTCACAATGGTTTTCAGATTTTTTTAGTTCCTTCTGGTCTTCCTCTTCTATATTTAGAATTTTATCTTGATCCTATGACTTCTTCTCTAAAGCTTTTATCTTTTATTCTTGAGCCTTGAGAGCTTCTGCTTGAGCCTTTAACAACTTATCTTTCTTGACGAGCATCTCTTCGATCTCGATCTGAAGATCCCTTTCTCTTTTCCAACTTTGGGAAACATAATATAGCTTCCCATTTAAATCCTTGACCTCTTGAATAAAAGTATTCTGCTAAAGAGTTTTCTTGTCATCAATGTTATTCATGAGAACTTTGATTTTACCATCGTCAATATCAAAACCTTCGAAAACACCATCTTGAAACTCATCAAGCTCTCTCAAATCGTCAACTATATTATTTGACCAGTTAACCACTTTATTATAAGATATTTTGTGGGAATCATAGTTAATGAAGATGTTCTTGAAATTAGCCTCTAGCTTTACTCACCAATTCATCACCATGGACACTGAACCCGATTTTTTATTCAAGCTATGTTGGAGCATCTGACATCTCGAGTCAATGCTTGGAAAGATCGGAATGGTGTCAAAAATATTCTTCAGTGATTGAATGAAGAAATAATGTCCTAGGGCGGATGATTCCAAGTCTCAGACTTTGCTTGGTGAGGGATCTTTCTCTAGATCAAAAAGCTTCCTCTTTGATGGTCCACCAGCCTCCTTCTTTAAAACAACTTTATTAGGTGTGTCAACAAACACCTGTTTCCCCTTATCGGTTCTCAGAACAACGTTCTCATCTCGAGATTCATGTTCACAGTCAAGTTGTTGAACAATTCTATCTTCATATACCTTTTCTTTCTCATCTCTAGCCTCATAATATTCAGTATGTATGAAATCATGGTTTGAACTTTCTTCCTCAAACAATTTATTAACTTCTTCTTCACCCCTCTCATCTTCAACTTCCTCATCCTTCATAGGAGTTGAGAGCTTTGAAGACTCTACTTCCGAAGTTCTGACTGATAGTTTCTCAGATGGGGTTTCCCTTTTATGATAATATTCAACTTTCTTTATAATATCTTCAGTGCCGCCACTAATTTCAACTTATTCTTCACCTTTTTATTCAACTACCTTTTCTTAAACAATATTTTCATGGGCTTTTTAGGAGTGAGAAATTTCTTCCATGGTGTCTCAAGTAAGGCCTCTACCAAGAAGTATTATAGGACCAAATTATTCTCGCATGCTATTTTAGTATCCCTCAGAAGGGATTGAATGATTTATGCTTCAAACATCTTCTTCTTTTGTTTCTTCTCTTAAACTTGCTTCTCAAGCTCATCAACTGTCTTTTCTTTTAAGGCCATAACTTCTGCAGGGTCCAAGCTAAACTGTGGCTCTCCTTCCTTCTGATTTTTCTTGTCTTTCCTCCTCTGTGCAACAATGTCATCCAGATAGGCTTTTTTTCTTGGGCTTCAGAGGCATATATTGAGTTTCCTTAGCTTTTGGGGTTTTCTCTTATTCTACAAATTCTTTCAATTTCCAATTCTTTACTCCATTTTTCGATGGTTCAAAATCTTCATGTCCATTTGGAGAAGCATCAGTCTATTCCTATGGTAAATCACATAATTCATCTAATTCTTTAGAAAATACAATATTCATTCTCTTCAATGTATCATCACTTACTAACATGACTTTTCCATTCCTTGTCTTGGAAATGCAAGGAATCTTGAATGATTCAAGGCACCATACAATGAGCTTGGAAAGGATGGCTTGATACATGATTATCTAAGCTATCAAGTCCCATTCTTGATATTCTCAATTTTAATGAGAATATTCTTCACCATGTTGATATTCCTCAGATTCACTAGAAAATCTTGTATATACATATCAATATTATTCAGCATGTCCTTGTCAGCCTTTCTCGGAATGATGAAACCTTGAACCCATAATTCAAGGATCATATTTTTTGTAGACAAATGAGAAATCTTCGGAGTTTTACATCTAAAAGTACAAGAAACTCCATAGCTTTCACCTTGACAAAACATCCTTGAACATCCGTCAACATATGGGAACAAAACTCAGCTTCACCTTCAAATTGAATTAAAAATAAAGTAGCTTCCTTTGTATACAAAAGAGCATAAGTCTTACCATAGATTTTAAAAGAAAACATATCTCTTATTTATTCTTTGAAGAAACTAATTTTTTTATAAAACTCAATAAGAAGATCTGGATGAACTTCATCTTGAGCCCTAGGCTTTGATATGCAAACATTTTCCCAATCCATTCAACCCGATGTTCTTGGATATAATGGATTCATACATGGAAAGGAAATTCAGATGCACCCTACTCTCTATGTAAATATTCCACTCTAAAATTGGCTTGAAAGTTGACATATCATGGGAAGGAATTTCAATAGACATTGGGATTTGAGCAAGATTTGAGAGGTTCATAACGGACTTGTGAAAGAGGGGAAGATCTTCGACACGCAAGGTCTTGAAATCATATGTGGGATCACCATCGGGGGGGGGGGGGGTCCTTTGTATAGGTGTTTGATACAAGGTTTATACATCCAAAGTCAATCCAATGTCTCAGAAATCTTCTGATTAGATCTTACAGTTGAAATTATAGTCGTAAGGAAAATTTGATATGATCCGATCTTTTGATGTTTTAAAAAAACAATCGGATTTAAGGAAACTAGAATCCGAACAATTTTAATACAAAAAAAGAAAAACAAGTAAAATATGATTACTAAAACATAAGAAAGGAAATCATAAATTTCAGATTTCCAGGAAGATTATTCATAGTGAGGAAAATTATTATTGAGGAACTTTAGATTTGAAAAAAAAACTTGACTACGAAAAAATCCATTAAGAAAAAAGATTTTACTATGCAAATATTCATTACAAAAATCATCATTATGAAAATCATTATTACGAAAATATTCATTATAAAAATTTTCATTATGAACATCTTTATTATGAAGAAATATTCATTATGAAAAATTTGAAAAACTAATTACAAAATTTTTCATTTCGAAAAATTTGAAAAAATATCTATGAAAATTTTTATTACGAAAAGTTTGAAAAACTAACTATGAAAATTTTCATTACGAAAAATTTTAAAAACTAACTACAAAAATTTTCATTATGAAAAATTTGAAAAATTAAGTACGAAAATTTTCATTATGAAAAAATTCAAAGATCTACTATGAAAATTTTCATTATGAAGAGTTTGAAAAACTAACTAATAAATGTACACCCCCTATGAAAAGAAGTTTATCAGTGTAATGAGATTGTTTCAAAAGGAAGTTAACATTGAGGATTACATTATGGTTTTCATTCCTAAATTTTATTTAATGTATTCAAATCTATCATAGGATAATGATTTTTTGAAAATATCAGCACTGTGATCTTGTGTTCTGATAAATTGAATAATGATATCTCCTTTTTGTGTGAGATCCCTAAAAAAGCGATACCAAATATCTATGTGTTTTGCATGAGGGTGATGTGAAGGGTTTTTAATAAGGGAAATGACACTTGTATTATCACAAAAAAATTGTTTTGGTAAAACTCATACCATAGTATGTGAGTGTGTTTTGAATCAACAATACTTGAGCACAACAACTTCATGCTTCTACATATTCAGCTTCATCAGTGGAAAGTGCTAATGACTGTTTTTTCTTCCAAGGCCAAAAAAATAATGAATCTCCTAAGAAATAAAAAGTTCTGGATGTACTCTTTCTATCCACTCTACATCCGCCAAAATCAGCAGCTGATATACTTTTCCAAATAAAATCATTTCTTGAAGTGTGAAAGAGTCCAAAATCCGTGGTTCTCTTTAAGTAACGAAAAAATATTTTCACTGCCTTTAAATGAGTTTCCTTATGATTGGATTCATATCTTGCACATAAGCATATAGAAAACATTAAGTCTGGAAAACTAGATGTCATGTAAAGTAGACTACCTATCATACCTCTAAATGATGTTTGGTCTTCTGGTTTCCCAGATTCATCAATATCAAGTGTATTTGAGGTACCAATGGGAGTACTTATACTCTAAGTGTTTTCATATCCATAATTCTTAAAAAGATATTTAATATACTTATGTTGGGATGTATAGGTTTCTTCTGGTTTTTGAGATATTTGAAAACCAAGGAAAAATGTTAACACACCCATCATAATCATTTCAAACACATATTTCGTTAGATTCCCAATGGAATCAGTTAAAGATTGCTAAATTGAACATAATATAATGTCATCAAAATAAATTTGAACAATAAAAACGTTTTTATTATCAATATTTATAAAAAGGGTTGGATCTGCATTTCCCTTAATATAATTATTTTTAAGCAAAAATCCTATAAGTCTATCATACCAGGCTCGAGGGGCTTGCTTAAGTCCATACAAATCATGGGTAAGTCTAAAAAGATGACCAGGATGTTTTGTATCATCAAAACCAGGAGGTTGTTCAATAAAGACATCCTCATGAACATAAATATTAATGAAAGCACAATTCACATTCATTTGAAAATCATTGAAATTGAAGAATGCTGCAAAGGAAAGTAAAATATGAATAGATTAAAGTCTATCAACTAGAGAATAGGATTACTCATAGTCTATTCCTTCTTGTTCATTATAGCCTTTAGCAAATAATCTAGCTTTATTTCTAACTATTATTCCATTTTCATCAAAAAAATTTCTGAAGACCCATTTTACTCAAATAATAGATGTTTCCTTAGGTCTTGCAACCATGATCCAAACTTTATTCCTTTCTAATTCATTTATTTCAACTTGTGTGGAATTAATCCAATCATCATCACCTAAATCCACATCAGTGCTTTTTGGTTTTAATTGGGAAATGAATGCTAGATGCTTTACTTCATTTCTTAAGGAACTTCTAGTCCGTACAGGTTGATTCATATCACCAATGATACTATCACTAGGATGATTCTTATGAAACACCTGATTTGTGTTTTCTAAAACCAATTCATCAACATAGGGTAAGACATCTTCTAGGGTAAATGTTTCAGAAATATCTTCTTTGACATTTTCCTTACCATAAGGATCTTCTATCATGGGATGATAATCAGTTTTTTAAAACACATTTGATGATGTAGGTTGGGGTTGTTTAAAAACAAAAGGATCAATTTAATCAAATTTCACAAGTACTGTCTCTTCAACAGTACAAGTGTTTTTATTGAAACCTCTATAAGCCTTAGAAGTTGTGGAGTAGCGTAAGAAAATTCCTTCATCAGATTTTGGTTTGAATTTATATAGATAATATTTAGTATTCATAATGAATTCCTTGCAACCAAAAACCATGAAGTGGTAAAATCTAGGTTTTCTAACATTTCATAATTTATAAAGAGTTTTATTAATAAAAGGTCTAATTAAAACTCGATTTATAATATAACAAGTTGTACTTATTGCTTCAACCCAAAAATTATTGGCTATAGAATACTCACTAAACATTGTTTTTGTTATCACTTGAGGAATTCTATTTCTTCTTTCAATAACACCATTCTGTTGGGGAGTTCTCGGTGCTGAGAAAACATGAGTAATGCCTTTTCTACTACAAAAATTTTCAAAATCAGAATTCTGAAATTATTTTCCATGATAACTATGAATAGTTTTCAATGGAAGGTTTTTCTCATTTTTAACTTGGGCTATAAAAATTTTGAAATACAAGAAATTTTCATTCTTCATTGTTAGAAAATAGTCCCATGCAAATCTAGTTGAATTATTAATTAGGAAAAATACATAATATTTTACACTAATGCTTCCAGTTTGTGTTGGGCCAAAATGATCCATATGCACTAACTATAATGCATCAATAGTTGATACTTCACCAATTGATTTAAAACTATAATTATGTTTCTTTCCATATTGACAATGATCAAAGACTTTTGAATAATCAAGTCTAAGTAACGGTAGATCCTTAACTAGACTTTTCTTAGAAAGTTAGCATAGGTTCTTAATGTTACACTGACCTAACGTTCTATGCCACAACCATGAATGGTCTTCTATTTCACTAAGGAAAGTTATATCTTGGCTCCTAAGGTCTTATAAGTTTAGTTTGTATACATTCTCTTTCCTTTGGGCATAAAGAATAAAATCTTCCTTGGAATTGTGTACTAAGCACTTATAATTCCTAAAATTCACAAGGTAACCTTCATCACATAATTGGATTATGCTAATGAGACTGTGCTTAAGAACCGTAACATATAAAACATTTGAAATCAATGTTTTTCTATGAATAACAATGTTACTTATTCCAATAATTTCTCCCTGAGCATTATCTCTGAAATTTACTTTTCCACCTTTCGTCTTGATAATCTTTTCAAAGTTTCTTTTGTACCTGTCATATACTGGGAACATCCACTCTCCATGTACCATGTATTTATGTTTGTACCTTCTCTATTTTCTGAAAAAAAAAAGATTTAGACTTTCAGAACCCAAAATTTCATGGATCTGGAAATCTCTGAAAGCAAAATTTTTGGCTCCCATATTTTCTTAGAAAAATATGCCTTATGAAATCCTAAAGGCTGAGTTTTTTTAAGGAATAATTTTTTGCCCAGTGTCCACCACACTGACACTTGGATCAGAAATAATCACTTTTAGGAACAAAATAATTGTTGCTAAAAATTGGTTTAGAACAAGTATAGAGAAAACCAGAACTATTCCATAGAGGTCGGATTTCAGAGTACATTTTATCAAAATTTTCCTTACCCAATGTAATGTTTGACAAAAACTTCTTCAAGGAAAATATTTCGGATTTCAGTTTGAGAACTATGTTCTTGTCTTCCAAAACATTATATTTTTAACTACAGTTAGGATCGAAAACATTTTTCTTATAAATTACATTTTCAATATCCTCAGAAAGCTTATTCTTCTCAGAATTTACATCTTCAAGATTTTTTTAAATACTTTTCAAAATAATCCTTTTTCAAATCAGGGTCTTTTGAATGATTTGAAACTTCCTTAGTAGGAATAGTATTTCTTGAATTTTCCTTATAAACATTTTTCATGAGTTTTGAGTTCTCAATCTCAAGGAGTTTTGAAAAACTAGAAACTTCTTCATAGGTGGGTAAATTATTATATTCATCAGAAGAATATTCTTCATCCGAAGATTCATAATAATTATCATAACTATAATTTCCATTTAAAGAAACATTGGTCCTTGATTCATCATTGTGTACCTTATCCATTAAGTAATGATTTTCAATATGAAGTTTATCTATTAGACTAAGATTATTCTGTCCAGAAGATTCGTAATATGATGATTCATCTGAAGAGTCACAACCACTGGCACTACAGGTTTCATTAGCATTCAAGAATTTCATTGATTTAGCTTTGTAGTACTTATTTCTATTTATCTCAGAATGATTTTCCTTTATTTCTTATCTCTTGAGAATAGGACAATCAGGTCTTATATGTCTTGTTCTATGGCATTCATAACATGTGAATTCTGAATCTTTCTTATCTTTCCTTTCTTTCTTCTTTTATCTGGATTGAAAGTTCTTCTATCCCAAAATCTTGTTCATCCTTCAAGCAAGATTGGAAAATTCATTCTCTAATGATTCACTTCCACTAGATTAGGAATGGATAATAATATTCTAAGATTTGGATCTAGTAACTATCTCAGGAGTCTTTTCTTTCATATGATTTGAAGTCGTAGAAACTGTAATACTGCCATTCCCATTCTTCATCTTAGTGTTATCTTCATCTCTCTTCATTCTAGTCTCATTTTGAAGAATATATCAAAAAAGATCATCAAGAGAAATCTGAGTAACATTTCTATTCATATCAATGGCAGTCCACTTGGATTCCCACTCATTGGGCATGATGTCTATATTCTTATCAACAAGAGCTTCATCATATAATCCTTTCTCACCCTTGGATTGTAAACTGTTCAAAATATCCATGAATCTTCATAGCACCGTACATATGGGATCCCCATAAGGAAAGAAGAAACTAAGATATTTAGCACTGAGAATGGATCTTCTAGATTTAATTACTTTGTAAGTTCCAAAGTAAGTAACTTCATGTTTCTTCCCAATACAATTTGATTCTTCACGAGTTGAAATTTGGATATATATATTTCTAGTCATAGAATAATGAAATGTATTGCATAACTTTTAATTTAGTTGATATTCATGATTTTCTTGATTGGTGAAGGTACTAAATTCCTTGTCAGGGATTTTATATCCTCCTGTAAGAATAACAAAATTATCTACTCCAATATTGATAAAAATGTCTTCATACAAACTCTTAAATATTCATAATCATTCCCATCAAAGATAGGTGGTCTAGTTGGATTGATGATTTCCATGAAACAAACATTGATTCCTACCATCTTAAAGAAAATATTTTCCACAAAAACATGTTAATAGAAAAAGTTGGGATTGAAGTAAAATATTCATATGCAAAGAAAAATATAGAACAATGAAATCATGAGCAAGGAAAACTTATATGTGATTATAAGTATTTTAGAAACATGCTCTGATACCAATTGTAGGATCAAAATAATGAATGAAGATACTAATTGTAGTATATAACGATAAAGATGATCAATATACAAGAGGAGGGTGAATTGTATTCTTTAAAAATTCTTTAGGAACTTTTAGTGTTGGTTAGAAACCTTTCTATTGTTTAACAAGGTAAAATAATGTAATTCACAAATCCTCTAACACCAATTGTTGTATTGGTAAAGGGTACGAAGTCACCAACCTCTAGTTCTACACACTTTCTTGATTCCAGAAATATGATTCCGAGAATTTAATTCTGGAAAAGTTATTCTAGAAATGAAACTTTAGAAAAGTTTATGAAGACAAAGATTCTACCTTAAAGCATATAAAATCTTACTAAATCAGAGTACATGTATAAGGAAGTATAATACAATTATACATTCCTCAACAAATAAAATTCAACGAAAAACATGTAACAAAACAAATAACAAGTAGTAAATATTTTAACCCATAGAGTAGGGTATCCAACATCCTTGGATAAAGGTCCCTTGATTTATACTTTCATGAAATTCTATCTTACCCACAGCAGGGAAAGCCCCTGATAGAAAGATCGGAGTCTGTCTTGCTGTCCCTGCAAGCCCTCATCTTCAAGGTAGTCGGTACCTCTGTCTTCCTCAGCATGGAATAATTCAACATCAAGGTAGTTTGCACCTCTATATTTCTATCCCTGGAAGCCCTCAATTATACACAACTGCTATCAGAGTCTCACAAAAAAATCTGAACAAGAAGTTTAGTACACACTAAGCATTTGAGTTACTCTCTAGAAATCACATCAACAGCATGTAATATCTAGATTGATAAACATTTTGTGAGATCCTTCAAATGAGCTCTTATTTATTGTCACAACACCAACGGTCAACTCCCTCCTCCAACGGTCATATTTTTCCTTGAATTTGGGAGGGACCGGTCACAGGTCACTCAAAAAATAGTTAGTTAGTAACTGAAAGCACTACATCGTATTATAAAAAAAGTGTAAGAAAAAATATAGTTACATGACCAAAATCAAATATTCGGAATGTATTAAAATATGAATGTTCAAAGTCTAGAAAAAAATGAATTCAGAGTCTGTAATACAAGGATATTCAAATTCTATTTTCTAAGGAATTCGGAACCTGAAATATATAGAATTCCAGAGTCTGAATTTCAAGGATATTCATAATCAGGATTCACAATAATTCAGAACCTGATCATACAATGTTTGGAGTCTGAGTTCATGAGAATTTGGAGTCAGGACTTACAATGTTCAGAGTCTGAAGTCATTTGAATTTGGAGTCTGAACTGACAATGTTCGGAGTCAGAATTCATGAGAATTGGGAGGGAGAACTCAAAAGAGTTCGGAGTCTGAATTCAGAGAACATGGATTCAGAACTAATAAGTGATCAGAATATGAATTCATAGAACTCGGAGTCAAAACTCATAAGAGTTAAGAGTATGAATTCAGAGAACTCTGAGTTAGAAATATGAAGAGTTCAGAATCTAAATTCAGAGAACTCGGAATCAGAACTCAGAAGAGTTCAGAGTATGAATTCAGAGAACTCAGAGACAGAACTTATTAGAGTTCAGATTCTGAATTGAGAGAACTTGAAGCCTGAAACCAGAAGTGTTCAGAGTCTGAATTCAGAGAACTCTTAGTCAGAACCCGGAAGAGTTCAGAGTCTGGATTTAGATAACTCGGAGTTGAAACTCATAAGAGTTCAGAGTATAAATTCTGAGATTTCAGAACCTGAATTCGGAACATGAAAACAAAATGTTCTATATCTAAGAATTATATGATTCTGAGGTTTTAGACATGAAACTGAATTTTATACTTTGACAAGATAATGAACATTGAAAAAACATGGTAAGGATAAATTTCCATGTGGAAGGAAAATTTTCCTTATTGATGTAAAACATAGGGTAAAATGATTTTTTTTGAGATAAGGTGTTTGTTTATTTCAAAGCAAAAAGGAATGGTAAAGTTATAAGGAAACCTTATTGACTCAACGATCTCCCCCAAGAATGAAATATTGTAAAAGACATATGGAAAACCTTATTGACAAAACACCTATCACTTTTGTTACTTTAAAACCATAATAACCCAGAAAGGGAGATCCTAAAATGGATATGTAAATCAAAATAATTTGAGGACAAGAATCATAATATACATTCATTTGATGAATATACAAAACATAAAATAAATAGGTGGTGAACATGGAATGTGTCTCATAGAAGACCAAAGTGAGCTAAAAATAACTCATTTTAAGTCAGGACATATTTCAAACACATTTTAACCTCAATTATAAATAATATATTTTTAATATAAATAAATAAATTAACCATAATTATAAACTCCATATTATATATGATTTTCTTACAGTTTTTTATTACCAGTTTGTTTATAATTATTTTTTAAAATCATGTCTCTAGGAATAATTTTTTTGTTTTTCATGTATGATTTGATTTTATATTTTCAAGACACATATATTTATCATTATTTAAAAATATATAGAATTTTAAAAATTAAATAATATCATATTTATTTATTATATGTGTATTTGGAGTTATAAATTAATGTTAGAGATAGGAGATGAAATACACCATTCAGGGAGACGGTACGGCATACATACACATGAGATATGTTTACTTTTTCTCAATGTATTGAAATAAATAAATCTAAATAATATATTACCATTACATAATAATTTTTATGTAATATATATCATATATTTTCATTAAATTAATCCTTGTTAATGCCAATGTTAATCATGTACGAACCACATCACTTCATTAGGTGGTAGTCCGACGTACACACAAGAAACATTAGCATATTCACATAAAATGGATCATGTATGAACTTTCTCCTGTGAGATACATGGAACACATCATGTACCTGTATTCATTTTTGTATAAGAATAAATAGATAGGCTATCTTCATGAGACGATCAGAAATTTTAAAGGGATTTATATTCCTAGGTCATGGATTACATTTATATCATATGAAAAATTTACCCATTAGGTTGCGCATCAATTTAATTCCACTTAATATCATAATAAAAAAAATTGAGATGAATTTTGTAATTATTGAATCACTAATAGACAAAAAGATCCATAATATATTGATAATTCCTTCCTTCTATCTCTATTTATCATTAAACCAAAAATGGTTAGCGATGATAAACCAATGTGAATAAATTTTCATAAAGTGAAGTAATAAGGTATCATATGAAACCTAATCCAAATATCAACTTAAAAAATTTCATAAATGGTTTACCATATGAACCTTAAAAAAATAATGAACAAATGAAAAATCCCAAAAATCAAGTTCACATTAATCCCCAAAATATCACAAGTAGCTCTTAATTTTTCGATACCTAACATGTTAATACCTTGGTAATATATTTTCTTTAAATAGGTTAATAACATTGTTCTACATAATTAATTAATGAAAACATACATACTTCAACATTCCATTAATAAAACCATATATCATTTATTATATTCCACAAATCCAATAATCCTATAAATTCTCTCAATTATAACAGAAACCAATTATTTCAACCAATCATTAATTAGTTCTAGGGTCATTCATAATTTATAATTTACTTTATCCCTAAATATCATCTATTTATAAAAAATAAGAACATTTTTTCATCATAATTATCATATTAATGGTTATCTTACCTTAATATTTATATTTATATAAATTATAACCTTTCTAATAAATTAACTTTCTAAGTCACATAGTATAATATAAAATATTCTTATAAATACATATTAAAAAAATTAAATGAAAAATCCTTATATATTTTCTTATTCATATAGCATAATCCCTGAATTACCTTACACAAACTCTTAAATAATTCAACTTAATTATTAATCCATTTCATAATATTAATCATCCTATTCCTTAACAAATAATTCCTATAATATAAAATATGAATCATCTCATAACTTTTATAAAACTCAATTAAATAATGTCTCATATTTGTAACATAAACAATACTATTAGATCATGACATACCTTTTATTTCTCATTAGTAATGTTCTCATCATCATAATTTTAACCATTACTCATACAACCTTTCTTATTTTAATTATATAATTCAACCTAAGACTTAAAATTGCATAATACCTATATTTTACAAATCTAAAAAATTCAACCATAATTGATAACTTAGGGATACCATTTTTTTCATCCATCAAGTTAACCATAGATTTTGTTTTCCTCATAAAATATATTTTTGGGTCATTTTTTTCCACAACCTAACCATTTTAACATTTCATTTAAACATTACCAACAGTGATTATTCACACATAATTGAAATATATTAAATAAAATATTCATGTATCCGCTATCTATACCACCCATTATCTCAATAAACTATATTGTTCAATTAATTGTTTAGTTTGTGACTTGGATAAGGTTCATTTTATTAAAAATTTCTCATGATAACTTCTTAGGAATATAAATAATATTGCTCACTAGAGTAATTATTCCATTTATTTTCTTATGAACACATTGTACATCACATTAAATGTTGAAGCAGTTACTATGTATTCCCACCAATGACATAAACCCACAATAATAGCAAGAGAATGATTATATAAAGTGGAAAACCACTCTATCATGAAAAATCATTTATTTGATGAAGAATTCATGAAACTATATTTTATATTTATAAGTCCATAATACTAACCAATTTCATTAAACAACAATCACCTATTTTAATCCATCATTGTCATTCATAAACAGTTTTGAAATTTCTAAATCACATAACCTCAGAGTGTCAAACTAGATGAATAACAAGGCCCATTTTCACACATATGGTAATGATCGATGATAACTCAATGTTTCATTTTAGAGGTTAATTACATTAGTTTATTCTATGATTTAGCCACATCATGTTATTATATTCATACAATCATATAATTTCTAGGAAACAACTCACTCTATCCTTTATCAAAATTAATGCATATTTTTCTATACATAAACTCATCATTAGACTTATCATTCAACATATCCCTATAAAATTACTTATAAATATACCTATGGATATCACTAATATTTGATCATCCTATTTTATAATGTTTACAAAACCCTATCCTTAAATACCAACAATAGTGACCCAAAAATATCATACAATGATATCACATCTTAATAAATAAATATTATTTGCAGTTTAAAAACACATACCAAAAGAACATAATGGTCTTGTAACATTTGAGAATAGGTAGAAAATATTCTTATTAGTAAAATATCTTCAACATCACTGATAAATATATTCTCAAATAGTATTCTTCTTAGATATAACCTAATAAAACCCTTCTTTATAACATAGGAAAATGATACATTAGAAAGGGTGAATTGATATTCTGTGTAATGGTAAATAAGGGAGATATCAACATATAATGATTATAATGGTATGAAAAACATAGAATAGAAATTAAAAACCATACATTATATATCATAGATCTAAAATATGTGTCATTGAATAAATCATGGATGTTCATAAAACATGAATCAACAAGGAAACAAAGACCATGAGCCATTATAAAATATCATTGGGAAATGGAATTTTTTTTGTTTCATAAAAATAATAATATAAATGAATTTACATATTAGTCCAAGATAAGTTCAAAGGAAATCATATTGGAATGTGTTTCCTCCCCCAAACAATTTTTGTAGTCAATGATCAATACAAAGACTATCATTTTGGGAAAAGTCACTTACTAAATTGGTTTCACTCCTCTTTTAAGTATTGTTCATATAATAAGATATCCAAATTTACCTAATGAATTGGAGATAGATATAGGTTCCGTAATTCAAAAAATTAAATTCATATATATATATATATATATCTGTGTGTGGGTGTGGGTGTGGGTGTGTGTGTTTTATAAAATCATAAAACATTCATCATACCAAAACCCAGAAAAAGAAATGAGAGTCAAAATATTTTTACCATAAAATAACCTATAGAAGAGAAACATGAACCATTATAATTTAATAATTTTTCCAAATAACAACATGTCGGAGAAGAACTTGTTTTCAGATGAATTTTACTATTGTATAACCTGTGGCAGAGAAATGGGTTGCATATAAATCATGTAATAATAACCATAACACATTTAGAGAAAGAATAAGATTGGATTACTTGAGTCATATTCCCTTTAAAAGATTATTAATGTAAAAAGAAGTTATATTAGATGGAAAATTATTCTAAAAATCTCACTTTGAACATTTCATTAGAAAAATCGACTTACCACTTTGAAAAAAAATTAATCTTAACAAATGTTCAAAATAGTTTTATTTGAAAATAACCTTGGTATCTTATAAACGCTAGTTTAAAATTAATGTAATACATTTATTAATGATAATGTAAATTCCACACAAATAAATATATTTAAAACATTTAAAATATTTGAAATATTTTTCTCTGAAAAGAATCGTGGATACTTGTAAATGAATATCTAAAAAAATTCATACATTTCTAGATTAAAATATTTATTCAAATTTGGAAAACATTTAAATAAAATACAAAACTTTTCAACTTATTTTCTTCTAAAATAACATTGAATATTTCTAAGGGAATCGTGAAATCAATGAGTGGTCTTGAAAATGGGAAATATTATTCATTCATTGTATGCTTGAATAAAAAATATTTTCACAATTTTGGTAAATGTAAAATGATCCTTATTTTGAAAACCACATTAACATTCATATCAAATTATTTTGTACAAAATAAATTATGGTTAAAAAATCCTCTAATAACACATTTTTATATTCCTAAAAATATTTTTGTAATAAATTTATGAAAACAAGGTTTTGGAAGAACATAGGTTGTTGACCAAAGAGTGAAATAAAAAAGAATTTTCATTAAATAACTATTTTATTCTATTGAGTATATAAAGAGATGAAAATGATGTTAAAATACATATCTTGTGGAAATATGAAGTTCCCTATATTCATATGGATGATGAAAGTGCACTCATGTTGGGATCTATTTTTAGCTTCTATTTGGATCAACCTTCTCGGTATCCCTCTCTGTCCCCACAATGAGTCCTTCCCCATATACATCAGTTATGATCTTAGATCCTTCATGTACACTGATGATCACACTTTCATATATTTGGACACTTTTTTGGCTCGAATTTAGATCGATATGGATGTATCCCTCCAACTTCTGTGTCCAATCCTTCTAAGGGTGGGAAATCATTTTCCTCGAGTAAAAAACAGTCTATGCTCTCTTGAAGTGATTCTATGCGGGTTTTTAGTCTAAGGTTCATACTTCTTTTTTCAGTAGGATATTTTGATATATATCCCATCCAGAGTGAAAGGGGACTACGAGTTCATCCTTGTATTATCATAATTCTATGGAAATGGTCATTTTTTCCTTCCAAAATGTAGCTTTCACAGAGGGCTAATTGTGTCCTCTTTTGGCCATATTCTTTGAGAGGAATAGACTCCTCTAATTACTTTCTCTAATTCGATTTTAGATGCTCCCCCACCCTACCATTAGTTTGTGATATTCAAAACCATGATATTGCATATTTCAAATATTTATGGTGTTCAAAATAACCAAGATACACAATGTAGTCAGCTACAACGAATCATATTCCATTCTCTTCAAGTTCATTTTTCCATTTCATATCATGGGTGTGGGTCTCCTATAAAGGTAACAAATGAAATTTCCTTACTCATATAGTCTTCTATAAATGAGGCATATTTGAGGAGGGTTCTCCCTGAAATGTTCCCTTTCTACTCTAGATGTCCAAACCAAATCTCAGAAGATGAAATAATTAGCTCATACCTTCACCAACACCAAATGACCCTCACTGTATAGAGGCAATATTGGACACCCAACCTCTCAATGACATATTTCAATGTTCAAAATTCACATGTCTTGGGAGAATAGTTAAAGGAATATTTATTGGTAAATGATTTTTTAATAGTAGTATTTCTCTTTGTGCAATGCTATAATGTAAACAATGTGATTCTTGAATTAACGAGTATTATTGGAGGATCGAATTTGTAAAGGATTGAGTGGGATTACAAATAATAAATACATATGGGTCATATGGAAACACGGAATTAGTGTAGATATAGATGAAATGTCATATCAGTACCAAAACTAAATAGTGAAAAAACTTTTCTCTAGCTATTTCATATATTTTGTATATGGAAATTGTGATTCTTTTAAGATAGAGATAATTTTGTAATGCCTTGGGTCCTTCAACCCAAGCGCTAAGGCCTGGCTTATTGTAGGGGAATTTAATGTCAGTTTGGATCAATCAGAGAAGAATAGTGGTATCCATTTCCCTAAGAAATCTAGAAATGGAATTTCATCTTTCATGACTCAAACAGGCCTCATAGACCTTAGGTTTGAAGGCGGTGAATATAGTTAGTGAAATAACTACAAGGATTTTAATCATACATGGTGTCACATTGATCATTGTTCGGTGGAAATTCATGAGAATACTTATTACCCATTAATTAAAGAGACTAATCTCATTAGGTCATTTTCACACCATTATATGATTATCGTATGTCTCCTCAAGATCAAGAAATGTACTAGATTCCTCTTATTTTCTAAATGATGGATATCCACATTAGGATAGTAAATGGCAGTGGGTGATTCCTAGAAGAAATAGAATAAATGGAATAAATGGTTATCTTTCCAAAAATATGCGATGTATAATGGGATACTTGATATAGTGGTAAGAGGGGAAACAACACAGTGGTAATGAATTTTCCTACCTCAAAACAATGATTGAAAAAACGAAGGATGGAATGGAAGAAGCATGGAATGAAGATCTCTTATGTTCACTGGTTCTGAAAAAAAGCATATTAGAAAAGATCCTATTAACATAGGAAAATGTGATATAGGAAAAATCCAAGGATAAATGGATAGATGAAAGATATAGGAACATGCCTTACTTTGTTGTGTGCATTAAGGAGAGAAAGATGATCTTTAGGCCCAATATTTAACTAGACAATGGGTATTTCACTAATGACTTAGAAGATGTGGGAGGTGTGGATATATCAAATATTCATTCAATTATTTGGAAACATAACCACAACATAAAATAATGGTATCCAAGATGAATTTAAAATCACATTGATTACATCCCTCGAGTGATATCAGACTCTGATAATGCACTCATTGGATCCTTTATAGTAGAGGAGGAAATCATAGGGTATGTTTTCACTTCATCTGTAAATATCCCTGGTCCCATATAGTTTTATAGGATATTTTTATGTGTTATATTGGGATATGTTGAATGGTGAGCTCATAAAGGTTATCTAAGACTGGGGGGGGGGTCTTCTTACTCTAATTTCTTATGCTACATCCCTAGTTCTCATTTTGAAGGTGAAATTCCCATCATGAATGAACCTGTATAGTCTCATTAGTATGTGTAGATTTCCTTACAAGGTGTTAGAATGTGTTCTCAATAGAAGACTTACCCTCTTCATATCCTCCTCAATGTCTAGTGACCATCATGGGATTATTAAACATCAGTGCATCCATGGAGATATTGGAATTTTCCAAGAGATAATATTTGACGTCAATAAGAACTATCAAGGATATAACATTGAAATAAATATGTACATGGAAAAGTAAAATGAAATAATTGAATAGAATTTAATTCTGAGGGTTCTGTCAAGTATGTGATTCTAGGGAAGGAATTATGGCAGTCATTTTAGAGGTTTCATATTTTTTTAGTTGACAATAATTTTATTGGGAAGCGTATAAAAATTTATTAAATATGTTCGGATTCATAGAAAATGGTACCCATTTTCTCCAAGTCTCTTTATCTTAGAGAAAGATTCCCTTAGTTTAATGATAAATAAAAATATAGAGTACAAAATTATCCCTCCTTATAAATTCATGTATCATTCCTAGGGAGTCTCATATCACATTTTTTTAGAAAATACGATTATTTATTCTAATGGTAATAAGATATATACCAGAGGAATTATGGATTCCTTGGATAATTATTTTTAATAGAGTGGGAAATCCGTTAACTACAATTAAAATAGATTTTTCATGTAAAGGAATTTCATGGAGTGACGAATTCACACAATTGATTCAACCTTGGGAATTAAAAGAAGGAACATTCCCATGGATTACGTAAAAGTTCCCATCTCCTTGGGTAAATATCACGTTAATTATTTTGATAATGTGGTTGGAGGAATTTAGAATCACATTAAAAATAAGAGAATAGTTTCCTCTAGTTCATCAGAATAATTAATATGGTTAATTGTGTCTTATCCTCCATCCCAATGCACATTCTATTTTTCCTCAAGGAGAGAATATATTTTATCAAGGAGATTGAAGCCCACATGTGTGCCTTCATATAGAATTTTCTCTTTTAGAAGAGGTGTCACTAGGAATCATGGGATAAAATGGTAAGACCCTAAAACCTTGGTGGTATCAATATCATATTTTAAAAGGATGTTATGAGTAGCTGGAACACTAGACTAACTTGGGATCACATTCATGGAAATTACATTTGGGATTCAATCATGGATATGAGGTATGACCTATACTCTCATAGCTCAAAGAGAAATCTACTATATTGTGGTGAACAATTAAAGATCACATTCAATGAGTGAAACACCATACATATTTGATTATTGGCCTAGGTGATATTAAAATCTGGAAATATAATTGGATTGGTACCAGACTTAGCTCTCTGGGAATAACTACACCCAATATATCATTTTTTGTCAATAGAGATCTAACCCTATATTTAAAAAAGATGTCAAAAATGGGAAGAAACCTCAGGTATTAAATCTCATTTAACATTTTAAAGAAATATACTGATGCATTTTCACAGGTTCTTCATTCAGTTCTTTCACAACAAATGGTTACCGTAGAACCATATTCTCCAATAGCAATCTCGATCCATGGGGATGACATATTTGGTATAAGGAAATTTTAGATAAGTATATAATTTTATTATGGGGGTTTATGAACAATTCACTCCCCACTATTGATGCTATCAATCATAAGTGAATTTAAATGGCTTCTAAATCCTCCTACTTCACTAACCCAAATAAGGATAAGTGTATCAACATATTTTTCAGAAGTGGTCGTGAAAAAAGAAATCTGGAACTCTATATGTTTTTAAGAGAATTAATATGTACACATCCTCCAAAATCAATTTGATTCAAAAATGTATGCAAGGAATAGATAACAACTTACGTGAAATAAAGGTGAGAGTTATTCTTCTCACTACTAGGTGTGTTGATTATGGAATGTTCAGAACCAGTTAGGCTTGAATTGAATCAAGAGTTCAAGTTGGGTTTTATGTGTGAGACCAGGTGTATTGTAGATGACCTTTCCATCCTACACAAACATACAGAACATGCTCCATCACTATGACACCTCATGTCTAACCATAACAATGAGGTTCACACTATCAGTGCCTCTTAAGGGAACTAGGTGTGTTGGGGACCTCCTATCAATGTGATCAAGCTTTACATGAATGGTTATTTTTATACATGGGATATTAAAGTTGGTTGTATAGTCCAATAGAAATATGTTTATGTGATTTAAACATTCACAGCTTCTTTTGTAACATGAATCTCTCTCATATTGTTGGCTAAATCTCTACTTCAAGGTTGGTAACTTGGCAGACATTACAACGTCATGGTGGAGGCAGTAGAGACTAACTCTATTGTTCCTCATAGATCTCTCACAAGAATGAAACCTCACCCCCCACTCTAGACTATCATATATCTCATTCATCAATGAAAATGAGTTACTAATGATTTTATGGAAATTCATCACACTTTTCCAAATGGGAATGATGTAGTAGACTATCCCACAACCAGGGAGGCTCAGGACAATTTTCTACACATATTTTAATGAATTGTAACATTTCCTAAAAGGTGAATGAATAAAGTAATAGTTTATTCTCCTAGCCTTAATTTTTATCACCCCCACTGATTAGTGTGAGTTTTCTTATATTTGGATCCGGATGTTTTTTACATCCTTCATAAAAATTCAAATTTTTTTTGTTGATTTATTACATTATTTTGGGAGGAGGTATTATTCCATAGACACATGTGATGTTATCGTGTAACCATATAATATAATGTGTGATGGTATATGTAATATAATAATTATATAAGTATAATCGTACATTAAATATCCTATATAATCATTTAATTTATCATTATATCTCTTTGTGAGAGTTTGTTATGGAAAATGAATAACATCGATTCTTAAGGAGGTAATCCGCCGTATAAAGAATGATGATTTCCTATCCAATTTGATAAATGAAAATATGGATTTATATTATTACAACAAAATAATAATATATTATTATATGAAATATCCTGGTGTTATTATTTTATCATATTTATAAAATAATAAAGTAGGTGGATGAATAAATTAACAAGAATTGCATGTTTTAGAATTTTAACTCTTATTCCAAGTGCCTATTTAGGATTAAACCTAAAGACTTAGTTGAAGGGCTTAATAACCAAAATATAGGATATGTGATTTGGTAAGATATTTAAATAATAATTTTTGGAATAGATTTTCCAAATTAATGGGTATGTATGTGTGAAGGAGAAAATAGAGTGGATATTCTTTTAGAAGTGATATTACTTCCACACTTGTATATTTTTGAAATAAAATGATGCCCCAATAATTATCAAATTAAAAAATAATTAAAATAATAAATTATTATATGTTTGAGGATATAAGTTCAAAATAATTAAATTAAATGTGTGTCGTAAAATTTTTAGGTCATTTTACTAATATGTTTTCAGTTTAACCCCTTTGTAAACTCATACTTACATTAATCGCATTAAATAATTTTTATTTTTTTTACTATTAATAATTTTTAAAAATTACGATGAAAATATTAACATTCCGAATATTTAGCCCATTTTACCATATTCTACACATTGATGTGGATGAATTGAATTTAAAATTAAACATGCTGAAGTGAAAAATATCGTTTTCCCATGGAGAAAATGTTCAAAACATTAAAATGTTATATATATATAATTTATTATAATGAACTAAATTTGATTAATTTATATATAATTGATCTAATTTTAATATTTAAATAATATTAAAATATTTTTCATATATTTAAATACATTAAAAGAAAATAAAATTCTTAATTTGAAAAGTATTTATAACTATTTATTAAAAAATATTTTTCCAAAATAATATAAAAAATTCACTACAAGGTAATTTTTAGATGATGGTTTCAAAAATGAAGTTCATTTTTCGAAATATATTTTCTAAATGAGAAAAAAATTAATTTTAATGTAAGTGTGCAAATGATGACAAAAAATATTTTTATAAAAACATATTTTTTTCTGAATAAAATTTTATTCATTCTTATATCTTTTCTAAAAATGACATATAAAGAATTTTAGTTTTTTATAATTATATAAAATTTAAATTTCATTAATATCATTAACCAAAATTTATTTGTTTAATTAATGGAGGTAAAACAAATATCTGTGTATAAAAATATATTTTGATAAATAGAATTAATTATTTTCAAATAGTTTTTATTATCATTTATATTTTTTTGAACAATGAATTCATTTTTTATACATATATAGCCGATAGATTTTAAAATTTTAGTTTATCCTATTCATACTAATTATTCCAATCGCACATGAGACTCATACCATTTGGTTAGGACACTCTATGTGAATCCACAAGACCTAGGTTTGAAACCAGGAGGAGGAATAATTCCAAGGTATTGTAGCTATATTGTAGGAGGCAATGTAGAAGGCACTGTTGCAATATTGTGCGGTTTCTTGTAGAAATATTTTAGAAGGAAATGTTTGGTACTGTAGCAGCCAAACTATTCACCTTGGTAAACCAGTCTCGGATTGGAGTCCTTCAGGCCTTTGTGCCACGAAGTCCTTTAGTTCCATAAAGAATTTGGTCCACCTTAAAGGCCTTCTAACCACCTCAAGGCCTTTAGGACACCTCATGGAATTAGGCTCACCTCAAGGCATTCTAGAAACCTCATGTGCAGATGTCCAGATAGATATTATGAGGAACCAGCTCAAGTGAAGGATTCAAGAGTCGGGCACCTTCACCAAAGCAGGGCTAATAGATTTTGAATAATGAGATGGTATGTCATTGACATTAGTATCGAGCCTATGAATATCTGCAAGTGGTAACTAGCTGAGCAGCCTTACAAAAGAAGAGATCTGATCATGATGCAAATTCTGGGGAGGGGTGGTTTCATATATTCATAGTCTATATGATTTCTTTAAGTCTTACAAGTAATGTATTGTCTCCAAGTCTATAGGAAATGTAATTTTAGGGTTCCCCTTAAACCCTTAAATAATTTTTTATCCAATATAAATAAATGATTATGATCTTCAGGACATTCATACATACCAATCATTCTAATGGCCATGGTATTACTTTTATATTAAACAATAATATCACTATAGAATGTTTCATTTCATTTAAACTTGGTGTTTTTCATAAACCAAGATACAATTAGTGCCACGCGTCATTCTAAATATCAAAAATATTAATTTTATTAATTTTTTTCATAGTCTTATGGATGTTACATTTTTTGTTAAATAATTATTTAATACTAGCTGGTTTTTGGTTAAGGGGAAATCCTAGTGATGATATCCCCCTCAAAATCTCTAATAAATGGGATTTAAAATGTACAATCCTATTTGTAATTAAAATTTATCATAACCAATAATATATACTCATAATAATATCGTTGTATTGTTTCTATAATATCAAAAATTTTAAGCTGACAAGTCTTAAAAAAAATTAATATGATATAACTAAAAATGGTCTTATATATCCAAAGTAGTGCATGTGTTTTCTAAAGATAAATTAATTAATATTGAATTCATTAATTGAGAATGTGATTTTCTTTAATAAATGTTCACATTATAACATTATTCCCCATTCATAAATTTCACCCTTTAAATTTTCATTTCATACAATAATAGAGTTGATGGTACTTCTGGTTCATTGCTTCTTCTCATTCCCATGAAGATCCTCCATTCATGTCATCCCACTATAACTGTTTGACCAAGTGATTTTTCTTGTTTCATTGAACATTTCATGTTCGATTTTTGATCATCATTGGATGCTCCTAAAATGAATTATCATTCTATAATGTTACCATTAATGTATTATGTACATGTTAGGGGTTTGGTATGTACTTCCCCAATAAATATACATGGAAAACATCATGTATTTAAGATATGTTATGTGGGATTTCCAACCATTAGGTCATGGATCCATTTAGATCATGAATTGGAAATGGAAAATTATATCAAGTAATATGATTTATATTCTTCCCAAAACTCATGAATTTATTGCACTCTGATATGCACATGATAAAATTTTTCTTCCACCTCAAAATACATTAATCAATAATGATTTTCCATATAACATTTCTATCTTTTTGTATGTTTTGATATGATAATGAATAGTTTGAAACATATCTGAAAATTCATGTATTAGATAATGTACGATCAACTTATACTCTCCATCTTCATTCCAAAATTTTATATCCGGACACCTCTTCTCATATAGAGCCTCTTAAGGTACGATGTGACTACCATTATGGAAACTATTGTTCTTTTAGAACTCCACTTGGGGAAGGTGATTATCTCCATATACATTGAAATATATTGAACACGATCTCAACATATCCTATAGAATATTAATGTTTTTATCCGATTGGACAATCAGATAAGGTTTATAAGTAGTTCTGAAGCCCAATTCCGTTTCTATCAATTTGTGAAAGGTTCCCCAAAACCTCTAGGTAAACCTCAAATATCAATCAGATATAGAATATAGTGGAACTATATGTAGACTTACCACATAACATGAATATATCATTGAGAGTTGGTTAATATTAAAATAATCTTCAATATAAATGAAATGTGTTGAATTGGTAAGGCGACCAACTACCCCCAGATGGTGTTATTACCTATAGGTTTTATAGGGAGTTCTAGGATAATATCCATGGTTGTTTTTTAATTATTTCAAAACTTTTATATAAAATTATTTCATCATACTGTCAGTATTATGTCATTATTCATTGACTTGTTAAAATACCATGAATCAAGAGACAAGATATTAAAAATCCCTCTCCATGTTCTCTCCTAGATGTTTTGATTTAAATATCCATAAAACATAGTTATTCCACGATAAATAGAGATGTATGAGAAATAAAAATCATTTGTATGTTACCACTTCAGCTATGGGATTGATGGGACACATATCCAGGCTCTAAACCTTAAATCACCATCATAAAAATAGTTGAACATCAATATATGAACATATTTCTTTTATAGAAACTCATCATCTATTTGATCATCCTTAATCCTCTAAAAAATGGAGTGTTGGGATTTTTTAGGATGAATATCCTCTTTCTATTTCCATGTATATCCATTTTACATCAACAAATATTGGATCCCATTCAATCTTCATCATTTATAGAGATTTGGGATCCTTTCAACATATGGAATCTTCCAATTTCATTTAATTCCTAGGATTGTAATGGATTGAACAATCATAATCCTTGAATAGATATTACCACATTCATTTGAACTTATAGTGCTCCTTTTATGTGATTATATACTAATGGATTTTATGATCTAAATATATGCCACAATTTTTTATTTGAAGGTAATCTCACCATATCTTCAATGTGAATATCACTATAGAAAATTTTAGATAATTATTTTGGTAGTTTTACTCATGGATCATTAATTGGGGGGAATCATATGATATAACATATTTATATTGTGTGAGTACACAACCCAATATCTTTTTGGATGCATCACTATAGATCACAATTCATTCCTTCATGGTGGGTAATGTGAGCACAAGTGAAATGATTAGTTTCTTATTTATCTCATTAATTATTTCCTTGCATCCTCCATTCCTATGAAACATGACTTAATTTCAATTATGATTATTATTAGGATTGAAAATCATGAGAACATTCTAACAAATCGATGATAGTATCTATCCTCTCTAGGGAAACTATAGAATTCAATCAAATATGTTTTTCCTGAAAATAATTTAGTTTTATTAATTTTTAAGGGATCTATAGATCTCTCATGACTGGTTGTTACATTCTCTATGAAGGTTACTTTCTCCATCCAAAACTCATATATATTATACTTCACTACTAACATTTTCATTCAAAAAGTCATCAATATGGAATCTAGATGCTCCTTTTATTCATACATACCATTGGATTAGATGAATTATAATCTATAATGACTACCAAAAAATAGTCAATGTAATCCATAATGATTTTATTAATTATTTACATAAAGATAGATGGAGTATTAGTGAGTCTGAATGGAATCAATATAAAGTTTTAGGTATTCTACATTGTTTGAAAATTAATATTCGGGATATTATCCTTCATCTCTATTACTTAATAATATCCCTATTGTAGATCCACCATAGTGAAGCACATAGATTTACATAGTTAATCAAACATTTTAAAAGACATGTATGATGATACTTATTCAATATTTGGATCTTTTTGAGCTCTAGATAAAAATTAAAAATGAATATTTACCCATAATTCTTCTTGATTCAGTGGATTGGTATACCATAGGGTGTAGAATTTGTGCATTTTCACTATTTATTTATATGCTTATGTCATTTTTTATTTATTTATTAAAGTTTAAAAATGGAAAATACATATAGATTCATGGATATTAGATTTGATCTTGGTATTATATTGATTTAGAATTCAACATAAATATTAAGGAATGATTATGAAATTCATTAAGAAACACATCATCGAATTATATTATGATGGTTGTGTCAACAAATATGATATTTTAATTAGTCTAAATCAATTTATCAAGATACACTTACTCATAATGAAATAATTAACATTCTTGGGATGTAAATTTCAAAGAATATTCATCCTCCTCCATGAATTTATTTAAAATTGATAAAAGATTCACTATATGGAGGGTTGATTTCTTCTCTATGAAATTTATGTTGGATCTATATATGGATATCCAATACATTCCCAGAATCACATCATATTCCTGAAAAAGAGAGTGTAAAAAAATTGTGAAATTTAACTTGAAAATATGGGTAGGGGGACACATAGACTTGGGATTAAATAATTCCCCCAATTATTATCTTCACCGATAACTAAAATTCCATGCAATTAGTTGTTTTTTGAATAGTTTTACAAAACATTAATGATACATGAAAATTAATAGAAGAAAAATCAAAAAGTACATAATCAATTTTTGAAAAAATAACTAGTATGCTCGTGACCACATTATTTTTGGGATCCAAATCAATAGTTTTGATAGCATACGTTGTCCCATTCTACCTAGGACTTGAATTTTGTAGTCTATTTTTGATGACAACAACACATGGCTTAGGTAAGAGATCCATGCAATTTACATGTTACTTGTAGTGGAAAAATTAAACCATACTCTTACAGTTGAATGAAGTATTCTTTTTCTCAACACCTTGGGGGGATTCCCCCACTGAAAATCGCGAGTTATGTTCCCTTACATACTGAAGATAAAGAATTTCCTCATCACCTTTAGGAAATTTTTGGGATGTTTCTTCCAATAATTCTGACATGTTGGATGATGGAATTCCTTACCCTCATGTGATTTTTCCATTGAAATACCAAAATTTAAATTCATTACCCTTTTCTTATCTGTTGTCCCAAGAGACCCTTGAGATTATTCAATAACTATTTTGACATTAAGGGTAAATCATATTATTTCCACATATCTATCAAATTCTCATATATCGATAGAGTTTCATCAAATTTTCATTATCCCACCAAAGAAGTGGTCAAATTTACTTATTGGGGAAACAAAAAAGAGGAATGTGTGACATGCTAGCCCTGTTCCTTATATAACCGAATGGATTTATCAGCCTTTTTCTTGATTCATAGTTTATAAACCTTCATTTGATGATGTATAGTGTGATGAAAATATTTCTCAATAATGATTTTCAAAATTTCCTTCAACTTCATCTCATTGATCTCCTCATTGGGATTCCTATTTTTAAGCAACGCCCACCATTGATTAAACTTCACATCCATATAATATGTAGACATCAAGAACTTCTCATTCTCATTCCATTCAAAGACAAAGAATATTTTTTGAATGGATCTGATCCGTTGTTCCATGATTAAAGTTGTAACACCCCAAGATTCCACAATACGTTTCCCTTGGAATATTGCAATAGCTTGCATTGTACGTAACTTTGATATACTAACACACTGCGACCAATCAAACTAGTCATTATGAATTATAATACCCACTTTTTGGAAATTTTATAAATTTTATTTTTCAAAATGGACTTCTTTTTTGAATTCGGAATATTGAAATTTTCTTAGGGTTATTTTTTGGTATTTTTCGGAAAACTATCAATTTTAGATGAATAGTGAAAAACACTACATTATTGGTTAAAACCAAATATTTATTTGAATAATTATTGATTTAATTGAAATTTTTTTATGTCAAAATCGATACATAATACCTATATAAGATCAATACAATTCATAGAATTCATTTTATAATAAGTTTATATATAAAAAATTTATTGAACTTTGTATAGTCTTTTACCCACCTCATAGGAGCATTTTTAAATTTCCATAAAACATAATTTTACCACTTCTGTGAGTTGAATTTTCAAAAATCACAGAGGCAAAGTTAATATGATTTCGTAAAATTTGGTTCAATAAAATGAAAATAAATTTTTGGTGTATAGTAACCTTTGACATTTATTTACCACAGTTAAAAGTAAATAGGGCAATTAAGGGTTAAAATGTTGTCATAATTACCCTAACACATGTCCAAATTCTATTGGATAAGTTTAAATACAACAAAAAAATACCTTATAAATAAAATATGACCCTTTGGAGCACATGGATTAGATTAGGACATTTATTATAATTTTATATAATGAAGTGTAAAAACAGTTAAATTCAAAGTATAATAACTAAACCATTTTCAATACAGGAATACATAAAAAAATATGACTATAAATATTATTTAAGAAGATAAAAATATTTTGTATATAATGGTATTTTATTTATTATTTTTAGACCTTAAGT
Organism: Viscum album; assembly: GCA_963277665.1. NCBI lineage: Eukaryota > Viridiplantae > Streptophyta > Magnoliopsida > Santalales > Viscaceae > Viscum > Viscum album. Next base: position 935,512,103 of record OY728164.1, on the reverse strand, counting down.
AATTTAATTTATGAATGACACAATGACGGTGCAGTATTTATGTTATTAATGAAATATTAAAATAATGGATATTATAAATATCCAAATAACTATAAATTCAGCCATATGATGAATTAATATAATTTTATAGGTTAATATTACATGTTTGGGTTGGTTAAATAAATTTCATTTGATGTGATTGTGTTCTAATGGCTTTCAAAAAATCAAATACTAAATAATATCAAAATTGACGTATTATAGTTTTTAAAACAAATACTATATTATAAATTGATATAATTTTCATAAAAATCTATGGTATGTAAAATTTACATATATAAGTTTATATATATTAATAATAAACCACTTGTGGCTCTTTTGGAAGTTATTAGTATGTTTATTAACCATATAATATAAAAATACAAAGACATGTAAAACGCCAATCTATTTGACTAAGAGTTAAATCTAAAAGGTCTGGCTAATATGGTGACATAAACCAGTATAAAACAAATTGGTTTAGAGGTTTTTGACCCATTCCCACCATATCATCTAAATAAATATTTTTGGAGCCATTAGTAACTGAGAATAATTTTATTATAAAAAAATATTTCTAGCTTTTCATAAAGTGACCCTCACCTGTCTTATAAAAGGGAACTTCCCCTTATCTTATTTTCACACCTCCAAATCAATTTGGATCATCCAAAACCAGCCCAAATACCCTCAATAGGTTCCTCCCTTCTTCTAATATTCCTTCATTTGGTCATAAATCAAACATAAAGATCACTTTGGATCAAATCAAACAGAAGAATCTGGAGAAGAGGTAAATATTTCATCACCTCTGTCAAGTTCTTTTCTTTTCCACATTCTATTTCTTTGTTTTTTCCATTCAAAAATAATAAATCCAACATCATCCATATAATTTGATGTTATTATAAAAATGGTACAATCATAATAATTATTCTATCCATAATATGAATGACAAAGTCACCATATGTACGTATGTACGACTTGTCATCCCCACATTGTGGTGTAGTTTGTTATTCAAACACATAATTATTTAGATGGGTATAATAATGAGTATTAGTGATGTTAATAATAAATATAACATGTTATTGATTTTTTATATACAATATACCATCTAATTTTATATGATTTCATAGTTAATATAATAATATTTTCACTTTTGCGAACGTAAAGATTACCTTCTCCACGAACGTGATCAGATTAATTTCTCGATCGTAATCATTCAAGAATAATTTTTATTTTATGATTAAAAATAATATTTATGAACATAATATCATTCTATATATGAATCAAATACATTCTATCCATAACAAAAATGTCTTACGTAACCTATCATATAAAGTAAAATGAATCAGTTAAAACCCGAAACAATGATACTACTGAAATATTATTATAAATGAAATATTAGAGGATCATATAATATATCATATATATTTATATAGTCCTTTTAAAATTTAATAAAAATTTTAATTATTATATAGTTGGTTAACATACCATAAATTAATGAAAATTATAGTGATAGGTTTAATTTTACAATCTCTTTATTATCCAAGGTTATATTTAAGTAAGTATCTACAATGACATCTTTATCATCCACACCCATGTTTTCCTAAAAATTTATTTCAAAACATATTTACCATTTACTAGAATATGGGTTAAATTTATTTTTACCCTTATTTGAACTTATAGGTTTTGAAAGGAATCTTTATGTCATTTTCTAAAAAAGTTACTTTGTGACCATTTTGACAAAATTGGGGTAAGAATATTTTTTTAACTTATACGACGGGTGAGGCATCATTGAATCATACCTTAACTGATTATAAGTATATTTTCAAAATAAATTTTTTCATTTATAATTATATGAATCTTAAATGGTTTCAAAATAGAAAGAGGTAATTCTTTCAAATATTTTTCATTTCATCTATGTCAATATCCTTTGATTGATTTTAAATTTGTTTAAAGTACATTTATTATGATACAAATCTGTCATATTTTATTGAAGGATATGTGATAAGTTTGATGGTGGAAGTATTATTTTTATACCATTCAGGGTTTATGGATAAATTATTGACATTCCATATTCCTGATTTAATATGAATGTTTATGTTATGTTTCAACATTTTCATATGAGGAATGAATTGGACTTAGTATGTGACAGGTGGAGCCTATTATAACCTCTCGATGCATCGGTAGGTCTCATGAGACAATTAGGCGTGGAATTTAAGGAGGCCTTTCCCAATTTGATATATGGTTTTGGGAGATGCCTTAGTCATTTTTATAAGTCATGGCCGAGGCCTTGACAAAATGTTTCAGAATGTCCGGCATTATACATTCCCTATTTATGAAAATAATAATGATGTTTCATGTTGTAATTAGACTAGTAGAATACCCAAGTCAATGTTTTATTGTGGAATTATTTACTCAGCTCATATTCCTTCCAAAAAGTGTTCATGTTTATTATTTGTAAAGGAATTTTTTTTGAATTATTCATCATGCCTAATGTTTGTGTTATATACTATTGTTTTTCTAACCCTTACTGAGCATTTGAGATCACCCATTTCTTATGTTTCATTTTCCCAGGATATGAAGATGTATGTTATGAGTGAATTTTAGGCATACTCAATAAGGCAAGATTGTTTCTAATGAAATAATTAGTGTTTTATTTCCTTTCAAGTTGTAATGTTTTACTTATGTATGTATATTGTTTACAATAATAATAACTAATCTTCCATTCAAGACATGATAACTTGTATCATGAAAATGTTATATAATAATGCATCGACTCTGGTTAATTGGTGTCAGGGCATTACAGTTGGTATCTGAGGAAGTTTAGTACATGCCTTGGAAACTAGATTTAGAAAAACTTTTGTTAGAGGAAATTACCATAAGATAGGCTTTGAGAATTAGTATACAAGATCATCAATTAATTTTGGTACTGTAGATATTTTGTTAGTTTTCAAAGCAATACATCCCTGTCTGGATATGAACTAGTAGAGACAGCTCTAGAACAGATGTACCTTGGGGTAAAACCTAAAAACACCACTTTGAGCTAGACTCGAATGAGAACTGGTACATGCCAATGGGCCTTGTTGCACTCTTGGTTAAAGCACTCCCAGGGGTTTTGCTTAAGATAATTCTCATTTTCATGAAAAACCATTATGATGGATTTATGAGTATAAAACTCCTCAAAGAAAACATTTTTATGATTATATATTATATCCATAAACTATTCAACTTGTCTTATGAGTTTTATAATTTTAGAAATATGTATTGTGGTTCATAAACTAATATACTGTGTGCCATAGTATGGAAATTGTGCCTAGTGGAAGGAATGGAAACTGTATCAATGCAAGTAAACAATGTAAGGATTTCCCACTTGCTCAAGATAATTATAGTGGAGCTGGTGATGCAACTTGTGCTAATCAACATATCACTATACTAGAAAACTCACACAGGTTATGAATAACAACCTTACCCATATAGAGCACCTTGATCCACAATGCGGAGAATCAATGTTAGATCTCTTCATGATGCAACAACCACCAATATTTAATGGGTCTATAAATCCATTTGTATCTGAACAATGGATAAGTTCCCTAATGAAAATATTTCAATAATTAGGGAGTAGTAATATAGAAAAAGTTATTATGACAGTTTATCACCTCATCGGAGATGCAGATCAATGATGGTCATTATTTCAAAACAAAAATGGGGATGAAAAAGTTTCAAGTATGGAATGGTGGGATTTTATAGAGATTTTATTAGAAAAATACATTCCTCGTGACCATCGAGTAGATATGAAAAAGAAATTTATGATTCTGAGACAAAAGGCGGTTGAGAATGACAGAAATTAGGAAGATAACATTATAATGTTAGAAACACATGCTGAAGATTATATATGTAAAACAAGAAGTAAGATTGATCATTCCATTGATGGGTTAAAACCATTTCACTGTCGAGCATTAGTCTCACAATCCTTCTCATCATATAAAGATATTGTCTCATGTTCTATCAAGACAGAAAAATAATTCTATATGTCTTATGACGTTAAAGCAAAGAAAGAGAAGAAGAGATCCGATGAACACTCTAGGAAAGGAAATAATGAAACAGGGAAAATGGGAGAGTAGAATTTCCACACTCTGATAATTGTGGATGAATGCACCCTAGTTCCTTTCTAAAAGTAAAAGGAGTATGCTACAAATGTGGATCAAAAGTCCATCTTTCTAGTCATTTTAATGGGAAAAAAGAAGCTACTAATATTAAATGATACAATTTCAGGGAGATGGGACATTATGAAAATGAATGTCCTATGTGTCAGGGAAACTTACCTCAAAAAAGGAAAAGGGATCAAGGCCAAGATTATGCAATCACTACTGCTGAGGTAGAAGCTTCGAAAGATGTGGTGGTAGGTAATTTAATGGTTTTTTCAAGTTTAGCCAATGGTTTATTTGATTCTGGATCGTCGCATTGTTTCATATCTTACGAGTTTTTTAAAAATATTTGATATTTCTATTTTTATTTAACAATGGATTTGTCAGTCAAAACTCCTAAGGGAAGTATCATTGAAACAACTTTTTATGAATCAATCCACATTAAGGCATATAAAAAATATTTATCTACTGATCTAATCATAATACCCATGATTTAATTTGATATAATCCTTGGTATGGATTGGATTTCAGACCATGATGTGAAAATTTATTATAAGAAGAAGGAGGTTACAAATCTCGATGATGATAAAGAGTGCTTTATCATTAGAGAAAAAATTTCACTATCTCATTGTTATCTAGATCCAACCTAGTAGCTCAACAAAATTAAATTATTGGGGAGGATTAGTGTGAAATAATTATGGGTGAGGAATGGAATGTTTGAATAGAGGGCTTACCTATTATGCAAGAATATGTTTTTGGTTTTCCAGAGGATTTACATAGACATCCTCTAGAACAAGAAATTGAGTTTCTGATTGATTTAATTCATGGACCAATGCCCGGATCAAAGACCCCATATAGAATTTCCTCTGTGAAATTAGTGGAACTAATGAAACAACTAGAGGAATTGATTAATAAGGGATTTATTTACCCTAGTGTTTCTCCATGGTGATCCTCAATCCTTTTTGATAAGAAGAAAGTCATATCTATGAGGTTGTGCATTGACTACAGGGGATCAATGCTATAATAATAAAGAACATGTGTTCCCTACATCACATTGATTATTTATTCGACCAACTTCATGGAGCTCAATATTTTTCAAATATTGACCTTCGATCTGGATTTAATCAGTTGTGTGTGAAGAATGATGACATTACCAAAATAGTATTTCGAACGAGGTACACGCATTATGAATTTAAAGTAATTCCTTTTGGAATTACAAGTTCACCTTATGTCTTCATGATTATAATGAATAGAGTTTCTAAGGAATATGATGATGAATTTGTAGTGGTATTTATGGATGATATCCTGGTATACTTCAAAAGCAACAATGATCAGGGAAATCACGAGTGCAATATTCTGAATACTCTTAAAGGAAATGAATTAAATGTAATGTTTATAAAGTGTAAATTATGGCTTAAGAAGAATTATTTTCTTGGACATATTTTTTCTAAGGATGTAATATTTGTTGATCCTTCAATGACGTAGGAAATCATAGAATTTCTGACACAAACGAGTATAACTGAGGTATGAAATTTTTTTGGTTCAGTTGGTTATTATCGACGTTTCATGTAGAATATTTCCCGGTTGGCCAACCCATTAACCAAGCTCACACATAAAGGGGTTAAATTAGTTTGGACAATAGAATGTGAATAATGTTTTGATGAAGAGAAGAGAGGATTAGTTTATTGTCCTATCTTGACTCTACCATTAGGGAACGATATGTTTGTTATTTAGTTTGATTCTTCAAAGAAAGTACATGGTTGTGTCCTTATAAAAAATGATAGAATTATTTCCAATGCATCATGAAAGATAAAAATTCATGATAAAAAATATCCCACTCATGATTTTTAGTTACCAGATGTAATCTTCACTCTGAAGATATGGACACAAAATCTCTATTGTAAAAAATGTGAGATTTATGCTGATCACAAAAGTTTGATGTCTATTTTCTCAAAGAAAGAATTCAACCTGAGGAAATGATGATGGTTTTAACTACTCATGGATTATGATTTCACTATACACTACCACATAGGGAAGGAAAATAAGGTGGCAGATGCTTTGAGTAGAAAGGACCATGGTGTTTTAAACAAGATGAGAGTTGAAAGGGTTCCTATTTTCCTGGATGTAGTATTGATGGATATAGTTATAACCATGTAAGGTAAAACATAAATAAGATTTGAAATGGTTTCCAAACCATATTCACTAAAAAGGATAAAAAATTCTGAGACTGATGATGAATATTTTCAAAATAATATAGAAACTATAAATGATGGGAGATTGAGTTAATTCGTATATGAAGATGGAATTTTGAAATTTTGGAAGAGACATTGTCTTCTCGATATACCTGTTATAGAAAGGGATTTGTTGGATAATGCACATATATCTAATTTATCTATACACCCTGGGAGCACAAATATGTATAGATATTTGAATGAACAGTTTTGGTGGGACATCATGAAAAGTGAGATTTCTGATTTTGGGTCAAGATGTATGGTTTTCCAACAAGTGAAGGAAGGAAGACAACATCCTAGAGAAGTCATGAAACGTCTTCCCATACCTTAGTGAAAATGGGATGATATTAAGATGAACTTTGTCATTGGGCTACCAAAGACTCCTAGAGGAATGATGCAGTATGGGTTATTGTTGATCATCTAATCAATTCAGCACATTTTCCTATTGTAAGAGAATATTTACCACATGAACGTTCTGCAGGATAATATATTAATGAAGTTATAAGACTTCATGGAGTACCCCTATCGATTTTGTCTGATCATGATCCATGTTTTACAACTGGATTTTGGAAAAGTCTTCAGAAATCACTAGATATTAAACTTTGTTTGAGCACTGCCTAGCACCCTCAAACTGATGGACAATCAAAATGGACTATTCAAACCATAGATATAAGGACCCGGCCTTAAACCTTACTTAATATTGAATTAAATGAATAATTCACATTGAGGATCTTTTCAGGTTTAGAGTTTTAGAGAATTAGAACATAACTATTACATCTCAAAAGATTACAAAGTAGACACTTCTACTAAGTTTCCATAGAATAAAAAAACTCTTAAAAAGAAACATGTATAGTTCCATGATTTATATAGCATGACATTCCCTAGATCCCATCCATGACCTTATTCGACATTAAGTCCTGTGAAAAACATTTCAAAAAAACATGGGGTGAGCATAAAAAGCTCAGTAAGGGATACACAAAGAATGAAAACTGTTAGTTTTTCAAACATCAAGTAAACCATGTATACTTTATCAAAGTAATACCTTCACCTTCATGAAGTAGTAAAAAACTCGTCACTAAATAAAATATCATTAAATACCTTTTTATAACCAAAGGATTACCATAAAACCCATATAAAGAACACATAACATATATAAAGGTAACTTGGGACATAAACATACTTAAGTGGAATAACCATTTGGTCGACTTCCACACATATCACTTAATGGAATAGCCATACGGCCAACATCCATACATACTTAGTGGAATAGCCATACGACCGACTTCCATACCCAATGCATTGGAGGTTATAACATAACCACCCGTCCTGGTATTCACGGCACCACCCGTCATATGTTTTATCATGTAACCACCCGTCAAATGTCCAAGTACCAATATAAAATCATAAAACATAAAACCAATATAAAAGAATGATAAAATTTCCACATTTCAATCACAATATATAATTTAAATATATTTACATAATAGAATCCTTTATCAAAACCATTTTCAATACCAAAATACATAAAATAGTATATGGTATTTATTTTATTTTAAAAACACTACGGCTTGTTGAGGAAGCCAAAGACCAAATAATACTCGCGGCGGCGGAAAAGGTCGTTGACACCGCGTACGTTAAAATACATTCCTTTTTGTCGTTTAGTAACGCTTCATAGAAAAAGATTCCTTTTTTATAAAAGTAAAAGTCAAAGGGGTTTATACACTATATAAAAGAAAGTTGTGTATAAAACGAAATATGCCCCAATGAAAGGAGATTGAGACGAAGTCCCTTACCTCGGGTCTGACTTGACTCGATTGTTCTTTAATGTCCTGAATAATAAACATGAGTTAATTTATATTTTCTTAAGAACCTTTTTGAAGTTCATTATTCCTTTTATATCACTTATTGCCATGTTATAAACATTATGTAACCATTTAAGTTAATAATGTTTTTTTGTCGATATTTGGTTCTTAAGTCGAAAGTGGATTTTTTACAATTATATGTTGTTCGTGTGGTCAAAGGTTCTTTATATCCAGAATGACATTCCTAATTTGGATATCATATATATCATATATATCCAGCATATACATTTATTTATAATATTACATAATCATTTAGAGGTAAGAAATGAAATGCACCGTTCATGGAGACGGTAAGCCGTACGTACGCATGAACGCTACTTTCATTTCTTTGTCATATTAATGGAATTAAAATTAAATGAGATGTATGTATATTTTAATACCAGAATTATATTCATCATTTATATGTATCATTCATCATATATATCTATTATATACATGTACTTTTAATATTACATTACATTTGGGTATAAGAAATGAAATGCACCGTTCATGGAGACGGTAAGCCGTACGTACGCATGAACGCTACTTTCATTTCTATCTCATACTTTAATGGAAAGAAATAATAATGATATAGAGGGATATTATAATTCGAGTATAACATAATATATAATAACTTTAAATCCATCCTTTACACGTCCCACATATGGCATTAACGAATCACATCACTTAGAGGGGGCGGTAGTTCGCACTTCCTTAAACGAAGATATCGTATTTAATCATAATGGAAACCATAAATGTATGCCCAAAATGAAAAATACAGAAGCTTAAGGAAAACATAAACATATTATATATCATATATAAATATAGTGTCATCTTAATGGCCACCTTTGAAGGTGTTAAAAGAATGTTGAACAATCATCGTTTCAGGAGGCAGAAATTCACCATCCACGGAAACAGTATGTTCTTTAACCATTAGATGTAGGTGTGTGTAAGTGTAGCTTGAATCCTTCTTTTAACAACATCCTAGTATATTGAGTATACTGGAGTTTTTACAAAAGAAAAGAATAAAAAGAGGTTAGTGGGTTGGAGAAGCAAAATAAAACAAAAGGACTCAAAAGAAGACATTACCCTAAAATCGGGTAACTCCCCTTGGTTTGAGCTCAAAGGCTTCCTTGGGAAGACTTCTGCCCAATGTGAGGCTTCAAGGAGTAATAGAGGGATGTTGAGAGCCAAAATGCGCAGGGGTTGGCCGATCCAAAGGCTTTGGGAGTGTTGGTAAGGAGGTAGAGGTGGGGGACTTTTATAAGAGGAGAGGAGGGGCACTCTTGGAAAGTAAAGGAAAGTCACATTATTTTAAAACGGAATTCGGATTTAAGAGGTCCCAAATTGTTTTATTTCTATTTTAAGGTGATAAGGGTTCGAAATCCACTCATCCAATAGGTTTTTGACTTGTGTAGGTCTTAGATATTACATTATCTTTCCATTTTATTTAAATCGTTAAATAATGAGGTCATCGCTGCATCATCATGATGACATAAATACATTAGTTTATTTAATGTTTAAAAATTCTAAAAAAAATACTATGATGTAAGAAAACTTTTCATCTTTCCAATGACTATTTATAGTCAAACATATAACTTGTATAACCCCATGTAAAAATTGTTTTAGTAAAACTTTTCATGTGTATGTCATTTTTACTTTAACATTAAATAAAAAGTTATTTATGTCATTTCCCAACCAAGGTGGCTCCATGGGGTCCCCAAGTTGACCCATGGCTTGTCTTGGTCAGACATGACACATCCAATAAGGGTAGGACATGTGTCAAGCTCATCTCATATTATTAAAACATTATTCTTACCTTAAACTACACTAATTACCTCTAATCGCGATTAAAAACTTAATAAGTTACTATTCACCAAAAAATTATTTTAATCTCATTGAACCACATTTTACTTCTTAATGAAAACCATGTATGTCGGATTTTTGAAATTCAAAATACAGAAGTGGTAAAATTTCATTTAAACGAAAAATCAGTTTTTATAAGTACCACTTAGTGGTTTCACTATTTATCAAAAATTGAAGTTTTTCAAAAAAATACCAAACATTCACCCTAAGCTATATTTGATATTCCGAATTAAAAAATGAAGTCCATTTTACAAAATTCAAAACATATAAGTTTCATTAATTAATTTAATAATTAATTCCCGATGTCAGAGCAAATAGCGTGTTTTTATGAAACAATAAGTATCAAAAGATTGACACTAGTTTAAGTCCGATTTCGAAATGAAATTAATTCCAACGACCACTATTGGATTTAATGGTAAAAATATTTTCTAATTTCCCTTTAAAACAAATTCAAATGATAATATAATCATATAAATAAATTATATTAAAAAGGGGTTTTGAATTAAAATACAATATTTTACACTATTCATTAAAAAATGAACTTTATCGGAAAGATACCAAAAATTTACACAAAGTAAATTTTGATGTCCCGATTCTAAAAAAGAGTTATATTTGGTCCAATATAATTTATAAGATTGATCAAAACTATATTTAATGACGGTTCGCCGTCAAAAGGTGATAAGTGAACCCTTAGTGAAAATTAGGTTATAAATGCCTAAAATTGAATTCTTTCTGTATTTTAAGCCTTTTTCTTTTATTGGATAAATGTAAAAACATTTAAAAAACATATATAATAATATTATAGTTATTTCTATCCATTCCCGCCAATACAACGGCTACATGTTAACTACCATTTAAAATAATATTATTATATTACTAGTGTGCAACGTAAGTTTTCGAAGAAACTCATCGTTGCGTATCGGGTACGCTATCGAACATAGAAACCCCTTTAAAGTAAAATTAATATTTAATTTGAAAATATTAATAAATATGAAAATTTATTATTATTTACTTACCTGGGATGTTACATCCTTCCCCCCTTTTGGGAATTGCATCCTCGCAATTTTATTCACTTATCAAAATAAGTGGGGGTATTTATCCCTCATAGCATTTTCAGATTCCCACGTTGCCTCTTCAACCATATGGTTTTTCCACAAAACCTTTACCTAGTGGATTAACTTATTTCACAACACTTGCTCTCATCAGTCAAGAATTTGGACTGGTTGTTCTTCATAAGTGAGATTCTCTTCCACCTGAACTACCTCTGGGCTCAAAACATGAGATGAATCTGGCATATACTTCCTCAACATCGAAACATGAAAAACATTGTGTACCTGAGATAAACTCAGAGGTAATGCCACTCTGTATGCAACTGATCCAACTCTCTCCAGAATTTCATATGGTCCAATGAACCTTGGACTCAGCATTCCTTTCTTACCAAATCGCATCACACTTTTCCATGGAGAAACCTTGAGAAAAACATGATCGCCTACCTCGAAAAATAGATCCTTCCTCCAGTTATCTGAATAACTCCTCTGCCTGCTCTGAGCTGTTCTCATGTGTTTTTGAATCAACTGAACCTTTTCTGCCATCTCTTCTATCAATTCGGGTCCCATCAGCTTCCTTTCACCCACTTCATCCCAAAATGCTGGAGTTCGACACCGCTTCCCATATAATGCCTCAAATGGTGCCATCTGTATACTGGAATGAAAACTGTTATTATATGAAAACTCAACCAAAGAAAGATGTTGGTCCCAACTTCCCTGATAATCCATAGAACAAGCTCATAGCATAACCTCCAAGGTCTGAATTGTTCGTTCAGACTGCCCATCTGATTGAGGATGAAAAGCTGTACTAAAATTTAATTCAGTACCCAACGACTTCTGAAGGCCTTTCCAAAAGTTAGAAGTAAACCTAGGATCACGGTCAGATACAATGGAGAGAGGAAATCCATGTAACCTGACTATATCCTTAAGATACAAACGGGAAAGTTGATCTAGGGAAAATTTATCTCGTATAGGAAGGAAATGAGCAGATTTAGTCAAGCGATCAACAATAACCCAGATTGCATTATTACCTCGAGATGTCTTTGGTAATCCCACAACAAAGTCCATGGATATATTCTCTCATTTCCACTCTGGAACTGGTAGAGTCTGAAGAATCCCTTTCAGTAACTATCACTCTGCTTTAACCTGCTGACAAGTCAAACAGTTCACAGTAAAATCAGAAATATCTCTTTTCATTCCATCCCACCAGTAATACTCCTGCAGATCTCTGTACATCTTAGTAATCCCAGGATGAACTGGAAACGGGGAACTATGAGCCTCACATAACAACTCATTCTTCAACTTTTAATCACAAGGCACACATAATCTCTTCCCAATCCTCAAAACACAATCACTATCAATGTTGAATTCAAGCAACTTACATTTCTGAACCAGCTCTTCCTTTTTCTGCAACTCACGGTCTTGCTTCTGTGCTTGCTTGATTCTGTCTGATAGAGAAGATCTCGCTGATACCTGAAACAAAACAGAAGGACATCCTGCACCAATAACTTCTATTCCAAAGTTCATCAAATCAAAAACCAAAGGATCTTGTTCCAAACATAGCATGGTTAATGAAGCATTACTTTTTCGACTCAAAGCATCAGCCACTTTATTTGATTTTCCCGGATGGTAATGAATTGTTCAATCATAATCCTTGATTAATTCCAGCCATCTCCTCTGTCTCATGTTCAATTCTTTCTGAGTGAATATATACTTTAAACTTTTGTGATCAGTATATATTTCACACTTTACTCCATACAAATGATGCCTCCAAATTTTTAAAGCAAAAACAACAGCAGGTAATTCCAAATCATGTGTAGGGTAATTTACCACATGAGTTTTTAACTGACGTGAAGAATAAGCAATTACCTGATCATTCTGCATAAGGACACAACCAAGTCCATTCAATGAAGCATCACTGTATATAACAAACTCACCATTCATTTAAGGAAGTGCCAAAACTAAAGCATTCACCAATCTTCTCTTCAACTCCTGAAAACAATCATCACATTATTTTGTCCAGATGAACTTAACACCCTTACGAGTTAGCTTAGTCATTGGACTAGATAACCGTGAAAAGTTTTGAACAAACCTTCGGTAGTAACCTGCCAAACCAAGAAAACTACGGATCTCGGTTACATTTGTAGGTCTTGGCCATTCATCAACAACTTTTGTTTTATCAGGATCAACAGCTATTCCATCTTTTGAAATAATGTGACCCAGGAAAGAAATTTGTTGTAACCAAAACTCACACTTGCTGAATTTTCCATATAGTTTCTTTTCTTTTAAGGTTTGCAAAATAACCCTTAAATTACTTTCATGCTTCTCTTTATTTTCAGAAAAAACCAAAATATCATCAATAAAAACAACCACAAACTTATCCAAGAACTCATGGAAAATTCTATTCATACTGTCCATGAATACAGCAAGTTCATTGGTTAACCAAAAAGGCATAACTACAAATTCATAATGGCCATATCTAGTACGAAACTCAGTCTTCGGAACATCTTCTTCTTTTACATTCAACTGATGGTACCCCGACCTCAAATCAATCTTCGAAAAATACTGAGCTCCCTAGAGCTGATCAAACAAATCATCGATATGAGGAAAAGGATACTTGTTCTTAACAGTAATTTTATTCAAGGCTCTATAATCAATGCAAAGTCTCATTGATCCATCATTCTTTTTAACAAATAAGACAGGAGCACCCCATGGTGAAGTTCTAGGTCGAATGAAACCATTATCTAATAACTCCTGCAATTTCTTTTTTAACTCTAAAAGTTCAACTTTAGCCATTCGATAAGGGGGTTTTGAAATTGGCTTAGAATCAGGAACTAAGTCATAAATAAATTCAACTTCCCGATCATGAATAACACCAGGCAACTCATCAGGAAAAACATCAAGATACTCATTTACCACTGGCACATCATTAATCTGAATAGTTCCTTTATTTTCAACAATATGTGAAAGGTATAATTCATTTCCATCATTTACTAGTTTCTCAACTTCCTGATATGTTATCAAAATCAAGGGTTCATTCTTGTACACAAACTGAAAATCTTTATGAAAAGAAACCATTTTAGCTCTGCATTCAATCTTAGCATGATAAACAGAAATCCAATCCTTGCCCAAAATAACATCAAACTCTACTAGAGGCAAAACAATAAGGTTTGCTGGTAGATTCTTTCCACGGACAAGAATAGGAAGGTTCTTATAATTCCTTTTTGTCTCAACGTTCCCTCCGGGTGTTTTTACCATAAGTTCAGGGTTCATATCATGAGATGGAATTTCCAATTTACTAGAAAACTTCTCAGAAATGAAAGAGTGTGTAGACCCTGAATCAAACAACACATTGGCATAATCTGAACAAACAAATAGTGTACCTGATACCACTTCATTCGATGTCCCAACATCTGCTGAAGTTGTTGCAAATGATTTCACCACCCCTCTCTACTTGTAGTCTGGCTGCATTCCCCCAGTCGAGTTCTTCGTTAGACACTCATTTTCATAATAACTCAATTCATTACACTTTAAACATCTTACCGCTGGCTTTTCATTACCTGCTTGATCATCTTCCTTACAGTTACGAGCAATATTACCAAACTTACCACACCGAAAACACTTACCAGACATGGATAAAAATTCTCCAGGATGCATTTTACCACACTTCTCACAGGATTGATATTTGGTGTTCTTACCTCCTTGCTTCTTTGATGAATTCTTCCCCTTTGCCTGCCAACTAGACCTCTTATTCTGTTGTTTGTCACAGAACACCTGATCATCGGCAAACTCCATTTCCACCTCTCCGCAGATTGAACAAGTTTTTCATAACTTTTGAACTCACGAGAAGCTAAAGCCCTTCGATACTTTGGCTTTAACCCTGAGTAAAAATGGTTTATTTTACTATCAAGATATCGTATGAGGTTTGGAGCATACCTTTTCAATCGAGTGAACTTTGCTTTATAGGCAGCCACTGAGACTTCCTCTTGCCTCAATTCCAAGAATTGCTTTTCCATCCTAAGTTGAACAGCCTTACGAAAATACTTCTCAAGAAACATACCATTGAATTCGTCCTAGTGAAGATCCTCAATCTCATCACTATCCCTGATATTTTTTACCATCGACCACCACTGATCAGCTTCACCTTCAAAACCGTAACCAACAAGACTAACCTTTTGATGTTCTGAACACCCCATGACATCAAAAATCTTCTTTAGTGCTTTAATCCACCCTTCAGCTTGCACAGGGTCAGATGATCCTCTGAATGATGGGGGATGTATCCTCATGAAATGTTCCACCGCTGACATGTTCTTCTATGGTTGATCTGGATGATCTCGTGCATGGATACCACCACCATTTATAGCCTAAGTCAACAATGCCATCACTGCAACAAACTGTTCAGTTCTGATTCCGACCATCTCAGGATGCTGATTTGGAAGGTTGTCTTCCTCCTGATGTCGTCCCAACATAGCTGCTTTGTTTCCTCTGTGGAAAACCATTCTGAACATAGAAATATCTTATGCGAAGAAACATGGTAATCCGTAAATGCTATATCATTTCAATCATATTATAATTTAACACTTTTCTAACTCCTAAAGTTGTCTAAACCGACCTTTGATACCAACTATAAGGCCCCGGCCTTAAACCTTACTTAATATTGAATTAAATGAATAATTCACATTGAGGATCTTTTCAGGTTTAGAGTTTTAGAGAATTATAACATAACTATTACATCTTAAATGATTACAAAGTAGACACTTCTACTAAGTTTCCATAGAATAAAGAAAACTCTTAAAAAGAAACATGTCTAGTTCCATGATTTATATAGCATGACATTCCCTTGATCCCATCCTTGACCTTATTCCACATTAAGTCCTGTGAAAAACATTTCAAAAAAACTTGGGGTGAGCATAAAAATCTCAGTAAGGGATACACAAAGAATGAAAACTGTTAGTTTTTCAAACATCAAGTAAACCATGTATAGTTTATCAAAGTAATACCTTCACCTTCATGAAGTAGTAAAAAACTCTTCACTGAATAAAATATCATTACTTACCTTTTTGTAACCAAAGGAATACCATAAAACCCATATAAAGAACACATAACATATATAAAGGTAACTTGGGACATAAACATACTTAAGTGGAATAACCATTCGGTCGACTTCCACACATATCACTTAATTGAATAGCCATACGGCCAACATCCATACAAACTTAATGGAATAGCCATACGGCCGACTTCCATAACCAATGCATTGGAGGTTATAACGTAACCACCCGTCCTGCTATTCACAGCACCACCCGTTATATGGTTTATCACGTAACCACCCGTCAAATGTCCAAGTACCAATATAAAATCATAAAACATAAAACCAATATAAAATAATGATAACATTTCCACATTTCAATCACAATATATAATTTAATTATATTGACATAATAGAATCCTTTATCAAAACCATTTTCAATACCAAAATACATAAAAGAGTATATGGTATTTATTTTATTTTAAAAACACTACGGCTTGTTGAGGAAGCTAAAAGACCAAATAATACTCGCGGTGGCGGAAAAGGTCGTTGTCACCGCGTACGTTAAAAAAACATTCCTTTCTGTCGTTTAGTAAAATGCTTCGTCGAAAAAGATTCCCTTTGTATAAAAGTAAAATTCAAAGGAGTTTATACACTGTATAAAAGAAAGTTGTGTATAAAACTAAATATGCCCCAATGAAAGGATATTGAGACGAAGTCCCTTACCTCGGGTCCGACTTGACTCGATCATTCTTTAACGTCCTGAATAAAAAACTTGAGTTAATTTCTATTTTCTTAAGAACCTTTTTCAAGTTCTTTATTCCTATTATATCACTTATTTCCATTTTATAAACATTATGTAACCATTTAAGTTAATAATGTTTTTTTGTCGATATTTGGTTCTTAAGTCGAAAGTGGATTTTTTACAATTACATGTTGTTCGTGTGGTCAAAGGTTGTTTATATCCAGAATGACATTCCTGATTTGGATATAATATATATCATATATATCCAGCATATACATTTATTTATAATATTACATAATCATTTAGAGGTAAGAAATGAAATGCACCGTTCATGGAGACGGTAAGCCGTACGTACGCATGAACGCTACTTTCATTTCTTTGTCATATTAATGGAATTAAAATTAAATTAGAGGTATGTATATTTTAATTCCAGAATTATATTCATCATTTATATGTATCATTCATCATATATATCCATTATATACAATGTACTTTTAATAGTACATTACATTTGGGGATAAGAAATGAAATGCACCGTTCATGGATATAGTAAGTCGTACGTACGCATGAACGCTACTTTCATTTCTATCTCATACATTAATGGAATGAAATAGTAATGATATAGAGGTATATTATAATTCCAGTATAACATCATATATAATAACTTTAAATCCATCCTTTACACGTCCCACATATGGCATTAACGAATCACATCACTTTGAGGGGGCGGTAGTCGACACTTCCTTAAATGAAGATATCGTGTTTACCCATAATGGAAACCATAAAGGTATGCCCAAAATGAAAAATACAGAAGCTTAAGGAAAACATAAACATATTATATATCATATATAAATATAGTTTTATCTTAATGGCCACCTTTGAAGGTGTTAAAATAATGTTGAACAATCATCGTTTCGGGAGGCAGAAATTCGCCATCCACGGAAACAGTATGTTCTTTAACCATTAGATGTAGGTGTGTGTAAGTGTAGCTCAAATCCTTATTATAAAAAAATCCTAGTATATTTAGGATACTGGATTTGTTACAAAATAAAATAATAAAAAGATTTTAGGGGGTTGGAGAAGCAAAATAAAACAAAAGGACTCAAAAGAAGCCATTACCCTAAAATCGGGTAACTCCCCTTGGTTTGAGCCCAAAGGATTCCTTGGGAAGACTTCTTCCCAAAGTGAGGATTCAAGGAGTAAGAGAGGGATGTGGAGAGCCAAAATGGGCAGGGGTTGGCCGAGTCAAAGGCTTTGGGAGTGTGGGTAAGGAGGTAGATGTGGGGGCATTTTATAAGAGGAGAGGAGGGGCACTCTTGGAAAGTAAAGAAAAGTCACTTTATTTTAAAATGGTATTCGGATTTAAGAGGTCCCACATTGATGTATTTCTAGGATAAGGTGATAAGGGTTCAAGATCCACTCATCCAATAGGATTTGGACATGTGTAGGTCTTAGATATTACGTTATCTTTCCATTTTATTTAAATCGTTAAATAATGAGGTCATCACTGCATTATCATGATGTCATAAATAATTTAGTTTATTTAATGTCTAATGATTCTAAAAACAAATATGATGTAGGAAATTGATTTAGATTTCCAATGACTATTTATAGTCAAAAATCTGACTTGTATAACCCCATGTAAAAATTGTTTTAGTAAAACATCCCATGTGTGTGTCATTTTTACTTTAACATTAAATAAAAAGTTATTTATGTCATTTCCCAAACAAAGTGGCTCCTTTGGGTCCCCAAGTTGACACATGGCATGTCTTGGTCGGCCATGACACATCCAAAAAGGGTAGAACATGTTTCAAGCTCATCTAATATTATTAAAAAATTATTCTTACCTTAAACTAAATTAGTTACCTCTAATTGCGATTAAAAACTTAATAAGGTACTATTCACCAAAAAATTATTTTAATCTCATTGAACCACATTTTACTTCTTAATGACAACCATGTATGTCGGATTTTTGAAATTCAAAATACAGAAGTGGTAAATTTTCATTTAAACGAAAAATAAGTTTTTATAAGTACCACTTAGTGGTTTCACTATTCATCAAAAATTGAAGTTTTTCAGAAAAATACCAAAAATTCACCCTAAGATATATTTGATATTCTGAATTCAAAAATGCAGTCCATTTTACAAAATTGAAAACATATAAGTTTCATTAATTAATTTAATAATTAATTCCCGCTTTCAGAGCAAATAGCGTGTTTTTATGAAACAATAAGTATCAAAAGATTGACACTAGTTTAAGTCCGATTTCAAAGTGAAATTAATTACAACAACCACTATTGGATTTAATGGTAAAAATATTTACTAATTTCACTTTAAAACCAATTCAAATGATAATCTAATCATATAAATAAATTATATTAAAAAGAGGTTTTGAATTAAAATACAACATTTTACACTATTCATTAAAAAAATGAACTTTATCGGAAAGATACCAAAAATTTACACAAAGTAAATTTTGATGTCCTGATTCTAAAGAAGAGTTATATTTGGTCCAATAGAATTTATAAGATTGATCAAAACTATATTTAATGACGGTTCGCCGTCAAAAGGTGACAAGTGAACCCTTAGTGAAAATTAGGGGATAAATGCCTAAAATTGAATTCTTTCCGTATTTTAATCCTTTATCTTTTAGTGGATAAATGTAAAAAAATTTAAAAAACATATATAAACATATTTTAGTTATTTCTATCCATTCCCGCCAATACAACGGCTACATGTTAACTACCATTTAAAATAATATTATTATATTACTAGTGTGCAACGCAAGTTTTCGAAGAAACTCGTCGTTGCGTATCGGGTACGCTATTGAACATAGCAACCCCTTTAAAGTAAAATTAATATTTAATTTGAAAATATTAATAAATATGAAAATGTATTATTCTTTATTTACCTGGGATGTTACAATAGAAGACATGTTGAGATATAGCTCACATGACATTCAAGGTATGTGGGATCAATATTTACCTTTGGTAGAATTTTACTATAATAATTGATTCCATTATAGTATTTAGATGTCACCATATGAAGAATTATATTGAAATAATAGTCGCACACCAACTTGTTGGGATGATGTTGGTGAAATAAAACATGTATTCCCATAAGAAGTTGAGGAAACAATGATAAAAGTGATGATTATCCATCCCACATCAAAGCATCTCAATGTATATAGAAGAGAAATGCCGATAACCAAAGGAATGGTTTGGAATTTTAGGAAGGAGATAAATATTTCTTGAAAGTATCTCCATGGAAGGGAGTTTTACAAACCAGAAAGACGGGTAAATTAAGTCCCAGGTACATTGGACCATTCAAAATTCTATAAAGAATTGGGGTTTTATCTTACCATTTGCAATTCCACAAAGTCTCTCCAAAGTTTACTATGTGTTCCACGTATCATTGTTGACAAAATACATGCCTGGCCGAATGCATGTACTCACCTATGAGGTAATTTAACTGGAACCTGATTTTTCTTATTGTGAAGGTCCTGTCATGATTCTTAATACCTGAGAATAATTGTTGAGAAACTGGATGCCTCGTCTAGTAAAATTTCTAGGGAGAAACCATAAGATGGAAGAGGCAACATGGGAACCAGAGGAACTTATGATGAAGAACCACCTGATTATTTTTGTGCAGTAGTATTCTATAAATTTCGAGGACAAAATTATTTGAAGGAGGGAAGAATTTAACACCCTAATCTTTTATGATACATTTCCCTTTGAATAATTAAATATCTTTCATTGTAAGTAACTTCGAGATTCTAACACATCGCTACCAATCAAACTAGCTGTTATGAATAGTAATACCAAATTTTTGAAATTTTATAAATTTTATTTTTGAAAATTTACTTTTTTTAATTTGGAATATTGAAATTATCTTATGGTGATTTTTTTTTGTATATTTATGAAAAATTTCAATTTTTGATGAATACTGAAAAACACTGCGTTATTGGTTAAAACATAATTTTTATTTATTTTATTTAAATTTATTTTAGGTCATAATAGATACATAATACCTATATAAGTTCAACGTAATTCATTTGAGTCATTTTATAATTAGTTTAAAGATATAAAAATTTTATTGAACAATTCAAATTCTTTTACCCACCTCCTTGGAGCATTTTAAAATTCACATAAAACATAATTTTACCACTTCTGTGCGTTGAGTATCAAAAATATGAGAGACATGCTTAATATCAGTGAGTAAAATGTTGTTCAATATGATGAAAATAATTTTCTGATGAATAGTAGCTTATGTCTTCTATTTACAATGGTTAAAAGTAAATAGGGTAATTAAGGGTATAAATGATAACATAATTACCCTAACACAAGTATTAATTCTATTGGATAAGTTTAATTCAACCAAAAACAACCTTATAAGTAATACATTATCCCTTTTGGTCCACCTAAATTATATTAGGACATTTATTATTATTTTATTTAATGAAGAGTTAAAAAATTTAAATTCAACATTTAATAAATAAACTATTTTTAATATAGGGATACCCACAATATAAATTCGACTATAAAAACTATTTATAAATATAAAAATATTTTCTATATGTTGGGATTTTATTTATAATTTATAGACATTAAATAATTTAATTTATTTATGACACAATGTTGATGCAGTAATTACTTTATTAATAAAATATTAAAATAAGTTATATTATAAATATCCAAATAAATGTAAATTGAGTCTTCTAATGAATTAAACTAATTTTCTCGGAAAATATGATACGTTAGGCTTGGATAAATAAATTTTAATCTAAGTGATAATGTTTTAATGGCTTTCTCAAAATCAAATAATAAATAGTGTCAAAATTGACAGAATTGAGTTGTTCTAAACCAAATACTATATTATTAATTGATATAATTTTAATAAAAATCTATGGTTCAAAAATAAGACTTAGATAATGTAATATATATTAACAATTAACCACTTGGGTTTCTCTTGGCAGTTTATAGTATGTTTGTTAACCATATCATATAAAAATACAAATAGACATGGTAAATGTCAAACTATTTATCTAAGAGTTAAATCTAATGATAAGGTTAATATGGTGACATAAACCAGTATAAAACCTTTTGGTGGAGAGGTTTTTGACCCATCCCCACCTTATCCTCTAAATAAATATTTTTGGAGCCACAAAAAACCGAGAATGATTTTATTATAAAATAATATTTAATTGTTTTCATAAAGTGACCCTCACCTCTCTTATAGAAGGGAACTTCCCCTTCTCTTAATTTTAACCTCCAAAGCCATTTGGCTAGGGAAAACCATCCACAAATATCCTCCCAACTTACCTACCTTCATCCTAGATTCCTTCCTTTGGTCATAAATTCAATATAAGGATCCCTTTTTCTCAAATCAAAATGATGACCCCGAAGAAGATGTAAATATTTCATCACCTCTTTCATGTTCTATTTTTCTTACACATCCTATTTCTTTGTTGTTTCCATTATAATATAATAACTCTAGTATATTATATATACAATTATGCTTTTATAAAAATGGTACTACTATCATTTTAATTCTATACATTTTATGAAAGACCAAGTCACCATACCTGGGTAGGTGAGACTTATCGTCTCCAAGTCGTGGTGTAGTTTTTTTTTCAAAAACATCATTATTTGGATTGGTATAATAATGAGTATAACTGATCTAAATAATATATAAATCATGTTATTGATTCTGTATATATGATTTACCATCTAATTACATATGATTTCACCATTAAAATAATGATATTGTCGCTCGTACGTACGTACGGATTACCGTATCCACGAATGCAATAAGATTCATTTCTCCATCACAATAATTCAAGAATAATTTTCATTTTCAGATTAAAGATAATTTTTACGAACATAATATCACTATATATATTAATCAAATGCATCCTATCCATAAAAAACACATCTTACGTAATGAATCATATAAAGAAAAATGAATCAGTTGACACACGAAACGATGATTCTGCTGAAATATTATTAACCAAGCTATATTAAAGGATCATATATGATATCATTTTTATGTATATAGTAATTATATAATTTAATGACAATTTTTTTACTATTATATAGATAGTTTACATACCATTGACTACGGAAAAGTACAAGGAAAGGGTTAATTTCACAATCTCTCTATTATCCAAGGTTTTTTATGTAAGTATCTACTGGGACCTCTTTATCATCCACATCCATATTTTCATAAAAAATGTATTTCAAGATTTTTTTACCATATACTAGACTATGGGTTAAAGTCATTTATACCCTTATTTGACATTATATGTTTTGAAAGGAATAATTCCGTCATTTTCCAAAGAAGGCACTTTATGACAATTTTGACAAAATTAAGTTAAAAATGTTTTTTTAACGTATACGGTGGGTGTGGAATCATCGAAGCTTCCCTTAAAAGCTTATAATAATATTTTCTAAATAAATATTTTCATTTATAATTATGTGACTCTTAAATGGTTTCCAAATAGAAAGAGGTATTTCTTTCAAATAGTTTTCATTTATTCTATGTCAACATTCTTTGATGGATTTTATACATGTTTGAATTTGATTTATTATTATACAAATATTCCATATTATAATGAAGGTTTCGTGATATTTTTGATGGTGGATGTCTTTTTATTATTCCATTCATGGTTTATGGTTTAATTATTGACATTTTTTATGATAATTTTAATAAGAATGTTTATGTTATGTGTCATCCTTTTCATATGAAGAATATATTGGACTTAGTATGTGATGAGTGGAGCCCACTATAGCCCCTCGATGCATCGGTAGGTCTCATGAGACAATTAGATGTGGAATTGGATTAAGAATTTCCCAATTTGATATATGGGTTTTGCGGAGGACTTAATCATTTTTAGACGTTCTGGCTGAGGCCTTGGAAAAATGTTTTATAATGTCAGGCATTATACATTCCCTCATTATGAAAATTATAATGATGGTTCATGTGGAAATTTGACAAGTAGAATACCATTTACTATGTTTTATTATAGAATTATTTACTCATCTTATATTCCTACCATAATGTGTTCAGGTTTATTATTTTTGAAAAAATGTGTTTTGAATTATTCATCATGCCTAATGTTTATCATATCTTCTACTGTATTGCTTACAATTACTGAGCCGTTGAGCTCATCCATTTCTTATGTTTCATTTTCACAGGATATGAATATGTTGGTTGTGAGTGACATGCATGCATAATATAGGAGGCATGGATGTTTCTAATGGAATAAAATATTCTTGTATTTCTTTTAAAGTTTTAATTTCGATCTTATGTATGTATCTTGTTTCCAATAATACTAAACTGATCGGTATTTCAGGTCATGATTCCTTGTATCATTCCATTGTTATCTAAAAAAGCACCAACTCTGGGTAATTGAAGTCAGGGCATTACAATTGAAATCAGAGAAATTTTAGTACAAACCATGGAACCTAGATTTAGAAAAAATCTGATTAGAGAACATTACCCTAAGATAGAAATTTAGGATTAGTATAGAAGAACTTCCTAGAATTTTGGTACTGTAGATATTTTTGGAGTTTTCTAAGAAATACATACCTATATGGATATGATTAGGTAGAGGCGGCTCGGAAATATATGTACCTAGTGGAAAACCTGAAAACACCGCTTTGAACTAGACTCGAACGAGAACTGGTGCATGACAATGGGCCTTACTGCACTCTTGTTTACCACACTCCCGGGGGATATTCTTAAGATAAGAATAATTTTAATTACAACCCATTATGACGGATTTAGGAGTATATAAATCCACAGAGAAAACATTTTTATGATTATGGGTTATATCCATAAACTGTTCAATTTATGGTTAGTGTTTTTACAATTTCAGAATTATGTATTGAGGTCCATAATCTAATATAATCTATGTAATTGTATAAAAATGGAACCTATTGTAAGGAATGAAAACTGTATCAACGCACGTGTAACACCCCAATATTCTACGGTACGCTTCCCTTTGTATAATGTAATAGATTTCATTGTACGCAACTTCGAGTTCTAACACACACCACAACCAATCAAACTAGCCGTTATGAATAGTAATACCCACTTTTTGAAAGTTTATAAATTTTATCTTTCAAAATGGACTTCTTTTTTATATTCAGAATATCGAAATTATCCTAGGGTGAATTTTTGGTAATTTTCTGAAAATGTTCAATTTTTTTTTAATAGTGAAAAAACACCTAAGTATAGTTTAAAACCGATTTTTTATTTAAATAAATATTTCTTTTCTTTAAATATATTTTAGATCAAAATAGATACATGATACATATATAAGTTCAATGTAATTCATTAGAGTGAGTTTATAATAATTTTAGATATATAAAAATTCTACTGAACTTTTCACCGTCTTTTACCCATCTCCTAGGAGAATTTTCAAATTCACAAAAAAATTAATTTTACCACTTCTGTTATTGAAATTTCGAAAATCCACGGGACATGGTTAATATAAAGGAGTAAAATTTGGTTCAACAAGATAAAAATATTTTTTTGGTGAATAGTAACTTTTTACTTTTATTTACCACAGTTAAAAATAAATAGGGCAATTAAGGGTAAAAATGATATTATTATTAACCTAACACCTATCATAATTCTATTGGATAAGTATAATTCGACCAAAAACAACATTAGGAATAAAATATAAACATCTTTGGTCCACTTGGATTAGATTATGACATTTATTATTATTTAATTCAAAGAACAGTTAAAAGAGATAAAATCAAAGATAAATAATGAAAACAATTTCAATATAGGGTTATACATAAAATAAATTAGATTATAAATATTTATTATAAAGCCAAAAATATTTCCTACATATTGATATTTTATTTATAATTTTTAGACATTAAATAAATTAATTAATTTATGACACAATGGTGATGTTGTAATTACCTAATTAATCAAATTTTAATATAATTGATATTTAAATATCATAATAAATGTAATTTGAGACTTTTAATGAATTCCACAAATTTTCTAGGTTAATATAACATATTAGGGTAGTTTTGATGAAATTTTTTCAAATTAATAATGTTGTTATGAATATAGTGAAAACAAAATACCAAATAGTGTCCAAATTGACATAAAAGTGTTTTTAAAACAAATATTTTATTATTAATTCATAGTCTATTCCTAAAAATATAAGGTTCAGCCAAAAGACTTATAAAATCATAGTTACATCATTAATTAACCACTTGGAATTCTCTTGAAATTATATAGTATGTTTATTAACCATATAATATAAAAATAAAAAGAGACATGGTAAATGTAAAACAATTTTACTAAGAGTTAAATATAAATGTTAAGGTTAATATAGTGACTCAAACCTGTATAAAATCTATTGTTTGAAAGTATTTCGACCCATACCCACCTTAGCCTCTAAATAAGTCACTTTTTAACCATTATAAACAGAATATTAATTTATTATAAAATAATATTTTATGTTTTTCCTAAGGTGCCCTCACACCTATTATAAAAGGGCACTCCCCCTTATCTCAAATTAATACCTTCAAAGACTATTAAATCAGCCAAAATCTGCCCAAATACCCTCTCAACAGTCCTACCTTGATCTTAGAGGCCATACATTAGTCAGAATGCCAACTTATGGAGCCCTTTTGGTCAAATCAAAAGGAAGAACCCATAGAAGAGGAAATGTTTTCACCAGCCTATTTCAAGTTCCGTTCTTCTTCAACTTCTTCATTATTTGTTATTTCCATTATAAAATTATAACTCTAGTATCTTCTATATAATATTATTTTATTATTAATATGGTACAACCATATTCAGTATTTTATCCATCCTTTGAATGACATGTCACCATACGTGCGTACGTACAGCTTACCGTCTCCACGTTGTGGTGTAATTATTATACAAAACATTATTATTTGGAGGGGCATAATAATGATGTGTAAATGAATTAAATAACAAATATAAAAGTATAATGATTCTGTATATATTATATACCATCCAATTATATATTTTTCTAATATAAAAAATGATATTGTTGCTCGTGAGTATGTACGGACTACCGGCTCCACGAATGCAATGAGATTCATTCCCCATCGTATCCAATCAGGACTTATTCTCATTTGATGATTAAAAATAAGGTTTAAGGACTTGATATCATTCTGGATATGAATAAGATACAAACTATCCATAACAAAAATGGATTATGTAACAAAACATATAAAAGAAAATGAGTAAGTTAACACCCGAAACGACGATAATACTAAGATATTATTAACAAAGAAATATTAAAAGATCATATATGATATCATATTAATGAATATGATTCTTTTATAATTTAATAACAACTATTTAACCATTATAAAGGAGGTTAAACTACCCTCAACCAAGGAAAATTACAAGGTAAGGGTTTATTTCACAATCTCTTCATTATCAAAGGTTGTTTATATGTAATTATCTACTGGGACCTATTTATCATCCACATCCATGTTTCTTAAAAATATATTTCAAAACGTTATCACTATTTTATAGAAAATGGATTAAAGTCATTTATACACATTTTTTACTTTTATAAGATATTTATAAAGTAATCATTCTGTTGTTTTCCAAACAATGTACTTTTTAACCTTTTCGAAAACATTAAGGTAAGATTGTGTTTTTTTAACTTATATGTCTGGTACAGCTATTTTCTGCCATTATAAAATCGTCGAAGCTTCCCTTACAAAAATATAAGAATATTTTCGAAATAAATGTTTTATTTTATAAAAATGTGACTTTTAAATGATTTCAAATAAGATATATTTCTCTCAAATAGTTTTTTTCCATCAATGTCAACATCCTTTGATGGATCTTAAGCTTATTTAAAGTTGATTTTATTATGATACAAAAAATCCATATTTTATTGAATGTTTTGTGATTTTTTTACTGTGGATGTGTTATTTTTATACCATTCATGGGTAATGGAGAAAGAATTGACATTTCATATGCAAGTTTTAAAACAAATGTATATGTTATGTTTAAAAATGTTCATATGAGGAATGCATTGGACTTAATAAATGATGGGTGGTGCCCACTATAGCTCCTTGATGCATCAGTTGGTCTCATGAGACAAATTAGTGTCTTGTAACAAGGCCTTGACAAAATCTTATTTGTAGTCTTGGCACAGGGCCTTGACACTGTGGATATGATAGTCAAGCATTATGCATTCCATCATTATGAATGTTATTATTGATATTGCATGTGATTATTCGACTAGTAGAATATCCATGTGAATAAGTAAATGGAATTATTTCATTTTATTTCTGCCATATTATGCTTATGTTCAAGTTTAAATGGATTTTGTTTTAGTTATACATTGCCTTAAATGTTAATGCATATTGTTGAAAGTTTCTACTATATTGTTATCTTTACTAGGCATCTAAACTCACCCCTTTCTATGCTTTATCTTTCCCCGGATGTGAAAAAGTGTTTTATGAATGACCTGTAGGGATAGTATGAGGGGATATGATTGTGGTCTATATAGATAAGATGAGGTTGTAGTTTTCCACTTTATGATGCAATATAATCTTTATGAATGTATCTAGTGATTCCAAGGATACTAAACAAATTGGACATTCAAGACTTGAACTTTTGTGATCATAACAATGTTATGTAATAATGCACCGAATCTAGATAACTAGGGTTGGGGAATTACAGTTGGTATTAGAGGATGTTTAGTACAAACCCTGGAAGCTAGATTTAGATAAACTCTGATTAGAGCATTTGGACCTAAGATGGACTTTGAGGATCAATATTGAAGAACTTCCTAGAATTTTGGTATTGTAAAGATTTTGTGAGTTTTCTAAGCAATACATCCATGTCTAGATATGAGCAGGTAGAGGCAGCTCTGGCACAAATGTACCTACGGGTAAAACCCGAAAACACTGCTTTGTGCTAGACTCAAACGGGAACTGGTGCACGACAATGGGCCTTACTGCACTCTTGGATACGACGCCCCCGGGGGAAATGCTTATGATAGTTCTCATTTTCATCACAAACCATTAAGTAGGGTTTATGAGTATATACTTTCTCAATGAATACATTTTTATGATTATGGATTATAACCATAAATTGTTCAATTTATGTTAAGTGTTTTACAAGTTTGGATTTATGTACTGTTATTAATAAACTAATCTAGTATATGCCATTTTTTAGAAATGGTGCCTAGTGGAAGGAATGGAATCTGTATCAATACACGCA
Organism: Viscum album; assembly: GCA_963277665.1. NCBI lineage: Eukaryota > Viridiplantae > Streptophyta > Magnoliopsida > Santalales > Viscaceae > Viscum > Viscum album. The sequence goes on along the minus strand of OY728164.1, from coordinate 935,482,942 downwards.
CTGCATGTAGGGATTTACCTCCTGCTCAAGATAATTATAGTGGAGCTGGTGATACAACTGGTGTTTATAATCTTATCACCGTACTGGGACAAGTCACTTAGGTTATGAATAATAACCTTACCCGTATGGAGGACCCTGATCCACAACATCGAGGATCAATGTTAGATCGATTCATGATTCAAAGACCACCAATATTCAATGGGATGACAAAACCATTAGTAGCTGAGAAATGGATAAATTCCTTAGAGAAAATATTTCACACCCTGGGGAGTAGCAAAAAGGAAAATGTTGTCATGGTAGTTTACCACCTCAATGGAGATGTTGATCAATTGTGTTCATTGATTCAAAACATGAAGGAAGATGATGAAGTATGAAATATGTAATGGAGGGAGTTTAAAGATATTTTCTTAGGAAAATACTTTCCTCATGACCATCGAGTGGATATGGAATGACAATTTCTGAGTCTGAGGCAAGAGGAGGACGAGAATATTACAAAGTATGAGTCTAACTTTAAAAGGATAGCAAGGGAAGTTGCAGATTATATATATAACCCAAGAAGTAATATTGATCATTTCTTTGATGGGTTACAAACGTTTCTCTGTCAAGCATTAGTCTCACAATCATTCTCGTTTTACGAATATATTTTCTCATGTGCTATCAATACAGAAAAAGAATTCTCTATGTCTTACAACATTAAAGCAGAGAAAGATAAGAAGAGATCTGCTGATCAATCTGGAAATGGAAATAAGGGGAAGAAGGGAAAATTTGAATATCCATCCTACAGTAAATGTGGGAAGAAACACCATGGTACTTGCTTGAAGGGAATGAGAGTCTGTTACAATTGTCGTGAAAACGGCCACCAAGCTCATGATAGCAAGGGGAATAAAGAAGCTACCGATGATCAATGCTACAATTTCAGGGAGATGAGACATTATGCAAATTAATGTCCTAAGCGTCAGGGAAACATACTTCAGAAAAGGCCAAGGGATCAAGGCCAAGATTATGCTATCACTACTGCTGAGGTAGAAGCTCCGAAAGACATAGTGTTATGTACATTAATGGTTTTATAATGTTTATCCAATGCATCATTTGATTCTGGATCATCGCATTGTTCATATCTTCCCAGTTTTCTAAGAAAATTATATATTTCCAATTTGATTTAACAAGGGAGTTGTCAGTTAAAACTCCTAAGGTAAGTATCATTGAAACAAAGTTTTGTGAATCCATTCGCATTAGAGAATATAAATGTTCTTTATCTACTGATCTCATCATCATACCTATGATGGAGTTTGATATAATCCTCAGTATAGATTGGCTTTCAGACAATGATGCAAAGATTTATTATAAGAAGAAGGAGGTTACAATTTTTAATGATGACGATAAAGAACACCTTTTCTTTAGAACATAATCGTAACCACCTAATTCTTATGTAGATCCACCCCTAGTAGCTCAACTAAATTCAATTATTGGGGAGGAAGTGAATAAAATGACTATGGGTTATGAAAGGATTATTCAGATAGAGGATGTACCTATTGTGAGAGAGTATGATGTTGTGTTTCTATAATATTTACCTGGACATCCTCCAGAATGAGAATTTGAGTTTTTCATTGATTTAATTCCTTGATCAAGGCCCATATTGAAGACCTCTTATAGAATGGCCATTGTGGAATAAGTTGAACTAAATAAACCACCAGAGGAATTGGGTAATAAGGGATTTATTCTCCCTAGTTTTTCCACAAGGGGAGCCCCTGTCCTTTTTGTTAAGAAGAAAGATGGATCTATGAGGTTATGTATCAACTACAGGGAGATCAATAGTATAACAATAAATAATAAGTATCCCCTACCTCGCATTGATGATTTATTTGACCAACTGCATGGAGCTCATTACGCTTCAAATATTGACCTTCGATCTGGATACCATCGGTTATGTGTGAAGAAGGAAAACATTCTGAAGACAGCATTCCGAACTAGGTACGGGCATTATGAGTTTACAGTAATGCCTTTTGGGCTGACTAATGCACCCTCTGTTTTCATGGATCTAATGAATAGAGTTTTCAAGCAATATCATGTTGACATTTTAGTGTTATTTATTGATGATATCTTGGTATACTCCAAAAGCTACGAAGATCATGAAATTAACATGCACATTATATTGAAGACTCTAAGAAGACATGGATTATATGGGATGTTTAGAAAGTGTGAATTCTAGCTCTAGGAGATTTCTTTTCTTGGCCATATTGTCTCTAAGGATGGATTCCTTGTTGATCCTTCTAAGACAAGATCAATCCAAGAATCGGCAACACCAATGAGTATAACTGAGGTAAAGAGTTTTATTTGTTTAGCAGGTTATTATCGATGTTTCGTCCAGAATTTTTCCATGTTGGCTAACCCATTAACCAAGCTCACATGTAAAGGGGTTTAATTTGTTTGGAAAATAGGGTGTGAAAAATTCTTTGAAGAATTGGTGAAAAGATTAGTCAGTGCTTCTATATTGACTCTACCATCGTTGAATGATGGGTTTGTTATTTATAGTGATGCATCGAAGAAAGGACATGATTTTTTCCTTATGCATAGTGATAGGGTTATTGCCTATGCATCACGACAACTGAAAATTAATGAGATAAACTAAACTACTCATGATCTTGAGTTAGAAGTTGTAATATTTGCTTTGAAGATTTGGAGACACTATCTCTATGGTGAGAAACGTGAGATTTATACTGATCATAATAGTTTTAAGTATATTTTCTCACAGAAAGAACTCAACATGAGGAAACGGAGATGGCTTGAAGTAATCATGGATTATCATGGTACGATACACTACCACTTGGGGAATCTAAATAAGGTTGTAGATGATTTGAGTAGAAAAGATCATGGAGTTTTGAACAAGATGTGAGTTGAGAAGGATCCTATTTTCATGTATCTGGATAAGATTGATATAGGAATCACCATGGAAGGTTAAACATCAATAATTTTTCAAATGGTTGTCAAAACATCATTTCTAGAAATGATAAAGAGTTCTCAGACCGGTGATGAAGAGTTTCAAAAAAAGATGAAAGCTGTGAATGATGGGAGATTGAGTGACTTTTTATATGAAGATGGAATTTTGTAATTTGGGAAGAGACTTTGTGTTCCCGATATACTAGATCTGGAAAAGGGAATTGTTGGACGATGCTCATAGTTCCAATTTCTCTATACACCCTGGGAGCACCAAGATGTATAGAGATATTAAGGAACATTTTTGGTGGGACAACATGAAGAGGGAGATTTCTGATTTTGTGTCAAGATGTATGGTTTGTCAACAAGTGAATGCTGGAAGGCAACAGCCTGGAGGTTTCATGCAACCTTTTCCCATACCTGAGTGGAAATGGGATAATAATACGATGGACTTTGTCATGGGAATACCAAAGACTACTAGAAAGAACGATGAAATATGGGTCATTGTTGATCGTCTTACAAAATCAACACATTTTTTTACTATAAGAGAAGATCTAACACTTGAACGTCTAGAATGGATATATATTAATGAAGTTGTGAGACTTCATGGAGTACCCCTATCGATTGTTTCTGATCGTGATCCACGTTTTACAATACGATTCTCGATAATCATTCATAAATAAATGGATAATAAACTTCATTTGAGCAGTTCCTACCACCCTCAAATGGATGGACAATAAGAATGGACTATTCAAACCATAGAAGACATGTTGAGATCATGATCACATGACATTCTAGGTATGTGGGATCAATATTTATCTCTAGTAGAATTTTCCTATAATAATAGCTTCCATTCAAGTATTTAGATGGCCCCATATGAAGCGTTATACAGAAAGATATGTCGTACACCAACCTATTGGGATGATGTTGGTGAATGAAAACTCGTAGTCACAGAACTATTGGAGGAAACGATGGAAAAAGTGAAGGTAATCCAAAACCACAACAAAGAAGATCAATGTTGGCAGAAGAGCTATGCTGATAACCGAAGGAAGGATTTGGAATTTCAGGTAGGTGAACATGTTTTCTTGAAGGTATCTCCATGGAAGAGAGTTATACATTTTGGCAAGAATGGTAAATTGAGTCCCAGGTACATAGGACCTTTCAAAATTCTAGAATGAAATGGGGCTGTATCTTACCGTTTGGAAATGTCGCCGAGCCTCTCCAATGTTCACGATGTGTTCCACGTGTCACTATTGAGAAAATACATTCCTGACCCAACACAAGTACTCATCTATGAGGAAGTATAACTGGAACCTGATATATCTTACTACAAAGAGCCCGTCAGGATTCATGATACCAGAGAAAAAGTGTTGAGAAACCAGATGAATCATCTGGTAAAAGTTCTAGGGAGAGACCATAAGATGGAAGAGGCAACGTGGGAACCCAAGGAACATGTGATGAAGAACCAACCGAGTATTTTTATGAAGTAATATTATAGAAATTTCAAGGACAAAATTATTTTAACGAGGGATAATGTAACAACCCAAGCATCCATGGTACACTTCCCTTTGAATAAAGCAATAGCTTGCATTGTACATAATTTCGAGTTCTAACACACACCACAACCAATCAAACAAGCCGTTATGAATAGTAATACCCAATTTTTGAATTTTTTTTACATTTATCTTTCAAAATGGACTTATTTTTTAGATCCGGAATATCGAAATTATCCTAGGGTGAATTTCTGGTAATTTTCTTAAAACAATCAATTTTTGATGAATAGTGAAAAACACTGAGTTATAGTTTAAAACCGAATTTTTATTTAAATAATTATTTATTTAATTTAAATTTATTTTAGGTCAAAACAGATACATAATACCTATATAAGTTCAATGTTATTCATTGGAGTCAGTTTATAAGGATTTTAGATATATTAAAATTTTATTGATCTTTTCACCATCTTTTACCCATCTCCTAGGAGAATTTGCAGATTCACATAAAACATATTTTTACTTATTCTTGTGAGTGGAATTTCAAAAATCTGAGAGACATGGTTAATATCAAGGAGTAAAATGTGTTTCAATAAGATAAAAATAAATTTTGGTGAATAGTAACTTTTTACTTTTATTTACCATGGTTAAAAGTAAATAGGGTAATTATGGATAAAAATGATATTATTATTACCCTAACACATGTCTTAATTCTATTGGGTAGGTATAATTAGACCCAAAATAACCTTAGGAATAAAATATAATCCTCTTTGGTCCACTTTGATTAGATTAGGACATTTATTATTATTTAATTCAAAGAAGAGTTAAAAGAGATAAAATCCATGTTAAATACCTAAAACATTTTTAATATAGGGTTATACATAAGATAAATTCGATTATAAATATTCAAAAGAAAGATAAAAATATTTCCTACAGAATTATATTTTATTTATAATTTTTATACATTAAACAAATTAATGTATTTACGACACAATGGTGATTCAGTAATTACCTAATTAATGAAATATTAAACTAATTGATATTATAATTATCAAAATAAATGTAATTTGACATTTTTTATGAATTCCACTAATTTTATAGGTTAACATAACATATTAGGGTTGGATAGATTAATTTTTTGGGAAGTAATAATGCTCTTATGAATTTAGAAATAACAAAATATCAAATAGTGTCAAAATTGACATAAATGAGTTTTTAAAACAAATATTATATTATTAATTTATATTATATTACTAAAAATCAGAGGCTCAGCCAAAGGACTTATATAACGATAGGTATATCATTAATGAACCACATGGGGTTCTCTTGGATGTATATTATATGTTTATTAACCATATAATATAAAAATACAAAGAGACATGGTTAATGTCAAACTATTTAACTAAGAGTAAAATATAAATGATAAGGATAATATAGTGACACAAACCTATCTAAAATTTATTGGATGAAAGGATTTAGACCAATCCCTACCTTAGCCTCAAAATAAGTCAATTTAGAGCCATTATAAATCAAATATAAATTTATTATAAAATAATATTTTATGTTTTTCTTAAGGTTCCCCTCACCCCTCTTATAAAAGAGAACTCCCTCTTCTCCCAATTTCATATCTTAAAAGCCTTTTGGTTCGTCCAAAATCTACCCAAATACCCTATTAATAGTCCTCCATTCATCCTAGAATCCCTACCTTAGTCAGAAAGCCATCTTAAGGAGCCCTTTTTATCAAATCAAATGGAAGGACCCAAAGAAGAGGTTATGTTTTCACCACCCTCTTTCAAGTTCCTTTCTTCTTCAACTTCTTCTTTCATTGTTATTTCCATTCAAAAATAAAAATCCAGTATCTTATATGTACTGTGATGTTATTATAAATATGGTACAACCATATTCTGTATTCTATCAATCCTTTGAATGACATGTCATCGAACGTGCGTACGTACGGCTTACCATCTCCACGTCGTGGTGTAATTGTTATTCAAAACATTATTATTTGGATGGATATGATAATGATGTGTAATTGAATTAAATAAAAAATATAACATTATAATGATTATTTATATATGATATAACATCCAGTTATATATTATTTTATTATCAAAAGAATTATATTGTCGATCGTGCATACGTACAGACTAACGTCTCCACGAACGTGATGAGATTCATTCCCCATCGTATCCATTCAAGACTAATTCTCATTTGATGATTAAGAATAATTTTTAAGGACTTGATATCATTCTGGATATGAATAATATACAAACTATCCATAACAAACATGGCTTATGTAACAGAACAGATAATAGAAAATGAGTAAGTAAACACCCGAAACGACGATAATACTAAGATATTATTGACAAAGCAATGTTAAAAGATCATATATGATATCATATTAATTTATATGATTCATGTATAATTTAATAACAACTATTTTACAATAATACAGGAGGTTAGATTACCCTCAACCAAGGAATAGTTCAAGGTAAGGGTGTATTTCACAATCTCTTCACTATCCGAGGTTGTTTATACGTAATTATCTGCTGGGACCTCTTTATCATCCACATCCATGTTTCTTAAAAATGAATTTCAAAACATTATTACTATTTTATAGACTATTGGTTAAATTCATTTATCTCCTTTTTGGCTTTATAAGCTATTTATAAAGGAATATTTCCGTTGTTTTCCAAACAAGGTCCTTTTTAACCTTTTCGACAAAATTAAGGTAAGAATGTATTTTTTTTACTTTTACGGCATGTGCGGCCATTTTCCGCCATTATAAAATCGTCAAAGCATCCCTTATAAGATTATAATAATATTTTCAAAGTAAATGTTTTATTTTATAATTATGTGACTTTTAAATGGTTTCAAAAAAGTGATATTTCACTCAAATAGTTTTGTTTTAATATATTTCAACATCATTTGATGGATTTTAAGCTTATTTGAAGTTGATTTTATTATTATACAACACTTCCATATTTTATTGAAGGTTTTGTGATTGGTTGACTATGGATGTGTTATTTTTATACCATTCATGGTTTATGAAAAAATTATTGACATTTCGTATGCTAGTTTTAAAATGAATGTTTATGTTATGTCTAAACCTGTTCATATAAGGAATGCATTGGACTTATTAAGTGACGAGTGGTTCCCACGATAGCACCTCGATGCATCGGTAGGTCTAATGATCCAAACTAGTGTCTTGGCATAAGGCCTTGACAAAATATTATTTGTAGTCTTGGAACAAGGCCTTGACTATGTGGTTATGATAGTCTGGCATTATGCATTCCATCAATATTAAAGTGGTTATTATTATTGCATGTGATTATTAGACCAGTAGAATATCCATGTGAATAAGTAAATGGAATTATTTCATTTTATTTATTCCATATGATGTTTATGTTCAAGTTTAAAATGATTTTTTTAGTTATACATTGCCTTAAATGTTTATTCTTATTTATGAAAGTTTCTGCTATATTTTTATCCTTACTGGGAATCTGAGATCACCACATTCTATGTTTTATTTTTCCCAAGATGTGAAGAAGTATTTTATGAATGAACTGTAGTGATAGTATGAGGGGATATGAGTTTGGTCTATGGAGACAAGATGTTGTTGTAGTATTTCATTTACAATGCAATGTAAACTTTATGAATGTATCTAGTGATTCCAAGGCTACTAAACTAATCATTCTTTCTAGACTTGATCTTTTGTGATAATGCCAGTTTTATGTAATAATGCACCAACTATGGGTTACAGAGTTCCGGGAATTACATCACGTAATCCATGTAGTTATTTCTCTCTTGGTCAAGATAATTATTGTGGATCTAGTGATGAAACTGGTGCTCATTAGCTTATCACCACACTGGGATAACTTACATAGGTTATAAATAATAACCTATCCCGTATGGAGCAACCTGATGCACAATACAGAGGATCAGTATTAGATTGTTTTATGAGGGAACAACCACTAACATTAAATGGGATTACAAATAAATTTGTATCTAAACAATGTATAAGTTCCTTGGAGGAAATATTTCTTGCTTTGGGGAGTAGCGAAAGGGAAAAAGTTGTCATGGTAGATTATCGCCTCACCAAAGATATAGATAAATGGTGTTCATTAATTCAAAACCCAAATGAGGATGAGTAAGTATCAAATATAGAATGGAGTAAGATTAATGATCTTTTTATATAAAAAAAATTTCCTCGAGACCATCGAGCGGAAATGGAATGACAATTTCTGAGTCTAAGACAAATAGAGGAAGAGAATGTCGCAATGTACGAAAATAACATTACAAGGTCAGCAAGGCATGCTACAGATTATATATGTTACCCAAGAAGTATGATTGATAATTTCATTGATGGGTTAAAACCATTTCTCTATTGATCATTAGTCTCAAAATCCTTCTAATCGTATGAAGATATTGTATCATGTGCTATAAATAAAGAACATGAATTCTCTAAGTCTTACAACATTAAAGAAAAGAATGAAAAGTAGAAATCTTCTAAAAACTCTAGGAAACGAAATAAGGAAATAGGGAATAAGGTAATAGTTGAATTTCCACCTTGTGATAATTTTGGAAGGAGGCACCCTAGTACGTTTCTAAAAGATAAAGGAGTATGCTATAAATGTGGACTAAAATGCCATCTTGCAAGTGATTGTAAGGGAAATGAAGAAGCTACCAATGTTCAATTCTACAATTGCAGGGATATGGGACATTATGAAAATGAATGTCCTAAAATTTAAGGAAACATAACTCATAAAAGGCCAAGGGATCAAGGACATGTTAAAGAAACAACTATAGGTATTTCATCCAAATAGTTTTTATTTCATCTATGTCAACATCCATTGATGGATTTTAAAATTTTCTAAAGTTTATTTATTATGATAAAAATCTTCCATATTGTATTGAATGTTTTGTGATATGTTTGACTATGGATGTATTATTTTTATACCATTCATGGTTTATGGTTAAAGTATTTTCATTTCGTATGATATTTTTAATACAGATGTTTATGTTATGTTTCACCCTTTTCATATGAGTAATGTATTGGACTTAGTAAGTGATGGGTGGATCCCAATATATCCCTTCAATGCATCAGTAGGTCTCATGAGACAAATAAACATGGAATTTCCCTAGGCCTTTCCCAATTTGATATATGGTTTTGGCCAAGGCCTTAATCATTTTTAGACGTCTAGGACAAGGCCTTGTCAAAATGTTTCAGAATATCTTGCGTTATACATTCCCTCATTATTAAAATAATAATGATGGTTCATGTGGTTATTAGACTAGTAGTGTACCCAAGAATATGTTTTATTATGTCATTATTTACCCATCGCATATTCCAGCCATAAAGTGTTCATGTTTATTATTTGTAAGGCATGTGTTTTGAATTATTCATCATGCCTAATGTTTATGTTATCTTCCGTTTTATTGCTTACCCTTTCTGAGAATTAAAGCTCACCCCTTTATTATGTTTCATTTTCCCAGGATATGAAGAAGTTATTTTGGGGTGAATTGAATGCATAATATAGGATGCTTGGATGTTTCTAATGAAATAAATTAGTGTTTTATTTCTTTTTAGGATGTAATGTTTAACTTATGTATGTATCTTGTTTCCAATAATTCTAAATTGATCAGTCTTTCAGCACATTATTCCTTGTAACATGCCAATGTTATGTAATAAAGCACTATCTATGGGTAACTGAGGTTGGGGTGTTAAAAACGGATAAATTGATCCACTAATAGTCAGAGGCATTTGTAGAATTATTGACTTAATTATAACTTGTTGTTTCCTGGGGAGATTTTGAAGTTCATAATGATTGGTGTTTCAGATCAAAATATGTGTTAATTTGGAATGTACTATCATGTAATTCTCAATACCTTTTCCAATTGGATTGGGAATATTTTTTCCCATCCATTACATTTCTCATCACATTGTTTATTGACCCGGTTTCTCCTATTTCCCGTAATTTGACTAGAAAAAAATTAGAAAATTAAGAATGATAAATTTAAAACCATTAAACACATATACTTAAAAGAATTAAAATTAAATCAATAAATATTAAATGATATATATTATTTAATTATATAATATATATGTTTAAATATATGCATTCAATCATAATTTTCTTAATATAAAAAACTAAATGATTTTTGTGTCCCATTAATAAAGGTTCATAATGAGTTTTTGAATTTAACAGATCATCTCCCATATAGTGTAAAACTAGGTTTATATCTAAGGTCATTATCGTACATGGAGTAATTACTATTTTATATCAATGCTCTAGTTTCTGGATTATTACCTATAAAGCCCCAAAACACACTTATAGGGGAGGGGTGAATTAGAGTGTCAAAATTTTCGGTCAATGAAATATATAATTCCACCATATTGGTTTAAACGTGATATACATATCATATGGAATAATAATAATATTAAAAAACCATATGCATAAATAGAAACAAAATACGACAGTTTTACTATTTTTACCAATAAGTGAAATTCCAAGGGGCATACACTTATAGCGTGTTCATCATTCATGAATCCACTATTCTTTACTCCATATTGTGGATTAAATAATATCATACAAGGTCACTCACTACCAAGATCACTTCCTTTAAATGAAATTTATGGATATAATACGACCTCTCTGGAATCACTTTCATCAAATCCCCTTTCCCAATTTTTGGGTGTTGTAATACTCAATTTATGAGCATTAAGGTCTCCTCAATGGACTAGAAGTGTAAGTCATTGTCCTTAATAATCATGATAATTTTCTTGTACCATAGTCCAAAATTTAGCAATTGAAAAACTTGTTCACTCAAACCATATTTTTAAGACAATATTTTCTTGCAACTCATTATCTTTTCCATGAGTTTTGTGTTTTCTCACACCACTATTGATTTCTCAAAATATCTTTACTTTCACACAACTCCACATTTGTCAATTGACATGTTTACATTCACAAAAATGCTTAGTTCTTACAAAATAATCCTTATATAAATATTCTCATACTTTTGTAAAAACTGAATGATTCATGGATCTCAATTGGACAGAGGAAACATTATTTAATCATGTAACTATACATCACACAACTCTACTTAAACAAAATATTTCATCAAGATGAGGCATCCTATCATTGTTGAGAGTGTTTTCTTATATACTAGAGCTACCTACCAATTTATTAATGCTTCTTTCCCTTATTTAAATTTTCTTTGTGCATTATTACCCTCATTTGAAACTTCCTTGTTCAAAGAACATCAATGTTTTGACATCTCAATTTGAATAAAAATCTCTTCGTAAATCATAGATATGCACAACTATAATTTTTTCAAAAATTCATGACCTGTGAAAAACAATTTACATCTATTAAAAACATGTTTCAATTAAACTACTCCATTGGGTTTGATTGAAATCGACAGATAAATTTAATAATGCGCCATCCATGAGAAAAAAAATTAAAGGCATTAAACAACTAATCATTAACACCAAGTATATGTGAGAAAAGATCAATGTATAAAACAATATTTTAAGATAAAATTTATGCCAAAACCAACTGGGTTCGAACAAAAAATGGTCACTTGAGGAAGCCCACAACAAATCTTGAGAGGCATTTAGGATCCTCCTGAGCTAAAAACATGCACCGTGTATTGACAATACATAGTCAGGGATAATTTTTAAGATGAAAAATAGATAAATAAATTTAAACATCACGAATAAAATAAAAAAAGTTTTAGAAAATAAATAAATCATAACAACTAATCATACCTCTTTGTGACCTCATGGATCACCACCATTCTTAGAACCATGTTCCCTCCAAGACCGATACAAAATTAAATGAACCTAAAAATGAAAATATATGCTTGGTGCATGAACTAAGTGTCTTAGTTAGAGGCCAAATGAAGAACCATACCCTGTGTCTCCCTTAAAAAAATCCATATCATTTTTTGTTTTAAATACTTATATTTAAAACATGGTTTTAATTTCTTTTTAGAACTAGTAACAAGATAATAATTTCAAAAGAAACATTTTCCTATTCTTTTTCCAAAAATTGATTACAATAAATGAATGTTCTTCCAGTAATTAATTTTACCATGATAAAAATGATGTTATGGAAAAATTGATGTAATTAACAAGTAATGTAAACAAGAGTACATGTAAATAATTATTTTTATACGATCTACCAATCAAAAAAAATTGAAATGATTTTATTAAAAAAAATAGATAAATTTGAATCAAATGTTAGGGGATTTACCTAGTCACTCTATGAATAGACCTTAGATCTACTCAGTTTGGAATTCATCCTCCAGTCAATCGATGTGATCCATATTCAATAAGTAACCATGCCGCTCTCAAATAGAATCACCAGTGCCATTGCCATCATGGATACTCCTTTAGGATCTAATTCTTCTAATTAGGTCTAAATATTAACTACCTATAATATCTCACTACAACACCTAAGATACCATGGTTATAAATAACATTAGAGGTGATTAAAAAGGCATGAATATGAAATCTATGTCATGAAAACCAAAAATACATGATAAGGCCCACCCCCATCACAATAAATGCGAATTCCCCTAAGAAAGAAGAGTATCCATAGAGGTTCACTATGTTCATGATAACATTGAAAGGTATCAATCATGCCTCATAATTTGGAAATGATTCATTCCCATTTTAGAAATCATTTTGAATATCTCTGGAAAAACAAATGTTTCGTCATGATTTTATGGAAAAATGATGGAAATTACAAACAAAATTGAAAATTTCCAATTCACCTGATATAATTTCATTCATAAACCAATAAGACACCCATGAAGCCTAGAATTTCAAAATCATCATGGAAAACATTTTTTAATAAGCAAAACCCAGAGTGAAACATAAGAAATGTTCTGAAAAACATGAAATATACAAATTTTAATTAACACAATATTTTTCTAAAATTACTATCATTATTATATAATGAAAACACCCATTAAAAATAAAAATAAATTTGATTTTTGTATATAAATTCTTGAAAAAAATTAACCTATTTAAAAAATTATTCTTTTGATGATGGAAACTCAAATTCGATTCACAGATACACAGATATACACCTTAATATATATTTATATATATATCCTATGACCCAATGAAAATATACCCCTAAAAAATAGGGAATATTTAGAAGGAGGATATATATATATATATGTGTGTGTGTGTGTGTGTTCATACCCATGTGTACACATGCAAGTCTCCTTCAACACTAGTGGCTTGAAACCACCTAAAAGGGTTCTAGAAAAAGTAAAACAATATAAAGAACTAAAATGCACAAAATAACTAATTAAAAATGGACCAAACAAGAAGAATAGAAAAAAACTACCTAAAACCGATGGAGAACTCGGTTCCTTTGGAAACTATGTTTAGAATCAGCCTCAATGATACCCAAAAACTCAACACATCCACAAAACCCCCAAGATAGACATCCAAAATTGGGAAATTATTCAACTAGAGTGTGTGACCCAATGGAGGTAGTAGAAAAAGAATGAATAATCCTTGGAGGAAGGAATGTGGGATCTTACCATGATGAACTCACCAAGAATCGAAGGCAGAAGTGGCCAAAAACCATGATGTGGGGAGACATATAGTGATAAAGGATTGGGGAGAGAAAAATAATAATAATAAAACATTTTAATCATCTCATACGATTTGTCCGCATGCCTGGCCAAACTGTGCACCAACTGTGCGACTCCTTCGATGCCTATGGACACCTCACATGGGTAGGGTGTATGGTTATAGAAATTTTGTTATGACCATGTAGTAAAATCTACTAAAATCTATATACATACCCACACCTTTTGTTATGGTTTCTACTAACCATGGTCTAATAGTCATCCCATGCTAAAAAATACAAAAAATAAAATTCAAAACTCAGTCCTGCCCGAAACAAAAAAAACAGGGCTATATATAATAAAAAAAGTAATTATAACTAATATTTTATGGTTGGGGTTGGAAAATTCTCCCCACCATGAAAGTTTATCACCCATTAGGTCCCAAAAGATAGAGTTTATCAAGATACGAGGAAAATTAAATTGTCTACCAAAATGAACCCTCTTCCACCTAAAAACAAAGTACAAAAACTCACTTCCCTCCAAATTACCTTAACCATAAGATCCTCAATGAAACCAAGTTTTCATCCTTAAAAACAAACCACCACCAATGAAATGAATAAGTAGTCTGCATGAACTCTAACATCAAAATGATGAATGGATTAATAAGAACATTCATGCCTCTAAACACAACCTCAAACAATAAACATCCCACCCCCCAACAAATAAATCACCAAATAAACATATTGGGGATGGGTGTTATGATGTGAATGGGTTTCCCCATCATGAAAAATAAATATCAAATTCACCAATAATCCTTTATAGTGGTGTTGTCACCACCATTTTTTGAATCTAGTCAAACAATATTTATTAGGAAAGAACAACCCACAAATCTAGAAAAAATATGTTTACATAGATGTTATTATCAATTTCCCAAGTAACTCTAGAAAAACTTAAGATATTATATGACTGATACCCATAGTGGGTTACCCCGATCATTTTAGAAATTTCTCTCTAGGTGATTTTATTAGGAGGAATGCTCAAAATACTATTATCCCACAAAAAAGGGACCCAAACTATGAAAACCAACATGGAAATGAAACCAACTCCAAATTCACAAATTCCCATGAAAAAAATATCCAAAAATTCTCCACCTAAAACAAGAAACACTTCAAAATGAGGCTAACAAATAAAATGTTTCCATCCTAAGTCATAGCAGCAAATATCTCAAAAAGAATGAGGCCAAAATCACCACCAAAATAAGAAAGGAATGGGTTCCTAAAAATAAAAAATAACATAATGTGAAACTCAAATGGCCTTCTATAAAATGATAGAGAAAATAAATCGGCTCTTCATTTCACCCAACACCCATAATTCCCCAACTATATTAAAGTATTCACTTTGGTACCTATGCCAAGTTACCAAATGTCTTGAAACATCTTATTCCCTATAGTCAGGAATTGAAAACATCTAATTGATGTTTTCTCTAATCGAAACTCAAAAAAAATTAATTTTACAAGGAAAAATTATCAATAATCACTGAGTGGATTAGGAGAAATGACTTAAATTTCCCAAACATACTACATTATAAGAAACAAATTTGGGTTCAGATGTGCTAAAAAAGGAACTAACAGTAGAGATACCCTGGGAAAAGGTTTATATTATTCACACTCCTCACTTAATTGATAACCATTCATGATCACATCAAGAAACTAGTCTGTCAACTATAATAGGCATACCTTTGTAAACTGAACCATCTAGGGACCCCTCATTCAACAACTTCCCTAACAATTTTTTTTATAAAATATAACTAGATCCATATACTCTATATAGAAACCCCACATGAAGAGGGGTGTTATAAACTCATTTCATGATGGTAACTATAATGAAAAGTAACCATATGATTCAAGATGTCCAACCCAACCCTTCAATATATGTTATAATGGATGACCACCCACCTGATCTACTGTCCTTAAAACCCTAATAATCCTAAAACACCATAAAAAATAGACAAAAAAATAAATATACTCCACCACACCACTGCGATTCTAGAAAAAACCAACTACCATATGAAATTCCCTAGAAACCTTCACGTCCATTATGAGTGGAATAACATATAAAATATAAAAACACCCAACTGATTCAATTTCAAAACATACCTCAACCTAAAAAAATAAGAATACATTTTATCCAACAAAAACCAATTCAAAAAACCAAGAATCACACACTGAAACCAAATTTCTATTTTTGTAACCACCACATTAATTTAGAATTCAAAACCATTTTCCCATTCAAAATCATTTTATCATCAAACTCCATTTCAAAATACACTTCCCATTTCAAGTCCTCATAGAATAAAATCATTCATACACACCCTCTTATAATTTATAAGCTAAAAAATATTGTCACAAACAATTGGTATTCAATAAATTCCCACATATATGATTTTCTATGGTAGATAAAAAAAAACACATACCAATAAATATCCCCTAACCAAATTAGTATATATATTTGAGAATCCATCAGAATATTATGGGTCAAATTGGAAAATCGATTCTCAAACCACTCTTTAAAACATGCCTAATATATTTTAAAAACCACCCATTATCATTTAAAAACAAAAAACGTCCTAATTTTCATAATATTCCATCCCAAATTTCAAAAAACATTATAAAATCACATATCACACACCAAATTGACCCCTATTAATAATATAACAAATTTCACTTTTTAAAAGATTCTCGGTTTCCATTTTGAAAATTCAATTTTGGATAAAACAACCTCTATGTTATCGAAAAAGAATAATTTGAACATCTAAATAAAAATACACACAAATAAACTCCAAAAATTTTCATAAAATAAAAATAAACCCAATAATTGATCAAAAACTTGAATGAATCATCAGAATAACAGTTATACATGGTTTTGCTACACTGTTCGGTAGGTCATGAGCTAAATAGGTGTGCACATCAAAGTTCATCAGAGGCAATTTCATTGTCACGCATGGATTAATAGTCTATACATCACAAAATTGCCTAGTCCAAATCAAATTATTTATTTCCAAAAAATAATCAATACCAAATAAAAAATCTCAATAAAAAACGAAGCACCACAAAAACACCCAAAATCAATTCTCCTATTTTGAGGAAAGACCACCCCAGACCAGCCTGAAAATTTAAGTATCATTCTAAATAGGTGGTGATCAATAACAAACCCACTATTGACCACTTGAATCCCAAAAATCATAGTTTTTAACATGTAAAAATACACAAATAATGAGGGCTAATGTTATGATAACATTTTTTCACAAACAAAATCATGTTAACCCCAAAATGGTCACCTGAACAAGCCCATAACAATGCATGAGTGGAGTTATCGATCATCTTGGGTCAGCCAGTAGTTCCAAAAATCCAAAATAATATATTGGAAATAATATAACCCATGATAATTAATTAATTAAATATAAAAACATGAGTAAAATATATATAAGTTGTATAATAGTTATAAAACTAAATAGCTAATCATACCTCCAAGTGACCTTGTGGGTCACCACCAATCAGAGAACCATTCTTCCTCTAAGATCGATCCAATACAAGACGAATATGAAATTGAAAATATAGTGTAGGTATGATCACTGAGTTACTTATTAGGGATTCCAATAAAAGAACCAAACCATATTACATAACTTTAAAAGAAAACCATGGTATGTTAGTTTAGTATAAAATATTTAAAATTGGTGTTTTATTTCATTTTAAAATTAGTATGATGTTAATAATTTCAAAACAACCATATGCTTATCCTTTTTTGAAATTGATTTTCAAATAATGAATGGTTTTCTAATAAATCATTTAACAAATAGTAAAATAAGGTGAAGGAATTACCAATATAAAAAAGTAGTGGAAAGTAGAGTACAACTACGTTTTCTAATAAGAACTATGTATAGACACATAATATTTGAAATGATTTTATTAAATACATAAAAAAATGAGGTAAAATAGAATAGAAGTGAATCAGACATCATGGGATATGATTAGTAATATTATGACGATATTGATTACATTCACAGTTCGGAATCCATATGACTTCTTATGGATGCTATCCAAAGACAATAACTGCCTCATATACTCTCAAATAGAATCACCTGTGGAAGATCCCCAATGGATACGCCATATAGATTTAATCCATATAATCATGAAAAAATAGAAAATGTATTTAATGTCTCACTATGAAACCCTGGATCCCATGTATATAGAAAACATGGGAGGTGGGGAATTAACCATGAATACAACATCTCAATCATGAAAAGCAACCCCACATGCCAAATACCACCAACCAACACCATCCATGTTTGTTACCACTAGAATGGGGAATATTCATGGAGGTTAATTATTTTTATGAAACCATTAAATGTCACTTACAAGACCTCATCATTTGAAAATGATACTTCTTAAACTGAAAAATCATTTTGAAGCACTAAAAAAACATTTCATGAAAATTTCATGATAATATTTCAGAAAGGCAAATTTTTTTGGTATTTTCCATTTCAGTTGATATAATTCATTTGGAAAGAAAATATATCACTCTAAATGTATAGTGTTTCAAAACTAGTTTTGGAAACCTTTTTAAATATGAAAAATCAATAGTGAAATAAAATAAATGTTTCTAATATAATGAAATAAAACCATTATGTTCAAAAAATTATTTTTTGCAATATAATAGATTTATAATATAATGAAGACACCAAATAAAATACATAGTCATTTATATTTTTCAATAAAAAGGCTCTAACATAGGGGGACCTACCTCAACACTGGTTACTTTTGACTACGTAAGCCCAACTCTGCTTCACACATACACACATATACACATTCACATATACATATACATATTAATTCATTTTCACACAATATACATATTCCCCATTCCCAAAGGTAATTTGATCAATGATTTTATATATATATCTCTCTATTTGTCATTAGATATGTATACACATGCATGTCTTCTTCAACACTAGTAGCACGAAACCACCTCAAAAATGTCCAATACATAGTACTAGAATATAAGGAACCAAATAGTCAAAAATAAATAATAAAAAATGGAACAAATTGAATGAAAGAGAAAAATCTATCTAAAAATGATAAGGAACTCCCTACCTTCGAAAACTGTTGCAATAATTAGATTAAACAGGGCCTGAGAAGCCGAGAAATCAAGAAACCACCAAAAAAGACACCCAAAATCGGTTTATAATTGAGATAAAGAATACACATCAAAATAGGGTAAGGAAAAAGTAAGAAGAAACATAAGAGAAAATAATAAGGGGCCATACTAAGATGAACACACCTATAGTCTAAGTCAACAGTATTTGAAAACCAAGGTTAATGAGGGGAGAGAGGTGCATAAAGAGTTGGGCTTCATCCGTGTGGTGTGAAATGCCCATAAAGGGGAAGGGAATGATGACTATGTGGAAGGGGTGGATAAAATAAAATAAAATAATTCTAATTTTAATTTTAATAATATTAATAATTATTATAAAACATTTTCTCTAGCTTGAATGGTTTGGCCGTATGACTGGCCTAATTGGTGACACTCTTACGGCCCTCTGAAAGAGCACTGTCGTGGGTGCCCTCAAATGATTAGTGTGATTTTGGGGTACTTAGGTGCAGCAGAGTGGCTGACCAAGGTCCTCTCTCAAAGGAGGAAGTGAATTTAAACAACTTCTTAGAGGTATTCTAAAAAATAAAATAAAAGAGAATAAAAGCACTAATTGAATGTATGGGGGTTGTTTATAGTTTAGTGATCTAGAAGAAGTTTGCTGGAAGAAGATTGCATTTTTTTTGTTTTTAATTTTGAAATGATGTTTGATTAAAAAGACACAACAAGAAGATGTTTTTTTAGAAAATATTTTGAAAGGCATAATCGATCTAACTCTACCTCTTCATTCACTTATTAATCATTATCATTTAAATCAATATCCACTCAATTATGAACCTCTAATTTGTCATCCCTCGAACCCTATGAGAGTTAACTTAACCACAAAGATGAAATTACTTAAACCCTAGGCTAGCTTCGGAACACGCAATTGCAACACCCTGCTTTGATTGTTGTTCTAAGGATAGCTTATATTCAGTGGTTAATTAGAGAACATATCCATTCTGGAAATTAGGATGAATTGTGTTTAGGGATTATATTTGAACTCTATAAATTTATCCCGTGTGGTCTTGTATTACAGATTAAGATCGCTCTCTCACAATTTACAAAAAATCTCGACCTCACGTGTTTGGTATTAATTGTTCAATTGCTTGCTTAGTTTCTTGTAATTTAAAAACACAATTCATGGATCATATTATTCGAATTACAGTAGCTCATTTATTCTAAATAAATGAATGAAAAAGTATATAAGTTGGTCGATTACTAAAAAGAACTACTCTTCCATGGGTGGTGTAATCATCGTAGAAGCGTTTTGCATGTGCAAAGGTTTAAAATGGGTATAACCCTATAATGATTCTACTCAATAATTCCAGACCAATTAGGAAGATTAATAGAAGAAGAAATTTAAACAAGACAGAAGAAAAGAGAAGAAATAAAAGAAGAACAAAGAAGTTTATTACATAAACAAAATCATTACAACATGAAGGAGAAGAAGAAGGCTTCGTCGAAGGGATCCTTGCTTCAAGATCTACCCTTATTGAAATGGTTGGATAATTGGAGTGGATCCACTTCTCCTCTTCCCTCAACTTCCCAATGCACGTACCAACCCCTCAAAATGAGAAAAACACCAATTTATAGAGGGGAGGGGAGGGGAGGTTACAAGTGGTTTCAAGTGAGAATGTAGAAATTCTGCCAAATATTTTATGCCAATTTCGCCGCCCATTTGACCACCACAACGCGTGAATTGGCCGGCCTTACCTAAGGATAAAATGTGAGTATATGGGTCCTCTATCGCCTCTCCAAATTTGGGCTCAATACAGGCCCATATGAAGGAGTTATGGCCGAAATACAGAAGCATCTCCATTCTGGAGAGCCCAGACCAACGTTGATTTGATGCCCTATTTTCAACAACTAAATGAACTCTTTAGCTCTAGTGTCCTGAATATAAGTTGTGGATAATTAAGTTAGAAACACTGTTAAAAAATATCAAATTCAAATAATAAATATAAAAATATTTAGCTTCTAAATACTACAGTGAACTATAAAGGGTAAAACTGGAATTTTCATCAAATATTCAAATGAATGATCTAATCCCAAATACATTCTAATTAAACATATTTAACACAATGTGAGGAAATTATATCATTTATTGTCAATAGTAATATTCAATAAAATATTGTTTTATCAACTCCCCCACACTCACCCTTTTGCACTCCTGGGAAAAACCTCATGTCAAGTAAACATCAATATCAAATCAAAACCAATTTTAAAACACATATCCTTGAGATCAATCAATTTCCCACCAAGAATAAAAAGATATCATGCCTCATAAAAAAAATTATTTCAAGTTCTCCATTTATATCATTCAATATATTTCCACTTCATTTATCCTCCCATTCACAAAACACTTACCTCGCTTGAATTTTCTCTCATCACTCAAATATCAATTTTTTTTGCAATGTCTTTCTCATCAAAACTCATACAAGGGTCACCATAGGCTTGATAGATTCATACATCACTACCCGATGTGAGTCAAGGACATATGATTATCATGAGGAATTTTCAGGGTTGTTCTGTGGCTTTCGGTTGGTAGGATTAAGATGTGAAAAAACTCTGAGGCTGAATGAGGAGGGCTTGACTCTTTTGAAGCAAAATTGAATTAATCTAATTTTCACTTAAATATGGTCTTCTCCTCAATCCCCATAGTATCAATTCAGCTCCATCATCATGAAAAGTCATGAAAGGTTTACACCATTCATCATTTTAGCATAAAAAAATTTCAATCTTCTCAAACATGATTTTCTTGAAAGCTCCAGATGGGCACAGCTTTCCACCTCAATTAGAAGCTCCAGAAAAGGCACAGCTTCACTTGTCATGAAAGCTCCAGAAAAGGCACAGTTTCAATTGTCATGAAATCACTAGAAAAGGCAGAACATTCAATATAATGGATTTCTTTAGTAGAAAACACATCTCTTCAGCATTTAATTTTCCACCCAAAGTATCACATAATGTGGTGGCAAAAAACAAGACAGCTTCCCCCACACTTAAGCTCAACTAGATTATACAATTTCACTTCAAGAGTTGGTTGGATAGGGAAAATTGGCTTGTAATGTGGCTTAACCTAACAGGCTGTGCATTGCTTCTAAGGGCTACAAGGATTAGATATTCAAGGTAGGCCATTATAAAAAAGGATTCTTTGAAATAAGAGCTTTAATAACAAAAAAATGCCTCAATCATTTAAACATATGTACCTCAAACCCTCATGTTTTGACAGGAATAGAACAAATTCTGGTTAAATCAAGCATGGTTTGGTTCTCTCAAGAAGTGATGTGAATGTAAAGAATATGAAAATAATGGTTCAGAAGCCTCACAGGAATGTGATTTCAAATATAAAGACAGTGAGATGTGGCATGGGATTCAAAATTCAGTGTACTTTTCCTGAAATTACTAAATATTTGAACATGAAACAAAGCCATTTCAACATTCATTTAAGATTAGATTCAAGGGATAAATCACTTCACTCATTGATATGCATTTCAAAATGGTGATGAGAATCATTTTAGCTCAAAAATTTCAAAAACACAAAGAAAATTGAAAAATAAACACACAAAATTTGAAAAAACACACAATTTTTTTTTGTTTTTTTAAATCAGGAAAACAATTGAAATTACTAAACTAAAAGTTTCCCTCCCCCACACTTAAAATATTGAATTGTCCTCAATATGAACCCATGAGATGATATATGCACATGAAATGTAGAATTTTTAATTAGGACAAATAATATAAAACTGAATGGGTTAGGAACAGCCTGATGTGATCAAGCAATGATGGGGTAATGCAGTGTGATAAAATCCACTGCATCAGTAGGAAGTCCCTCAATGTATCTCTTCAAACGTTGCCCATTGACTGTAAATCTCCTTCCATTGTCCTCTTGTGTGATCTCCACTGCACCATAAGGAAAAACCTTAGTCACAATATAAGGACCTAACCATCTGTAACGCAACTTACTAGGCATCATCTTGAGTCGTGAACTATAGAGAAAGACTTTCTCTCCAATATGAAACTCCCTTTTTTGGATCATTTTGTCATGAGGTGTTTTTGATCTTTC
Organism: Viscum album; assembly: GCA_963277665.1. Classification (NCBI taxonomy): domain Eukaryota; kingdom Viridiplantae; phylum Streptophyta; class Magnoliopsida; order Santalales; family Viscaceae; genus Viscum; species Viscum album. The sequence goes on along the minus strand of OY728164.1, from coordinate 935,459,668 downwards.
CTTGTAGAGCCTGGAGTTCTAATATGAAGACAGTTGAATCTCCTCAAGCTCTTGAATTTGCAACTTCGTTTGAATTCCAGCTTAGGCCAAATCCATGTTGCATTTCTTTATAGCCCAATATGCCCGATGCTCGACTTCCACTTGGAGATGACATGCTTTCCCAAAAATAATCCTAAATGGGGACATACCAATGGGTGTCTTGTATGTTGTCCTATAAGCCCACAATGCATCATCCAAGCGCTTGCTCTAATCCTTCCTATTTGGCTGCACGGTTTTCTCTAATATTTGTTTCATCTCACGATTTGAAACCTCAGCCTGGCCATTTGTTTGGGGGTGGTATAGTGTTGATGTTTTTTGTGTCACCCCATACTTCTGAAGGAGGGAAGCAAAATTCCTATTGCAAAAGTGTGTCCCTTGGTCACTGATGATGGCCTTTGGTACTCCAAACCTGCAAAAAATCTGTGCTTTGAAAAAGTCCACAACAACATGAGAATCGTCAGTCCTGGTGGCCTTGGCCTCCACCCATTTACTCACATAATCAAAACCAACCAAAATATACAAGAAACCATATGAACATGGAAAAGGACCCACAAAATCAACGCCCCGAACATCAAAAATCTCACAGAATAGTATGGGTTGTTGGGGCATCTCATGTCTCCTAGAAATATTCCTAGTGTGTTGGCAACGATAGCATGACTTAAAAAACACATGGGAATCATGGAATAAACTAGGCAAATATAATCCAGAGTCCAAAACATTCCAATCTGTCCGTTGGGGTCCAAAGTGTCCCCCACATGCAAGGGTATGACAAAATTGCAAAACAGACTCAAACTCATGATCAGGAATACACCTCCTAATAACTTGGTCACTACACATGCGCCAGAGGTAAGGATCATCCCACACATAAAACCTAGACTCACTTTTTAATTTTTGGACTTGATGCTTATTCAAATTTGATGGGATTTCAGAGGAAACAATGTAATTAACTAAATCAGCATACCAAGGATGCGTACCTGATATGGTATAGAGATTTTCATCGGGGAAAGTGTCCCGAAGTGGTACCTGGTCCAAGGTGTCATCCTCTAGTGTGTGAGTAAGCCTACTCATGTGGTCCGCCACCAAATTCTCTGATCCATTCTTTTCCTTTATCTCAATATCAAATTCTTGAAAAAGGAGCATCCAACGGATATGTCGTGGCTTTGCATATGGTTTCTTTAAGAGGTACCTCAGAGCTACATGGTTAGAAAAAACAACTACTTTAGAGCCTAATAAATATGAACCGAATTTTTCTAAAGCAAATATGATAGCTAGAAACTCATTTTCTGTGGTTGTGTAATTTGATTGGGCTGAATCCAGTGTCCTTGATGCATAGGCGATCACATGTGAATGCCCCTCCACCCTCTGAGATAAGACATCTCCAACCGCGAAGTTGGAGGTGTCACACATAAGCTCAAAAGGAATCTCCCACCTTGGGGGATGTATGATAGGTGGAGTGGTCAGACGTTGTTTTATCTCATCGAATGAATTCTTGCAATAAACATCAAACAGAAAATCAGAATCCTTTTGATGTAATCTTGACATAGGAAGAGCAATCTTACTAAAATCTTTGATGAAGCGCCGATAAAATCTTGCATGACCTAGGAAATATCTAACATCTTGCACACATGAAGGATATAGTAAGGATGAAATAATATATAACTTTTATCTATCAACCTCTATCCCATGTTTTGACACTACATGCCCTAAGACAATGCCATTCTCTACCATGAAATGACACTTTTCAAAGTTTAAGACCAGATTCTTCTCAATACAACGATTCAACACCTTTCCCAAACTAATTAGGCATTCATCAAATGAAGACACATACACTGTAAAATCATCCATAAATACCTCCATGAAGGTCTCAATAAAATCAGAAAAAATACTCACCATAAATCTCTGGAAGGTACCTGGGGCGTTGCAAAGTCCAAATGGCATCCTCTAGTAGGCAAATGTGCCAAAGGGACAGGTGAATGTAGTCTTCTCCTGATCCTCTGGAGCTATAGGGACCTGAAAATATCCAGAAAATCTATCCAAGAAACAATAGTGTGTCTTCCCAGCTAGTCTCTCAAGCATCTGATCAATAAATGGGAGGGGGAAATGGTCCTTGTGAGTGGACTGCTTTAGTTTCTTATAATCAATACACACACACCAACTATTTTGCACCCTCATTGGAACTAACTCATCTTTCTCAATTTTAACAACAGTAACACCAATCTTCTTAGGCACAACCTGAATAGGACTTACCCACTGAGAATCTGAAATGGGAAAGATTATACCTGCCTTGAGCAATTTCTCAACTTCTTTTTTAACAACTTCCAGGAGGGTGGGATTGAGTCTCATTTGTGGCTGTCTCACCGGTTTAGCCCCATCCTCCAAGAGAATCCTATGCCTGCAAATGGAGGGGCTAATACCTGATATGTCATCCAAGGTCCACCCAATTGACCTGATGTTCTCCCTCAATATATTCAAAATCTTTTCTTCATGTTCAAAAGAAAGATTGTTAGCAATGATAACAGGTAATCTCTCACCACTCAACAAGTATGAGTATTTCAGATTTGGTGGAAATGGATTGAGTTCTAATGAAGGAGGGTGTAGTATGGATGGAGACATTGAAGGAACTGAAATATGTGCACAAAGAGCATCAGTATCAGAATAGACATCTTCAAAATTAGAGAATAAAGCATTAAATCCATCAGCATACTCAACATCCATTTCATAATCAGAGTGAACATGATCAAAATCAGAATATGAATCCACATCAAAATCAAATCCAAGATATGATTGTGCATCAGTAACATGTGTGGAAGTGCTCATAAACATCAAACTCGAACCAATACTCATAATCTCCCTAAGCATAGGACAATCAAATTCTAGGGAGTTTTTTTTGGTGGTTCAAAATGGGAGATAACCAAAGCAGAATGGTCCTCTGAGGGGTACTTCATGGAATCCATAACATTAAATATCACAACTTCATCTCCAAACTCCATGGAAAGTGTACCCTCATTGACATTTATGATAGTTTTTTCAGTCTTGAGGAAGGGCCTAACTAAGATAATGGGGGCATGATAACTTACCTGATCATCCTCCATGGTAAGCACATAGATGTCTGCAGGAAAGATCTTGTCTCTTACCCGAACAAGTACATCCTCAAGAGCTCCCGCTGGATATGTCGTAGCTCTATTCGCCAACTGCACCACTACTCTTGTCGGCTTCAACTCACCAACCTACAAGGATGAGAATACAGAGTGAGGCATCACATTTATGGAAGCTCCCAAATCACAAAGAGCATTAGAGAAGTGCAACTCCCCTATCGTACATGGGATGGTGAATGTCCCGGGATCCTTGCACTTTGTTGGCATTGCTAGAGTTGGTGTAATGAGTGCCGATACATTCCTTCCAAGGTTGATCCTCTCATTCCCCTTGAGCCCTCTTCGATTGGTGTAGAGTTCTTTTAAGAATTTGGCATACCTTGGGATTTTCTTAATGGCTTCAAGTAGAGGAATGTTGACCTCAACACGCTTGAATGTGTCCAAAACCTCCTTTTGCATTGCTTCTTCAGCCATCTTCTTAGTTTGAACAACCCTGTTTGGAAAAGGAAGGGGTTTAAGAGGAACATTCACCTTGAGCCATCTTTTTAGTTTGAACAACCCTGTTTGGAGTGGATTGGGAAGGTAGATTTCCGGAATTCTTACTTACAAGTTCATGGAGGGCGGTGGCAAACTGGCTCATTTGAGTCTTCAACTCCCTCAGCTCCAAACATTGACTCTTCATCTCATTCTGTTGATTAAGAACAATTTTCTTCAAAAGATCATCAGAATTAGAATCTACCTTTGGTGAAGGATTCCCTTGTTACTGACTTGCTGATGCTTGGGCTTCAAATCTTCTTTGGGGTTGTTAGAAACCCTGCTGGTAAGGTGGAGGCTGCTAGAAGTTTGGTTGAAAAGGGGGCCTTTGTTGTTGTCCAGAGCCATACCTCATGTCCGGTTGATCTTTCCACCCTTGGTTGTATGTTGGAGCAAATTAATCAAACATCTTTTGGGGATATGGTTGTTATTGTTGCTGAAATGGTCTCCCAGGGAATACTACTGCGCAATCCACTGTCTCTTGTAGTTGTAGGCAACAGTCAGTTGGGTGGCTTTTCTCAGTGCAAATGCCACAAGGCCTTGAAGGAGGGGGTAGAGATGTCTTTTGTGCCAATGGAATTTTCCTCACCATAGTTGTCAATTCTTCTGACTTGGTATGAATCAAATGACTCTCAAGAGAAGAAGGACTTACCTGATGTACTCCCCTCATATGTGGTGTACCTCGATCACCAAATTTTTGGGAGTTTTGGGCCATCTTGTCGATCAATGCACGTGCGGATATTGGTGTCTTGTCCACCAATTCTCCTCCAGCTGCAGCATCCACCATGCTCCTCTCCAAGGGTGTGAGTCCTTCGTAGAAGTATTGGATGAGGAGTTGCTCACTAATTTGGTGATGCGGACAGCTTGCGCACAACTTCTTGAATCTCTCCCAATACTCATACTTTGACTCCCCTTGTGCTTGCTTGATCCCCGAGATCTCCTTATGAATGGACGTGGTCCTTGATGCTGGAAAAAATCTCTGCAATAAAAGATGTTTCAAATCGTTCCAACAAGTTACATCTTCGGGTTGTAAATAATACATCCAGTCTTTTGCAGCTCCATCAAGTGAGAATGGGAATGCTCTTAATTTTATTTGATCTTCAGAAACATTTCTTGGTTTAAGGGTTGAGAAAAACACTTTAAATTCTTTCACATGTTTATTGGGATCCTCACCATAAAGGCCATGAAACATTGGAAGTAAGTGAATTAACCCAGATTTCAGTTCAAAGTCCGATTCGAGATTTGGGTATGCAATAAAATTTGGTTGATAGTTAATATCAGGTGCAACCCATTCTCGAATGGTTATATTAAGTTAATTTACATTGTTTTCATCCATTGGTTCCTCTTTTATGTTCTAATTTTAATAGCTTCAAATTTCAATGTTTCCAGAAGAGAGGAATTCATCAACTGGTTGAATATTGAAACTTCCCGTAGACTGAGAATTTCTGATTCGTTCCCTAAGGCTACGTTCAATCTCATGGTCAAGATCTAAGATATATTTGGGATTAGTTCGTGTCATAAATCAAATAAAAATGAAAATAAAGAAAGTGGACCATAGTAAAATAAAAATGATAAGTTTGAGTTGATGGTCCAAAAAGAAGTAGAAGAAAATAAAAGAAAGAAAAATCAGATTGGGTAAAGAAGGAAGAAAGAAGAGAGGAAGATAATAAAATGTAAAATAAAATAAATACCTCTAATTGGTTGAAATAATTACTTGCCTCCCCGGTAACGGCGCCAATTTGAAAGAGCACTATCGTGGGTGCCCTCAAATGATTAGTATGATTTTGCAGTACTTAGGTGCCGCAGAGTGGCTGACCAAGGTCGTCTCTCAAAGGAGGAAGTGAATTTAAACAACTACTTAGAGGTATTCTAAAAAATAAAATAAAAGAGAATAAAAACACTAACTGAATGGATGGAGGTTGTTTATAGTTTATAGATCTAGAAGAAGTTTGCTGGAAGAAGATTGCATTTTTTGTTTTTAATTTTGAAATGATGATTGATTAAAAAGACACAAAAGAAGATGTTTTTTAGAAAATATTTTGAAAGGAGTAATCGATATAACTCAACATCTTCATTAACATATTAATCATTATCATTTAAATCAATATGCACTAAATTGTGAACACCTAATTTGTTATCCCTCGAACCCTATGAGAGTTAACTTAACCACAAAGATGAAATTACTTAAACACTAGGCTAGCTTCGGAACATGCAATCGCAACACCCTGCTTTGATTGTTGTTCTAAGGATAGCTTATGGTCACTGGATAATTATAGCACATATCCATTCTGGAAATGAGGATGAATTGTGTTTAGGGATTATATTTGAACTCTAAAAATTTATCCCGTGTGGTTTTGTATTACTGATTAAGATTGTGCTCTCACAATTTACACACAATCTCGACCTCGCGTGTTTTGTATTAATTGTTCAATTGCTTTCATAGTTTCTTGTAATTTAGAAACACAATTCATGAATCATATTTTGTGAATTATAGTAGCTCATTGATTTAAAATAAATGAATGAAAATGGATAGAGGTCGATCGATTACAAAAAAGAACTACTCTTCCATGGGTGGCGTAATCATCGTAGAAGTGTTTTGAATGTGCAAAGGTTTAAAATGGGTATAAACCAATAATGCTACTACTCATGAATTCCAGACAAATTAGGATGATTAATAGAAGAGGAAATTTAAACAAGAAAGAATAAAAGAGAAGAAATAAAAGAATAACAAAAATGTTTATTACATAAACAAAATCATTACAACATGAAGGAGAAGAAGAAGGCTTCGTTGAAGGGATCCTTGCTTCAATAGCTACCCTTATTGAAATGGTTGGATAATTGGAATGGATCCACTTCTCCTCTGCCCTCAACTTCCCAATTCACGTACCAACCCCTCAAAATTAGAAAAACTCCAATTTATAGAGGGGAGGGGAAGGGAGGTTACATTTGGTTTCAAGAGTGAATGTGGAAATTCTGCCAAATATTTTATACCAACTTGCGCCGCCCATTTGACCACCAAAACGAGAGAATTGGCCGGCCTTCCAGAAGGATAAAATGTGAGGATAAGGGTCTTATATCTTCTCTCCATATTTGGGCTCAATACAGGCCCATATGAAGGAGTAATGGCCCTAATACAGAAGCTTCTCCATTCTAGAGAGCCCAGCAAAACTTTGACTTCATGGCCCATTTTAGACAACCAAATGAACTCTTTAGCTCTAGTGTCCTGAATAAAAGTTGTAGATAATTCAGTTAGGAACACTGTTCCAAAATTTAAAATTCAAATAATAAATATAAAAATATTTATCTTCCAAATACTACAGTGAACTATAAAGGGTAAAACTGGAGTTTTCATCAAATATTCAAATGAATGATCTAATCCCAAATACTTTCTAATTAAACATATTTAACACAATGTGAGGAAATTATATCATTTATTATCAATAAAATATTCAATAAAATAGTGTTTTATCACCCTATAGAGGCATATGGACACTGCACATAGGTAGGGTACCCTAATAAGGAATATGTGCTCTATTAGTGCGATCATATCTACTAAAAGATATAGAATCATTGTCATTGATTGATCACAGTTTCTACTAAACATGCACCCACTATGAAACCATTCGGAAAAATCGAAAAATTATATTTTTAAACCTAGTCCGACCCAAACCTAAAAAAAGAGTCTATATATAAACAAATAATTAAATAAAACATAGTATCCAAAAGAATAAATGGATCATATATTAAATAAAACCTACACTACATTCATAAAAATATTATAATAGTTAACAGAAATGTAGAGAGGGGTCAAACCATGACATCACCATGCATTGTGAGGTGGCTAGACACTAAGGTTCAACCGATGTTTCTCAAACATTGGTTCCTTCAAGGGAATAGTCATAATGTCATCAACATGATCATTAGTTCTAACAAGATCAATTTTAATCACACATTGATCAAATTTTTCTTTGTTTAAGTGATAAATCATCTCAATATTTTTGGAATGAGAGTATTGAACTAGATTTATTTTGCTCAATCACACTCTTACGGTCACAGAATATGCACATCGGCTCTTTCAATTCATCACGAATATCATTACATTTTTTTCCACAATAGCTAAGTGAATTAATTTTTCAGAGATATTTACATCACATTTTCAATACTATGTTAAGTGATTACTTTTTTATTACTCAACCTTCCAACAAAATTGTTTCCAATTAAGAACGCACCCTCAGTTTTGAAATTTCAATCTACCACATATCTTGTCCAGTTAGCATTAAAAATGAATATAAATTCATATTTCATCTTATTTAAACGTTTTTGAAAATGTTTAGAGAACTTTTAATAAATCTCAAAATTATTTTGTCTAATAAAAATTCTCCTCATATGTATTAATTTTGATTAAATCCACTAAAAACTTGTATGAAACAATATCTAACTCTGTTGTAGTTATGTATAATATGCATCAAATGATCATACTATAAAATGTGGGACTCATATAGTTCCGATAATCAAACTTTCTATGTTTTGTTAAACCAAAATAACTGTTTACATTGGTTTTGGTTCATGTATGTTGAATTTATTTAGCAGCTATTTTGAATAGATTACATGAAAAATGAAGGTGGAGTCCTTTTGAATCATCTACCACCCATAAAAAAATTGATTACACCAATCATGGAAAATTGAAATTTCAACTTCTTCTGATTATAATATTATTCCACTGATCCATGCCTACATCCTCTAAATATAGTAACATCCACATACAAAAGCACAATAAATTGATCTCCTTAAGATTGTTGACAAAGAGATTTAGATTAAGGTAACACCTAAAGAATTTAAAGATTAATTTTATATTGATTTCATAAAACATTGAGTCTCTAAAAAACAAAACTTTTTAAAATCAAGTCAATAGTAATAATTTTCCCACCATCCATGATTTTAATTTTGATAATTTCACATACTGGGTTTCATTTAGCGTGATTTTATTATTCTTATAGAACAAAAATAATTTTTATTCAATATTATCCTACCTTTACAAATAGTAACTTACCCATATTAATAGTAATGTACCATTATGAATACTATTAAACCATTATGAATTGTAACCTCACCCATGGACGAAAAATAAAATTTAGCCACATTACAACTAAAATAGATAATTTTATAAATTATAGATTAAGTAATTGCTTTTTTGCGAGTGATAAATATTTAATTACAATTTTATATTAATAAATTGATTGAAAATCCATTTTAATAAAAAATGTTCCTAAATCTAATTTATTTTTTAATGATTTTGGTAAAATATTATGAGACCATAGTTAATTTCTGAAAGTACTACAAAATCAATTATAAATTTAAAATTTTTATTTTTAAAATAAATGTTTACTTTCATAAAAAATTAAATTTCACATATTTATAAAATTATTTCGATATAATGGAATTTATTTTTTATTTATACATCTCTAAAAATGGTTATTCTAATTTTATAGGATTTTTCTAAAATACATCATTTTTAAGTGAATAATAAAATATGATAACTTACGATAAATGCTAAGTATATTGTTTATTGATTCATAAGTGATGTAAGGATGATGTAAGACAACATGGTTTGAACTCACATGCATGTAATAATATTTATGGTCAAAAAAATCAGTAATATTACTACTATTGAGAATAATAATAAAATAAGGAATAAGATGCTAAAAAATTACTCCTCTCCTCCACTATAAAAACCCCACCCACTCTCCCTTGTCCACACTTCTCTCAAGCCATATTTTCAGTCAAATTTTTACCCTAATCTCCCTCTATGCTCTTCCCCCACGTCCAGATTCCGTTTATATCATAAATAGTCAAAATCCTTTCCCCTAAAGTGTAACTCAAGGAATATTAATTCAATACGTAATTTCTCTTTTATATTCTTTTACTTTTTTTTTTCTATTTCCATTTTTTTCTTTTCTGTCCTCATATATCCTCATTCAAATTTTATGAAAACTCTAATGACATAAAGTCAAATTAATTTTTTTTATGAATATGGAATATTTTATTCTCAGCTACCCTTTACCCTTCATTAAATCTAGTCATAAATAACATCCTCTGAGATGTGCTAGTTTACCACATTCTAGGATGGTGGGTCTTCATTTTCAATTACTATCTTTAATTAAGGATATAAAACCAGTCTTATGGTTAAAATAGACTATAATATATTTATCATGTCTCTTTCATTCTTCTATAATCTTTTTTTACGCATGGTTTTGATTTATTAATAAAAATGAGTATGTTGTGTTAAAAAAACGCCAATTAACCCAAACAGTTGTCATTAAATAATTTAAATAATGATTCGTCATCACTCTGAGTAAAAATATGTAATTTACAACCATGTATCCTTTTAGATGATCACTAAAAACATATATCTTCAATTCTGGACATCCATTCTCATTTTACATGATTCTCCATTAATTATATAGGAATACCTATCATGAAACAAACAGACCCAAACAATGAAATTGAACCTCTTAACCCATTACAATAGCCACAAATTAACTTAATAATGATATAATAAATAAATTAATTCTAGATGAGGATGTATAATTATTAATAATTGAACCTAAATTTGACTATTCAGGACATTATGATCAAAGGAAGAACACCATCAGACATAAGGTAAGGGTTTCTTCATCTCACTTACATTTTTGTGAGATATTTTGTATTCAATACTATTAATTGTGTATGGTGTATGCATACTACCAATTGATATTTAATATCATTAATCTCTATATTTTAATTATTATAAGTGTATAATTTTTTGACTATTAATATTGGGGCATACAATTCAATTGATTAAAAAAATTGTAAGTATTTTTTACTTGAACCACCATTTTCATATGGGTTTCTCTTATTCTCTAATCACATAAATTAAATTATTATTTATCCTAATTTACTTATAATAAATTATGATTCAATGTTATATATATATATATATGTATGTTTAACAACCCTAATACTTCTATATTTAATGTGGAGTTAATTTTTTTTAATATTCTTTCTGAAATTATTTTCAAATGCTGGCCCGATTCAAGGAAGTTCTAAAATTATTACCTATTTTGAACTAAATTATATAATATATTTTAAGCCTAATTTATCTTTCTAAAATAACAACATAAAACTTCAAAATATTTTCTTATTTATGGTTTTATGAAAGAAAACATTTTTTTCTCTTTAGAATCTCTTTAATAACATCCTTAAACCACAGTAAAATGTTTTAATTATAATGCTTATTTAAAAAAACTTTTTACATAATGTCACCTCATTAAGACATAATTTATGCCTAAAATGTAATATAAATTTACAAACCTTTTCTTCATTGAGAGATACATGTTTAGAACAATATTTATGACAAATACAATCATTTTCTAAAAGGACAATTTTTTTCCAAGTAATTTTTTTTCCTCACCTTACTTTATCTTTTATGAAAAATATGCCATGTTCACCACTTATTCCTTGAATGTGGTGTTTTTAATTCCACTTTGTATATCATATCATAATTCCAAGTATTCTCATGACATTAATAGGTATTATTATTTGAAATTTTCAAGGTTGCATGTGAAGCTTTTGAATGTTTTAAGGATTATTTTCCAAAGAATTTCGGAATGGTCATATTGAAAATTATCTTTATTTATGTCTAAATCCTTTGATAAATCATTTATTTCATAGAGGTATATATATTGCGATATCATCTAAGATATGTTGTGGATTGGCTTCTAAATAGTATTAATGTAGATATTTTATCTTGATACCATACACCAATTTACGTCAAATTGTTAGTGATTATGATTAATATGTGAGGAATGTTATTTATATTTCAGTTGTTAGTTTCAATACTAATGTTTATATTGTTTATGTTTTCCCCCATTCCTAATAGGAATTCATTGGACTTTGTAGGTGTTGTGTGGGGCCCGTTATATCCCCTTGGTGCCTCATTAGGCCTGATGAGACAAATTGCGGTCTTGGTATGATGCCTTAAAAATGGATATTTATGGTTCTGGCATGAGGCATTGACTGTATGGTTATGACGTCCCACATTAGGCATTACATCTTTATGAAACTAGTAATTGAATTTTTATGTGGTTATTCTACTATTATAATACCGATGATAGTTTTTTATTAAGACATATATACTCATCTCATATTAAAGTTATATTATGTACCATTTTATTTTTCAAGGCATGGATTTTTAATTATTCATCATGACTATTGTTTATGTTTAAGATATTTTCCACTCTATTGATTACCCTTAATGAGCATATGTGGTCACCAATTTCTTCTGTTTCATTTTTAGTACATTAATAACTATATTATGATTGACCTGTAGGGATAAACATAGAGTTTTGGATGTTCTCAAAATAACAGATATCTTTTCTTTGATTTCAAGATGTAATGTTGAAACTATGTATGATTATGGGTTTTCCAAAACAAGATAACTACTCAGTCCTTCAGGATTTTATTCCTTCAAATAATGTCAATGTATCAAAATAATGCACTGGCTCTAGGAAATTGGGTTTGGGCTATTACATATGGTATCAGAGGTTGTATAGTACAAAACAAGAAAATATATTTAGAAAATGTTGATTTGGGAACAAAACACTTATATATACTTGAATATACACATATGAGAACATCATAGAATGTTTCTAAGGAATAGATTATTTGGATCTTCCTTGAAAATAAATCCAAATATGGATACTGCTACTGGATGTGGTTCTGGAACATATGTACCTAGATGTAAAAAATCTCACAAGGTGTTTTGGGCTTGACCTGTGGAATCGTGGTACATGAAAACAGGCCTTAATATGCACCTGGTTTGACATATCTGGGGGGTTATCCTTTGGATAATTCACTTTTTTTACAATCCATATTGGAGTATTTATTCTCTTAAATTATCAAAATTATATGGTTCTAGGATTTGTGAAACATAAATTTATGTTATGTACTATGCCATGTTTAGGGTTATATAGAGTTCATAATTTTATGATCTAATTTAGTATGTCAAATTGATTAGAAATAACACCTACAAGAATAAATGAGAACATCACCCATTCATGTGATGCAAAGAGTTAGAAGGATCATATCTCTTATGGTTATAAGTAATAATTTCAATGGAAGATAGTACCCTATGTGTCCTCATAATATGAGGAAATAATATCATGTGTTATCAAGGTATGAAAATAATTCTCTAAGACATGTGGCTAAAAAGGGAATAAAAATTAGAATATAATGGTGGTGAAAAGTATGGACAAATGGACAAATGGAATGAATTGGTTTCCCATAAGTTATCACTATGGAAACAATCTTCATGTAAAATTCTGAATGGAATGAGATTTTGTTATATGTGTGGAGAAAAAGGATACCAATTTATTTATTTCAAGAGTAGGGAAAAAGGGTTTTGATGTACAATGCATCAACTACAAGAAGATGGGACACTATGAAAATCATTTTCACAACCGTCAAAGGAATATGCCCCAAATGATGCTACTTGATAGTGATCATGTTCTTATACTGCCATAGTTGAAGTGGAAGGATTAATATTCCTAATGTTGAATCATGTCATTTGAATATTTTATCAGCTATGTATTGGTTATACTAATTATGTTATATATGAGGATTTCACTACAATAATATTTCATTAAATATTTTAGGTCCTATGATGGATTGTACCATGGATAAAAAACATAGTAAATGTTAATATAATGGGTGAAAATATGGTTGAGGGAATTACTACCATAAATATATTCTTCATGATTATAAAATGATGATGAAGTGATTGATTTGGATAAGTACTGACTACCTCAAAGATGATTATTGACTTATAGACAAGTGGTTTATGTTATCATTTTTGGGGTTTACAACATTTTTGGATGTAAGGAATATATCCAATATCATGTGTATGGATGAAATCATATTCTGAATAAAGATTTATGATAATTTTAGTTATTATAATATTTAAAGAGGACACATGATGATATATTCACTTGTATGGAATGTGAAAATTTAGTGCTACTTCACGTTGATTAATGGAAAATTAGGTATTAGATTCATTGAGAAGGATAGATAATGGGGTCCTAAAAAATAGAGTATTTCCAAGGACCCTTTTTACATGGATCTTGTATGGATGGATATCGTAAATATTTGTAAGTGTTAGATTATGATCTATTAGAATGATAAAAAACTTATGAAATGGTTTAATTAGATCATTGTAAGATGATATAAAGTTTAATTTCACCATATGAAGGAACTTGTGCTATGAGATGATGTATGGATAGTTCAAGGCAAAAACAAAGTAAAAGATTGTGTTTAATAAATATAGTCATTTATTTATACTCTTAAAGAGTGGAATAATTCCTAAACTCTATGAAAAGAGTCTTAAAAATGAATGTTGTCGTATTATCATTGTTTTCATAACTATAATTTATGGTTTTTTGGTAATGATCTTTCATCTGAGCATGTTCTATCTCACATTCCATTAGAACATGATGGTTTGATTATTCTTCCATGACCATGTTATCCAATTAGAATGCATAGTTTTTTATTAACGGATACATTTCCCTTTTCCACTTATCAAGATTATATTTTAACCATATGTGGTTTTCCAACAAGATAATTTTCATGTATCAACAATTAACTTTCGAAATAAAATTTCAAAATTTCAAGGAAGAATTTTTTTTAAAGAGGGGATAGTGTAATTAATCAAGGATTTACAAATAAATTTAATACTGAATGTATAAAACATCGAGTCTCTACAGAAAAACACTGTTATAACTGAGAAAATAAACTTAATTTTTCTACATCTACGAATTGAATTTTGAAAATCTAATATACACAGTTTCGTTCAGGGTGATTTTTGGAGTGTGATAGAATAATCATATTTTTTGGTGAATAGTATCATACCATTTTGAATATTATCTTTCCCTTATGAAGATTAATGTTCCATTATTAATGGTAATATAACCTTATAAATACTAAACTCTCCCATGGATGTAAGAAATAAAATTTAGTCACATTATAAATGAAATAGATCATTTTATAAATTATGGATTATGTATTGGTATTTTTGTGAGTGATATTATTAATTACTATATTAAATTATTACATTGATTTATTAATTATTTTCAAAAAATATGTTCCTAAATATGAAAATTTTCCAATGATTTTGGAATAATTTAATGAGAGTATAGTTAATTGTGGAAGTTATTACAAAATATTTTTTAAATTTAAAATATATATTTTTCAATAAAATAACTGTAACATCCCAGGTAAATAAAGAATAAAGAATTTTCATATTTATTAATATTTACGATTTAAATAGTAATTTTATTTTAAAGGGGTTGCTATGTTCGATAGCGTACCCGATACGCAATGATGAGTTTCTTTGAAACTTACGTTGCACACAAGTAATAAAATAATATTATTTTAAATGTTAGTTAACGAGTAGCCGTTGTACTGGCGGGAATGGATAGAAATAACTAAAATATGATTATATATGTTTTTAAATGTTTATACATTTACCCAATAAAAGATAAAGGCTTAAAATACGGAAAGAGTTCAATTTTAGGGCATTTATACCCTAATTTTCACGAAAGGTCCACTTATCACCTTTTGACGGAGAACCGTCATTAAATATAGTTTTGATCGATCTTATAAATTCTATTGGACCAAATATAACTCTTATTTAGAATCAGGACATCAAAATTTACTTTGTGTAAATTTTTGGTACCTTTCTGATAAAGTTCTTTTTTTATGAATAGTGTAAAATGTTGTATTTTAATTCAAAACCTCTTTTTAATCTAAATTATTTATATGATTAGATTATTATTTTAATTGGTTTTAAAGTGAAATTAGAAAATATTTTTACCAGTTAATCCAATGGTGGTCATTGGAATCAATTTCACTTTGAAATTGGACTTAAACTGGTGTCAATCTTTTGATACTTATTGTTTCACAAAAACACACTATTTGTCATGACAGTAGGAATTAATTATTAATTTAATTAATTTGAGTTATATGTTTTGAATTTTGTAAAATGGACTTCATTTTTGAATTTGGAATATCAAACATAGATTAGGGTGAATTTTTGGTAATTTTCTGAAAAACTTCAATTTTTGATGAATAGTGAAACCACTAAGTGGTAATCAAGCAAACTGATTTTTCAGTTACATGAAAGTTTACCACTAATGTGTATTGAATTTTGAAAATCCGACATACATGGTTGTCATTAAGAAGTAAAATGTGGTTCAATGAGATTAAAATAATTTTTTGGAGAATAGTAACTTTTTTTCATTAATCGCGATTAGAGGTAATTAGTGTAGTTTAAGGTAAAAATGGTATTATAAGAATGTGGAAACACCATGACACTTGTCCTACACCTATTGGGTGAGTCATGGCCGACCAAGACAAGCCATGGGCCAACTTGGGGACCCCATGGAGCCACTTTAGTTGGAAAATGACATTAATATATTTTTATTTAATGTTAAAGTGAAAATGACACTAACATAAATTGTTTTACTAAAATAATTTCTGAGTGGGGTTATACAAGTCCAAATTTTGATTATAAATAGTCATTGGAAAGATAATAAGATTTCCTATATCATAGTATTTTTTTTATAATTTTTAGACATTAAATAAATTAAATTATATATGACATAATAATGATGCAGCGATGACATCATTATTTGACGATTTAAATAAAATGGAAAGATAATGAAAAATCTAAAACCTAAACATGGCCAAAACCAATTGGATGAGTGGATTTCGAACCCTTATCACCTTATCCACGAATTATATCAATTTGGGACCTTTTAAAACCGAAACACATTTTCAAATAAAGTAATATTTCTTTACTTTCCAAAAGTGCCCCTCCTCTCCTCTTATAAAAGGCCCCCACCTCTACCTCATTTCACACACTCCTCAAGCCTTTGGCTCGGCCAAACCCTGCCCAATTACTCTCTCCACATCCCTCTCCTCATCCTAGAGGATTCCCTTTGGGCAGAATCCTTTCAAAGGAATCCTTTAGGCTCAAATAAAAAGGAGTTACACTTTTAAAGGTAATTCATTCTCTCTTGTTCATTTGTTTTATTTTGCTTCTCCAACCCCATAAACTCTTTTTATTTACTTCTTTTCTTAACAACACCAGTATCTTCAATATACTAGGATGTTTTTATAAGATTTATTCGAGCTACACTCTCACACAACTACATCAAATGGTTAAAGAACATACGGTTTTCGTGGATGGCGAAATTCTGCCTCCCGAAACGATGATTGTTCAATACTCATTTAACACCTTCAAGGGTGGCCATTATGATGTCACTATTTTTATATATGATATATAATATGTTTAGTTTTTCTTTAAGCTTCTGTATTTTTCATTTTGGGCATACCTTTATGGTTTCCATTATGGGTAATCACGATATCTTCATTTAAGGAAGTGCGGACTACCGCCCCCTCAAAGTGATGTGATTCATTAATGCCATATGTGGGACGTGTAAAGGATGGATTTAAAGTTATTATATATGATTTTATACTGGAATTATAATATACCTCTAGATCATTATTATTTCTTTCCATTATAGTATGAGATAGAAATGAAAGTAGCGTTCATGCGTACGTACGGCTTACCGTCTCCATGAACGGTGCATTTCATTTCTTATCCCCAAATGTAATGTACTATTAAAAGTACATGTATATAATGGATATATATAATTAATGATATATCTAAATGATGAATATAATTCTGGAATTAAAATATACATACCTCTCATTTAGTTTTAATTCCATTAATATGACAAAGAAATGAAAGTAGCGTTCATGCGTACGTACGGCTTACCGTCTCCATGAACGGTGCATTTCATTTATTAACTCTAAATGATTATGTAATATTATAAATACATGTATATGCTGGATATATATGATACATATTATATCCAAATCGGGAATTTCATTCTGGATATAAAGAACCTTTGACCACACGAACAACATGTAATCGTAAGAAGTCCACTTTCGACTTAAGAACCAAATATTGACAAAACAAACATTATTAACTTAAATGGTTACATAATGTTTATAACATGGAAATAAGTTATATAAAAGGAATAATGAACCTTAAAAAGGTTTTTAATCAAGTATAAATTAACTCAAGTTTATTATTCAGGACGTTAAAGAACGATCGAGTCAAGTAGGACCCGAGGTAAGGGACTTCGTCTCAATCTCCTTTCATTGAGGCATATTTCATTTTATACACAACTTTCTTTTATACGGTGTATAAAACCCTTTGACTTTTACTTTTATACAAAAGGAATCCTTTTCTATGAAGCGTTTTACAAAACGACAAAAAGGAATGTTTCTTTTAACGTACGCGGCGACAACGACCTTTTCCGCCGCCGCGAGTATTATTTAGTCTTTGGCTTTCTCAACAAGCCGTAATGTTTTTAGAATAAAATAAATACCATATACTCTTTTATGTATTTTGGTATTGAAAATGGTTTTGAAAAGAGATTCTATTATGTCAATATATTTATGATATATTGTGATTGAAATGTGGAAATGATATCATTCCTTTATATTGGTTTTATGTTTTATGATTTTATACTGGTACTTGGACATTTTAACAGGTGGCTACGTTATAAACCATATGACGGGTGGTGCCATGAATACCAGGACGGGTGGTTACGTTATAACCTCCAATGCATTGGGTATGGAAGTCGGCCGTATGGCTATTCCATTAAGTATGTATGGAAATTGGCCGTATGGCTATTCCATTAATTGATATGTGTGGAAGTCGACCGTATGGTTATTCCACTTAAGTATGTTTATGACCCAAGTTACCTTTATATATGTTATGTGTTCTTTATATGGGTTTTATGGTAATACATTGGTTAAAAAAAGGTAAGTAATGATACTTTATTCAGTGAAGAGTTTTTACTACTTCATGAAGGTGAAGGTATTACTTTGATAGAGTATACATGGTTTACTTGATTTTTAAAAACTAATAGTTTTCATTCTTTGTGTATCCCTTACTGAGCTTTTTATGCTCACCCCAAGTTTTTTTGAAATGTTTTTCACAGGACTTAATGTGGAATAAGGTCAAGGATGGGATCAAGGGAATGTCATGCTATATAAAACATGGAACTAGACACGTTTCTTTTTAAGAGTTTATTTTATATTGGAAACTTAGTAGAATCGACTACTTTGTAATGTTTTGAGATGTAATAGTTATGTCTTAATTCTCTAAAACTCTAAACCTGAAAAGATCCTCAACATGAATTATTCTTTTAATTCAATATTAAGTAAGGTTTAAGGCTGGGGCCTTATAGTTGGTATCAGAGGTCGGTTTAGACAACATTAGGAGTTAGAAAAGTGTTAAATTATAATATGATTGAAATGATATAGCATTTACGGATTACCATGTTGCTTCGCCTAAGATATTTCTGTGTTCAGAATGGTTTTCCGCAGAGGAAACAAAGCAGCTATGTTGGGACGACATCAGGAGGAAGATAACCTTCCAAATCAGCAACCTGAGATGGTCGGAATCGGAACTGAACAGTTTGTTACAGTGATGGCACAGTTGACTCAGGCTATAAATGGTGGTGGTATCCATGCACGAGATCAGCCAGATCAACCGCAGAGGAACATGTCAGTGGTGGAACATTTCATGAGGCAACATCCCCCATCATTCAGAGGATCATCTGACCCTGTGCAAGCTGAAGGGTGGATTAAAGCACTGGAGAAGATTTTTGATGTCATGGGGTGTTCAGAACATCAAAAGGTTAGTCTTGCTGTTTACCGTTTTGAAGGTGAAGCTGATCAGTGGTGGTCGATGGTGAAAAATATAAGGGATAGTGATGAGATTGAGGATCTTCACTGGGACGAATTGAAAGGTATGTTTCTTGAGAAATATTTTCCTAAGGTGGTTCGTCTTAGGATGGAAAAACAGTTCCTAGAATTGAGGCAGGAGGATGATTCAGTGGCTGCTTATGAAGAAAAGTTCACTCGATTGGCAAGGTATGCTCCAAACTTCATACGAGATCTTGATAGTAAAATAAACCGTTTTTACTCAGGGGTAAAGCCAAAGTATCGAAGGGCTTTAGCTTCTCGTGAGTTCAAAAGTTATGAAAAACTTGTTCGATGTGCGGAGAAGGTAGAAATGGAGTTTGCTGATGATCAGGTGTTCTATGACAAACAACAGAATAAGAGGTCTAGTTGGCAGGAAAAGGGGAAGAATTCATCAAAGAAGCAATGAGGTAAGAAAACCAAATATCCATCCTGTGAGAAGTGTGGTAAAATGCATCCTGGAGAATGTTTATCGAAGTCTGGTAAGTGCTTTCGGTGTGGTAAGTCTGGTCATATTGCTCGTAACTGTAAGGAAGATGATCAAGCAGGAAATGAAAAGCCAACGATAAGATGTTTTCAGTGTAATGAAATGGGTCATTATGCAAACGAGTGTCCAACGAAGAACTCAACTGGGGGAATGCAGCCAGACTACAAGCAGAAAGGGGTGGTGAAATCCTTTGCAACAACTTCAGCAGATGTTGGGCCATCGAATGAAGTGGTATCAGCTCCAGGGAGCTCAGTATTTTTCGATGATTGACTTGAGGTCGGGGTACCATCAGTTGAAAGTAAAAGAAGCAGACGTTCCGAAGACTGCGTTCCGTAATAGATATGGCCATTCTTAATTTGTAGTTATGCCTTTTGGGTTAACCAATGCACCTGCTGTATTCATGGACCTTATGAATAAAATTTTCCATGAGTTTTGGATAAGTTTGTATTTGTGTTTTGAGGTTTGGGAAGAGGTTATGTGTGCCTTGTGATTCACAGTTGAAGAGAGAGTTGTTATGTGAAGCTCATAGTTCTCCGTTTTCAGTTCATCCGGACAATACTAAGATGTATAGAGATCTGTGGGAGTATTACTGGTGGGATGGAATGAAAAGAGACATTGCTGATTTTACTGTGAAGTGTTTGACATGTCAACAGGTTAAAGCAGAGCAGCAGTTACCGAAAGGAATGCTTCAGCCTTTACCAGTGCCAGAGTGGAAATGGTAAAACATATCCATGGACTTTGTTGTGGGATTACCGAGGACATCTCGAGGTAATAATGCAATCTGGGTTATTATTGATCGCTTGACCAAATCTGCTCATTTCCTTTCTATACGAGATACTTTTTCCCTAGATCAACTTTTCCGTCTGTATCTTAAAGAGATAGTCAGGTTACATGGAGTTCCACTCTCCATTGTATCAGATCGTGATCTCAGGTTTACTTCTAACTTTTGGAAAGGCCTTCAGAAGTCATTGGGTACTGAATTAAATTTTAGTACAACTTTTCATCCTCAATCAGATGGGCAGTCAGAACGAACAATCCAGACATTGGAGGATATGCTACGAGATTGTTCTATGGATTATCAGGGAAGATGGGACCAACATCTTTCTTTGGTTGAATTTTCATATAATAACAGTTTTCATTCCAGTATACAGATGGCACCATTTCAGGCATTATATGGGAAGAGGTGTCAAACTCCAGCTTTCTGGGATGAAGTGGGTGAAAGGAAGTTGATGAGACCAGAATTGGTAGAAGAGATGGCAGAAAAAGTTCAGCTGATTCAGAAACACTTGAGAACAGCTCAGAGCAGGCAGAAGAGTTATGTGGATAACCGGAGGAAGGATCTATCTTTTGAGGTAGGTGATCATGTTTTTCTCAAGGTTTCTCCTTGAAAAAGTGTGATGAGATTTGGTAAGAAATGAAAGATGAGTCCAAGGTTCATTGGACCATATGAAATTTTGGAGAGAGTTGGATCAGTTGCATACCGGGTGGCTTTACCTCCGAGTTTATCTCAGGTACATAATGTTTTTCATGTTTCAATGTTGAGAAAGTATATGCCAGATCCATCTCATGTTTTGAGTCCAGAGGTAGTTCAGCTGGAAGAGAACCTATCTTATGAGGAACAACCAGTCTAGATTCTTGACCACAGGGAGCAAGTGTTACGGAATAAGGTGATTCATCAGGTAAAGGTTTTGTGGAAAACCTGTGTGATTTAAGAGGCAACGTGGGAATCTGAAAATGCTATGAGGGATAAATACCCCCACTTATTTTGATAAGTGAATAAAATTGCGAGGACGCAATTCCCAAAAGGGGGGAAGGATGTAACATCCCAGGTAAATAAAGAATAAAGAATTTTCATATTTATTAATATTTACGAATTAAATAGCAATTTTATTTTAAAGGTGTTGCTATGTTCGATAGCGTACCCGATACGCAACGATGAGTTTCTTTGAAACTTACGTTGCACACAAGTAATAAAATAATATTATTTTAAATGTTAGTTAACGAGTAGCCGTTGTACTGGCGGGAATGGATAGAAATAACTAAAATATGATTATATATGTTTTTAAATGTTTATACATTTACCCAATAAAAGATAAAGGCTTAAAATACGGAAAGAGTTCAATTTTAGGGCATTTATACCCTAATTTT
Organism: Viscum album; assembly: GCA_963277665.1. Classification (NCBI taxonomy): domain Eukaryota; kingdom Viridiplantae; phylum Streptophyta; class Magnoliopsida; order Santalales; family Viscaceae; genus Viscum; species Viscum album. The sequence goes on along the minus strand of OY728164.1, from coordinate 935,437,492 downwards.
CACGAAAGGTCCACTTATCACCTTTTGACGGAGAACCGTCATTAAATATAGTTTTGATCGATCTTATAAATTCTATTGGACCAAATATAACTCTTATTTAGAATCAGGACATCAAAATTTACTTTGTGTAAATTTTTGGTACCTTTCTGATAAAGTTCTTTTTTTTATGAATAGTGTAAAATATTGTATTTCAATTCAAAACCTCTTTTTAATCTAAATTATTTATATGGTTAGATTATTATTTTAATTGGTTTTAAAGTGAAATTAGAAAATATTTTTACCAGTTAATCCAATGGTGGTCATTGGAATCAATTTCACTTTGAAATTGGACTTAAACTGGTGTCAATCTTTTGATACTTATTGTTTCACAAAAACACGCTATTTGTCATGGCAGCGGGAATTAATTATTAAATTAATTAATTTGACATATATGTTTTGAATTTTGTAAAATGGACTTCATTTTTGAATTCGGAATATCAAACATAGCTTAGGGTGAATTTTTGGTAATTTTCTGAAAAACTTCAATTTTTGATGAATAGTGAAACCACTAAGTGGTAATCAAGCAAACTGATTTTTCAGTTAAATGAAAGTTTACCACTAATGTGTATAGAATTTTGAAAATCCGACATACATGGTTGTCATTAAGAAGTAAAATGTGGTTCAATGAGTTTAAAATAATTTTTTGGTGAATAGTAACTTTTTTTCATTAATCGCGATTAGAGGTAATTAGTGTAGTTTAAGGTAAAAATGGTATTATAAGAATGTGGAAACACCATGACACTTGTCCTACACCTATTGGGTGAGTCATGGCCGACCAAGACAAGCCATGGGCCAACTTGGGGACCCCATGGAGCCACTTTAGTTGGAAAATGACATTAATATATTTTTATTTAATGTTAAAGTGAAAATGACACTAACATAAATTGTTTTACTAAAATAATTTTTGAGTGGGGTTATACAAGTCCAAATTTTGATTATAAATAGTCATTGGAAAGCTAAAACGATTTCCTATATCATAGTAGTTTTTTTATAATTTTTAGACATTAAATAAATTAAAGTATATATGACATAATAATGATGCAGCGATGACATCATTATTTGACGATTTAAATAAAATGGAAAGATAATGAAAAATATAAAACCTACACATGGCCAAAACCAATTGGATGAGTGGATTTCGAACCCTTATCACCTTATCCACGAAGTATATTAATTTGGGACCTTTTAAAACCGAAACACATTTTCAAATAAAGTAATATTTCTTTACTTTCCAAAAGTGCCCCTCCTCTCCTCTTATAAAAGGCCCCCACCTCTACTTCATTTCACACACTCCTCAAGCCTTTGGCTCGGCCAACCCCTGCCCAATTACTCTCTCCACATACCTCTCCTCATCCTAGAGGATTCCCATTGGGCAGAATCCTTTCAAAGGAAGCCTTTAGGCTCAAATAAAAAGGAGTTACACTTTTAAAGGTAATTCATTCTCTCTTGTTCATTTGTTTTATTTTGCTTCTCCAACCCCCTAAAATCTTTTTATTTACTTCTTTTTTTAACAACAGCAGTATCTTCAATATACTAGGATTTTGTTATAAGATTTATTCGAGCTACACTCTCACACAACTAAATCAAATGGTTAAAGAACATACGGTTTCAGTGGATGGCGAAATTCTACCTCCCGAAACGATGATTGTTCAATACTCATTTAACACATTCAAGGGTGGCCATTATGATGTCACTATTTTTATATATGATATATAATATGTTTAGTTTTTCTTTAAGCTTCTGTATTTTTCATTTTGGGCATACTTTTATGGTTTCCATTATGGGTAAACACGATATCTTCGTTTAAGGAAGTGCGGACTACCGCCCCCTCAAAGTGATGTGATTCGTTAATGCCATATGTGGGACGTGTAAAGGATGGATTTAAAGTTATTATATATGATGTTATACTGGAATTAGAATATACCTCTATATCATTATTATTTCTTTCCATTAGAGTATGAGATAGAAATGAAAGTAGCGTTCATGCGTACGTACGGCTTACCGTCTCCATGAACGGTGCATTTCATTTCTTATCCCCAAATGTAATGTACTATTAAAAGTACATGTATATAATGGATATATATAATTAATGATATATCTAAATGATGAATATAATTCTAGAATTAAAATATACATACCTCTCATTTAGTTTTAATTCCATTAATATGACAAAGAAATGAAAGTAGCGTTCATGCGTACGTATGGCTTACCGTCTCCATGAACGGTGCATTTCATGTCTTACCTCTAAATGATTATGTAATATTATAAATACATGTATATGCTGGATATATATGATACATATTATATCCAAATCGGGAATTTCATTCTGGATATAAAGAACCTTTGACCACACGAACAACATGTAATCGTAAGAAGTCCACTTTCGACTTAAGAACCAAATATTGACAAAACAAACATTATTAACTTAAATGGTTACATAATGTTTATAACATGGCAATAAGTGATATAAAAGGAAAAATGAACTTTAAAAAGGTTTTTAATCAAGTATAAATTAACTCAAGTTTATTATTCAGGACATTAAAGAACGATCGAGTCAAGTCGGACCCGAGGTAAGGGACTTCGTCTCAATCTCCTTTCATTGAGGCATATTTCATTTTATACACAACTTTCTTTTATACGGTGTATAAAACCCTTTGACTTTTACTTTTATACAAAATGAATCCTTTTCTATGAAGCGTTTTACAAAATGACAAAAAGGAATGTTTCTTTTAACGTACGCGGCGACAACGACCTTTTCCGCCGCCTCGAGTATTATTTATTTTTTGGCTTTCTCAACAAGCCGTAATGTTTTTAGAATAAAATAAATACCATATACTCTTTTATGTATTTTGGTATTGAAAATGGTTTTGAAAATAGATTCTATTATGTCAATATATTTATGATATATTTTGATTGAAATGTGGAAATTTTATCATTCCTTTATATTGGTTTTATGTTTTATGATTTTATACTGGTACTTGGACATTTTAACGGGTGGTTACATTATAAACCATATGACGGGTGGTGCCATGAATACCAGGACGGGTGGTTACGTTATAACCTCCAATGCATTGGGTATGGAAGTCGGCCGTATGGCTATTCCATTAAGTATGTATGGAAATTGGCCGTATGGCTATTCTATTAAGTGATATGTGTGGAAGTCGACCGTATTGTTATCCCACTTAAGTATGTTTATGTCCCAAGTTACCTTTATATATGTTATGTGTTCTTTATATGGGTTTTATGGTAATACATTGGTTACAAAAAGGTAAGTAATGATACTTTATTCAGTGAAGAGTTTTTACTACTTCATGAAGGTGAAGGTATTACTTTGATAGAGTATACATGGTTTACTTGATTTTTGAAAAACTAACAGTTTTCATTCTTTGTGTATCCCTTACTGAGCTTTTTATGCTCACCCCAAGTTTTTTGGAAATGTTTTTCACAGGACTTAATGTGGAATAAGGTCAAGGATGGGATCAAGGGAATGTCATGCTATATAAAACATGGAACTAGACACGTTTCTTTTTAAGAGTTTATTTTATATTGGAAACTTAGTAGAATCGACTACTTTGTAATATTTTGAGATGTAATAGTTATGTTCTAATTCTCTAAAACTCTAAACCTGAAAAGATCCTCAACGTGAATTATTCTTTTAATTCAATATTAAGTAAGGTTTAAGGCTGGGGCCTTATAATAAATATTTTATTTATAAATTAAATTTCACATTATGAGAAAATTATTTTGATAAAATGGAATACATTTTTTTATTCTACACATCATAGAATTAATGTGGTGAATTTTTGGGATTTTTCTAAAATAATTCATTTTTAGGTGAATAGTAAAAACATGACAATTTATGATAAATACTAATTACATGGTTTATTGATTCATTGGTGATTTAAGGCTCATCTATGACTAAAAGGTTATCAATCACATAAAAATATTATATTATAGGTCACAATAATCAATACTATTGCAGGTCTAGCGAAAAATAATAAAATAATGATTAAGATAATCAAAAATTACTCCCCTCCTCCATTATAAACCCCCCCTCACTCCCTCTTCTATTAATCCACTAAATCCTTGTTCAAAGTCACAATTATTGCCTAATACCTCACTAAGTGTCTCCCCCACGTACATAATCCCCTAGTATTACAAAAAGTCCAAATCCTCTACCCTAAAGAGGCTCTCAATGAAGATTAATTCAAGAGGTAATTCCTCTATTTAATTCTTTTACATTCATTTCATGTTCTTTTTCTTTCATGTATTCCCACCTCTACACATACCAATTTTATGAAAATTAATGTATCTTAAATGTATTGTATTTTTTATGATTATGAAATATGTTATTCTCATCTCTTCTTTATGCTTCATTTATGCTAGTAATAAAACCCCACCATCCAAGATGTGTTAATTTACCCCATTCAAGGATGGTGGGTATATAATCTCTATTACCGTCATAAATTATTTTCATGAAATAATTATTATGGTTGAAAGATAATATAGAAAAATTATTAGGCCTCATATATGGTTCTACAATCAATTTTTAAACATGGCTTTTATTTATAAATCAAAATGACTTCATTGTGTTCAAAAACTACCAATTAACCCAAATAGATATCATTAAATAATTAATAAAATGACTCATCTTGACTCCAAGTAACCAAATGAAATTTACAACCATTTAGGTTTATGGATGATCAAAATAACATACAACCTCAATTCTAGACAAACATTCTCATTTTACATGATTATCCGTTAATGTATATAGGTATACCGATCATGAAACAAACAGACCTAAACAACGAAATAGATCCTCTTAACCCATCAAAAAGGAAATGAATGAAATTAATAAGGTTATTAAAAATTAATTAAATGTTTTGGAGGTTCTGTAGATATTAATTATTGAACAAATATTTTGATCTTCAGGTCATTAAGATCAATATAATAACATCATCAGACATAAGGTAAGGGTTTCTTTATCTCACTTCCATTTTTTGTAAGATACTTTGTATTCACTACTATAAATTTTTTATGGTGTGTTAATACTTTATATTGATGTTTCATATTAGTAATATATTTTTATTCTTGATATTTAATTAATTATTTGATTATTAATAATTTTGGGGTATACGATTCAACTGATTAAAATGTAGTATATATTTTCTACTCAAACCTCCAATTTTATTAGGGTGCTCTTATTCTCTACTCACCTCAATAAAATTATTATATATTATTATGTACTCATAATTAATTATTTGTGAGTTATATATATATATTTACCAATAATAATCTTCTTTAATTTTTGTAGAGTTAAATTCTTTAAAATAATTTTTACAAAATTAATCTGGAATTCAATCCCGATTCCAGGAACTTCTCAAATTAGAACCTATTTTAAAGTTCACTATAAAATCTATTTTATGGATGATTTATTATTATAAAATCAAACAATTTAAACTGAAATTATATTTTGGTTCATTTCTGGTTTTATGAAAACAAAGACACCTCTTCTCTTAATAATCACTTTCATTAATCCATTAAACCGCACTAAATGTTTTAATTATAAAGATTCATTAAACACACTTTTTACATGATTTCATTTTTATGGGAAATCATTGATGAATCAAATGAAATATCAATGTACATACCATTTCTTTTCAAGTATATACATTTTTTAAATCGGATTTATGCCAAAAACAAATTATTTTTTAAAAGAACTCTTTTTTTCATAGAAAAATAGATTTTTCTCACCTCATAGTATCATTAATGAGCTATAGGCCTTTTTTAGTAGTTATTCTTTATATGTGTTGTTTGTAATTCCCCTTGGTATGTCATATAAATATTTTCCTTATTATCATTATATTCAAATGGATTATGATATGGATGTTTCAATGTTGTATGGGACACTATGGAATGTTTAATGATTAGTACCTCAAGAATTTCTCAATGGTCTCATTTGTAGGTATGTTTATTATTTTCAAAATATTTGGATGATTCTTATATATCATATAAATTTATATCTTATTACATAATATACAATTTTTTAAGGGTTTATAATTATTTTTAATGATTATGTTCTATCCTGACACCATTCAGCAATTAACATAGAATGGTTAGTTTTTATGATTAATATATGTGGAAAGTCATTTAAATTTCATATGTTGTTTCAATATGAATGTATATGTTTTTTCTATTTATCCATGTTTATTAGAGGAATAAATTGGACACAATAAGTGTCTGGTGGGGCTCTCTACAGCCCCTCAGTGGATCGATTAGTCCCATGAGGCAAACTACATTCTTAGAACAAAGCCTTAACAAAATGGTTATTTATGGTAATGGCATGGGGCCTTGATGGTATAGTTGTAGTGTCCCGCATTATATATTTCCTCTTTATGAACCTAGTAATGGAAATTTCATGTGTTTATTCGACTAGTGTAATACCCATGATAGAGCTTTATCATGACATATTTACTCAACTCATACTCTTTCTATATTATATTCAAGTTAATTTTTAATGGAATGTGTTTTTAGTTAATCATCATGCCTAATGAATATGTTTATGATATTTTCCACTGTATTTGCTTCCCTTAATGATCTTCTATGGTCAACCCTTTCTTATGTTTCATTTTCTTAGGACATTATGAAGTTTATTATTAATGACCAAAAAAGATTAATATCGAGTAATGGATGTTCAAAAGAAAACATATATATTGTTTTTTATTTCATGCTGTAATGTTGAACATATGTATGTATATGGTTTTTCCTAAACTAATAAATTGCTTGATCCTTTGGGATTTTATTCTTGACAATCATGCCAGTGTATCAAAATAATTCACCCTCTCCAAGAAACTTGGGTTGGGGTATTACAATTGACAAGTCACCTTTTAGACTATATATTCATTAGGTAAGCATATAATAAAGAAAGACATTCATGTTTTTTCTGTTTTAAACAATAAGACCCTTATTTAATCTAAAAACATTAATTTCTTCATTTCCAATTAGAAATACCATTTTATTTTAAATGTATAGTTCTTTTCCAACAACAAAAATTGTGGAATTACATTTTTAACTCTGCCATGTAATCTTTTCACCCACTTTCAAATAAATGTAGAAGAAGACCCCAATCCACTCTAGTCATGCTACTGGAGATAAAATTTCATCAACATCAATGCATCAAATATGTGCATATCCTTTTCACACTAATCAATCCTTATTTATAATCACATTTTCCATCTAATTGAATTTGTTTTTGAAAATCCAATTTCTTCCCATAACATTGTGATTTTATTCTCTCTTGAAAATATCCAATATATGGTTTTTTTAAATCTGATCAAGTTCTCCATTCATGACCACAATCCACGATTCATCATTTTATTCGTATTAAAATGAGGTTGGTTTCACAATTGATTGGAGAACATGATGTACTTCATTATTATTTATGATTGCCTATATAAATGCAGTGCAATACCCAATGGTGATAGTTTGATGAAATTATGCTCTAATATTTCTCCTAAATGATTCTGATAGAGTTTATTTAGAAATGGGTTCCTCTAATAATTATATTTACAAATCATCTACACTTTGGGAACCCTAATGGTATGGTTTTCCTTCCATAATTTAGGTATATTAATATGTTTGTCTTCAAAAAAATTCTTCTTATTTAATCTAATCAACATATAAGCTCCTCAAGTTATTCATATTTTTATCCTCAATGATATTGACATCATTTCATAAAAAAAATTCTATGTTGACTATTGTAGATATTTTTCTTTATTCTTCATTTCTTATCCATAGAACATTCTATAGCATCGCTATATTTTCCATTATTTATTTATTTGTTTTGTATGAAGAATTTACTATCCATTACTTAAAAAATAATATATTTAGGAATTTCATTCAATCCATATATCAAATTTGGTCATTTATGATCCAGTAAACAGCCCTATTCTATTATAATTGTACATCAAATCCTGAATAACCTATTTCATTTAATAAAAATAAAAAACACTCAATCAACAATGTCTTTTTCCATATTATTCACTTATATATTTCTTCTTTCAACAACCCCATTTTTTGAGGTGTTCCCACAAAAGAAACCTCATGTGTGATCCCATGTTTCTTGAGTGGAGTCAGAAGATGTTTGTTCGAATTTATTTTCAACACACATGGCTAAATCATACACATATTATTCATTTAGAGCAGGATAAATATTTTTAAGGGAAATTATTATTGGTTGACAGTAATTAACCTACCTTAGATTTCTATAATTATTGTTCACACATTATATATATATATAATGGATATCTTTATAATGTAAGTTAAATTAGAGAATAATATATCCATAGATATTATTTAGTCTCAATGATGATGGATATGGTCTCATTCTCCTTTGTTAAATTCTAGGTCCTTCTCTATTCAGATAGATCCTTTAATCTTCAAAATAAGGAAGGGAAGGGCCTAGAAGGCCATATAATTGATATTTTATAAGAGAAAATATCATATCTCTTCCAATCCTCTACCTGTGCCCTTATTTTGAATAGGTATTTTACAGATGACCAACATTGGTTATATAAAGATTAGTTTCTTCTCTCTTTTCTATTTTTATTGAAGATGACATCATTAGGATATTATGTTACTATGTTCCATGTACAAATTTCTTCTTATATTTTGATTGAATAATCTTATTTATAGAATTTGATATTGTTATATCACAACTAAAAATTTCTTTTGCATAAATTTAGATATTTTATCGTTCACATATTTTCATCTTTTCTCGAATGACATTTTAATCTTTACAGAATCAATGTATCTCAAATACTACAATATAATAATTTCAACATCATTTTCTATGTTTTTTATATAAATTTGAGTCGATTTATTTAATGAAAAACATCATCTTCAAGGCCCCCAACTATCATATCCTTTTCTGGTAGTATAAATTTATGTTCATTGGTGACTTTTTTATGAATCCTAAATTTAAAATCCACAACCTCTTCCAATCATTTAAGAGTTATAAAATGTTCTTCTACTTACCCTTTTAGTTAATAAATATCTAAATGAAGTTAATCAACATAGTCAATTGACTCTTTAATGAAGGCTCACATATTTCTATTTTTTATTTCTATGAATCTTATGATCATCAAGGGACCCCTCAAGTTCCTACATCCAATATACAACAATATTTGACTAATTTTCTTAATTTGAATTTGTTCTACATTTTAAAAAATATCCATCTTGGAAACTACAATATCAAAATTAAACTCTAGATGTACATCCCCTGAATATCATTTATTATCTTATTACAATGTGTATATAAATATATTTTCTAAATTTTATGTCATGATTTTTAACCCCCCTTTAGTGAGAATATCCAAAGAAGAAATTGTATGATATATTAATTACATTCATCATCTTGGAATCTCCATGAAAAAATTAGTTACAACGTTCCATAATTTTACGCACTAAAAACAAGAAGAAAAAATATTTCCTTCAAATTTCCCTTTTCATGTCATTAATTTTTTGGAAAAAGAGAAAGAATTTATTTATAAAAATAATCTTCATCATCACTATCCTTGGAAATATATATTTTTTCCATGTAATTGAATGAAATTTTATTGCATACACATTTTTTATATAGTATGTTTTAGTATTCATTTCATAATCCATTAAACAACTTAGAATATCATTCAGATAAAGCTTATATAGATCTATTTCCTTAAGGGCTGACAATTTTGGATTGTACTAAGGTGGAATCCTTCTCAAGATTTTATTCAAAATAAAAATAACCATGATTTCTTCCCCAATTCCTCAAATTTCTCAAAAACATCAATAATGTGATTAGAGTAACTATCTACATTTTCACCTGGATTCATTTTTAGATCATCAATATAATTATGAAAAACTTATATTTTGACCTCATTTATTTATTATCATCTGTAAATATATTTTTTAGTTTCTCCAAAATGGAATTGGTTATATTTAATTCCCTCACCTTAAAAAATACATGATAAAATCTTTATACAGTGAGACAATTATGATATTTTGAATCTTCATCAAGTGTTTTTCCTATCTTTTCTAATCATAGATAGACCGAAATCTTTACTAAATTAAATCCCTTAAATTAGGGAATATAGATCATTCAACACAAGATATCACAGATGATGTCTCACTATATTATTCTAGAACTCAGATTTAGTTCCATAAAAAGGGGAACTCAACTTACATTCAATTAATTCTCTATTAAAAAATAACAGAGTAAAAATTTAACACAATTAACCAATAACCTCTGAAACTAGTTGTATGACCCCAGAACACCATGAGAGTTGTGGGGTGAATTGGGTTGTCAAATTTTTCATTCAAGGAGTCTGATTCTGTCCCCAAATTGGTATGAAATTATTAAATCTAACATATTGTATTATTCAAATATAAAACCATCATTTTTAGAAATAGAAAAACAACACAAATGTTTTTCAGGGTTAACCACTATGTGCTAGTCCAAGGTGAATATGATGATATTATGCCAGTCATGACCAAATACATGGAGATTCACCACATATTATGGATTAAAAAACAGAAAACACAGTCACTCCATTATAGGATGACTATAATTACAATAGTATTAAGGACAGTTCACTCCCTCTCAAAGATCACTTCAAATAACTCCCACTTAATCACTTCTTTAGGTGAAGGATTACTCAATTTTTTCACATTAAGGTCATCTCAATGGATTGGACATAGATGTATTTATATCTGATCTGAAATTTACTCCTACAGCACCACATTCAATAATTAATGTAATTGAATTCACTATTCATTCTACCTAGGTTTTCATATTCTACTATTCAAAAATCTCTTTGTTTCATACACGACTTTTGGGTTTTTATGCAACTACGTAGTTTTCACATGACCTTTTAACTTTCACACAACAATAATGTTTCAATAAAACTTTTTCCAATTTATGAAACTCCTTATTTTTCATGGAACTTTTGATTTACTGCGAATGTACCACATTCTTGTCTACTTAATATTTCACAAATCTTTCTTGGATAGAAACAGGTTTATATCAACATTAAAATATTAAACATGAAACACTACATGACACAAGTCATTCACCAAGTAGAGGCACCAAAACATCATTAAGAGTGTTTTACTATATAATAGAGGTAACTGTACATATATATATTCATTTAAAAATTCACACAACATTCCTTTGCATAATTTTCATAATGTAAAGTGCACTAGTTAACAGAACACAGTCATTTTTTAGGTATCATTTTTCATGAAAATGTCTCTTTATTTCATGGGTTCATGAAACCCTAATTTTCATGATACTTCAATAAATGAATGAAACACTTTCCAAAGAAGTATTTCAAAAAAGTTTGACTAAGAATACATTTCCCCAAAACTTTAGAAAATAACCTTAACCATTCATGCATCTATTTCATTTTCATGACAATATTTACTTTTCCAAAAACAAATTTCTCCATCCCCAAAACATTAGACCAAAAAAATTTGGAAAACACTAGGAAACCTTGTTTCCTTAAACATTGAATCTACATGCACTAGAATATCACTATACATTAAATCTTGTTGTTTAACCCAATTTTAATTAAACAACAAACAAAAAATATTATCCATTTCTATCTATAAAAGCCTTTGGTTGCAATATTACCCAAATTCACTATTATGCTAGATACACATCCACATATAATATCCAAATAGATATATATTTTCTTCGTAACCATTTACTCCAAACTTAAAAAAAAAAATTGGGGATTTTTTTCTATGTTTAGTCTTACCCCAATGGGTTTCAAATAGTTTTTCTAATCCTAATCCCAAAAAACTAGACATTTCTCTGATACCAACAATGACAACCCATATTTTATTACAAATTAATTCATTATTTATTAAAAAATGTAAACATAATACAATACCAAAATATAATGAATACTAGTGATTTTTTTTATATTAGTAACATTTTATAACAACGTACAACATGAATAAAACTATATCATTTAAAACACCCCTAACATTCTCTTAAAATTAAATCAATTTTCTAAAACTACATGGGATAACATGGGGGTGTATATAAGAGAGGATTGAGCTATAAAGCCCCAAAGGGGAATAGAAATATCATATAATAATCTAAAATAAGACATAAAATCCAATATTCATATCAATGTATCATAATTGGGGTTAGAATCAAAATATTTAACAATGAATCCTGATATATAATGATATTATAAAGGAATTATAAGAATGTTGAAACAACATAAAATGAGACATAATAAAAATAATTAAAGGATAACTACCAAAAAAATACCATGATAGTCTTAGAATAACCTCCCATGAATCATACATGGAATATCATGAGAAAATTCTATTACCCAATTCACTAGAGGGACATATAATTCCAGGGAAACCATTCTCTTTTATATCATTTACATGTATAAGTGTTCCACATAGATCTTACAAAATAAGGATTAATTTAATGAATCTTAGTCTCATTTTTATTGTTTTTAGATGTATAAGTTTAGTTCCCCAATAAATTAATTATATGTTCTTCTTGGTGAATAACCTTAAGTAGGAACGAGGATGGGTATTCACTACACAATTTTCTCGTATGAAAAATTGTTGGATAATTTCGACTGTATAATGGAAGTGCATAAAGATTCATAGAAGGGATTAATCAAATTCTAAGGGGAATATGACCACATTTAAAAAAGGGATTTAATAATTATATTTAAGGGAAATAACAAATAAGAACAATGGGTAATTAAAAATAATAATACAATGATGGTTCTTGAATAAAGATGAAAATGAGAGGATCCCATACATTCGGAGGACACTTCTAGAAGCTTGGTAGGAACATATTTACAGCACAAAGGAACCTTGGGAGATGTTTATAGGGGTATGGGTAGATTACGTCAGTGATCCATGGTCATTGAATGATTTATAATGAGAGTTTGGGTGGGTTTATATTGAATAATTATGATTAATTCTTTATGAAATTTTAAACTTATGTTTTAGACTTAATATGATAATATAATACAAACCAAAAACCATTACATGAATTTTGACCAATATTTATACCAAGGAGGGGTGAATTTTATTATTTTATAACTTTATGAATTTATATCATTAATATAATTCTCATAGTGATGTTTAAGTGAGTCATGATTACAATTAATTGGTTTTAAACACTTACAATGTAATATATGTTTTCGGAGGAATGTTTAAGGGTTTATAAAAATATTCAAATAATTAAATTAAATTATTTTAAATATGAAATATTTATTTGGTCATAGATACCTTTTATGACATATATTACATCACTTTAGGGTCATTATGACATTATAACACACACAATATTTTTATACTATTTTTTATTTGGCCCTAAAAATTTAACTACCTCTAAAAATAATGAAAAAATAACTACTATATAATATCTACAATATTAATTAAAAAATAATATTTTTTATCAAAATAAATCAATAAATATGAGAACTGTAACATTTATAAAAAAAATTGCACATTTATTAGAAAAATATTCCATTTTGGGGAAAATAATTGTTTGATCCCTAGAAAAATTATTTTTGACTGCATGAAATTATATTATATATTATATTTAATGAATATTATATAATAATAAAATTTTATGAAAATATAATTTTTTAAAAAAATATTAATTTCAACAAAAAGTGTGCTTTGATTGAAACTATATATTTATCAAAAACACAGTTTCCGTTCCAAAATATCAAAATAAAATTTCAATCAAACTCATTATTTAAACATTAAATATATATTATTAAAAACGGATAAATAAAATAATTATTTTTTTAAAAAAATATTTATATTTATATTTTTAGGCTCTAGAGATATATTTCTTTATTATAAAAGTGAACTACCTAAGGGTAAGGTGTTTGATGGTGTGATTTTCTTTGGGTTGATTGATATAGAAGGTTTGGGTCATGATTTATATGAGATTTAACATCTCACATAAATAGTTTCATTTATGATTTAGTTTTTGAATCATGTCTTGGGATTGGTCAATGGGAAATCCCAATGGTTCTCTCTCCATTAGAAACTCTATAAAATGGATTCATAGGGTACGATCCTTTTGGTCGAGGTATTCCCTTCTTTTTTATATACCAATTGTAATTTATCATAACCCTTAATATATTTTAATCATATGGTAACTCTATTACAACTATACTATCACTAGTTAGGATATTTTATAGTCATTTATATTTGATAGGATATAACTTTTAATTTTCCAAAATAACTAAATTAGTGCATATGTTTTCAATATATACATTATTTATAATAAATATATACACTCAAAAAGGGATTTTCATTTTTAAAAGATCAGTTCATTATAACCTCTCTGGCCATACCTCATAAGACCATCACAATCCTAGGTTAGGACACACATGTACATCATACCCCATTATCTAACTTGGTCTGAGATCATGTCACATGCAGTATCTAAACAGACTCCACCTCTTGGGCTAGCAAGCGACGATAACTATACCAGTCACTTTGGTACCAGATATTGAAGAAAAATAATATATAATATACAAAATAAAAAACATAAAATTGAGTCACCATATTAGTCACAAGATTAAATAAACAATACCTAAAAATATGGGTCTCACCTATGACACACACACACACACATGCATGCCATATTACACAATGGTTCTCTCTTACATGTCTACATATGATCAAATATTTTAGGTCATTCAAGGAACCTATTACAATTCCTGAACTAAAAACATTACATCAAAAGCCTCCCAAGAACAAGGACCTATGTTTTAAGGTAATCCTACCTTAATGACGCCGACATAAACATCACTATTCTTGAATAGTCGATTCACAATTTTTACTCTTCTAACAACAAGATCAGGCACAAACAACAAATATTCGTGTAACTAATATGAATATGTCTTAAATAGATTCTAGATCAATATTATAGACACAGATTTTGAAATACTATCGCATATGTGATTTAACCTAATATAAGTGTTGAAAAAAGTATAATGAGAGGATAAATCACCTTAAATATTCAAGAGTTGGTCATCCACAAACAGGGAAAAAACCATGATCAAATGGGGTATATGTGCTATTTAATAATCCTTAGAGTCACCCAAGATTTTGTTGGAAAAAATGATATTAGTAAGGGCTTAAAGGGCTTTGGTAATTCATATAAAATCATACATTATCATTAGTCACTGTGAGTCTTACAGGGCTATGCTATAGTGGGACCCTCTACAGAAAGGACTACAGCGTAAGAGAATCTATCCTTTAATAGTTTTTATTAGTCAAAATCTAGTACAATTATTACATCATGTATAATAAAAAATACTCTAGACAAGGTAAAGGACTACGGAACAATTTCCATCAATACACCACATCCATGATTCCCTAAAATGGAAACTATAGAACAAACACTACTCTAATGTATAGTGACCTAGATATTGAAAGAAATACCTAGTATACACCTTCCAACCATCACACAAAAACCTAAACATTAGACTGTAACTAAATAAAACTAGAACCAATAAAACGGGAGACTATATCGTAGTACCCATACTATAATATAGTTATCAACTACTTGTAAAAAAATCTCCATTTTTAGTATTGTGTACCACCTTAAAAGGCCAAATCAACAACATCATTTCTCTTTTGTTACAAAAAACAAGTCCATTCTAACAATATCAGTCAATTACAATTATCCCCCCTAATGAATTTTCATCAATGAAATGTTCCCGTATGATTTATTCTAAAACAATCTTTTCCATTGGGCAATTACATCATACTAAAATTCCCATATCTCTTAATAGACCCTCACATGATTCAATAAGACTATAACAAGGGGAATCATCATTACTCATTTCAATTTGTTACTCCCATAAATTATCCCTATTTATCTCTCTAAAAATTAGTCATCGGGATATAGTTTGACATCCTCAAAGCAGATCATGTGCATCAGATCAAGTGTGTACCTTGAAATCTAATATTCATGGAACACATAATGCATACTGAAATATCATAAAGGAAGAACTATGTGGGATGCCACTATCTTGAAATGATATATAATCTCAAATGCTCTAACAAATCATTGTGCAAGATTCTTTTTCATTTATAATCATCGATTCCCAAATTGAGGATTGTCCCACATGAGTACTCGGCCATCCATAGAGGACTCCTAGGGACTCCTCCTCATGTCATGATATGATCACTACCCCGGTATGAGTGGAAACCAACATATTTCTAACCAATTGTACTCTCTCATAGGTCTCCAGCACCATATTGAGCCGACCAATAAATGGATCACATACATCATTCTAACACAGGGGTGGGAATCATGACAGAATATAGGGATCCAAAAAATGCATCATCATAACATAAACCTTTAATCTAATATTGTATGAAATATATACCAAGATTACATACTCATACCAAAACCCTCCAAAGTCCATTATTCTTGCGAAAAACATATTCATAGGGATCTAAATCATTTTCAATGACTTTCCATTGGTCTCCAAATGATACGTTGTAGTCATATTCTATTGAGTCCCTAAATCCTTCTAAAACCATCACCAAAACCATGACATTGAATTCTTGCACATTTTTTATATGATAGTAGAAGACTCTATATATTTTCATGAAATATCATGGATATAAGTCTTTTTGTACTCATCTTTATAATGAGTCTCTCAGATTAACAAGAATGTATATACTATTTTCCAGTAATCAACTATCACCCAATCCACATCATTGCTCCTCATTGTATAGGGTAACACCATAAATAAATCCATTATCACATCACCCACTTAAAAAATTTCATTTTATGTGGAAAAAAATCACTTGGATGATGATTCTCAACCATTATACTCATGATTTCAGAGAATCATGAGACAAAACCCCTACCAAACCTATTAATTCTAAGCCACTATTACAAATGTCAGTTGTCACGGTACATATTCATTGACCTTGGATGCACTTCCCATTTTAATGAATGATAGTATCTCATTATCCCATACCATATTGAAGTGAAAAAGACTACTGTTTCACCTATGTATATCACATTATCATCATTTATGGACCACCTTGGAATTAATTGACTCCTTCCATGTAAACCATCATCACCAAACAATCAATATCTAATACTTGGATCATTTTAAAATAGTCCACCAAATAAATTATGATCAATAATGCTACACATGTCAGCATTCCATGATCCTTGGATGCATCCAGTATATAATTTTCATGAAAAATCATCAGATTACATTCTTCTTGTGAAGCCTACTATCCATGTTATTTTACCATTAAATTTTTTCATTTGAGATAATCTTTGATGATATTAACTATTCCGTGATCAGAAGACACTTGAATGTATAATTTCAAAATATACCCTCATGAACACCTCCTCCTCAAATTTAAATACCACATAGAGATTATATATGACATGATCTTATAGTAATATTAGTCAATAATCCTCTCACCGAAGAGATATTTTCTCCAACACATCAATGGGTTGAATGAAACTTATAACTCTATGTCATGCATAAGGTAATTCAACTCATGGTTTAATAGATTATATGACCCATAAGTAGCCACCTAATCTATCTACATAAAAACAACACCCAAACCAATACCTAAGGAATAATAATACACTATGTATATATTTATATGCTCTAGAGGGGTTAAAACTGGGTTTCTCATCAGACTCCTATTCATCTATATGAAGACTACATGACACAAATCTTACCACTTAGATGTCACCTTCCTTTTGAACATCTTTTTTATTGACACATCCAAAAATAATAGTTAATGGATGAAGTGTAGATATTACCCCATATGTAAATGAAATTTCATAATCTCAAACACAGTCCTTGATAATTTCTAATACATCATGACCTCTAGCAGATTAGGGTCCTTGAGATGCTTATCTCAAAAATCACATGGCCTGTGAAATGAACCTCCTAAATCTAGAAGTGTCACATATATATCATAGAATAAATTTGACATGATTGATTTGTTCTCAACACAGTCTCATAGTTCCTAGAATTACTATTTGAATGCCTAAGATATATCAAGATATCATCCATGAATTCATTTATGAATGATTCATGATATGGTAAAAAATTCTATACATGAGTATC
Source organism: Viscum album (assembly GCA_963277665.1). Lineage (NCBI taxonomy): Eukaryota > Viridiplantae > Streptophyta > Magnoliopsida > Santalales > Viscaceae > Viscum > Viscum album. Next base: position 935,419,280 of record OY728164.1, on the reverse strand, counting down.
ATGAACCTCATTGGAGAATTTTTATTCCATAAAAGAATGAAATGATTCTCATACATCCTATACCAACTATGAAATGATTTGTGGGGAAAATAATCCTCTCTTACCCTGAACTGTTGGTAGCCTAATTGTAGATCAATTGTGAAAACCCTAGTGATCCCCAAAACAATACAATGATATGACCAACTGATGGTAGTGGGTATATGTTCTAAAGTATGACATTATTCAATTTTCTATAGTCTATATAGAGTTATTTAACAAAATGTTCATTCTTGGAACTTAACATTGGATCATTCCATGGTGATGTACTCAATATAATAAATTCATTCACCTATAAATTCCATATATAAACATTGTAAACTCTCATATATAATTATATAATATGATATGTATGAATAGATATTCCTTATGGCCCATGATCATGATAAATCTCAAATTGAATTCTAATATCTTCATGAATACCAAATAATCCACCTTATAAAACATCATTATAACGATACCCCAATGGAAGAAAAGTAAAAAAAGATTCTATCAATTCTTCTACATGAAATAAGCCTTATACATGGGCCATGATATCTCCAATTTGACTGATTTATGGTTATAATATAGTTGGTTCTTCATCCCACTAAAAATAAACCTAAAATTTATCACCATAGATGAAATAAAGATATCATCGTTGATTAATAGTCGATTTGAGAACCATATATTTTTAGCTATTCTATTACAATGATCATAATAAATATAGTCATCTCAAGGATTATAAAAAAATATAGGATCTGCATAGCTTGAAAAAACTTTTGAAAAATTTTGATGTATATGGTAAAGATATAATTTCATTCCCATGGATGTTTAAATAGAAACCAACTCAAACTAAAATTAAATCATTAATTCAATCACAACAACAACTAGATAAGAAATAAAAAATAGGATACACTAATATTTAAGTGAGTTGTAGAAAGGTTATATGGGATAAATTCCATACCCTGAATGGTTGTTGTTTCATCTTCATAGTCGGCTGGAAACTAGTTTAAAGCATACATGTAGTTTTCCTCATCTTCATGTCCATGTCCCCCAATATGCATGACTCACCCAAGTCACCATTCAATGATGGGTCATATCTTTTTTATGGGGACCCGACAGTTCCCATGGATCGATGCTTATGTCTAAATCAAACCCATAAATACCTCTTTTGTGATGCATTGTTTCAGAAACAATGATGATTATCTATCTTGCTTCCTTAATGGGAATTAATCTAGGGCTCTACATAATCCTTGCAATATTGCCCACCGTAACTATAATTGTAACACTAGGAAACACTACCTCTCTGAAAGAGAACCAAAGATAACCTACCATGTGATATATTCATATCACTACACCTCTATAGGTCCAAATCTCATTTTTCATACTACCATAATAATTACTCCTAGAATCTCTTGGTGGTCCACCAATAAATTCATTGAGTGCTGGAAGAAGACATTCTACATGGTCCTCCTCCAACCCATTCTCAATAGTAAGATCCTTGCTCAACACCTCATGGTTATTTTCTAGGTCAACATTCCAGTCATAGAATCTATGCACTAGATTAATATCTACCACAAAAATGATCACATTTTATTTGTTGTTCCTAGTGAACCAATGAATGATTTATTGAAACTCTATGAAATGGGTTGAATAGGAATATACTGACATTGTACCCCGATGAAGCTCATTGAAATCCGATGATTGGTTTAGCTTTACATAATTAGGTATGAAATAATTGATGAATTGATAATTAAATATATTTCATTTCAGACCATTATGTCTACTAATCTGGATTATGATACTACACCACCTCTAGGCGGGTCCTAGAATCATTAAGGTAGAAAACATAACAAACTAGTCATTAAGAGTATCCTTTTAGTAAAATATTCCATAAATGATTTTAATCCAATCCCCAACATCCTAGAGACCTCTATTAACATAAAATGATAGGTCTTTATAGATCTATAAATCAATTGAATAATTAATAATGGTCCTATATCCCCCCATATAAAAACAATTTGACTAACCCTTAATTAAATCAGATTCACCCCCTCAATCACTGAAGAAGGTGTAGGAGCATGGTTAAATTGAAATTCTAGATCATTTGATTGTGGTATATGGGTGTTCTCCCTTGTATGAGAATTCTAGAACACTATTATAGTTGGACTCATAAATATAATCTTATGTGGAATTATCTGAATGTAAAATAAAAGCATAAAAAGCCTACAAAAGTTCACTTACGGTAACAACCTATGAAATTTATAAGTACAACATGGGATTCTATGAGAAGAACAGTCCTCAAAGGCTATGTAAAACTATAAGGTCTAGACCTCCTAAATTTACCCACTACTAAAACCTTTTCTTATATACCCTACATGTTAGTCACTGTCATATATATATCTAAACAACGTGTTCTTTTCCAACAAATTCCAAAAATACATGTCTCAAAAAATGAAACACTGATATATCATTGAATATGGTACTATTTATGTTATTTAATTAATTTATTACAATGTAACAAAATAAATTTATCTATATATATTACATACGATTTTATAAGCTGTCTTATGATACATAAATTCAACCAATTTCCATTAAACTATAAAAACAAATACCATCAATGGTAACATGGAGGACCATTTCTCATGAGCTGACTAGCCTCATAGAAACTCCCAAACCCATGTTCTACCCAACCAATATCCTTTATATAATTACCCCAGAAAAAGTGAATGGGAATCAAATGTACATTGATAGAAATTTATAACAACCCAACTAGGATCTTCAAAAACATCACCAAAGTATATATACAATAAGGACCCATGCACATCTCCTCTTATGCAAGATGGTTTCTCCTATAAATGAGGGTAAAATGAAACATTTAGATACTATACCATCTGTAATCACATAAATCATCAATAATTCAAAATAAAAATAAAAATAAAAATTACATCAAAATATAACAATAAAATCAATAAATTCTATAATATGGGTCATAACAAGGCATAAAAATAAAATCAATTGACCTATAATGTGGAAAGTTGAGGGAAGAATCAATAAAAGGAAATCTAAGTATCAGACAATATGATCGTCTAGATTAAGCACAAATATCACACCTAACATCAAGCCTCTATCTTTTTAACTCCACTTCGTAGGGAATTTCCCCCACACTAGATCCATAGCCGTAAAAACTACATGCCCATCAAGATACCCATGTAGGGTTTAAATATAAAATAGTAGGACACCATATAAATACTAGAAATAATTTTACATGTTTTATAGTGGTGTATTCCTTGACAAAAAAAATAAATTTCCAAAAAATAAAGGAATTCCATTCCAAGATTCTATTTTCTAACCAATATTTCAAGTACCTCAAACATACCATATTTGGATCCATGGTTGAATAATATTTAAATGTTCATGAGAACATCACATGCATAAGAGATTCATAGAAGAATCATAAAAAGGAGTACAAGGTCGCGACCTCCATGTTATAACAAAATAGTCTATATTTCTCTATTTATATTTCTAGAGATTAACTACATAAAGATGTCATGCAAAATTTTAACCTCTTAGGTAAGATATCATAATACTATCACATCCCCTAGACATGCCATATAGGCCATCACACCCATCATCTAACTCGACTTCTCATTATGTCACATGCAGCGTCTAAACATGCTCCGCCAATAGGTCTATTGAGCCAAGTCAGACCCACCAGTCTCTTTGGTACCATGTATATAACAAAAAAAAATACATCAAATACCAAATAATTCATATAGAAACAATTTAATCAAATCAATAAAAGTAACCCATAATCATAACACAACAAATAATATTTTTATGCGATACACATGCACGCACATGCATACTATATCACACATTGGTTCTCTAGGATATGTCAAACGTCATTCCTACATGTCATGTCACACAATGTACCTAAAAAAATTTATTCACGTACAACAAAACATGTCATCCTACAAAATAATGAGGCCTTATATGGCAAGGGAATCCTATATCAAGCACGTTAATACCATCATCATTATCCCATGTGATCTAATGCCCATCTTATGGTTTTAAACCGACAGGATCATGACATAATGTTAAGTATCAATAGACAAAATCTGAATTCATTAGAATATATATTCTTGGTCAATATAATATAATGATATAGTTTTATAGGCTAATATATGTGATTTTCCCGAAGATATGGGATCAAAACCCAGTATAATATGAAGGAAACTCACCTAGATTCTTCAAGAGTTGATCCTCCTTCATTGTAAATGATGCCAAGAGTTTCAAAGATGAATGTCCTCTTTTGGAATCCCTATAGTATCCCATGATTTTAGAAGAAATTATTTTATAACGACAATTTAGAGTGGCCTAGATAATTTAAAGGCAATCTAAAAAAACATGCCTCCCGATGTAGCACATAGGGCTATGACACAATGTGTACCAAAAAACATGGATAATGAAGCATGGGATTCTACATTGTTGTAGTGGTCCCTAGTCAGAATCATGTCCAGAATCCACACCATGGTCTCCAATGAGCGGAACAAAAAGAACATACCACCACATTATAGTGCACAACCCAGACCTCAACCACGACCTCTATGAAACAAAACATGTTCTACACAATATTATCTTGTTTTACAAGAAAAATCTAACTCAACATCCTAATTTATCCTATAAAACCAATCATAGATAATTAAAAACATCTGATGGTGTTATGAATATGATTTTTAATGAGTCAATTGGAAGGAATGATATTTGATAATGTGGTCACTTTTTAAAATATATTTTGAACTATAGAATGAGGTCTTAAAAATATCATGTAATTTTAGTTGATATAAATGTATGATAAATTAATGTAGGATGTTACCATTTAAAAATGAATATCAATAACAAATCTATCTCCACCATCTAAAGAATGGTATTATTTTTATTGTAGAGGGGAAATCCCTTTTGGAATATGTTGGAATCTTATATTAGTGGGTTTTCATATCCATACCATGAAATGAATGTTATCAACACTAACCCCTATAGTCATGAACAACCCCTCATCCACACATAGTCCCATTAGAGCAGTACTAATGAAATATATATAAAAAACATCTACTTAACATATTCCAACACACCCATATAACTTTTTCCATATAATGTGTAGGTGAGTCCAATATTTGTATAATATGTAGTGCTCTAAACAAGGATGAGTCTAGACCATGGATCCCTGATTCCATATCAAAAACAACCATGAGAATTCTGATCTTAAAAAGGTTGGGATGGAGTCATAGTGTATACTATTTATATTGGTACATTTATTCCCATTGTATTGGGAACACCATTTGCATTTTCTTTCTATGAACACTTCATTTCATGGGTAAAACCAACAAATTATTGAAAAAGGGAAAAATCTTCTGGTTATAGGATGTTTTTCCAATGGTGATAAATTTTTTCATGATTATGTAAATTAAATAATAAGATCAAAAACCACATAGAAAGTTTCCATATTTAGTTTCTCAGTATGGATGGTTTTATCATGGGAATATAAAAGCAATGATGATAACTTCACATTGAATCACTTTTTCTATAGGCATGTATATTTTTCTAACACTACAAATTAAGAAAGTAATTCTACGTGGGACTTTCAATCCCCAAAGAAACTCTAATATGATATGAAATTGCTATTGATCATGATCGATGTGGTAGTCATACCTCACATTAAACTTTCTAGAAGTCTCTAGATTAAACACATAGTATTGAGTTTCATCTATAAATTAGATTATTGAAAAAACTAACTCAAGTTCGAATCTAAGTCTATCCTAATAATTCACAGGTTCACACTCACAAATATATGCTAATGTTTATTATTGGATAGTTATGTGGATAATTATTCCATAAAGTAGTTATATTTATAGAAATTGGTGTCTCCCCTCCTAACAATTAATGGGAACTATTATCAAAGCACTCTTAGAGCCTGTTTTTTATCTATCGAGAGGATGTAAAAATTTTCATGTTATGTAGAACCTCATGGGAAATACCATACTCATTTAATGGGAAAGACACTCATATATAATATTTATTTTTCACATCCCTATCAAATTTTTTCAACATAGTAATCATGGTTACCTCAAGAATTAGTGCGTTGATTCCACCCACAATGATCGATGAATATATCCTTCTCGGAATAACCCAATGAACATTTGAGTATTACTACAATAAGAATTTGTTCTATACTTTTTCTATGTTCTTTAAAACCTATCTGGGGGATTTGATGACTTATAGAATGTTCATGGGGATGGTTTTCAGAATTCGGTTCATCAGAGTGTTATTTTGACCAAATGAAATCAATATTCACGTTTAGATGGTGATTATTTACAAAAAATATATCTAATAGATAGATCTATTTATAAATTTTGGATATTTTTTCATAAATATAGTCCCATGGTTTATTCATTATTTGTGAAACAAATATTTTTCAATTATAAGGGATCTTCTTTGAGAGTATTTTTGAATCATACACATTGCTCTTCTTAGGATTCACCATTTATCAAATCCATACATCATTCATTATAATGATTCATTTAAATAAAATTGATCAACATATTTTGTCTATTAATAAATATTATCATAATATTTTCAATGAGTAAATGAGTAATCGAAAATGTTCTATTACATCCCTTGAATTAGATCAACTCTTATATTTTACCTTATTTATTGATGTTTAAGTAAAGAGAATCATGCATGAGGATGAAAAGGATTTTTGAAATGGGATAACCTTTCCATAAAATGAACTGGATTTTAATAAACCGAACCTCATTTGAATTAGGGAAATATAGAACTATAGTGAATAAAAATAGAGGATGAACCAGTCACAACTCCACCTCAAATTCCCCCACTTCTTAGAGAATTATAATGAAATTCCATTAAAAAAATTCATTCACCTTTTCCATGTCACTTTTTATCATGTTACTGAATCTTGTAATATTAATATTGAAATATATATGTATCCATTTAGGAAGGGGTTATTTAATTAATATTTACAACATTTCAAAATAATTTTATATTTCATATTCATGACTTGGAATGAATTGAGTGAGTATCTCTTTTAATATATTAGCCTAAATATTGTATGATAAATTTTATATACTGATTGGGTAAAATTTCAAATGTATATAAATGTATACATTTTTGAATGAGATCAATGGACGTAGCACAAGACACTAAATTTAAGGAATCACCCATTAAAAACACCTGGATATATACCTTAATTTAAATTTTAATAATATCCTTCCTATACATATAGAAAAAACAAGGTAACCCAACTTCTCATGGGAATATTTCTTAGATTATACTACTTAAAGATATAACTATTTACTTCTTCTCTAGATCAGTAATAATATTACCTCTATATTGATCATAAATGTCAAGGGTGATGAAGTTGAATAGTGTATCATAGTTACTAGCTTTTAGGAAACCCCCACTCCAACCTATCTGAATTCTGGTAAATAATGACATTAATTGATCCAAAGAAAACCATCTTGTAATATGTATAATATTGGAAAAAGTTTCATCAACAACTAAAAAAATATGGTTTACCAAAATTTTCATTTATTTATTTAATGTAAGAAATTATTTTATGTTTATGTCCCCTTATCTAATCCATCATACTATATATATATCTCAAGCTACTATGCCTTTCTAACGAACTCTTAAAAATTTCATTTCATAGTGGTAATCTCTATGTGAATCTCATCTTCCCAGGTATACTGTATTGTATTATCTAAATTTTGAATATTACCACTAATAAAATTTGGATTAATCTTATTCTATTGTTTTACATTATACAACTCAATAAACACTACATTTAAATTTCAAATATTCCTCTAAAGGATGTCCCAAGGAAGCCCTTGAACATTACCACTAAATAAGATATGGGAAACATGCTAGTTTCCCTCTTCAATGATCCATGCTTTTGAAAAAACAGAAGGAAATCCTTCTTGTGGTTGAGATTACTAATTTGAATAGAAGAGGATATGGATTTGAAAAATCATAGTTGATATGGGTAACTAAAGAAACGAGGAAGATTGTAATGAAATGACTATAACCATAAGACCAAAACTAGAGTGCCACATGTCCTCAATCACACATCTTTTTTTTCATAAAAGATGACCTTGAATAGATGTGATGATCACATTTCATTAGTGGAGAGACTATATCATCAGTATCATTTCTGTGGGAAAATAATAATAATAATAAATATAAATATTTATAAAAATCATAGTAACCTGAAAATAATATGTAAATGGTATACCAGTCATATAAATAAATTAAAAGGATCCTAAATAGTCAAGAAAAAACTATGTAAAAGTGAGGTACATAATAAATAAATAAAATTTTAGAAATCCACTTGAGCCTATCCCAAACACCTCCCATCTCCATGCTCCCCATCTTAACTATCTACCACACTTCTCTTTCACATGCTAAAATCCTTATACATGATTTTTTTTATGCACATCGAATTGGTCATACATTGCGTGAGTAATAAAACCCATTATGAAACCATATATAATTCCATAAAATAGTCTTCACATGAATAATAGGTGTATTACATGATAATAATAAATGAGTAAACTATAATTACAAACATACAATCATATATGAAGTACTAGTGTACTAACCTAAATGCCACAAACTCCCATTTGTACATTCTTCGGTTCTATACAAAACAATTAATAGGGAGGCCTGAAAATTATCCAAAACCAAACATGGGGATTTTGAATTTATCACTCATAAATATTATGGAATCATTTGTACATGTAACATGACATTCTCTAGGAATAATGTACATCATGATACAAAGAATAATAGTAAGAATCTTGTGATCTAAATTACATTTCAATAAACATTGACCAACATGGTACATTTAATAACACAATGTATTGAGTCTATCCTCAACACGAAGATCCATGGAATCATTTAATATCCACCTTATCCTCAGTTCAATCATTTCCAGCATTGCCTGATGTTCAAAATCCCCCTCAATGGGGCATACATGTCATTAAGGTCCACCTATTCAATGAACCATGAACAATTCCTCTAAATAAAAGGTAATATCCATAACATGGTAGAGAATACCTAGAAAAAATAACATCATGAGAATAAATTATTAACTTATATAGATGTGATCTACATACAACATATTAAAACAGATACAAGAAAAACTCATGGCATCATGCTTCATAACAAGTCTCATGGGAGATATACGCACCCATATTCAATCAAAATCTGGCATGATCATCAAGGAATTCAATTATATGATTTATAAAATGGAAAACATATGTGTTTGAGATCCCTATATTAAATTGACCATCCTACCTCAAGGTTTCTAATGTAAACATCATGATTTTTCAAGGGATCCATTTTCCAAATCATGTTCTTACACCAACTGGAAGAAGATGTCATGAAAAGATCTCAAAAAACCTATTTCAAATAAAATGAAACAATTACAAGAGTGTGAAATAATATATAAAAATATAAATGGTTGAAAACAACTTAACCAACAATGAAAACCAATGATGGATTAATCTATGTCATGTTTATGGAATAAGTCTTCATTCTTGGATAGCTATAAGAGGAGAGGTGACTAACAAGACATCAAAAAATGAAATTGTATGTTCAGAAAGGGTTTTTATGCCTTAAAAATGATTAAAACGAAAATTATCACATAAATAATATCGATATATCAGTAATGATCCAATTTTAGAGTCTCTCGGTAATGAGGGAGTTACGCATTTTCCAAATATCAACTTACTAAAATTATTTTTTTAAATACGCAAATTCGGAACACTAGAAATGGAGTATGGGAGGAAAACATTTATTAATGAATGAAAGGTCATGATAGAACCAACAAAAGATGAAAATGAGGTTATATAACTAAAAAATCATCAATATATGGATATTATGTAGTCCTTACAAAATAAAATGGGAATTAAGAATCAATTATTATGGATGTCTGTTCTATTAAAAAAATTGATAGAATTGATCTATGAACTCATATGAAAATCCAAACAAAACTACTTGTTTATCTAACATTGTTTATTTTAATATATGATCTGATATGAAATGAAATAAATAATTTCAATCTTCCCTATGAGATTAAATGGATTTCCCTGCATACTAGCCATGGATGTGGGGGGTTTTGAATGCATTGTGGTTGAAACTGGTTGGGCTATGGTGTGGTCTTAGAAGATAAGTTTTTTTATCCACACCATGCACTACAAAATTCCCTAACAAAATGAATTTCAAAATGGAATATACGTAGCTTTATTTTTATAAATTACATGAAAATTAGAATTCATCTATGATCTACTGTTTAAAACAATGCTATTTTACCCTCAATCCATTTTAGGCAAACAGATTGACATGAAATCCCTCATGCCATGGTGTAGCCCGTTTTCCCTATAATGTCACAACACCACTCCATTATTCCATAAGATTTCTAAATGCCTCAAATGCACAACCCAATTCGGGATTAACCCAAAAATAATAATAAGAACAAAAAAATAATATGTTTCATTCATGATTATTTTTTAAAGGATTTACAATATCCCCATATAAGGACTCTTCGTCGTTGAATTGAATCCTTAGGGGTCATTATTAAAAAAATAGAGACAATAAGATTTAACATCATCCTCCCTCTACATAGTCTCCTGATATATCCACCCCTTCCCCCCACATGATCCAATCAAGTGGTTCTATTTATCCCCAGAACAAATTCATGCTCTAGTATATGATCCACACTAGGTTCTTCTTATATGGTTTTATTGGATTTAACTCACTACCATTTCTTTTTATAACACTCACATGATTGGGAATGTTCTTATGCAGCAGAGACACCTGAAACGTAAACTGCATACTCTGATAATGTGATGTAAAATATAGATTCTATACTACTATCCCAACCCATATGATGATTTCTAACGGTCCACCATAAAGAGTGGATGGAATGGATTGTTCGTTATATATTGGGGTCCTAACAGAAAATTCCCTATCTATAAAACATTGTCTCTTACAAAAAACACCAGAGGTCTCTATATAGGGTTAATATAATATCTCTTAAAACATTAAGTTGTGATAAACCTCATTTGAATCGGTTACACTATCCTAGATGTCTTCTCAACCAATCTAGGCATAGGAACTACATCATCTATAGCCACATTCTAATAACATGGTGAATGAATTGGAATCTCATATAGTGCCTCAAAAGTTACCATCTAAATCTGACCCTAGTAATTGTTGTTGTATGAGACCTTGACAAAGTCTAGTTGTTCATCCCATGGTATAAAAATGTATTGGATCTAAGATCAAATCATATACAACAATATATTTAATATTTACTCTTACTATTCATCTATTTGATGATGGTATACTATTCCCACTCTCACAAGATTCCCTATTTCCTTCCTTAATCCCTTAAAAACCCACAATATAAAACATATATCTTTTTAAGATATAATTCTCAAGGGATATCAATATAAGAATAAAATATCATGGTTAAATAGTATTTCTAGCTCATATAATAAATAATATTCATAGATTGTTATGAAGTGGGTAGGATTCTTCTGGTGATAAAAAATCACCTATATAATATCACCAATATAATGTCCTGTACTTTTGAATAATTTTTGTTCCATAAATTGGTGTGTTATGTTATTTTATACTCATAAAAACTATATCCTTTAATTAATGAAGTGAGTATAATTAAAATGATATCGTTGGGTTTTGACTGTTATATGACTGTTGGTCAATATGACCACTAGAAACAAAACTGTTACCATTACGATTATTGTTTATAATTACAAGTGATCTTGGTTAATACAGAAAAACTAGTCGATGGCCTCATCCAGTAGACCCAGGCCATACAAAGCCCATCTGTAAGAGCTTTGGAAGGAGGTAGCATCTCTGGGATTTTCTCTGGACCTAGCCCAAGCAAAACATCAACACCTAAAGCATTAATAGAATCAACTAATGGAGAAGTTGAAGCAGATAAAAATCACCACTCTGGAAATGTTGACCGAGCCGTCCCAGGATTCTATCACCATAGCACACCTACCACTTTGGTCCTCTGCAGGTGTTATAAGGGGCTATATAATGAGTCCTTAGATACATTTTCTAATATGTTGGTATTAATAAAATTTTTATTTATTATTATGATAAATTTTTTTATTTTCAAATGTTCAAATAAATATAGGACGAATGTGGGAAAAATGATATTTTTAAATATTCATGTAAACTTTTAATTAATTATTAATGTGAAATGATTATCAAAAAATAGTCTTCTACAGTTGTGATCAGTATGAAATTTAGAGTCTAATATGATCAACTTAATTATAAGTGAATGGTAAAGTATGAATAGTAATATACCCTGATGAATAGTAAAGAATAGTAAATTAGGAAAAAAATAGAAACTTCACCCATGAATGTATAAATACAATTTAGACATCTTAAAAATGAAAAAAACGATCATAGTATAAGTTTTGGTATTTGTGTATGTCATTAATATTTTATATAAAATTTTATAATTAATTTCAAATATTAAAATAGAATTTTATTTTCATAAATTGTTATTATAAATTGTTACTTTATTGTCTTATGGTAATATGATGATTTAATGGGACCTTGATTACTTTTTATATGTGTTACAAATTGAGTTATAGATTTTATGATTTTTATTTAGAATAAATAATAAATATATTTTACAATTAAATTAAAAACTATTTATAAATTTATTTTCATAAAATGGAGTCAATTTTTGAATTCATAGAATCTATATTAGGTTAGGGAGATTTTTTGTGATTTTTCTGAAATAGTTGAATTTTTGGGGAATTGTAAAAATAGAATTTTGAGTTTCGAATGTTTAATGACAACATTAATGATGTAATAATGTTGTTATAAATCTAGTAGAATTGTGAATATAAATATATTCTATGAGGTGTCCCAAGTGGCTAATACCATGGAAAAATACCATGGGAAAGCCGATGGTTTTGAAAATACCACAGATGAGGTGTCCCTTGGAAATTAATTAAATATTCCATCAATTTCCCTATAAATTCCAAGACAATACCTCATTATTTTCATTCAAAAATCGTCTTAAATTAGGTTTTAGTATTTTTACCTCCAATTTGGTCCTCTCGGGGTGCCCTCAAGCCCTCTAGGTCCCAAACATCAAGCTTTCGATGTCACTATTCAAAGTAAATGAACCTTTCACCCTCGTTTTTTAAGTCATTACTTGCTTTGTGTTATGTGTTCTAGTTTATATTTTATTCTATTAGAGTGTATTATTAAATATCATTATCTCTTTCCATTTTATGTCCAAATGATGAGAGACCCTTTATACTCTCATTAACTGATTTTCTGGATATTTATGTGACGTTGTTAGACTGTAGAATTTTCGTAAAAGAAATCACATCTTCTCTTTTTCATGTTTCCTTTCAATGTGGTATGTCATTCAAATATCCATACCATGTTCTTGTTTCAATTTTATTATGTCCCTCAACTATAAAATTTTTCATTTAAGGTTGGGAGACCCTTTTTCTCTGTTTTTTTATGGTTTTCAAAAACCATGTTATATAGCTGTTATGCTGTAGATATTTCGTCTCAAAATTTCCCTCACTTTCTCTCAATAAATTCTCTTATCATATTTATTTGAATGCACAATACTATTTCGTTTCTATAGGTTCTCATAAATACATAAAAATTATATTTTTGATTCTGAAATTTACATACATATAACCCTCCATCTATTTCCATCGGTTATAAATGACATAATTATCTTATTTTGAAGAAAATTTAAAACGTCACGATTTTCAAGTGAAACCCATTTTTTGTTCTCTTTAGGATATTTATGAAATGTATGATTATGATCTATGTGGAAAAAATGAAAATAAATTAATATTAATGGTTCTCTTTAATATCGCTCCAATGCATTGGGTAAATAATTAATATCTAGAGATGGAAAGTTTCATGATACCTTGTTGAATAACCTTGGTAATTTTTATGAAACCTTGGGGAATAACCTTGGTGATATTTTCATGAAAACTAAATTAAATATTGTATCCACATATTTAATTTATGATTCATGTTATTTATATTATGATATTCCATTTTTTAGATTTCACATGTCTTATGGTTTTTTCATGTTCTTATTGATATCATAAGAAAACAGATTCCCTTATTTACCCTAACTGGGCCTTCATCTCACCCTTTCCTTTGATGAATCTCTCCAGGTTATGATATAAAACAATTGTACATAAGGTGAACTTTTCCAAATTATTTTAAAGGGGTTTTAAAATATTTTTTTATGCTTTAATGTTTTATAGTTCCTGACTTCCAAGACAATAGACTTTAAATATCCTCTATTTTTAAAATTTAATGAAAATATAAGTAATAAAAAGGAGGGATTTCATTGTTGGTATCAAAGGATAATTTAGTTATATATGGAAATTATGTTATAATAACATTAGGAAGAACCCTATAGAAAAATTTTAAATATAAGAATACATCCTGGTGTTTTGGTGAGAATAGACTAAGTGGTTTATCAAGAAAATACATCCCTCTCTGGATATGAGTAGGTAGAGATAGCTCTGGTACAAATGTACCTAGGAGGGAAAAATCTGACACGAAGTTTACAGCTTTACCCAGGGTATCATGGTACATGAAAATGGGTGTTACCTCCTTCTTGGTTACGACACTCCTTGGGAATATGTTTGGTTAATCGTAATATTTTTATGAATAATTTTGAAGAATTTATATAGAAATGTAATTGTTTAAAGTGTGATGTTTTAAGACATAAAATCCTAAATATTTAAAGGATTCATAAATGAAATATTAATCTCACTATGGTTTTATTATTTTAGAAAACGGCGGGTAATAAAACAAACTGTGGAAATGGGGACCGCAATAGACCATGTGCTGACGACCCTCTGATAGAAGCCAGAATGGAATCCATCATGCGAATGATGAACCAACTGACTCAAGTTATAGGAAATAACCTGAATCATGCTGAGAGACTGAACTCACCGAAATGGGAACAAATTTCTATTGAATATTTTATGTGTCAACAACCACCAAAATTCTGGGATCTATAGACCCATTGATTTCAAAATATTCTATCACCAATATCGATAAGATCTTTTCTTGGTTCGGCTGTTTTAGACCAGAGTAGGTTACCTTGGTTGTTTATCATTTAGAGGGTGAAGCAGATCAATGGTGGGAACTAATTAAAAACCCAAGGCCAAGAGTTTATGTTGAAGATATGGAGTGGGAAGATTTCATAGGGTTATTATTCAAAAAGTATTTCCCTCATTCCATGAGAACAATAATGGAGAAGGAGTTTCTCGAGAAGAAGTAGAAGGAGAATGAATCTATGGGAAGCTACGAGATGAAATTTAAAAGGCTTTCATGATTCACCGGTAGCTTTTTCAGGGATCTAAATGGTAAGGTTTATAGATTCTTCGGCAGACTGAGAACTCATCTACAGAAGAATCCAGCCAACCAAGATTATGATAGCTATGTGGAGATCAAGCGAAGGGTGATTAAATTAGTACTATAGTTTTGTGAGACTCATTGTTCTCATAAATCCAATGGAATGAAAAGATTGATGGAGCCAAACATGGGTAAGAGCTTCGATTTAGGAAGAGGAGGCAAGCAAGTATAATGTCCCACATGTAATAAATGTGGAAAGAAGCATTCGGGGAACTACCTGCTCTGAAGAGAGAAGTGCTACAAGTGTGGTAGAGATGGCCACATTGCGTGAAATTATCATAGTGAGGTGAAGCTACAACTTCCAGAAACTATTGAAAAGGGGATGATGTTGCATTCCCTACCCGATGTTCAATGCTATAAGTGTGGACAACATGGGTACTTTTCGAATTACTGTCCATATCTGAGGGTAGTGTAGGGGAATCACCATCAGCCTCAGCAACAACCATGTGAACAAGGTCGTACATTTGAAATCACTACAGATGATGTTGAAGCGCCAAATGATGTGGTGGAAGGTAAAGATTTTGTTCTCTCAAAGCTAGAAAGTACTTTTTTTATTCTTGTTCTATGCATTCCATTATGTCGACCATGATTGCAATGAATTTAGAATCAATCCTCAATTTTCGAAATGTAGAGTTATCAATCAATACTCATTGTGGGATTATTAAAACATCACCAGAGTTTAAAAACTCTAGTATTTACTTTAGTGAGCACAATCTTATCATTAATTGAGTAGTCATTCCCATGTTAGAATTCAACATTATACAGGGGATGAATAGGCTCTCAAAGTATAATTCTAAGATCAAATATAGTTGCAAGGAAATCTCTGAATTCTTGAATTGAAAACCTATAGTTATCTTTCAAGGAGATATATCTGAACACAATCTTTGTCTAGAAGAACCTCCTATATCCTACTTTGTGTAGTTGATCGGTGAAGAAAAATAACGAAATTAGAGTTTGAGGATAGAAAATGTACCCATCGTCCAGAAATATGTTGACGTATTTTCTGAGGAGTTACCCAGGACTCCCAAAGAATGATAGGTCAAGTTATATATTGAACTCTACCTAGATCCCATACTATATCAAATACCCCGTATAAGATGAAAAATGTGGATCTAGAAGACTTAAAGAAACAAATCCAAGATCTTTTGGAGAAGGGTTTTATCTGACCGAGTGTGTCTCCTTGGGGAGCACCAGTTCTCTTTTAGATGAAGAAGGATGGTTCGATGTGACTATGTATTGATTATAGAGAATTGAACGAGATCAAAGGGAAGAACAAATACCCTATTCCAAAAATTGATGAATTATTTGACCAACTTCATGGGGCTCAATTATTCACTAATATTGATCTTCGATCTGGTTATCATCAATTGATGGTGGAGAAAGAAGAATTTCCAAAAAACTGCCTTCCGATAAAGATATGGTCATCAAGAGTTTGTTGTTTTACTTTTATGACAAACTAATGTACCTTCATTTTGATAGATTTGATGAATACGGTCTTTAAGGACTACCATGATAAATTTTTGGTAGTTTTTATTGATGATATTTTGATATATTCCAATAGTTGTGATGTGTATGAGAATCATGTAAGGATTAATTTTCAAACTCTATGGAAGAAGAGAATTTTTGAAAAGTTTATTAAATGCAAATTCTAGTGACAATATATTGCTTTCTTGGGGAACATTGTTACCAATGAATGAATCACAGTTGACCCTAAAAATAGAAAGGTTATAGAGGAGTGGCCTCATCCTACAACAATAACTGAGATTCATAGTTTCCTTTGATTTGTGAGATATTATAGAAGGTTTGTGAAAAACATGTTCCAACATTATAATCCATTAACATTGTTAACTCAAAAATGGGACAAGTTTATTTGGATAAAGGAGTGTGAGGAATGTTTCCAAGATCGGATGAAGAGATTCATTACAACCCTCATGTTAACTCTGCTCTCAAGTGGAGAATAATTCGTTGCTTTTAGTGATGCATCTCTCAAAGGGTTTCGGTGCGTCCTCATGAAAAATGACAAAGCCATTTCTTCTGCATCATGACAGTTGAAGACTAATGAGCAGAACTATCCTACGCATGATCTGGACCCAACTACAGTCGTTTTTTCTCTAAAGATATGAAGGAACTATCTTTAGGGGGAGAAATGAGATATATACACAGAACATCAATATTTTCAATATATTTTCACACAAAAGGATTTGAACATGCGTCAAAGGAGATGGTTGGAACTTATTAAAGACTATGATTGTTCATTTCATGATCATCCCGGAAGAAAAAAAAGATAGTGATGAATTAAAAAATAATGACCCAGATGTTCTTTCCATGATGAGGATTCAAAGAGATCCTTTGACCAATGACATAGTTAGGCTAGAGATGGGAATTATAATGGATGTGACATCATCAACCCTAACATAATTGATTTCTCAATCGTCATTACTAGAGAAGATCATGAAAGATAAAAAAGAATATACTTTATTGGAGAAGAAGTTTGAGGCTGTGAAGGATGAGATGTTTCTCGAGATCAATATTGATCAATAAGGTGTATTGAAATCTCCAACAAAGACTATGTGTTCCATATATTATGAAAATAAAGAAGGAGCTGATGCATGAGGCTCATAGCTATACTTTCACTATACATCCTAGAAGAACAAAAATGTATAGGGACCTTCATGATCATTATTGGCAGGATAATATGAAATGGGAGATTATTGACTACACTTCAAGGTGACTGGTATGTCCGCAGGTGAAGGAAGAGGGACAACTTCTTGAAGGGGTATCATAATCACTACCCAAACCAGCATGGAAGTGGAACAATATCACTATGGACATCGTCACTGGTCTCCATAGAACATCAAAATAGAACAATGTGATATAGGTGATTGGGTACCATCTATCCCAGACTACCCATTTTATCTCAATTTGGGAAGACTTATCTCTTGATAAAATTGCCAGGAATTACGCGAAGTAAGTGGTGAGGATGCATGGAGTTCCACTATCTACCATATCTAATCGTGACCCAAGGATCACTTCAAAATTATGGAGAAGCCTTTAAAATTTTCGGAGCGCTGAATTGATTTTCAATATGACCTATCACCCCCAAACTGATGCTAATCTGAAAGGACTATTCAAACACTTGAGGATATGTCGATAACATGCTCAATGTAATTTTAAGGTGGATGGGATCAACATCTCCCTTTAGCTGAGTTCACTTACAACCCCAACTTTCACATGATCATTCCAATGGAACTCTATGAAGAAATATATGGTAATCGATGTAGAAATACAACTTTTTGGCATGAAGTATGTGAGAGAAAGCTTCTTCAGCCTGATCTTGTGGAAGAGATGACAGAAAAGGTCAAGGACATCCAACCACACATTAAGTCTTCTCATAGTCAGCGAAAGAGCTATGCAACCAACCATCGAATGGACTTTTAGTTTGATTTTGGTGACAATGTCTTTCTTTGAATTTCAACTTGGAAGAGTGTTATGTGTTTTGGGAAGAAAGGGAAGCTCACCCCTAGGTACATTTTCCCCTATAAAATCCCTGATCGCATAATAGTAGTGCCCTTTCATCTTGCACTTCCACTAGATATAGCACATTTTCATGATTCTTCCACATATCCCGCTTGAGGAAGTACATACCTGACCCTTCAAATGCACTAAATCTAGAAATGGTACAACTGTAACATGATCTCCCTTATGAGGAGATGCTAGTGGAGATCTTGGATTGTAGAGGCAAGGTTCTACGTAACAAGACTACCCACCTTGTTAAGGGTTTGCAGAGGAATCACAAATGTAAAGAAGCCACGTGGGAACCAGAGGAGTCTATGAGGTATAAGTACCCCCAACTTTTGTCTTTTGAGGGTACGAGTTAAATTTTTCGGGATGAAATGTTTTCAGGGGGGAAGTATGTAATGACCCGAACTTTTGAAATATATTTTGATTCCTAAATTTGTTTGTTAGTTTATTTTAAACATACCAAAACTATATCCATTAATTAATGAAGTGAGAGAAATTAAAATGATATTGTTGGGTTTCAAATGTTATATGACCATTAGTCAATATGACTGTTGGAAACTAAACTATTAACTTTACAATTATTGTTTATAAACACATATGATCTTGGTTAATTCAGAAAGAAGAGTCGATGGCCTCTTCTAGTAGACTTGGTCTATATGATGCCTATCTGTCAGAGCTTGGGAAGGACATAGAATATCTGGAATTTGCTCTGGATAAATCACAAGCTGATCATTAACATTTGAAGCTTGATCGGAATCACCTAAGGGCGAAGTTCAAGCTGATATAAATCACCACTCGGGCAATGTTTTCCGAGCCACCCCAAGATTCTATCACCATTGCACACCTTATAATTATCTCTTATGCAGGTGTTATAAGGGGATATGTTAGGAGGCCTTAGATACATTTTGAAATCCCTTGGTATAAATAAAATTTTTATTTCTTATTATGGTAAAATTTTGGATTTTCAAATTTTTGGATAAATATACGATAATTGTTGGAAAAAATGATATTTTATGATATTCATGTAAACATTAAATAAATAATAATCTGAAATGATTTTAAAAAAAATGTTCTTCTAATGTTCTGATTAGTAAGAAATTTTGATACTAATAAGATCAAATTAATATTATTTAATAGTAATGTATTAATAGTAATATACCCTTATGAATAGTAAGGAATAGTAAATTAGACAAAAAATTAAAACATCAACCATGAATGTATAAATACAATTTAGACATCCAAAAAGTGAAAAAAGTGACCATAGTACATGGTTTGGTATATTTGTATGTCATTAATATATTATATAAAATTTTATAAATAATTTGTAAATTTAAAACGAAAAATTTATTTTCATAAAATGTAATCATTAACTGATACTTTATTGTCTTATGGTTATAAGATAATTTTATGGGACCTTGATTACTTTTTCAAGGTGTTACAAAATGATTTGTAGATTTAAAGCTGTTTATTTAGAATAAATAATGATTATATGTAAAAATTAAATTTAAATATTTAAAAAAGAATTTTCATAAATGTTTGTTCATTTTTATTCATAGCATCGATATTATGTTAGGGTGAATTTTTGGGATTTTTATGAAACAATTGAATTTTCGGTGAATAGAAAATATATAGTTTTGAGTTTCTAGTGTTTAATGAGACAATTAAAAATGTAATAATGATCTAATAATTCTAGTTGACTTGTGAATAGTATGATATTCTATGTTGTGTCCCAAGTGTCCAATACCATTGGGAAATAAAATGGGCAATCACATGGTTTTGCAAAACCACTATTGAGGTGTCCCTTCGAAATTAATTTAATATTCCCTCACTTTTCCTATAAATAACAAGTCATTCCATCATTCATTTCAATCCAAAATCCTCCTCAACTAAGTTCATGTCTTTTTACCTCCCATTCAGTCCTCCCAAGGTGCCCTCGATCCCCCATGGTCCCAACCTTCAAGATTTCGAAGTCACTCTTCAAGGTAAGAGAACCATTCACCCTCCTCTTTTATGTCATGAATTATTTTAGGTTATGTATTATAGTTTCTATTTCATTAGGTTGGAATATTTCATAATCTATTATTCTTGATTTCCATATTATTTGAAAATGATGAGAGACCCTTCCCACTCTCATCAACTGATTTTTTGGATTTTTATGTGACGTTGTTAGGCTACCGAGTTTTCATAAAAGAAATCGCATCTTATCTTTTTTTCAAGTTTCCTTTCCATGTGGTATGTAATTAAAATATCAATACCATATTGTTTTTTTCAATTTTATTATGTCCCTATACTGTAAAATGATTAATTTTTTTATTATATACCCTTGTCCCCTCTCTTTTTGTTGTTTCCTAAAACCATGTTATATAGCCGTTGTGTTGTAGAAATTTCGTCTCAAAATTTCTCTCCCTTTCTCTCAATAAATTCTCTTTTCTTAGTAATTTGAATGCCTAGTAATATTTCATTTCTATGGGTGTTCATCAATATGTGAAAATTATATTATTTATTCTGGAATTGACATACATATAACCCTCACTCCCTTTCCATGGGTTTTAAATGACATAATGATCTTATTTTTAAACACTTTTAAAATGCCACGATTTTGAAGTGAAATCCATGTTTTTATTCACATTGGGTTATTTATGAAATGTTTTATTATGATCTTTGTGGATCACATGAAAATAAATTCATATTAATGATTCTCTCAGATAGTGCTCCAATTCATTGATTAAAGAATTAATCTCTAGAGATGACATGTTTCACGATACCTTAGTGAATAAGTTAAGTAGTATTTATGACACTTTGGGGATGAACCATGTTGATATGTTCAGGAATGTATAAATTAAATGTTGTAGCCAAATATTCAAGTTACGATTAATGTTCTTTTAATTATGATATGCCACTTTTTATATTGTTCATGTCTTATGGTTTTCATGATGTTCTTATTGATATCACAAATAAACTGATTCTCTTGTTTACCCTTACTAGGCCTTTAGCTCACCCTTTCCTTTGATGTATGTCTCTAGGTTATGAGACGTAGTAATTGTTCATAGGATGAAATTTTCAAGAATATTTTCAAGGGGTTTTAAAATAGTGTTTTATTTTTCATGATTTATTGTTCCTGATTTCCAAGACACTAGAATTTAAATATCATCTGTTTGTAAAATGTAATGAAAAGGTATGTAATAAAAAGCTATGATGTCATAACCAAATTGTATGGCCATAAGAAACCCTATCTGAAAGAACATAATTAATTCCTCCCACTTCCCCAAAGGGATTGTAAATGGCCAGCGTAATACACTAGGGTACCAATGATCAACAAATAGGCTGTTGACAGTAAGGTATCGAGAGATGAAAATAAAATTTTCCCTCTTCAACGCTAGAAATAAGAACTAGCTCATATTTTCATGATACATCTTAGTCGATTGAATATTTACCACCCATCTAATAATATTAAAGTCCCTAATTAACAATTCTCTAACAAAATCATGGAATACATGTTTCTATTTTGAATAAGCCACATCGTTTCCATCCAATAACCACTCATGAAATGAATTACCACCAATAATACTGTCACGACCCATCCTCGGGGCCCGTGCCGTAAATACCCCAAGCCTGCCTTCCATAGGCCAGGGGATGGTGACTTGCACCAAAGGCGTAAATCCTGATAAAAGAGAAGGCATTTCCTTTATATAAGTAAAAAAATAAAACAGAGTACGCAAGCTGAAATAAACACTAAGTAAACTGTGTAAAAAGTAAGTGCTGGAAATTAAATGGGCTGATATACAAACCCAACTGAAAGTATTGTACAATAGAGAAAAAAAGTACAAAATCTAAAAATTAAAGTAGCAACCAGCATGTCGTCCTCCAGAATTCCCACCTGAAGGGTGTGTACAGATAGTCTCGTCGGCTCCTCGGGTCTGGTCGTCTGCTCTGAGTACATGTCACCATGTGGTCCACCTCTAGGTATCGTTCCGCTCCACTAGACTACACCTCGATAAGTGTTGTATGTCTTATGCATCCAACATAATGTAGTGAGGGCATATCCCATTCAAGGGTGAGTATACGATACTCAGTAGAGACCCCGAGACTCCTGAAGGTCTCCCAGAATCCACAAAGGATATACCACAAAAAAAGATATAAACACGAAGTATCATCCAACTCTACTTAGGTATATGCCCATACATATACCTAAGTCATCAATTCTAGTTCATCTCCAACTCAAGATCCCAAGTACAACCCAGTCCACAAATGAAAGCACAACCCAGTCCACAAATGAAAGCACAACCCAGTCCACACAGGAAAGCACATCCCAGTCCACACAGGAAAGCACAACCCAGTCCACACAGAAATGTAAGTCAATCATATTGATGATATTGATTGAAATTCATGACTTAGATCACACAGGAACACTACTCATGAATATGGGTGGATATGATATATGTAGGCTCTGAATCGTCTCCCCTTTTGAACCCACATAGGATCCAAGTACAGAAGTCGTCGTTGCTGAAGCCACGTAGGATCCTAGTACAGTAACCATCACTCCCGAACCCACGTAGGATCCATGTACAGTCATCATTGCTGCAGAAACCACAGCGGATCCATGTACATTCTTCCTCACTGTCGAACCCACGTAGGATCCAAGTATAGTCGTCATCGTCATCGCAGTCGCAGCCAGCTCTAGGGTTCCTACACACAACACGCTTGATTCCTAGAGGGTACGCTCCACAAGCCAAGGGGTTTGATATATCAACTGTCGCTAAGTATAGTGTTGATGTATCACAATGTTCCATCTCTTCAAAAGGAACTCAACACAATAGACGACACGTCAATTGGACGCCCGGTCTGAAAGATATTGGCTTTTCCGTCCTAGGGGCCTGGTTAAAAATGCACTCATTTCTAACCCGGACGATATCCAAAATCATCTGAAACTCACATAGAGTATCTCAAAAGGATTGTATCATCGAAAAAGTCCTAGTGTTGTAGACGCCTTGTCGATCGGACGCGCGGTCCTAATGTTATTCACATTTATGTGAATAATGGGCCCGACCTGTTTTGCCTAGTGGGAAGACGCGTCGGGTTGACCTAGTTTGTCAGGTCCGACCCAACAGTGGTGTCAGACCGGTCCGAAGAAAAACATATCTCGGCCTGAAGGTACGCGGCCCTGCGCGAAGTGGTGCGGACCGGCTGGGTTGACTGACTGGCCGAGCGGCACTGCCGAAGCCGATCAGGCTCCAAGGGGGGGCCTGGTCATCTGCACCGGCGGCGCCCCTCCCCTGAACCGGCCGGCTAGACCGGCCGGTCTTCTACACACACTGCCCACATGGTTGGGCCTCCATTCTGTAGCGTGACGCCCTCCCGGCGCCGCGGTCCCGCTCCGCCCGACTAGCCGAGGGGGCAGCCGGTTCCTCCATCGAAGCGGCCCGTGTAGCATGCCGTGGTTCTTTCAGTAAAATCGGTGCAATGGCCCCAGTTCACTTCTCCATGTTCCCGGCATGGCGAAATGGCATCGTCCTTCCTCCGCCATCAATTTACAATTCTAAATTATTAAACGAGAACAATGGAGGGTTTTCGGGCCGTGTTCGTTTGGCCAGCACCATCCGCATAAAATGATAGCAATTGGTCAAGGTAAACAAAATCTCCTATTTTTATCACAGAGTGAAGATAAAAATGTGTGACGTCCTTGGGGAGTTCCTGCATCGGTGTTTCCTTCCTTGCTACGGAAGAGGAAAAGGAAGAAGAAACCGAGTTCTCTGAGTCGATATTCTTTGTTGGAGACTTGGCATTCTTCATTGAGGACGAAGTTCTTCAAATAAAACTAGAGCTCTCCCCCAACGTCTCAACACAACAAGACAACCACCAAAATAAAATGAGGCTCCTCCTTATTTTATTAATTCATGCCATGCATTAAAAATTACAAAATTCAAATTCCAATTCAATTAATTAATTAAACCATGAGTTGTCTAATTAATTATGAGATAGGTTGGGAAGTTTTAATGAGAGAGAGAAGGGAGAGGAAGAGTTACTCAATTAAAGGGGGGAGTTAACATGTTTAAAGGGGGGAGTTCTGGAGTTAGGGAATGTGAAGGGTTGGGGATCGTGTGGGCCCCACATCACATTTATCCTCAAATGGGTAGTTAGGAACTAGTGGGACCCACCCCAGCTCCCACACTTAGGATATAACCACTTAGAATAAAAGAATAAAATTGTCCCACAATTTTATTCACTTCTTATTTAATCCACATTTTTTTAACACCTCCTCCCATACAAACGCATCTTCGGTAAAGGTCCTCCTAAGCAATTATCAGCGTTGCGAGTTCATCGGTGCCCTCATATTTCAATTCCGAGCATAGGATCAATAGATAGAAATACCTGATCATTCGTTCACTGAACATACCTAAGCTAAACATCAGAAAATTATTCCGTGCACATCGGGCCTCGGAATCAGGAGCTGTCAGAAACTGTGTACTTGTAAAATCCCAAAAAATTTAATAAAAAATTTTCCTTGAAATTTATGGGTCTTTACAAATACTTTCTTTCATTACAACACAGTCATAGTTGGATTCACTACCCAACAGTAGTCATTCAACTGGATAATATTTTATCAATAAAGGGGACTCATTCATTAGTTTTGGATCCCCTAAAACATGCATCATACACTAGTATAATAATCTCATTATGTAATATTACTCATCAATATAATCAAATAATCTCTTTCTCCACATGTATTTAAGTAATAAGTGAATAATAAAATAAGATTCATTTCCTTAGTGAATAGGCCATCTCTAAATCATAAATATGTAAATACTATACACAAAAAATCTTCCATAGAATAAGAAATATCTTTAAAATGATATTGTGAAGGCTCCACTGGTCAATGTATAAAAAACCTATTAACAAGAGATGATGATTACAACAATTCAAATCCAATAGAAAATTTTAGAATTCAATGTATTGAGTAGGATAATTACACTCATGGGTTCATAGCTGACATGCTTCATAAGATAGTACATGCTTTACATATAACATTACAACTCCCAATCTAATGCCTAATGCATCACAATGAATAAATATCGACCACTTACTTAGGAAGGATCAATACTAGAGTTATAGTCACCTCTTATTCAGCTCATTAAATACTTATTATCATAGGTTTGACTATAGTAAATTTATTACCTACTTCATCAGTGTAGTCATGGTTGATTGTATATTGGAAAATTACTCAATGAATCATTAATAATATCAATATATCCTTAGAAATATTCCAATATCAAACATGTTTTGTGCATTTTTCCAAGACATCACTCTATCAACCTTCTCTATGTCTATGTATATTATTTTAATAGATACTATTCCAAAAAACACATCTCATAAACCCAAAATTTACACTTTCACATCTTTTTGTAAATCCATTATGATCAAGGTGTACTCAGAATATTCTCAAGTTATATATAATATTAATTCATGGCTGATGAGTATATGGGTATTTCATCAATGAAATAAATTATTATTGAGTCTAAATAGAGGTGAATGATCATATTCATTAGGTCTATGAAACTTTAATATATATTTCATAAAAAAATATTCACTAGTTAGTCATATAGCCTATATCTGCTCTAAAATGTCATCCTCTAGATTCCATAACCTCTATCATTTTACTGTTGATATTCATACAAAAGAAAAAACTTGAGGAACCACTGGGATCAAAATAACTAATAAAATATATATATGATTCTGGGGAAATTATATCTATTCTTCACTATCACCTATTTCAACATCTAGTAATCAATATAATGTTAAAGACAAACATTTTACTACTTGGTGAACAAGACAAGAGCACCATAAGGTAAAGTAATCATCCTAATAAATCCCATTTACTAAACATAGTGAAGATAAACCTTGGAATCCATTATCTTTTTTGGAACAATATGATTAGGGGTATCAAAATGGGATTTTAACTGAATATAAGCTCCATCTCATATTCAACATTGTTATTAGGGGGTTTCCTATGATGTAATCTCAAAATAATTTTTTTTTACATCCATGGATGGTGGAAGATCTGAGGGAGATACCTACTGATCGTAATGAAATTTCATTTCTTTCAATCCATTCCTTGATCATCCTGAGATGAATCATTTTTAGGAAAATGAAGCATTCTGCCAACTCCAATTCATCGGTTATCACATAACACTCTCCATTTTTCTAATTAAATATATGAAACTTTGGTTGTAATCAATGTGTTTTTAGAAACTATTTAACCATAATATGATAAAAAACACATCAATTATTTTTATATCTCAGATCATAAAATCCCACAGACTTCCCTAACTAAAAATGATTATAGAATACACTAGGAATCACTAAATGTGATCCAATTTCACAATCAAATGTGTTTCAAGAGCAAGTAGATCAGTATAAAAATTTACTAATAAGTCATGTCCAATGATGAAATGTTTAGAATGATTTAATGGGATATAATTTAATAAAAATGTTAGTAGATAATGTATATGTATCCAAATAGTACATTATATTGTTGATGGTCCATCACCACCATCAGTTAGTGTGTTATCCACTATATAATCATGGTCTACCGTAGCTCAATGAACCTGTTAGGGACATTTCTGAGTCCAAGTCACCTTGTCCTACTTTGGATCACCTCATCCTAATTTTTGGGAAAAATATCTAGTCATTGATATACCCATGTGGAATCATGACCTCGATGCAATTGCATATAACTATTAGAGACGAATCGTCTTTGTGTATTGGTAGAAAATGATCTGGGGTGATATACATATGCTACAATAGTTCATGAATGTTCAATATATAAAGGATTTTGGTTCTCCTCATAAAGAGAATTATGAATCCATAATCTACACTACATGAATTCCACTAATGTTCTACACATCCGTGGTATTTCCCATCCTACCATCAGAAGTGGTACACATTATAATAGTTTGAGGTTCACCCAATAGGGAACTGAATTCTAGAAGAAGACAAACTACTCAATCCTCCTACAAGATATTTTTGATAGTTATGTAATTTTGTAGAACCTCCAGGTATGGTGGAGAGTCAAAAATAATAAAATTTTCTCTAATTTCATGATGAATTTTGATTGCAAACATCCTAGGATTCAGATCCTGGATTCTATCAAGAAGCGGAGAAAAGGTATGAATCTCAATAAAATGTGAGGAGTAAGTGGGATATATCATAGAATCTAGTTCTATAACAATGAAATATTATAATTTTCAAAGAATTCGTGTAATAATACATGAAAAATAAATCAGTGAAAGCCTCTTATGTATGTCCCTCATATTTAATGGTCTTTCCCATCATGATCTAGCACCATTTATAATGTCCATGTAGCATGGATTTTTCCAGCTTGAGAATCATGTCTTTAATTGTATCAATGATTTGAAAGATAACCTTGATTATATCAACCTATTATTTAGAATCATATAGTCTTATATTGACCTAAAAGGCTGGAGGATATAGGAGTTGGAGGTACTTGGAATATTAAACCAGGGTTCTAAGCACTCTTAAACCCTATAAAAGATCAAATGGGAGGGATTCCAATGATGTTAAGACTACTACCTATTCTATAAGTTTATGAGTATTGTAATTATCCCTATTGGTGACATCCAGACCCATGGCTATTAGATGTTCCATAATTCTTCTATAAGGATTCATCTTCCTAATCATGAATGAAATATTAGAGCAATTAACACGAGTCCTAATCATTCTTTAGGACAAAACAAGGTTTTTCAAATGATTGTATAGATATCCCTAAGTAAATCCCATCAAAGACAAACTATTATTCTCAATCCCTTAATGTTTGACGCAATAACATATATGTACAATCCTAACAACTTTCTCATGTTCCACTAATTATTTCAAATATTGACACATAAAAATAGTAATTAAAATTTATATATTACACAATAGAGTATAAGTTTTTCTTGATCATAAATCACACATCAAGCCATGAAAATTGAGAGGTATATACATATATATATATATGTAATGTTATCATATGTGCATAGTCATGATGCATGAATGGACAAAAAATGTCATTAATCAAGAAAAAAAATCATGTCAATGGTAGGTTGAGGTTCATTACACATGAATTTTCTATACACATGGTATCTCCCCTACATCGGTCCCACATATATATCTCCTTTCAAAATGTAATAGATCAATTCTGAATGAATAGAATAATAACTGTTCCATCATAGATTTTTGTAATTCCCCATCCCAAACCCTTGATTCCAAACCACTATTTCACATGACCTCATGTACGCCTCCCTATATAAAAGAGATTGTGGAATAACAGTGAGCGTTTAAGTATATAATTTGGGATACTATGCCCTCTTTATAATGTCCATAAAAAAATAATATAACTGAATAAAAATAAATAAATTAAATTAATATTAAAATGGAGAAACTATGTAGATATCATACAAGTCATACAAATAAATAAACCAGATATCAAATTTTCAAGAAAAATCATAGTTAAAGTGTATAAACAAAACAATTAAATAAAAATATTGTAATTTTCCAAAGTCTATCTCAGTTCTGCTCCTAACTATACACTCTTCAGCTCAACCATATACCACGATCTCCTTTCCCTTGATCAAATCCAAATACTTAATGCCTACATGTGCAAAAAAAATACCACATATGGTCTATATAATTAAACTGAATAGGAAACCAAAAAATAATTATTAAACAATATTCAAATGTATCAAAGGTGTATACCATTTTAATAAATAATAATAATAATAATAATAATAATAAATTAATCATGTACTAGGTAGTACTGTGCTAGAAAAGATACCAAATACCCACAAATTCACTTTCATTAGCTCCATGATAGAAGGATAACTAATTATTATAAGTAACCAAAACTAGAAACTATGCTATCGAATGTACTGCTCAGTATCCCCATGGAATTTTGAATACATGAAACCCAAAATTCCCTTGGAATCTGGTATTCCATGTTCCCTTGAATAAAAATATTCATCCAGTATCATGATACATTCTATACCACTAGGAACCATGTATATCATTAACATGAAATTGATTGGAATAATTTTACCTCTACCTTCGGATTAGGTCAATTGTTTCCATCATCTCAAGTAATGTAGAATCCACTTTTATGGGACGAATAAGATGTGAAAATACATCTAATATGATCACCAATAATGATGAATTCAATGAAAATATAATGTTCATAACTGTGTAAATAATACAAGGATGGAATTTTGTCATGATAATATAGTAGAATCATATATACATATGATCAACATCAAAAGTGATAAAAACATCAAGAAAAACTCTTGGAATAAAGCATCATAAAAGATCTCATGTAAAATACACCTTCACCCCCATGGGATCATAGATGAACATGATTATAATGTTATTTAAACAAGTAGATTATATAAATAAAAATATGTATATATGAGAGGATAAAATGATAAGTATTTTTCTACCATAATGTTTTTGATATCGATATGACGGTTCATCAGTGGTGTCATATCAGGAATAACCTTCACACACCAATAGGTACTTTCTCACACTCCCAGAACTCATAGAACTAGATTTATATTAAATTATGGGTACTATAATGAAAAAATATGAATGAATAAGAAAAGGGTTAGAACATCTCATACCCAATGACGAAAATCGATGATAGTGGAATTTGTGTCCCATTTAACTGATAATAATTCATCACCCTTGAATAGAAATAAAGTGACATGTCACAATATAGATGTCAAAGAATGACAATGGACCTCATGAATGGGTTGATGTCCATTGAAATTATAAAATCCCCAAAGAAAAAATGAAATAATACGACAATATCCTTAATAATACAATTTTTCTATCATCCTATAAAGAAATAGGGATGTTTTGGATAAACAATAACTTAACCAACTTCTCCAATGAAACACCAAAATTTAGAATAAAGAATATGAGGATGGATAGATTGTTCATGTTGTAAAAAGGTAGGTTAAGAGGAAAAATAGAAGAAAAAAAACTAATTATTCAAAAAACATTACAATAAAAGGTATATCGTTGTATTTTTATAATGTAATTAGGAATGAAGAATCCTTTTGTTCGGGTGTCAATTTGATTAAATGGGGACTTAGAAATGACTAAAGAAGAAATGTAGAATACCAAACTAAAACCAAGAACTTATCAGAATTTGGTTAGAAAAATTTCTAAGATTATATGTAATTAATTCAACCATTAGAAAGTTCTCACAAATCCAAAAAGAACTCCAATATTGGATAGCCAGGGTCATGGTGGTTCTTGAACAACTGTGGCCAAATTGGATTGGCATGTGATTTTTTTTGGATGGAAGTCCATTTTGGCTAAACACCACACCCTCTAAAATGACCAAACAAAAACTCTTTTACCACAACATGGTGATGGTAGTGGTTTTCTGAATTCCATGAAAAGGACAGTCCATTAGAACATATTTCTTAAAACCAATCTATTATACCCTCATGAAATTTAACAGAAAAGGGATATCCATGGTTTTCATTATGCCTTGGTGTTTCCTGTTCAGGCTTGTAAAGTCACCAAAACATCATTAACATTCCCCATGGTATATCAATTACATAATGGTTATTTCCCAACATGTCTCAACACAAAAATAATGAATATAAAAAGGAAAAAATATTCATCATTATCCCCTAAAAATTCAAATATTTTCAAAGATGAAGATCCCCTAATTGTTTGAATGACATATGACATTGTGACCCCAGGTTCAACTAAAATCATTATTATTATAACACCATGTGAATTGGTTTCTTGATAAAACCCATGCAATTAAATAGGTTATCATGAATACTTTTATGAAATCCTATATAGATTTCCTCAACAATTCAAAGCCATGTTTATTCTATGTGGTATCAATAATACAGTTTAAATATCCTCCAAATATTAATTTTATTCCATAAAAATTGAAATTATTCATGTCTCTCTATTAGAGTTCCATTGTAATGATATTAAATTACCAAAAAACTACAAAAATATAGGTATCCTAAGCAAGTAAGGAATCCCTAACAGTAATATGTTGAGAAGATTTGTTAATCATATTAATATATATGCCATCATTCTAAAATAACTATATTTTGCTGTTATATGGGTGTTATGGATAAAATGATTCATCCAAAGCTTATTAGAATAGTGTTTGAAATTTTTTACATAAGGTTTCAGTAGTAACACCACAATCAATTAAATAAGGTTTTATTTAGATTCTGAAATAAATGTCTCAAATATTACCATAGTTGCGATCTAATATTGGTTCTACATAATATGGGTGGTTATTAAATAGAATATGTAGAGTCCATGATCGCCATAGTGACGTCACCTCTAGATGAAGCTAGAACCTGAGGCAATTGAATCTAAATCCCAAACATTATGTTATCTACACTTTATATAATCCTTTTAATTGGATAAACCTTCCAATATATTTCATTTTTTCATAATATGATAACATTTATATGAACCTAATCCATAAAAATAAATTATTTAATGATTTATGATGTACTTTCCCAACAATACCATATAAGGATCTTGATGTATAGTTTATTTATAACATTATATAATTATTTACAACATCTTTCACCTAAAAACAATAAATTTAATTAAATATCCACATTGTAATCCTAAATCCCATTGATATTTTAATGTACACCTAATTTTCAAAAGATAATACATAAGGAAAATAGTGATCTAGAAAGCATAGTATGGAAATAAGAATTGAAATAAAAAATAAAATGAGAGTGAAGAGCCATAATAAGATATCATAAATAGAATTATGATAATAATGGAAACATGAAATAAGGAAATGAAATCATAAGATCATATAATCATGGAATATATTGAAACTAGTTAATATAAAATGTTATAATCACATTTCAAGGGTCACTCCCAATGTAGTCATTAAAAAGTGTAAAAATTCCCTTATTGTATTGGGTTTACTCGACATTCACATAAACATAGTAGACAATTTCTAATCGTAGATTAGGTTTACTCCTTAATCCAACACATAAAATTTCAGTAGATATAATTCTTTACCCAATAAATTTTATGAAAATATAATAATAGACCAACTATCACAGAATCAAAAATCATACATTTTCACTGCATGAAAAAAATAAACAATCATAAATCATAATCATGATCAACCCCATGATTAGAAAATTTATTCCATATCTTTATTGACATCCCAATTGAAATATATATCATAAGGATTACATAAATAATAAGAAATTACATAATTTTTAACATTCATACTTTAAAATGGCACATAAGTCTTGAACAAGGAGTTACCAATATAAAAAAATCATTAGAAGTATCTTGGAATGAAAGATTAATATCATTCCCCTCGGGATTGGGATAACAAAATTTATATAGGATCATATTAATGAATGAAATATATAAGTATTTTCTATAAAAATAAAAAATTTCAAAGAGTATTTCCCCTAAATTAATGATTTATTATAGAATCTATTTATGGGTTCAAAATTTTTTATAAGGTGATTCTTGAAATGGTAAAACAAATAAGAATGTTCTATTAAATTGGGAATTATTAAAAGTGTAAATTTTTATTGGATCTAAAAAACTGTATAAACTCAATAATGAATAGTATATTTAACAATTATATATTTAATAGTATCATACACAAATAATGATAATGTAATTTGAATATTATTATAAAAATAGAGTGAAAATGAATGAAAATGTGTAACTCAAAGTTAATAAGGGTGGTCTGAAAAAACCCTTGTAATATTTTAAAAAACCATTTTTGAGAAAAAGAATAAAAAAATTAGATAATAAAATAATATTTTTAAATTATGAGAATTTAAATATTATATTCACATGGTATTACATATAATTATATTTACAATTAAAAAGGGGAAAATTTTTAGGTAGTGAACTTTTGGAAAAGGAGGGGAAATAGTTGTTTAAATACTTGAGAATTTTTCATAACATAGCTATATATTCAAAATTGTTTATAACAAAAAATTCAATAAAATTTTTGTTTAAAGTGATATACCATGATAAAAAGTAGTTATAATATATTAAAATAAATATAAAACTAATGGAGAAACATTAAAAGTCATGAAATCAGATTGAGTTATGAAATGCCCTCATATTTTAGGGAAGACGTGAATCTTATACCACATTACTGAAGAACATGAATTGAAGTGATTTTACTATGTTGAAAAATAATTTTTTATATTATAAGTCATTTCAATAGTTATTACACTATAAAAATTAATATTGGTGCATAAGATTTGGGTATGCATCAATATTGGTGATATAGATGAAACCATTACATCATTTCCAAAAGAATTTTTCACAATAACATAACATCCTGAATACTTATATTATGTTAATTAAATAGATACAAAATAACCTTAATCATATATATTTATGTTTTTAATTTCCGTATTTTATCATTTTGTATTTATTTTCAATATTGTTTTCATTTATGTTAGTTACTCCAGTGTATGAACACTAATCTTTTTTTAGGTATGTTTTCCCTTTTCTGGTTGGTTTTTAGAAAAATATATAAATCTGTAAATTTTCTAAGTACATGTTGTGTACTTTATGAGCACACTCCATGTACTACAATTCCACTGAAGGCCAGGTGTCGGTCGCGTCACGGCCACACACACGAACTTGTGGGAGTGACTTGGAGGCCTCCTCATGCAGAGTATAGAAATAGAAGGTACACGCCATGTACTCCAAAAGTACATGCCGTGTATTTTGTTTTTTCATTAAACACACAGGGGTCACGTCTGATGGACAAAAATCACTTCTTCTAGGTCTTTTTCATTCGAGAGAACCTGTAAGGCTAAAGATCTTTGACGATCCCCTGAGCCTCCATCCATCCTCCGATTCGAACACCTTTTATTCCATTGGAATCACATCGGCGAGTTCTTGCGTCTCTCAGAGCATCTTTTCCAATAGCTCCTCTTTTCCAAGTTATTGTGGGTTGAATTTTTTATACGTTTTCGTAGATCTAAGACGTTCTAATGAAATTCAGGCATTGAGGTTCAAATATATAAATCACCTAACTCCATGGAAGGTGGATTGTGCCTTTACATTCAAAGTCATTGAGTATTATGTGCAATTTCCCCCAATGCCCTTGAACGGGGTATCGTGTGTTTACCATTTAACCCCTATTGTCTTCCTTCAATTCTTGTTTGTATGTGTAGATGTTGAATGAAAAAGAATAGGGTTGTTATTCTATGCCTTGGATGTTTTGACTATGCATGTTCTTCTTATGACCATTTGTTCGTGTTCTCTAGCTTGGCTACTTTATATGTTTTCCATACCTATTGTCATAGGATGGAGAGTTTGAATTCTGACATGCTTGATATAATATAGACTGTTTATCCAATTATATCTATAGGTTTACTTGTCCATATTTCATTGCTATGTTGTTTCCTACACTGGGCCGTGAGAACTGTGTGTAGTAAACTAAAAAGTAAATTGACTGAGTGTGCTTCCTCAGAGGGTCATTGAGGATTAGGCTATAGGGGGATAGACTATGTGAGCCTCCTCAGAGAGCCTAGGTTTACACTGGGATATAAGGGGATTTACTGTGTGAGCTTCCTTAGAGATTCCTTAATTTTTTTAGACTATAAGGGCATAGATCATGTGAGCTTCCTCAGAGAGTCTTTGTTTTACATTGAATTACCTTGCTTACCATATACTATAAGAGTAATTGATTGTGTGAGATTCCCCAGAGAGTCTTTTCATGACTTGGGTTATAAGGGAAGTTGACAGAGTGAGCTTCCTCAGAGAGTCCTTGACCTTAGGTCTATAAGGGGAATTGACCGAGTGAGCTTCCTTATAGAGTCTTGTAATTTTTGTATGACCAACCCAGAGAGGTAAGGCTGAGTGTACTTCCGAGAGGGTTATTGGTACTTGTTAGGTAGAACCTGAGGGGATGGGTATGAGTACTTCCCAGAGGGTTACCTGTTTGTGCTTAGCTTCTTGTAAGCTGTTACATGATATTGGAACTGTGGATTGTTTACTGTTCAGAAAGTTCATGTTTACTGCTTTCTGTACTATTACCATCCATATCTGTACTGACTGTTAGGCGCAGATCTTTTGGTGGTTGCCTACTGGGATTTAGTCTCACACCCTATTTGGGCCATGCTTCTAGGACCAGGATGATTATATTGTTGCATGTATATATACGGGAAAGTGCCCTTCTACTTCAGGTACTTGACTTTCTGTGGAGCTGGAGAGCATGAGACCAAGCGTAGGCTTGTGATGTTGAGGAGATATTTATCTTTTTTCCTTTGAACTTTGGTTTAGCATGGTTTGTATTTCTAGCATTGTGACATGTCTGGCTGCTTTCCTAGACATATCTATCATGCATCATATTATATATATGTGTGCTCCAGTTGTTTATTATTCCAGTCTTCCATAGTTTATAGTTGTTGGATATTTATTGATTTCGCTATTGTGTGTTGTTTACATCCATTGTATACTCTGTCAAAGAGAGAATTGTTTCCCCACTATCACACCTAGGCCCACGCTTCTAGTCGGCAGCCTCTGACATGTGGGAAAATGCTCTTGGGGCCATGTGACCAACTGGGTATGGGGCACCTTTGGGTGGCTTCTGGAACTGGGATGTTACAAAGTGGTATCAGATGAATTATATTCTCTTAATTTACTTTTTGTTGCCTATATCTTGGTATTGGATGGAATAGGTAGTTGGTAATAAGTTGTTCCTAGGAGTAGCTATCCCGTGTAAAGGGACAATATAATCTATCTCGTTTATTGCAATTTTTTTTCTTCTGATTTTTCAATTTTATACTTGATTTGATTTTCACCATTGGGTGAATCACATGTATTGTGCTGTTACTACTGATGATATTGAGGTACTATTTCTGTCACAACCCGATTAGATTGGGGAATTCCATCTCATGCATCATATAGGCACTTGATAGAAATCACATGTCATGCATTCTTTCCATGCCGTCTAGAATGAATTTGTGATTTCATTTTTTGGGATAGATTTTGTTTAGAATATGTATGTTGTTGTGATAGACGACATGATAAAATACATGTTGTTTGATAATGTATTGTTTATGTAAGGATTTGTTTAGATGATTGCCAATCATTGGTTCTTGGGGAGTTATGGGCCCTCATGGACCAGAATTTGGTGATTCGTCACTTTTTTGTCTTGTTATAACACGTGTAAGATGGAAATATTCGATTCGCGGAGAGTGTGGGCCCTCACAGATCAGAATTTGGCACTTTTAATGCTCATTTAAGTGTTTTTCTGGGCTCAAGAGTAGTTTCTGAGGTATAATGTTCTGAAAAATCAGGAATAAACGCCGTTTAGATTTTCCTACATGCCATGTGTTCATCTATTTGATAAGAAACAACTTTTCTTAAGTACACACCATGTACTGTATGTACAGGCCATGTAATCTCTAATAGTGTCATAGGCTATGTGACAGAGACACGGGATGGGAAATTCTATGTTGGAACACACCGTGTACCAGTTTCGCACTTCATGTAGTCTAACCCATGTACACGGCTGTGTCACGAACAACACTGGTCAGTTTTATCTTTTCACATACCCGTCGTGTCAGGATTATACATGTCGTGTTGTCTGATGTAGGTACCCGTCTGTGTCATGAACAACACATGCCTGTGTTATGCTTCAACATACACACCATGTCCTTCTGGAACACTCTGTGTAGTGTTAGTCATGTGTTAGGCCATGTCACTAAAAACATAGGCTAGGTGAAGCTTGACTAGTAAACGTCGTGTCTTCCTTGAAAACGTCGTGTAGTCTTGTCTTAAGAGAGCCATGTGGCTTAACCGTGTAGAAGGACTCGGGCTGGGAAATTGGTTTCAGGTACACATCCTATTCTAGGACAACATGCCGTGTGTTTTGGGGTGTTACATGACCAATTTTGGTGGGAGTAGACACCCATGTGAATGAATTAAGGGAACACTCTGTGTAAGGGAAATACATGCCATGTAGTCATGTTTTTCTTAACATGAATGCTTTCTTTCTCTTGTTTTCTTCCTGTGCCTTCATTATCAGTCCTTGAAAACCATGAATCTAAGTGTGTGTTTGAACTTGCAGAGTCATGCCACCTAGATGTCCTCCTGCTGACCGCCAATTGCAGGGTAGTGACAGACGCCTGATATGGTTGATCAGGGTTCTCATATAGATCCTCCTGTTGTCCCAGCCTTGGCACCAGTAGTTTTACCAGTTGCAGGCGTGGATGCACAGTTTAGGGAGGGTTTTCTGAGGATGATGCATAGCTTCAATGGAGCACCGCCTCATTCTCTGTGAATTGTAGTTTTGACATGGGTTTTCCAGCAGCAGTATCCTACCACCTTCTTAGGAGAAGGAGGACCATAGGCTATATAGTTGTGGCTCGAAGCCATGCTAAAAATCTTTGAGCATCTCGAGGTACCACCAGATAGGTGGGTGAAGCATGCGACCTTGATGCTCTGAGACTCCTCCTAAAGGTGGTGGGATGTTATCTCTTAGGTAGGACGCCACCAGAATATGGCTTGGGAGGAGTTCCAGTTTATCTTTAACAATTACTTCTACATGGTGATCTTGAGGCCCGATCCAGCCTGGGAGTTCATGAGCATGGAGCAGGGTACTCTTTCTATGATGGAGTATTCCTCTCGCTTCATGGATAGGTAGCATTTCATGCCTATTCCAGAAGGTGATGAGATGTTCCTGTCTAGGAAGTTTGGGGATGGTCCCAGGCTAGAGATCCATTACTAGGTGAACATCTATAGGTTGACTTCTATATCCTCTATCGTCAACCAGGAACTGATTAATGAGCACAATATCATGGGATCAAGAGATGTGATCCAGGGCAGTTCGGCATCTAGAGTTAGTATTCCTCCAGCTGATAGAAGGAAGCGCCACAGGGAGGCTGCATGGGGAAATCAGAGTAGCCGGGATGCACCTTCTGGTAGCCACATGGTGTGATACTAGTGCAAGAGGAGCAGGCATATGAGGCCACATTTCCTGAGAGACCTGATGGAGTACTGATCATGTCGAAAGATGTGCCATCTACAATTTTTCTGTCAGTTTTTATCTCAAGTAGCTAGATATTAGGGTTATTCTATGAACCTGCGTTCGGGAGAATCTCTACTAGTTTATCAATAGTCTGGGAACTACAGTTCCTCCATCCATTCAGACCGAGGTGGAAGTCGTTGTCGGGGTATTAAGTTTCCGGTCCTTCAGTAACAAGATAGAGGATCAGCTCATAGTGGTTAGAAAGGGTCCCACGGATATGGTGTAGGCCAGAAATTTGCAGTGGAGCTGACTAAGAAGGAGCAGGATCCCAGACCCTATACAGTTCGAGGTACGATCTTAGTAGCCTCAGTTTTATCTTCTTCTTTTTTCGACACTGGGTCTTCCCATAGCATTATCAATGTTGTTGTTGTGGAGAGCCTTGGGCCATCCATATTTTATTCTTCCATTATGTTGATGCTTGACATACCGTTGGGAGCTAGAAAATCTAGCGTATGTCTGTGAAAGAAGTGCCCTCTAGAGTTTGGTGGATGTCACTTGTTATTGGTCTTCTATGTCCTAGATATGATAGGATATGATGTCATTCTCCGAATGGACTGGCTTGTTCCCTTCTAGGAATTCATCGATTGTTATCATCGTAGGCTGAGTTTTGTATCACCAGAGGGTGGATCTTTTTCTTCATAAGGGCGAGTGGGATGTCCAGGCGACCGAAGCAGGACCAGAGCATCATGGGTTAGGAGGAGTCACAACCCTTATTTCTAGTCTATATCTGGATAACCAGAGGAATTCATAGTTAGACTTTCCTCCAGTTGTGGATCATTTCTTGGATGTATTTCTGGGGGACTGGTCATGTTTTCTTCCATATTGTGAGGTGGACTTATTTATTGAGCTTGTGCCATGAGCAGCACCATTGTCTATTCCTCCTTATAGTATGGCTACAGCAGAGTTACAATAGCTCAAGAAGCAGTTGGAGGAGCTGTAGGCAAAGGGTTTCATCCGACCCAATACTTCTCCTTGGGGTTCGCCTGCCTGGTTTGAGAAAAATCCAGACGATACCCTTAGTCTTTGTGTGAATTATGGGAAGATGAACTATTTGATGGTCAAGTACCGATATCCCTTTCCAAGGAGTTCTGATCTCTTTGATCAGCTTCAAGGATCCTGAGTGTACTCAAAAAGTGACATGAGATCCGGTTATCATCAGTTGCACATTAGACCATCTGATATACATATTACAGCCTTCTAGAGAATGTATTGTCTATAAAAGTATATGGTTATGCCGTTCGGTCTCCCGAACGAGCCTCCAGTTCTAATGGCATGGATTAACCAAGTGTTACATCCTTACTTGGATTCCTTCATGGTAGTCTTCATGGATGATATCTTGGTGTACTCTAATACACGACATGACCAGCTACACATCTTGAGATCATTTTGAGTACACTGAAGAATCATCAGTTATATTCTAAGCTCTCAATGTACCACTTTAGGATTGATCAGATTCACTTCATGGGTCATGTCATCTTAGAGACACGAGTATTAGCATACCAAAGAAAGTGAGAGCATCAGTTTCCTGGGAGCAACCGAATAATATCTTTGAGGTGTGGAGTTATCTAGGGCTAGCTGGATACTACATATGAATCAAGTAGGACTTTTCACGCTTAGAAAAACTACTGACGGGCATGACTATGAACGGTGTGAAGTCCTTATGGTCAATTTCTTGTGTGTCATCCTTTTAGGAGCTGAAGGGGTGGTTGAAGTCAGCACCAATACTGGTCTGGCCAAAGCTGGGTAAGAGCTATACTGTTTACTACGATGCATCAGGTATCAGGCTGGGAGCTGTGCGGATTTAGGGAGATGTAGTCATTGCATACAGGTCTTGGCAGTTGAGGCCACATGACAAGAACTACCCGATGCACAATATGGAGATGGCGGCGAGTGTTCATGCCTTACGTTATTGGAGAAATTACCTTTTGGGGTATCATTTTGTGGTTTTCACTGATGACAAAAGTCTCATGTACATTTTCTCTAAGCATGATCTGAATTTGAGACAATAGAGGTGGGTTGAGTACCTACAATCCTTTAATTTCTATCTTGCCTATACGCCTAGGAAAGGCAACGCAGTGGATGGCGCATTGAGAAAAAGGACTCAGATACATGCAGATCAGGAGGCCAGTAGTGAGTGGTAGATTATGGATCTATTATCTTAGATGCATTTGGAGGTGCAAGACAGATAGGGGCAGATACTTCTTTCTTCTGTAGCTATTACCACTACCCTTATTGATTGAGTTTGAATGAGTAAGATATAAGATTCTGAAGGCCTAGTACCAAGGGAGAGTGTGTTAAGAGAGGACACTATTACTATATGAATTATATGGGAGGATGATATCCTGTGTTTCTGGGGGCATGTATTGATGCCAGAAGATATATGCATCAAGCTGATGTGGGATTTTCATTTCTCATTTTGGGAAGTTCATCCTGGCGTCACCAAGATGTATCATGATCTACACTATCAGTAATTGTTGCTAGGTTTGAAGGGGGATGTTGCTGGGTTCGTCATGAGGGGTTCCACTTGTCAGTAGGTGAAGGCAGAGAATAATCAACCATCAGGGCTTTTACATCAGTTACCCACTCCTGAGTGAAAGTGGAATGACGTCGCGATGGATTTCTTGACTGGGTTTCTGGGGTCACCTCGAGAGAATGACGCACTGTGGGTTGTCATTGACAGGACTATGATGGTTGCTCAATTCATTCCCATCAAGGAGACATTCGATGTTGATAAGTTGGGACTGTTGTACATCTAAGAGATCATACATCTATATGGAGTTCAACACTCCATTTTTCAGACAGGGATGCACTTTTTACTTCTCAGGTATTGCAGGGGCTTTAGATGGCTTTGGGTACACAGGTACTTTTGAGTACAGCTTACCATCCCCAGACAGATGGCCAGTCCGAGCATACGTTTTAGGTGCTTGATGATATGCTCCGAGCATGCATTCTAGATTTTGGAGGTTCTTGGGAGAAGCACATACCTATTTTGGAGTTTTCCTACAACAATAGTTTCCAAGAAACTATCCAGATGGCACATTAAGAGGCTTTGTACGGTAGGCCCTGCCGATCACCCTTATGTTGGATAGAGGTTGGAGTGGAAAAATTGATGAGACCTCATCTTGTTCAAGAGACCATAGAGCAGATAGAGTTGATTCGGAAGAGGATGACTACTGCGCAGTTTCGACAAAAGTCTTATGCTGATCAGCGGAGACGACCTCTGGAGTTCGATGTCGGGGATCTGGTTTTCTTGAGTTTCACACAAAGGTTGGGACATAAGAGGATTAGGGGAATGTTTAAGAATTCAATGATGTATGTCGGGCCATTTTAGGTGTTGGAGAGAGTTGGGCCGGTTGCCTATCGGTTGCTGTTACCTTAGAGGTACAAGGCTATGCACGACGTTTTTCACATTTCTTAGATCTGATGTTACTTTTCAGACTCATCTCATGTCTTTCAACCCATGGAGGTAGAGCTCGAAGTGGATATGTTGTTTGAAGATCATCATATCTTGATTGTGGATCACCGTACACATTTTCTCCATGGCCAGTCTGTTCCCTTCGTACGAGTGCT
Source organism: Viscum album (assembly GCA_963277665.1). Lineage (NCBI taxonomy): Eukaryota > Viridiplantae > Streptophyta > Magnoliopsida > Santalales > Viscaceae > Viscum > Viscum album. The sequence continues at coordinate 935,376,532 of OY728164.1, read as the reverse complement.
ATAGCAGCACAAGCGAGTGCAGGACGAGACTTCGGAGAGGGAGGCCGATGTACGATCATAGTGCCCGGAGTTGTTCGGTGTTTCTTCTTCTACAACACGCTAGGGAAATTCAGAGAAAAATTTATATAATGGGTGAAGTTTGTAAGAACCCAAAAATTATTTTTAGTTATGTTTTCCCTTTTCAGGCTATTTTTTAGAAAAAGTAGAATGTCAGGAAATTTTTGAAGAACACGTCGTGTACTTTATGAGTAAACGCAATGTTCTACGATGCCACTGGAGGCTGTGTGCTGGCCGGGTCACGGCCACACACATGGCTGTGTGGGAGTGACGTGGAGACTGCCCAATATGGAGTACAGAAACGGAACTACACTCTGTGTACTCCAAAATTACACGCTGTGTATTTTGTTTTTTTCATTAAATGCACCGGGGTCGTGTCTGACGGACATAACTCACTTATTCTAGGTCGCCTTCGTCCGAGAGAACACGTACGTCTGCGGATCTTTGACAAGTCCCTGATCATCCATCCATCCATTGATTCGAACACATTTGATTGCGTTGGTATCACATTGGTGATTTATTCCTTATCCTAGAGCATCGTTTTCCAGTTACTCCTTTTTTCCAAGTTATCGTGGGTTGGACATTTTATAAATTTTTGTAGATATACAACATTCTATGGATATTCAAGCATTTATGTTCAAGTATATCGATCAACTAACACCAACGTAGGTGGTTTGTTCGTTTCTGTTAAAAAGTATTTGAGTATTATGTGCAATTTCCACCAATACTCTTGAACGGGGTATTGTGTGTTTACCGTTATACACCTATTGTCTTCCTTCCATGCTTGTATGACCTTGTAGAGGTTGAATGGATAAAAATTGGGTTATTATGATATGTCTTGGATTTTTTGCCCATTCATGTTACGTTTATGACAATTTGGTCATGTTAGCTAGTTTGGCTACCTTTCCACTTTTCAATACCTATTGTTGTAGGATGGAGAGTTTGAATCTTGACATTCTTGATATGCTGTAGACTATTTAGACAAGTAGTTCTGCTGGTTTACTTGGCCATATTTCATTTCTATGTCATTTCCTATACTGTAAAATGAGTACCGAGTGTAGTAGACTATAAGGAAAATTGACTGGGTGAGCTTCCTCAGAGAGACTTTGAGAATTTGTCTATAGGGGGATAGATTGTGTGAGATTCCTCAAAAGAGATTGTGTTTACATTTTGCTATAAGGGGATTGACTGTGTGAGCTTCCAAAGAGAGTAAATGAAATCTTTAGATGATAAAGGTATAGACCGTGTGAGCATCCTAAGAGAGTCATTGTTTTACTTTGAATTAATATTCTTACCTTAGACTATGAGAGGAATCGACTGTGTGAGCTTCCTCAGAGAATCTTTGAATGACATTTGACATAAGGGGAATTGACCATGTGATCTTCCTCAAAGAGTCCTTGACCTTGGGGATATAAGGAGAATTGACCGAGTGAGCTTCCTCAGAGAGTCACTGACTACCATAGACTATAAAGAGAATTGACCGAGTGAGTTTCCTCAGAGAGTCTTATAATTTTTGTATGGCCTAACCAGAGTGGTTAGGCTGAGTGTACATTCCAGAGGGTTGTTGGTACTTGTTAGGTAGGACCAGAGGGGATGGCTCTAAGTACTTTACAAAGGGATACCTATTTGTGCTTTGCTGCTTGTTAGATGTTTCTTGATATTGGAACTGTGGATTGTTTACTGTTCAACATGTTCTTGTTTAGTACTTTATGTAATTTTACCTGCCATATATTTACTGAATGTTAGGCACATATCTATGGGTGTTTGCTTACAGGGATTTAATCTCACACCTGGTATGGGCCATACTTTTGGGCCCAAGAAGATTATATTGTTGCAAGTATAGAGATGAGAAAGTTCCCTTCTACTTTATGTACTTGACTTGCTATAGAGATAAGGAGCATGAGACTAGGCTTAGGCATACGATGCAAAGGAGCTGTATATATTTTTCATATGAACATTAGTTTAACACTGTTTGTATTTCCATCATTGTGACTTGTTTGGATGCTTTCCAAGACATATTTATTATGCATCATTTTATATATATATGTGATTCAGTTGTTTATTATTACAGTATTCTGCGGTTTACTGTTTTGGGATATTTACTTCTTCCACTATTGTGTTTTGTTTACTTCCATTGTGTACTCTGCCAATGAAATCCTAGTTTCCCCATTATCACACACAGGACATCGCTGCTAGTCGGTAGCCTCTAGCGTGCGAGGAAATGCGTTTGAAGGCATGAGACCAACCTGGTACGGGGGCCTCTAGGTGGATTCCAGAACCAGGACGTTACATGGAGGTTTTCTGACTAATTTATTTATGAAACATTTAGTTTGTTGACCACTAGAAAAGGTGTTGTAAAATAACATCATGATCTAAAAAAATTCATGTTTATTTTATTTATTAATTCATTAATATAATACTTATATTGTTTCAAAATTTACCCAAATATAGTTCTAAATCATGAAATGTACCTTGATAAGCATATTTAAGGTGGTCAAAGTTACTTGGAAAGTTTTTTTGGTTAATCACACACAGATAATTCCAAATATAAATATTTTAAAATATGAGTAATGTAAAAAATATCATAATAGTTTTTCGAATAAATTTTTTTAACAAACCATTTATAGTGGACATGGATAATTGAACACATCGTTTATGGAGGTCGGTGTATACACACACACACATTGAATTAAATTCAATTTTTAATAATTTTTTCAGAATGTATAAAATGTATATTCTTTTACTATAATAAAACATAAAAATAGTTAAAATTATGATGTTATCATGAAATAATGAATAGAATGGATTTTAGGGGTGTAGAAAACTAAAATATCGAGATATGTTGGGTTTAATGTATTATATATCCCAGGGATGTTCTCTTGTGGGTAATCCCTTTAGACTCCCAAGCATGATATTTTGGTTAGAAAAAGGAATAAATGTAATGATAATGGTGTTCTGGAGGTAATATATGATTTTTTAATAAAAAAACTTTGAATTCAAGAAAAAATGGGGACGAGGTGGTCTTATTTTATTAGTAAGGAAAATGGAACTGTTGTAAAATCAAATTATTTTTCAATAATATAACTCCATTATTCAACAGAAAAGGAAAAAATAACCAATAATTGTGTGAAAAATTTTATATGTCCAAAAATCCCTCTTTAATTCAACATCGCTCATGTTATTCATATGTTTAAACTAATTTCACAATATAAAACCACTTTAAGCCTAAGATATCTATGCCATAGAAATCCCACATTAAACAATAGAAATTATTTTACTGTCAAAAATTAAAAATGAAATTATTTTCAATTTTAGACATTATGATTTCATATATGGAATTTTTTATAATATCAAATGATCATGAGTATATAAATGCAATATTGTATTACCAAGAACAATAAGTAAGTACCCATTTAATGAAAAATAGTATTTTTTGCGTAGAATTAATGTTTATAGAAAAATAATCATTTTTTATAATATTAAAAATAAAAATATTTTTATTATTCAATAATTAATTAGTTAACATTAAAATAGGGTGAATAAAACTATTCAACAATGTGAAAATATGATTATTATAAGTAAGAGAAATGGATGTTTTGTTAAAATAGTAAATTCATTTTCTATGATGTTATTAATGGATTTTATATATCAAGATAGTATTTTAAAATAATCAATTTTACAATGAAAATTTTATATTTTTTATTTTTTAAAATGGTTTAAAAAAATTTATTCCATTGTTGGATATTAATTTAAAAAATGTGATTGTATTTGTAAAACGACTAATTTTCACTATTTTCTTAATATTAATTAATGTACAAACATATAAAAAATAATTAAATTAATATTTCATTCATAATTTCAAAAAATGGAATTATTTTTTTTCAAATTAAAAGCCTAAAACATATGACCATTACTTTTATATAAACAGAGAATATATAATGAAAGAACTATTATTAATGGAAAATGAATTTTATTAGATCAAATATTTTTCCCAATAAATTAATAATTAGCCTAATGTTATCTTTTTAATGAAACAAATATATATTAATACTATTTATTCATCATAAATGTATTTCTTTGAAATAAATTACCAATTTTTATATAATACATATTTTATGCTAACAATGAATTCTAGAAAATGTTGTTCTGAAAAGAATAATAATCATGATATATCTATACACATAATTTTTTTTATTACTGATTGGTATAATAAAAATCTCAACATACATAACCCCATATGATCTCCATGTAATACCTATGAATTATTTAATCATTGATTTCAATTTTTGATGAAACTCTATTTAAAATGGATCATGTCGTAATATTTATGACCGTTAATTTATCTAGTATGTCATTTCTCTAAAACAATAATTTCTCATGTTCATCATGGGATTTATCTATGTCATAAAATATAGAAGATACATCCATTTCATGCTCAGAAAAAATGGGCTTTATGAGGATGATTGTTTGTTCTGGATTCATTTGAATCTTACTTTTCTTATTTATTTGGTGATATGTTTAATTCAATTTATAAAATCTAATTTAATGGTTATGTTTTAATAATCCTATTTAATATTAAAAATTAAAAAAATTCATTATTTTGGTTTTTTATAGCCTAGTAATCAAACTAATTTATTTATTATATACATTAGGATAAAATATAGTGAAATATCATATTTGTAAAACAAATATTTTCCTAAATTGGATAATATCCAAAATGATGAACCAACTGGGTCAATAGCATTAGGGACATGAACAAACACATCCATTATCATGGATTTATGAGCTATGTGAACATGTATTTCATGAATTATCATTATGTTAAGGATGAATAGTTGGTGTTTCCTATCATCATAGGTGGTTATTGAGTATTCATCATGACAAATAAAATTATGTGACCATTGAAAATCAATAACCACCAAAAACAAATTAATAGATCTCATCATTGAAAATATTGACTGATATAAATGTTCAAATCATTCAGAAGATAACCTATCAATAAGAGGATTTCTCTAATGGGATGCCATTACCACACAATGGAAAACACGTGATCGAATGGTAGTGATAAAGAAATTCTTCAAACATCCATCATCATAAAAAAATATCTTGTTCAAATGGATTTGAGTCTGGTGCTGTTGGGAGAGGTTTGAGATTTATAGTGTCATCTAACCTAGACTATGATCTCAACATGAACACCAATATATCTACAAAAAAAACTCAATGGATGTTTCTCCTAGGTGCCACCAATAATGATAGATGGAGAATGTCATGACATGCTAGTGTCATAGAGCCATTTCTAGTACATCATTTTTGAATTCCTTGGATATTTAATTTCAATCAAAAGATTACCAAATGGAGGAATAAAAGATATTACCATCAAGAGAATTTGGTACCTATATTCAGAAGGATAAGAATTGGGAAAGGATAGGACAACTATATCACATAAATAACATAATCCACCATAATGAGGGAATCCACATTAGTGTAAATGAATCATTCTATGGATCCTCTGATTCTTTTAAAAATTGATTGAGAGAAAAACCTTTCATGTAATCTTAAACTGCTGATGAACATGAATAAAGACCTATGTGAAAATTTTAACAGGAAATATTACCTCTTATCCCACACATGCCCCTCCCCAACCATGCCTAAATGAAGTCACCATCAAAGAAAGGGTGAGAAAAATGCTTTATGATTGAGAAAATCATTATTTAACCTCAGTTTCTAAAAAAATAACATATGTTACCTTGCATGTGTCTCTTAGTTCATCCAATATAAAATTTATTTTCTTCATCTCATTATAACCAACTCCATATTTTCCTATTCTAAAATGATAATGAATTTTATGAAACATATTTCTTTTATATGATGATTTTATTTATATATTATGAACATTCTTATTTAAGACTATTATATTTAATTACTCTATAGATTTCAACATCACCTCAACAATCAACAGTTTTATTATTTTGATGTTTTTTATATAAGAACTAAACTGAACTTAATTTGAGATCATTCGATTTATTCATCATTAAAATAATAAATTTATAATGAAATGATAAAATCATTTAACAATTAATTCTAATGTAGTTATAATTTTAATGAATTTGGATTTTTAACTGTTTTCATTAATTTATTCAATATATTTCATTGATCACACATGAATTTTGAATATTATCTCAGAAAAAATTATCATCACAAATTTATGAAAGAAATTTATCCTTCAATTAATAAATTAACATTCAAATTTAAATTATCGTTTATATTTTATCTTCTAGTTGTGTTGGTAATCCATCCACATAAGAATAATTTTTATAAATATTTTTTAAAACTCTTCCAAAATTGATATTACCTATTAAAATTCAATAAAATGATTTTTATAACCCCTATTTATCTCATAAAAAAATCAATTTAGCTTCTTTCTAATAAATTTCATCATCTCTATATCATACTTAATATATAATATTTCACACTAATTTAATCATCCTTTTCGTTTAACCAAAATAACATAAAATATCATGAACTAGCAAATTTATTCATATTTTCATTCTACTAGTTTTAAATAAAATTCATACATTTGATTAATCAGACACTTACCTTCCAATTATTCATTTTTATTTCCCCATCAAGTAGAAAACATAAATAACACTTTATTTTCAATATTCATTAGTCTTTCTCTTTAATATCTAATTGATTAAACATAAAATTTCTTATTCCTTTTTAAAAATATTTAAATCACACATTATGTAATACATTCGTTTAAAGATAATATTTTTGAATATCATTAATAATCTCATCAATATATGAATTTACTTCTTGTCCATCAAACTCATAGTAAATATATTTATAACGTAACATATTTTATTCTGTAAAATTGTTAAAATAACAATGTGTCCAGAAATCACTTACCGCTAATCATTTTTTTTCATTTTCATATGGCCGGTTTAAGGGGTTGCCGGTACCCAAACACCATTCCCCACCATCCAGTATACCACATCACCACATCCAAAATAGAACCTCCATTCAAACTTCAAAATCAAATTCAAATTCAAACTCCAGCCACCTCGAGCCGCGACCCGAGCATCCACGTACCCCTCTGCACTGACAGGTCGTGCGTCTGTAACGTCAGTCTGTCTGCTCAGTCCACACGCCATATGAAGGCCGAGCAACAGCCCTCCACCTTCACGCGCCACCCTTCACTGGCGTCAGAACCATCATCATCATCTCGAGCCGCGAGACTAATCTTCGGCCATCGTTGACACCACAAAGCCAACATTCCTCCAACATCCCCACAAAATTACCACCGGTAGAAACATAGTGGGAACAAACACTCACAAAAAACAACAACATCACCGGTGACGCCGTCGCCATCGCCATCTCCAAAATCAATTCCTCACCGAAGGCACCAAAAGACGCAAAACTAGTACAACCATACATCACCTCACCACGAAATGAGATGAGTAAGAAACACAAACCATTTCCGGAAGGTCAGGAATCACAGGAACCATCCAACCGCACAAGAAGTACCCAGAAACTGAAGAACCCACCGCCACCAACCAAAACGACCTCTTCAGACACGATGGAACCCCACCGCACTCACCTGGGAGAGGCCGGGACCCCAAGAACCACTGACACAATATCACAACCATTAGACGCTGATAAGCACACCGCCGGACACCAGCAAAATGCCGAGAACGAACCCAGGGGCGCTCTGAAGAGTATGCCATCGACGAGGACCGGTCATACACCCATCGGTCCGAACCAACAACCTTCAAGGCCCAAAAAATAACTCCACAGTAAGAGAAGAGCATGAAATCGCGCAACACCGTCGAGATCCTGGTCGGCACACCGAGCTCGAGGGGGAATGCCACGTCGTCCCCAGCGAAGGGGCGGCAATGGCGAGAGGAAAACCCTATCGCAGGAGCCCTTTACGGGCGCATCAAGATACAATCAGTCTCTCCATGTCCAAGAATCACTTATTTCTAGACTAAAAATGTTTATCTCATTAAAATTATCATATTAATATTAAGTTTTAGATTATTTATTTATGGAATTGGAAGCTACATTCTAAAATTCATTTTTTATGATAATACATTGTTTAATAAAGAAAATCAATTATAAACAAAAATAGTATTTAATGGTAACTCATAAATTAAATTATATTAATCTATTACCAATTGAACCTATTCCAATGTAGTTCCTAACACAATTTCTAAAAATATTTCAATTCAAAATCCTTATGATCTATAAAGTAAACCATATTACCTTTAAATTAAGGATGAAATATAACATAATTATCCATCCATAAATGGTCTCCCCAGTATTTAGGGAAGGACACATCCTCTTTAATTACTTTTAGTTATTTTTATCATTCTTAATCTATTGATTAATATGGATTCCACCTTATGGATAATGAGAACCAGACTATACATTAATCTATCTTTCCCCTATTATTATCCACTAACTAGACTATTTGTATCTACTAATTACAGGCTTCCATCATAGATAATGTCAGACTTTTACATCTAAATGAATCATCATCTACATTTTCTTTCACATGATTATACCAAATGCCGATATTTAAAATTTGAGGTTATTCTACAAACATTAGATATCTCATGATTTGATCATGCTGGGTGAAAAGCTACATAAAATTAATATGATTGTTTTAAACTATAGATTTACCACTAATAAGGCAATTCATCTAACACATTAAAATATAAACAATAATTACTAATTCCTAGAAGTTGATATGTAAATTTTTCTCATGGGTTCTCATCATCCTGAATCCATATGTGAAACTATTTTATTCGTACATGAAAACATTTCCAAAAACCAATATAGGTACAACACAATATAATTTATAACAAATTAAAAATTTAGGAAAAATTAAATCTATTGATACATTAAGCCTCTTATTTCACAAATTCACTGGTACTTGAAAATTCACATTATAATGATGTTACCTTCAAAGCCATGACACTCGTGGGTGAATCAAAATTGGAAAAAACCCAAACTAATATCCTATAATATATAGAATTAATTACAAAAATATGTACTTAAAATAAATCAATTGATCTATCATAATACATCACAACCATAACCCTTTGGGTCATAATTAATACTCTATAAAAAACTATACAGACAAGAATATTCACCAACTAAATCCAAGAAATTAATTCAGATAATTTATAATAATACTTATTGTCATGGAAAAATCTATAAAATAATTGATATTTATCTCCTGTGCTCTTATTCTGATCATTTGTACAATAATATTTCATCCTTATGTACAACAAAAAGGTGTGGAGGTACTTGTGAATGATCTAGTTCATTTATTCTCTGAATATAATTATTGTGTCGTTACCCCCAAAATTGAATAGGTAAAAACTCATAATTCATATCATCATTGATAATTTGTTTTCTATGTCATTTTTCATTACTATTAACTCACGATGCATATAAAAACATTCATATATGAAATCCAATGATCATTTATCAACTGGTTAATTAATTCCTTAAATTTTGGTAAAAGATAATTTTTTTCCATACATACTCAATCACATTCAAATATTTGATGTATATAATTAAGATACAATAAATTATTTTTGGAAAATAAAAATAATTATCCCCATGGTAACATAATTTATTGAATAAATTATTTCCTTTAAGGAAAAGATAACTACAGATTCATGTACAATTACTTTAACGGTTCTAATATGTTGTATAGAAAAAATAGGTATCTTATTCAGCATATCTTGATTTAAAATACAATTTTCATAAAAGAAAATATTCAATTAAAATTATATTGGAAAAACCATGGATACCACTCCACCACCGTTGGTTGTGAAGGTTAATCCTTTTTTTCTATTGATCCTTGCAAAATCCCCCACAACTAAAAAGATACATTTCTAATAAAATGTTCACTAAGAAACTATCTACTTTAATAAGTATGAATATCTCCCTTGAATGTGTAAATTAACCTATCTGATTCCACAAAAATAACACTGACTATAAAAGTCAATTTCAACTATGAATATTCTCATACAAAACATTCAAAAACCCAAGTCATATGTTATTAAATCAATAATTACAAGGTACAATGATGTTTCTATAATGATGATCATAAATGAGAAAAATGAGAATTTAAACCCTTATTAAATTGTTCCACATAGTCGAGTGTCTATTCTCATTAATTTTGAATTAAACATCATATAAATTTCCTCCCAATAAAAAAATAATTTCGAGATAAATTAATGATATTATAAAAATAAAAAAAATAAAAAATTAATGTAATTTTTTTAATGGTACAAATAAATAACTAAGACCATATAGGTATCTCCTGATTTAGGCTTTTCTATAATGACATTCCATAAAACCGTTAGTGATAGAAACCTATATTTAATGACAGGAATCCCAACACTTCTATTAATCTTGATTTATTTTTCCTCATACCATTACCATTTATCCCCTATCATTATACATAGATAAATGTACAACTACATCACATCAATGAGAATAAATAATGGTACATCAATACATATCCTATGTGATCTTAAAAAATCATTCATGTATGATCATTGTAAATTGACTATGATTCTCCTAAAAACCCTAATTTCTGAAAACATCCATCTTTTCAAAAATCCACCGGAACCCATTTCTTTGTCAACCGAAGGGATACTACCCATTTCCCAGAATTATATGAAAACTCATAAATTCCTCATAAAATCTCATTAAAAGGAATATTTTTAGAATAAACCAAGTCATCAATTTATATCCAGACAATTGACATAAAATAAAATTTTCCCAAATAAAATCAAGTTTTCACTCACCCAATTTAATCATGTGTTACCATTCTCATGTACTACCCTGAACCATAGGGTTGAATTTTTGCCATCATTTAACTCTACTACTGCTCCCCTTCATTGATAATATATATGTTTCCTCTTTACTATACATGAAGATTATTTGATTCAAAATAAGTCTAATTTTTTTAATTTCCCCCCAAATATGTCCCATGTTAGTAAATGTTTATTTCATAATATATAACCAAACCCATTTGGGTACATTTGTGTTTAAATTTTATATTATCCATTGAAAATTCCATGACTATGAATGTTTTATGGTGGTTCAATGGGTATATATAGATTTTTAGGTTTACAAGAATGCATTCATTCAGTATGGATACAATATTCTCTTCCACCTGCTAGCTGGTAGAACTCTAGTAGGGGAGGCTATATTAGGCTCACTAGTCGGCCAGTGGCCCACTAAATAGCTATTGAGAGCTATAGTTTTTTTAGTGGGGATATTATTTTAATTCTACCTTCAATATTTAATATTTCACAGTCATATTTATCCCAATTAATTAATTATAGAACCTCTATTTAATAATCTCTCTGCATTGTATTTTTCCATGGAGTAGCTCATCAATCCCTTGGTCTCCTCGGGTCCCATTTAAATTGGACAACTCTTTAAGGTAGGATTATCCTTTAGCATCCCCCCTTTATCATCCCCTTTTTTCCCCCAGGTTATCTTTTGTTAGTTTTGTGTAATTTTTCCAATTTTATGGCTTTAATAATCAACATCAATCTCCAATTCAAATACAAATCATGGGTTAATACCAAATACGTATCTCTTCCTTAACATAAAGTAGGTTGCTCAATTTATTTTCTTTTTTCGCCCTATATTTCTCTTATATTTAAGTCATATACCTAAATTATTTCATCATGATTGATAATATTTCTATAACAATACTTCAACCATTTCCTTTTCTTTTAATATTATAATTTTTATTAACTTATAGTTCGAGTAATGAATATTTGTAATGGGATCCCTTAGTTAGGGTTATGCCTCATTAATTTTGTGGTGTTAATTTTTGGTTTTTGTTCTAGAAAATTATAGTTGAATATGTAATTTTTGAAAATTCTAATGTTTTTTTAAATGGCTTCAGATATTGAAAATATTCCTTGGTTTTGGCAGTGAATTTTGTAAAGGAAATTTTCCCTTTCTTGGTTTTCATTGATAAATTATAAAATAAGGTAATTGTGAATGTTGCTAGATAATGGAGGTTTGAATTATTTTGTAATTACAATGTCTAATAGTGCATTTTACATATAAATATTATGTTTGTATCACGTAAATGATGGTATATGACTTAGATACATTGTACATTCATGGTTTAGTGATTCATTAATCATCAATTTGGGGATAAAACTCGGGTGAATCTAGACCTGGAGAGGACATTGGTGCTCCTAGGATGGGAATATTACCCATAAATTATGGTTAGACTAGAGATTGTTATATTATACCTAGTCGGGTTGGTTTTGGGGTCTGAACAGTCCCCATAACATGCTCAGAGTCATCCTTTAATGGCTGACGCTAATGGGGTTGACCTCGATTTTCATCCTAAATCCAATGATTAGAGTTTTATTTATTTATTTATATATTTTTATAATATTAATTGTTTAATATATATTGAACTATCACATACACATACTATTTAGACTTGTTTTTTAGGGAAACCATTGGGTCTGTCCTACTGATTCATACTCACTTGCTGAATGCGACACTATTGATACACGATAATATTCATTAATGCACGAATTTTCAAGGGATTTCTATTAATTTTTTACGTGTGATTACATTATAGGATGAAGTGGTGTGATGGATATTGGGATTTATATTGAGCCATGGTTGAGTCTTTTATTTTTTGGACTTCCCTGTGTAGGAAAATTTAAATTTATGACTTGTGGCAATCTAGTAATATCATCTTTTTTATCTTACTGTTTTTTGTATTGATCTAGGTATATTATTTTTTATTTTTATTGTGATGTTATATGATATATATTTTTTCACTATAAGAAGAGGATATAGAAACAAAAAAGGAATCGAATTGGATGCTCAATACTTGATGAATAACATTGGGGTGTGGGAAGATGTACATGGGGTGTTGAAAAACCACAAGTATTGGAACTGACTAGTGGGATGATGCATTGGAACATTACAATGTGCTATTATAAAGTATTTGAGGTCTTTATGAGTACCAAGTGATATATTTTTGGGAAGATGAAGTCAATAACTGTCTTCTAAGATATGAAAATAGATTCTTCCACTCATATCTAGAATTTTTATTGGTAATTTCTATCTGTAAAATTTTTGTGGACTCCATGAAAATAAAAGAGCGTGATAGAAATATAAATATTTTTTTTCAGAATTTGTTGATGTAAAAAAAATTATTCTAAATTCTCTAAATTTTAGTTTTTTTGGATTGAGTTCATTTCATGGGACATGCAATATCTAAGGCTAGATTATATATTGATCCAGAGAAGGTTTTTCTCATGGTTTCTTTGGAAAGGATGAATAATTATATAATGATACATAAATTACTATGTATAGCTGGAAGCTACCAAAAATAATTTTGGACCTCTACCCCTTGGTTACACAGTTGATGGCCCTAACAAAGAAAGAAATAAAGTATGTTTTGTTTGATACTTTTGTTACATCTAATTTTGAGATGAAAAAGAGTCTGATATCCACAAAAATTTTGAAATTACCAATTCTAGGTAATGGTTATAATTTATATTGTGACACTTCATGAGTTAGTATAGGTGATTATTTTATAATGGACAGTTGATTGGTCACATATGGGTCAATGTGGCTTAGATAACATGACAATTACTACCCGAACATTGATCTGGAAGATTCCTTATTGGTATACACTGTAACATTTTGGTGGAACTACCTTATAAGAGAGATATATGTAGTTTACAAAGATAAAAAAATCATAAAATAAAAATTCTATCACCACAACATAATGTTTAGGTAGATGAGATGGGTTGAGTACCTAAAATCATTTAACATCAATCTGGATTATTCCCCACAGATGGGGATCATTTAATGAGAAAATGGTATTAATTTGTTTAGGTGTTCAGTTATGAGTGGTATATCCTGACCTTGTTTTCATATATTCATCTGGATGTGATGAGTAACATAGAAGAGCGGCATTAGCTTCCCTATATATTAATTCCTCACTACATGACATGGTGAAATAGATCAAATTATTATACTCCTACTATCTGGTGATGAGTTATATTATTTATAACATGGATCAATCTATTGATTGGTCCTACAATGTTGATGATATTCTAAATGTTTGAGGATGAGTCATAGTCCCCTTGATTATGAGTGAGGAGTTGATGAGGGACTTCCATGCCTAGATATGAGCTATGAATCTGAGGAATAACATGATGTCACAATATATGCAATGACAATATTGGTGTTCCAAAATAAAGAAATACATAACTTGTTTTTTTCTCATTGCTCCACCAGCCTGTATGTGAAGGATGAGAAATAGAATCCTGCAGGTCCTCTTTAGATATTTCAAATTCCTAATTGGATGCTGGAAAACATGAAGATGAATTTCTAGATAGGTCTATAGAGTAATCCTCATTGAAATGATTGATTTTGGGTTTTCATCGATCACATGCCAATGTTATCCCACTTCATTCCAGGAAACAAGTCTCCAATAGTCAATGATCAGGGAAGATTTTATGCATGTGAGGTAGTATTCCCACATGATGTGCCATGGAAAATTTTTATAGATATAGATACCCATTTCATATTGATATTATAGAAGGTATTTAAAAATTCGGTAGCAACGTAGATTCTTCTGACTAATTATTATCACACATATATAAATGGGTAATGTTATTGCATGATACAACTGCTAGAGGAGATCTTATGAAAATGATTCCCTGATATTTGTGGTACCTTGTGAAATGGACTCAAAATTTTTTAGGTTCATTAAGAGTTAATTTCATCCACTAATATTGGGTTTTATAATTATAACAATTATGGGATGTATTTTTGGAATTTCATGTTGATTTCAGATTGTTTTAGTGATATTTTTGAAGGATCATGGTTTGAAAATAATTTGAAAAAACCATGAAGATACTTTACAAAACCATGTTACAAGTTGAACAAGTACCTAGAGTAACTTATGTTCAAGGAAAATAGTTTATCAATATGTGAGTAATTTCCTATTTTTTTGTGTGACATTTTATAGAGGCTAATATAATGGTTGGCACACCATTTGAAAAACTATGTGACCAAAACAAAAGGGATTCAATAAGAGGTAGAAAACCTAAAATATTTAGAACTTTATTTTTGAAATGGTGTGATCAATCCTTATATATATGAAATTATATTTTTTTAAAATAATTTTTTTGGCCATTTATTGTCCATTTAGATCGATTATTTATTTAACATGGTTGACCCTAAAATCATGACACTCTTCTATCCTTAACCAACATTTTTCCCTCCTCTAAGGAATTATTTTTGTATTATCCAAGAGTTTTATTGATAAAAAATTAATGTATGTGATCAAAAAATCTTGGTTATTTGAGTTTTCATCTAGATCTACCGATTTTGCATTGATACAAATAATTGATGTTGGATGTTATTTCCTGATCTGGGGTTTTTGTTTCCATCTAATGACGAATTGTTTGACTGTTATTGAAATGGTTGAGGTATTCAACATGTAAATGACATCCCCTTGATCAAATATATATTTCTTTTTAAGGGTTTACGAATCTAGGAATTTTATTATAGATCATCCATTTCGAGACCATATTATTCTACTATTATATAAACTTATATTTCTATTACATGAAATATTGATGGTGGATTATTTTTCATTTAGTAGATCTGAGTCACTTTTCTACATTAGATGAGAAATTAAATGATCTATTAATTAATAAATTTTTTTCCAATGAATTGGTTTAATCTTCTGTGAGATATCATAGAACAAGTTCCATGGAAAGGATTTTTGAGGCCTGAAAATATAGACTAGCCTTGTTGGCATGGAATCTACTCATGTGTCTTTTTAAACATTTTCTAATGAATCGAAACCCAAAGAAAGATTACATGATGTGGAGAATATTTTTTAGGATTCATAGCTGGTTTCAGGATTTGATCAATTGAAAATGTTATGATTACATCTTCACTGATCTTGTGGTAGAATGTCCATTACTATTTGGGGCCCTATTGTGCACTTGTTTTCTTGATATGATAATTTTATGGGAATATATTTATTAATCATTATTTATAGTGATCACAATAGTGTGTGTGTGTGTGGTATTTTACACACTTATGTGATATTTTAATTCCAATGTATTCTTATATAGGTTGTATTCCATGTTTGATTGTGATCACATACACTTGTATAATTGCTATTTATTAACCTGAATATATTCCCTGTAAAAATTTTACATGATCAACCTTATTAATTTTGATTACCATGATTATGGAGGAATATCATTTGTATATGAAACATGTGCACTATCGTGATATGGATATCACATAGAGTGGGAGTATACGTGACATGAGAAGATGTTGAAGATGGATTTGAACAAAGGGTGGATGTATGACCATAATGAGGCTAAACTCATCAATGTGAAATTAGAGGCACAACAACTATGTTTCCAAAACCAAGAAATAGAGAGGATATAAAGGCCTTGAATCCTAACCTATAATGGAGGATAGAAATGATGATCCTGTGGAAGGATCAGACTGAATGAATAGGGAATAATTAGATATATCTTCACCATCCTTGTGGATATCTCTAGGACATTTGAAATATATCTAACATTATCCTTTTAGCAAGAATATAAGGTAGATACAATCCGGTTTATGGGGTATTTGTTATCATAATAGTGATAGGAACATGATTTTTTATTCTTTACTATATTGTTTTCGTTATAATGGAATAAACATGTTATACCTATGAACCCATGTTGCAAATTTATTGTTGGTTCAATTAATGGTCTATTCCTCACACACTAAATGCACATATCAATCGACATGCATACCTCCATATTTTTTACCAGGTAAGGAATGGGGCCTCATGTAGTGATCTGAGTTATGGAGTGTGGAGTTGGTTGTGGGGAAAAGATGGACTCTAGATGATTCTGCAATGAATCTTTATTTATATTATCTTGCCTAGCATACTCTATTTGGTATTCAATATTACGATGCTTATGAAATTTCTTCTATGACTTTACTACCATATTTTATTATAGTATGATAATTAGCAATACAAATGATATATTAATGTCATTATTATTTTTTATTGTGTTTGGATTGGTTTAATTAGGATACAGACTCACACTTACTACTTTTAGACCCTCATTGCTAGTCAGCATCCTCTATAATATTGTGAGCTTCCCATAAAAATTTAATCTATTTAGATTGTACTTGATGTATTGGGTTATGGAATTACCGAGGATATTAATTTGGCATTCGAAAAGTTATCTTATATTTATATTTACCATGTTTCCATTTTTATGTCATACATTGAGGCCTTGTATGGTATATAGATTTGGTCACTTTTTTTCTAGTTGGAATCTATTGAATCAATATCTTATTGGGAAAGACAAATGTAGGTTAATTATAGGTAGATTTCTCAATATTCAAGTTTTTGGAGACAAGACAATGTAGGAAAAGTTCATATAATGGTTGAAGAAGACACAAACTTTTCTCATGTCTATAACTCGGGGCATGAACCATAAAATTTAAGATATGGGATATTGGATTTTGATAACATGTACTATTATTATTTCTACTAATTCATAAGAGGATATTACATATTTAACTTTCAATACTCTATCTAGTTATTTATGGATACAATATTTTTAGATTCATTTCATTGGTAATTAGAATATGTGGACATTCATGATATGGGTATCCTTTAAATGAGGAGATTTCATGACATGTGATGGTGACTATGGTGGACCCAAAAAATTGGTTATGAAGATTAATACCATGAGTATGGAGCCATAATAGTGACATTAGGGGTATTTAAACCTCCTAGTAAAACCCAACTCATAGACAATATACATTAGACTTGAGGCTTTATATGTGATAGAGTTTGATCAGCACAATCTATCTGAAAGATATGAATCAATTTCTAGGGACTACCTAGATATATGTTCACCATACATAGAGATATATCATTGTTACTTCTGGAATTCATACGATTATCCTTATACAATAATGCTAGGGAAAGTATTATTGGGGCTCATGGTGTTAGGTTTTGATGAAGAGTTCTCAATACATGACTCTTAATGAGTGATTGTTCATTTGTATTTCACATGTCATACGACAATTATACCAATTCACACATGGTAAGTATTCATTTTTCATTTCTAACGTTGATTATTACTCACATAATACAAAAAAATATCAATGAACATGTGGGATTCCTGATTTAGGATCTTGTTAATGGAAACATGGCAACAAAAGAAAGATAATATATAGAGTATGGAGTTCGTGTTGGGTTGGGTCAGACTATGGATGGTTTTCAGTTTTTATTTACTTATCTCCCTATATATTGCATAATATTTTATGTAATTACACAATGGGACACTGGTTTATTTATTTGAATGAACTTAGAAAAATATTTAATTACATTATGATACTTATTCTTCATCATAACATAGAGATTTATTTATTATGATTATTTTATAAGATAATGATTAGGGAGGAATTATCTCATCACTTATGGTGTTCCAAACCTCATTACATGTAGCTAGCCTATTATATATGGGGAGAAAAGAATGAGGTCATGTGGCTCATTAGATTAAACCTGGTGGTTTGGGTTGAAGTATTACCAAAAAAATTTACAGCCTATGATTTAATAATTTTCTCTATCTCTAACTTATGACATGGTAAAAAGAATATAAGCTATATAGAACTCAGGTAGGGGAGTCTCCATGTTACTGGCTAGCTATTGTGTAATATACCATTATGTTATCATTGATGGGATTGGTGTTAAATTTTTATATAATTTTTTTCCATTCATGCATCATTAGTAGGCACATAGGATCACATTCCATATATTTACCTATTTTATATTATATTGTGTTGTATTGTATTAATTCGATGCCACAAATTGTTATCTATTCTAGATATATAGGTATAGTAAATTGTGTGATATATCTATGTTCTATATTGTTATAATATATCAATGAAATATTTAATTATTTGAACTTTACCATGTTTTTAATTTTTTTATGTTTTATTGTTACAAACATGTAGGTATAATGGACCTTGAGTAATTCAATGTGGGTTGTGAGTTCGTGGTATGAGTTTCACCTATGATAGTTTTTAGTAGAATTAACATAAATAAATATTGTGATTTTTTATATTGTTTCCAATGGAATAAAGTATAGGTATTCTAAATGATCATTTAAAATTTTAGATAAAATGTTTATTGTACCGTCTTGGGCTGGAATTATAGTTCCATGACAGGATATAATGGAGTATACACCTGAATAAAAGCCCACACCTATGCAGGTAGTTCATGATTTTGGGACCTACCATATGATGGGATAGGGTAATGGGTAATGAAAGACTAGGTGAAGGTCATTTATTTGAGGCCTTCATGAACTTGTTCTCTAGGGAATTATTTCCAGGCATGCAGAAGCTATATTGCTACCAGTAAATCATTGTGCATTTGTAGGGATCCATGATGGTATCGACATACTATTATTATTTATCTAAACTAATTTTTCACTGCCTTGATTTAAATAAAAGGAATATAAGACTAGGATGCTCTAGATCAGTATATATCATGGAATTAGATACAATGATAGGGGTATTGACCTAATACATACCCCCATGTCCCCAACTATTGAGATGTTCATAAAGGAAGATTGAGTAATTTGTATTCATCAAGCCTTTATTAATCATGTGTGTGAATGTCTTAATTATATTATGAGTGTCTATTTTGGTAGTAGGAAGAGGGATACGAAGTAAATGTTGCTAATTGGTGGAATATTTTCACTAGAATATGATTTCATCTGTCCCCATTGGAGGAGTGATATCGTGTATTAAAAATTGTAATTTCATACATTGTTATAGTTTATTATCATTACTAATGAGAAAATGTCAACAGTATTGTAAAAAGGGACACCTATAGTTGTTTTAATCCAGAATATAGAGGTTATATCTCTATAGGTTTATACTATAGATGAGATTTATGATCCTGGGAACGTGTTGAGGCCCTCAGAAGTAAGATTATATAATGATAAATGAGGTGTGTCATGCATCTTAGGTTTTGGGACATGAGGTCAGGTAAGGCCAAGTGTATTTAGAGGATCATGGTCTAATATTTTTTGTAGGGGGGAATGTCTAATGCTTAAGGTATGTTCTTGATCACTTCAAAATTATATACTATTTTAGGATATTGGTGTTTCCCAATCTTTTATATCTACACAAGTTATTGCTAAACATGACATACCGATAAAGTTAACTTCTGAGTTACTTTCCCTTAGTACACTATTGGCTAAGAATGTGCTCCATATTTAATTATTCCAAAATAATTATATTGTCAATACCTATTATTATAATTTTAGGGACATTATGTTCATAGAGATGATGTTGTCTAATTTGATTCTCGGAATGGAATGGTTGAAATTTTATAGAGCCCACACTGACTACTATAGGATATGGGTATCATTTACACCACTGAAGAGATAGGTGTTAAGGATGAATTATGAGTGGGATTTGGGAGTATGTATGGTGATTCCACACATGAGACAAAATAGAGGCATCATAATGTTGGTACCCAACCTATATCTTACAGAATAACCTGTTGTAGTAGCTCCCACTTCTGGTCAAGTTGTGTATCTCAAAATTCCATGATCACATCATAGTTCTTACTCATTATATTGATGTTGAGTTTTAGATAGAACTATTAATAGAAGCACATACAATTTTGATGACCCATTATCTTATAGTGTCAACCATGTTAAATAATATCAACGTACGTCTTGAGAACTCAGAATAAAAGTGTCTTATCGAATTGAGTACATCACTATGTGGTGAACCTATCTTGTTTACCAAAAATAAAGGTGGTAGTATTTTAATTTCTATAAATTACCAAAAGATAAATCTACTAAGAGTGACAAATATTCCTCATTCCCATAGGATCCAAGATCACATTGATCCACTATGGAGAGCCTCGTAGTTCTATAAGACTGATTTATGATCGGGCTATTTCTAGTTGTAGGATCACGATGATGAAATTCTAATGACGATGTTAAAGGGAAGTTATGGGCTATGTTAGGAATAGGTGATTCATTCTTGGATGATGAATTCATTGATAATCTTCATGACTGTCATGAAAAAGTACATACACTTGTACCTTGACTCATTTTCTAGGGTGTTTATTTGTGATGACATCATTAACTCAATGACCCCAAAATAGCATGCACGAAATATTGAGATAGTCCGGTGAAAACATCAAGCACATCATCTTTATATAATTTTTGAAAAGATTTTAATTTATATTGAGTACTACACATTATTTGGGAATTTGTTCTGAAAGACAAGTATATTAGTGGACCTGGTGAAAGTGGAGGAGGTGATGTCCTAGACACATCAATGGAACATGTTTTAGAACATAATTTTTTGGATTAGTGGTATACTATCAGTATTTATATAAGAAGTCTATAATTTATCTGCACACATGATTACATTGATGTTAAAAGGGTTCAATTTTCAGTAGATAGACCGATATGAATAAGATTTTTATGAGATGAATAAGAGAATCACAACAAATCCATTAATGATTTTCTCATGCTTTGGATTGCATATGTAATTTTTTGCGATGTCTCGTGAGTTTTTTAGAAAAATATTTATATAGAGGTACCATGTAGTAGGTTATGGGTCAAATTAGTCATGGCATCATGAGAGGAACTATCATACCCATGAATTGGAGATTGAATATATGGTCTAAAAATTGTAGTGTTGGTAGAAATATACCATTTGTGAGAGGTTTTTTATCTATATAGACCACAATTGTTTCAATTATATCTTCTCACAATGGGATATTAATTTTGAAAAAATGTACTTCTTTGAGAATCAGAATACATTTGAATATGATATGAACTTCCTATAAGGTATATGAATCATCATTGTATATTTTATTCTATATAAGATGAATGTATCTTGGGTTCTTGGTGCATGAGCATTAGAACAGAAGTGGAACATATTAAACTTATTGATCAATTGGAGGATGGATGCTTTATAGAACCTCAGATCAATGATGTGTACCAAATTAGGGATAAAATGTTATTTTATTTTTTCATTCTAAGGAAAATTAAGAATCTTTCACAGAGTGTTATGTGATGTGTGAGAAACTAGAAGGTGGTTACCTAATACGCAATTGGTTTTTGGATGAAAATGATGTCATCATAGTACATGAGAGAGTTATTGTCCATGATTCCATTAGATATGTACTAATAAGGTAATTACATACCTTCATGTGAGTAGTGTATCCTAAAGTGAAGATATTGTACCACTAATTTATATGGTTGTTTTTATGTTTAGGTATGAATAGATATATTTCTATATTTGTTTCCTCAAGCCATACCATTATGTTTCTGAAGGATGACCACAAAATTTTTGATGACTTTTTATTTCTACTTCTTATGACCAAGTGAAAGGGAGAGGAAATCATGATGGACTATGTGATGGGTATACCTTAGTCCCTGAAGATTCATGAAGTAGTTTGGGTAATTGTTGATTAACTAATAAAATATTATTATTTATTTCAAAACTGTAAGACTCAATTAGTGGAGGAAAAGGGAAGGAAGTATATATAAGATTTTATTCTTAAATGGAGATTTTGTGGGCATTATATTAAATATATAATAATTATTCTTGTCATTGTTTGGGAATATAATACATCTAGATCAAGGAACATAGTTTAAAATGACTACATTTTATCATCTAAAAATCTATGGTGAATTTTAGGGGATGATTCTGTTATTGTAGGATACGATACTATTACGAATAATGTCTTTTGGTATATATATTTATGATAATATTTCCTTTGTTTAATTCCCTAAAAATAATTTTATTTTTAAATCTATTCAACCTTATCCTTTTTATACTCTTTATGGATGGTTGTATCATTCACTTATATGTTGGTATGAGATAGGAAAGGTAGTTTTGGTCAACATGATCAAGGTACTTGAGACCTTTGAGATACTGTAGCTAATTTGGAAGGTGTTTTCCATTTTAATGGAGTAGGAAGTGATTATATGCCAATGATAGGTGTTGAAATTTGGAGTTCTCAATCTGGAATATAGTATTAATGATGTAGGATCCTTGATTAGGGCATTGAAAATTTAATATGTAAGGAGATAAAAATCAATGACTCACTTGAATGTTTGAGATTTTTTATACTATCTAGACTATGGGTTATCTTTTGGATCTTAATCCTTACTACCAAGGTTTTCATGACAAGTTTTAGGTTTCATAACTTGGGTGGTACATGTCTGATCTGACGAATGATATTGATTTTTAGGATTTTGAGTTTGATCATGATGCATCATACAAGGAATGACCACTGTGGATTGTATTCCGGAGTGAGAACTTTTTTAAGGGATGAAAATTCCA
The DNA here is from genome assembly GCA_963277665.1 of Viscum album. Classification (NCBI taxonomy): domain Eukaryota; kingdom Viridiplantae; phylum Streptophyta; class Magnoliopsida; order Santalales; family Viscaceae; genus Viscum; species Viscum album. Next base: position 935,353,009 of record OY728164.1, on the reverse strand, counting down.
CCTTTTTGGAACCTATGAGGGAATGAATGGATCCATGATGAATCTTGGGAGCATTAGTATGATATTTTAGATTAATAACCAAGGTTATTTGATTAATGTTACTAGTGATGCTTCAAGATGAAGAAGGAAATATTTTTATAAGATCATACATCTCAAGTGAATTATGAGTTAATATTTTCCATAAATCATATATTATGGATCTATTAACTTTTTGTTTTAGCTTTTCGTTGTTCTGGTTGATTTTAGCAAGATTTAGAGTCTTTCCTGAAGGAACATAGTTTGACAATACTTTTAATAAACCATGAATATCCTCTAGGATATTGCGCGCCTTGTAAAGAAGAACTTTGGGTGGCATAAAATAATAGTGAATGGTTAATCAATCCATGAAGCCTCTCCGCAAAAAAATGTTTGTCATCATCTATAGGGAAACAAAAAAATTTGGGGAATGGTTTGAAAAAACATGGAACTAAACTATGTGGGTTCACAAGAGGCTGGAACATATCAAATGGTTGGTAATCAATTTTTGAAACTGTGTAGCTAAACCATGTGCACTTGAAATAATATTATGAAATTAAGTTTTTATGGAAACTAATTTTACATATAGATCCATTATTTCTTCTACATGAATCCATATCAAATAATGACTCTCTTATATAATTCCCCAATATTTTTATCTCATCTAAAATGGCTTCTAGAATATCCATTATTTCTGATGATCAGGGATATTGTATGTGATCTAAAAACATATGTTCTTCTTTTTTCTTCTAAATAAATATCTTTCCTTTTAGATAAACCATAAAATATTCAATAAGTTTCATGATCTATGTATTATGATGAAATATAATGATGAATTCTTGGAACATTTCTAGAATAACTATGGTTTAAACAAGAAAACGACATCCCATTGATCAAATCAAGATAAATCCTGAATGGTTGATGAATATGTGTAAGTTACCATATATTGATCATCTTGACACCTTATCCATATTGTATCTCATCTAAGATAACTATTCAGATGAGGTATTGATGTTTTTGAATAGATTTGTGGATATATTCATATTTTTATAAGAAATTCATGACCCTTTAAATAGTCAACAATTGATATATTGAATAGGTGTGCTTACCCTAAACATAACATTGAACAAATATCATTGATGGACTACATGAGCAGTGTAATTTTTTAATTACCTTTCTTGTTAAGTAATATATTCAAATATATTATTTAAAAATCATATATTTTACCAAAAACCTGACAACGGAATTCATGCCATGAGTACTTTTTTCCATTGGTTCACAATGCATTTTGATCTAGATCCTTTTAATTTTTTAAGAGAACATCGCCATTGAGCTTATGGTATCATTTTCCACATAATTTTTAGCCCCTGTATACACTTCTTTCATTAATATTATAATTTTTTGGCCTAAATTTATTGAAACTACCTATTAACGATCACTCAAGTGTTCATGTTTAGCTTATGAGAACCACATACAATGGTTGATTCCAGGAGTATACATATGTAGCTTGTCTAAAATGAATGATTGTGAATTGATATATTTGTATGATTTGTATTGATTACCCTAATGATATGAATTATTCTATCATTACATGCATTACACTATTATGTGTTATTATCATCATTTTATAGGAATTTCATGTCTACTTGAACTAGGTGGTCCCTAATGACATGGTTATCCCATATAAGGGGAGTACACATGAAAGGAATTGGTGATGATGATTGACATAAACAAATAATAAAGACATCAAGAAATTGATTATAGACCCCTAATAGTGACTTCAAATGTACAATGTCCTTATTTACATTCCCAAGGCATTAATTGGATATGATAATCATAAGGCTCAACCTATGATTGGAATAGGACAAAACATCCAGAGGACCCTATCTAACTTGATGGTTATGGATTACTTAGATATATGGTCACCAGCCTAATGGATATATCATTGTAACAAAAAGAATATTTATGATTATCCTTCTATAATAGAGAAAAGATAGTTACATATGTGTCTAATGGTGTATTGTTTAGCATATGAGTTCTAGATACATGATTTTTTATACATTCATTCACTATTCTCTATATGCCGAAATACTCATATTTTTTGTCTTCAGATTTTTTAAGAATTCATTGGTGGTGTCCCACTAGTTTTATTAATAAAACCCAAGATTGTTATGTCATTCCATGTGAACACCTCATGATTCGTGATCCAGGTAATGAAAAGGTGGTTGTAGTAGAGAGCTAAGATATATATCATTGATTTAGTAGTGGGAGAAACATATAATTTGGAGTTTTTCTCAATGTTTCTTTATTTATGTCATTATACCATTCATACTAATGATTGGATTCCCGTACTGGGAGCCTAGTTATTTTTATGTTTATAGATTGTATAAATATTTTATTACAATATAAAACCTTTTATTTCTCTTGATATGTTATTTATTTATTTATTTTTATTATGTATGCCAATGATTATTGAGTATATTCTCTCCCAAATGACGATATAATGATCCTTGTTGCAATTTAGTTGCTTCATGCATATAATTTGGCATGATTGAGATCTTCTGGATATTTGGATTTGACGTAGTGTTCAGTTTTAGGCGTTACACATTGTAGAGTCTTCTAGATTTTGAATAGTTTGATTATAATATTAGCTTCTGGGCATCTAATTAAAAGGCTTAGTTTGAGGCCTTTTATATTAGATCATGATATGTTTGGAAGATTTTGAATCAATAATGAGTTGGATGAGCCCATTATAGGAGTAATATATGTATATATTTCTAGTTAGGAAGAATTTGTTGAGTACTCAAAGTATGAAGAGCTCATATGCTGACCAAAGGTATTGTCCCCTATAGTATGAGGTGGGTGATTGAGTATTCTTACATGTTCCTCCTAGGCTGGGGAAGTGTTGGATTTATATATAGGTTAAGTTAAAACTAAGATAAAATAGACTATTTGAGGTGTGGATATATTCATCATCATTGACACCTAATTGATTTCGTATAGAGGTGTGTCGTGATTTATGATATGATCTATGTCTCTCCCCTTTGATGGTATTAACCACAAAAATCTCATGTTATAAAGGTTAAAGATGCTAAGCAAGAGTCCCATACTTCTATTGAGGAATATCTGACATGAATCATGGAAAATACTGAAAACTAACTCAATACGAAGACTACCCCTCTAGTACCCATACATTGGAAACATGTGTGGATCTACGAGGAATCATGGGAAAGTGATTCAGAAATATAAAGATGGAATGAGCTTTTTATCAAGGTATTTAAGATGATTTTGTGCTTAGCTTTAGGACATGCTGATATATAGTTTGGAGGATATAAAACCCCACCAATTTTTTAAATTATTGGTTCTATACATGTAAACGCATTGTTTAGAAATGTTTAGGTGGGTTTGATTGGACTGATGAGATTTCAAGGTGTCCTGGAAGGGAGTAAGACACTACAACATCATTCAGTATTATCAACAGATAAAGGGTTGAAATCAGTTAGGGGGAGTACCTATTAGATTCCCTAGTAATCTGATGGTCCCCTTATACAATTTCATGTGGCCAATTTTATGTTTTAACATGGTTGTTTTAGTCATTTTCTCATCCCCTTGTTAATATCCCTCACTCAAATTTTGTCCACTATATATATATGAGACCCTATTTTTGAGCATCACCATCCTAAAAAACTACGATGGATTATCTTGTTGGATCCATGGTATCTTGGTAACTATTTTGAAGTGGAATACTCCATATGGAATGCATATCCTTACACTTCTCTCCTTTTTCATTCTATTTAACTATCAGGTTTTGTTCCATTAGTTTTTTTTTCTAATTTTTTTACATTAGGGGTTAAATATGTGACTTTGAAATCAATCATTTTTTAGATGAATAAAAATATCACATTACTAGTGAAACCCTTAAAATATATAATATAGGTTGACTTTATATATTTCCCAGATTTATGTTAATTGTATTCTTATGTTTTAAGGATATTCCATAGGTCTGTTTTTGCAACACCCTGAGATTTTTATGAAATAGATTTTTTATTTTCATACACATATATATATATATATATTTCTATATTAATAAATTATTTGAGGTATTTTTTATACAGTAAACCAATATAACCATGCACAACATGAAACATCAAAATATCTTATGCTATATACAATACATTTATGGGCTTGTGTTCCACACAATATCATGGCCTTTTGATATAATTCATTTCCCAGAAAACAGAGTTTATTCAAAAAACTAAATATAATTATGTTACCTTATAACCTAGCCATTATAATGGAGGGTATTAAAAATTTTACCTACATAATGAAAATATTCTTTACACATGTATATATAATTAATTATTGGGTGAAGAATTAATTACAAATGAAAATAATACCCTTTTTAAATAAAATGAAACGTTTTTTTCAAAACTCTTGATATGAAAATCTGCATGTTTATAAAATAATGGAATAACACTTCATGGATTTTATTAATGAAATATATATTTAATATAATTTTTAAATTCCTCTTATATGTTTTTTAGAGAAGATATATGAACAAATTACATTTTTCTGATAAATAATGTATTTTTCAAAAAATACAGTTTTACATATTTTGATGGAGCACCAATTTTAAATATGGGGTTTGACACATTCATATATTATATTCAACAAAATAATCTTCCCTTATGAAATAGGTTAACAAAAAATTACTTTTCATGATTTTTTGACCTTTTTCTAAAAATATTCATGTTTTGATGAATAGTAATAATATAATAAATTATGGTGGAAAATATATTTTTTATTGAAATAATTTATATGGTTAAATTATATTATTGAATGGTTTCAATTTATAAATGTATTATATTTCTATGATTTTATATAATTGAGTTCATTGGCATTAACTTGACATCGAATTTTGATATAAAATCATTTCAATATTTTGCAATGCTTTAACTTTTAAAACATGTTGTCTCATTTCAACCACGGGATGAATTTTAAATTAATTAAATCATGTTCATTTTATTGATTTTTGATAATTATATTCTATATATTGAATCACTAGGTCTATATTATTTAAATATATTCCCTTTATTATTAGGAATTTTGAATTTTAAATTCAGTAATTTTTTAAAATATGGTAAAAGGGAAAATAATGTAATTAAGGGTGAATCTAATATTATAAAGTTACCCTAAAAATTTTCAATATATCATTTTATTAGTTTTTTTCTACCTAAATCATCTTTGGGATGAAATGGTGTCTTTTGGAAGACAGTTGGTTGAGAATATGACATTTAATTTGTTTTATTTAAAGAAAAATTAAATAGATCTTACTCATATTCATATTATTATATCATTTTTAGTGTAAGGCTATACAGAAGATAAATTCATATATAAATTTCATTTAATGATAATATAGTTTTATTTATCAGAATTTTTTTTTATGAAAAAATAATTACCTTAATAGCTTACAGTTTATTAATTCATAAATAATTAAATTGATGATAAATCAATAAAATAATTTTTATTAAAATTATTAAATCCATTAAAAGATAGGAATATTTGACCAAATTATGTTGGGTGGGTATATCTAGATCACAATCATAAAAGGGACTAGTTATTGACCATTTAGATACATGTGGAAATTATTATGGAACTTCTACTATTTTATTTAAAGTGACGTTAAAGTTATCATATTAAGGTTTTATTAAATAAAACGTTTTAAATGTAGAGTTTTCTAAGAGATATATTACGTGATAATTATTATAATTTAATATATAAGAATTATATTTTTTATGATATATTTTTTGTTATTTTTACGCAACGTATAGGTATATTAATTAATTACATAGAACATATTTTGTAATTATTTTATTAATTGAGATAATAAATTAACGTTATTAAAATTATTAAAATAAATATAAATATGGATAATTAATATATATATAAAACTTTACTGACTACCTTGTCCTCATATTAAAATTATAAAACCTTTTTTGAATTTATCATGTTATATTAATTATTTAAATAAGCAAGTCATTGTACAGTATCAAAAGTGACACTATTGATTGTTTATCAAAATAATTTATTATTAAATAATTTTAGAATAATAAAACAATTTTTTTTAAATATAGAACCATTTTTAAATGGTTTAAAATGTTCTAAATTATTCTTTTTTGTTCTAATTGACATCACATTAGTAAATATATAATTATTTGAATATTGAAATATTTAAACCTTAGTTGAAAGATAAATAGAATAACTATTTTTTAACTAAAATGATAAGGACTAAATGGATATAAGAGCTTGAATAAACATCATTGGTTGATTATATTAAAACATCATCTCATATAATATTATAAAAAATTACATTTTTTAGGTTTTTTATGTGGTTTTATTTTATTAAAAATAAATATTTTTGGAAATTACAAAGGTACCCCACACCTCAACTATAAAAGGGAACCTCCTCCCTCATATCATCATAGATAAGTGAGAACTTAATATTGTGATTACTCTAACCATTTTCATTATCTACTTTCCAAGGGAAATTTTATATGTGCAGGTACTCTCATAAGACCACCGTTAATGTATTTAATTGGAGATCTAGAGGGAACTCGCCAAAGAAGAGGTAATCTCCTTTAGAAAATATCTAAAGATCATTTTTTCTTCTACTTCCTATTACATTTTGTCTTCATTATTATTTAATAAATAGAGTATTTCCCAAACAATGAGATTTTATTTTGGTAATGGAATAACCTAATTTCACCTTCTATCCATCCTATAAAAAAAATCACCATGCGTGCGTACGTACGACTTTCTGTCTCCACCCCATTGTGTAATAGGTTTTTCAACACCAATCTACATGGATGGTTATAATTATGTAAATAATAACTATATATTATTATTATAACAATATTTTTATTCTAGAGAAATATATATACCATCATCTTCTATAACATTTCTTATTTAATGGAATTATTCCATCATTCGTGCTTATGTATGACCTACTGTCTCCAAGATGAGATTTGATTCTTCTACATGATATATATTAAAGCATAATTATATAAATATAATTAATTAATCAATATGATTTATAATATATTTTTTTATTTTATAAATGATATGACTATAACATATGAAGAAGAATTGGAACTTATTCGACAAAACATGCATAAGAAAATGAAGCCATTTATAGCCGAATAATGAGAAATAATGAAATTTTATTAAAAAAAAGATGATAAGATGAAAATATATGGTATCATAAAAATGAATATGATATTTTAATATTTAAATTAAAATATTTAAATCAATATTCAGGAGGTTCGAATATATACAGTGGATATAATATCTAAGGCAAGGGATAATTTCTCAATTTCATTATTATCTGATATTGAATATACATTAGATATTTACTAGGTTATATTTATCTTGCCCATCCATTTTTACTAAATATGTATTCTGAATTATTATTTATATCCTTATAAAATTTATTAATATCAATTTTACCCATTAGTAAATTTTTATTAAACAACATGAAAGAAATCATTTTTCATTTTTGATACAAGATACATATTGACTTTTAGAAAATGAATATAAGTAATGTTTTCTATTAACATATATGACTTGAATAGTTTTTTACATTTTAAAAATACCTTATTTCCATAAATATTCTTTTATAATAATTCATGTTTATTTTAAAATGAATTATTTTCTTTTAAAATTACATGGTATTTTGAGAAAAGAAAACATTTATAAAGATGAATGGATTTTTCCTCAGGAATTAATTTCAAGTGTTCTATCATAATTATTTTATATCTATGATTGAATTATTTAATAAAGTTATGGTTCAAGTATAATATATGTTTTTTAATATAGTTTTATTTTGTTTAAGAATGAATTAAATTTATGAAATCCATTTGTTTTACTAGGATTATTTTACTATGGAATGGTGCTTAGTGAAACCCATTTTTTCTTTTGTTTGTGATGAATGATTTATGATTTTATAGAAAAATCATAATGATTACATTATTATATGGGTGAGACCTATATCTCCCTCTAAATAATTAGGTAAATAATTATATCCCTTGAGATAGATAGGTTTATATTGAGAAATGATCATTGTTCCGTGACACGGGGCTGAAACATCATGTAAACATGGTTCATTAATTAAATCAGAAATCTATGATGTTTTGTGAAAGTTACGTCAACTAATATGAAATGAATTTATATGTTATGTAAATAAAAAATATTTCTTATGTTAAGACTTTTGTGAAAGTATTCATTGATTCTCTATGAACTTTTATGACATATCACATAACGTGATATCTTTTTCTTTTATATAGAGGATAAGATTCCAAAATGCTATGTTCTTATGTGTTATTATTATAATATGATTTAGATCTCCCTTATTACCCTTACTGAAAATCTGATCCCACCATTTCTTATGATTCTTTTCCCCTAATTGTGAGTAACGGTATTATGTATGATATGTAAATAAGGGTTCAAGTATGAAGGAATAAATGAGAGACAATGTGTATGTCTTATGAACCAGTTGTTTATGTTTCCCATTTTCGAAATACACCAAACCTATAGGCTGATTTCGTTATTTTGTTATACTATGTAACGAATATTTTTCATTTTTTATGTAATATCTACATATGTAATGTTATTTTGTATCAGTTAAAATTTTTAGTCACCTTTTAGAAACTAAGATGTCAAAAATTCAGTTAGATACCTAGATATATTTCTAAGGATATATATTGAGATGACACTAATGATAACTAAATGTATAGCTTACAATCTTGTAATTTCATAAATATCATGAATAACATAGGTCTAATGATATGATGTTATAGACAGAATGTATTTTCTCATGATTATGAGGTTTTTCATGTATGATTATTATCACAAGAATTTTTTATTTTGGGTTTAGGAAAATGTATGGAAACATGATGATTCATGTTAATTCAGAATACAATTTATAATGGAATGATATTAATCATATGAAACAAAATAAATCATGAGTTTTAAGGGAAAAACAATATTATTCTTAATAAGAAATATTATAATATGATCAATAAACTGATCTTTGGCATGTTTCTTGACCCACCTAATAAGAGAATGATGGATTTTCATGGTTACCACATATGAAAGAATGTTTAATTTTTTCCATGCATATCATGTGGAATGAGGCATCCAGGATAATGTATAAAATGAAATGGAAGATTCTATGGGCGTGCAAATTATTGTCACATATCATGTAATTATTAAAGAAAATGTTCCGTTAACACAATGAACAATGATAATATTATTACAAGGGAATAAATGAGAGTTGAATTTTTTAAATTTGGAATATATGTGAATTAGGAAAATTAATTCCCTAGTGGGAAAGATCCTGAAGATAATCAGTAAGTATGTAGGAATAATTTCTATATTTATGGTGATGATGAGACTACCAATATTTTGTAAGATGAAATAAATATTAATGAATAAAAGGATAAATATTTGTTAACATCTCAACAAGATATTAGAATGATTGAATGTATATATATTATAGGTCAAGATTAATGTTGTTGAAATACATTTATACTATTATGGAATATTGAAACATCTATGTGTTGGTCAATTGTATATTTTTCATAATGATTTACGAGTATATACTAAATGGTACTAGTAACCACAAAAAATGATTGAGGTAATAAGTTGATAATTTTTTAAAAGGAATGATTAAGGGGAGGATTACCATTAATAGGATATTGATGGGGATATAATGCTATTTGGTTAATGATTTGTTGATTATGAAAATTTTGAAGGAAAATATTTCCTTTGAATTGAATAAAAACTTTTGGAAAATAGGTTTAGGCTATCATGGAATACGTTTAAAGATTATTTGTCTTATGAAAATGGAAATATCAAATTTTTCAATAATGTTGAATGGTAAATTATTTTATTACAAAATTTTATGAGAATAAATGATTAAGGTATCCATATGATTGGAATGTGGAAACCATGAACTCCATTATGATAAATGGGGGATAAATTTCATGTTGCGTTTGTGAACTTGTTTCTAATGTTTTAGACTTTAATCTTTTTGAATGATTGTAGGGATATCAATTTATAGATATTTTATGTTAGAAATGGTATACCCTTTTTTTATAATAATTTACTGCCTTATCATACGTAGACTTATGAAATTGTTTTAACTTACGCTAACATTTTTAGGTAGCTAAAATGACCATCCATCCTATTTATTGATCATGTGATTTTCTAATGATTCCAGAATAAAAAATTCAAATTCATTTCTTGAAATAAGAGATGATTTAGAAATTTAAGAGATTATACATGATCCAATAATTATTTCTCCTCGTGAATATTTTATCAAATCTATGTAGAGGATCATAAATCCCAAAATGTTATCCTACTACCTTCATTTCCAATGAATCAAATGGCCCCTTAAATCATTATAGATTTAGGGATTTTTTAAACATTCTTTTAATTTTAATATATTTCACACTCAATCAAAAATTAATTGTTATATTTACCTTCAATATCTAATTTTTTACTTTTTAACTATGTTTGCCTATGTGGAAACCTGATTATGAGTGACTTTTTGAAACTCTTATGTTTCTCACATTCCTTTTTAAAATAAATAAATATTATTTGTTTTTATAAGGTGGGTATCTATGAAATATTTAAAATTATTAATAATTTTATAACCAAGATGAATTTATAGGGTGAATTTAATTTTAAGAGGATAGGATGTAACAACATGATATTTTTGTGAGATTGAATTTTTATTTTCATTTATTTATTTCTAAATGTTTATTTTAAAAAAAAATTCATTAATGAGGTATATTTTATGATACACAATGATAACCTTGATGTACACACAACACAATAATAGATTTCTATAAACAAATTACTCTTCTTGGAATGTGTTAGACATAATTTCATGATCATTTGATAGAACTCATCTCACACAAGACTGAGTTTAAGAGAACAACTACATATTATCATGTTACAGTTAACTTCTCCACTATAAGGGAAGGAATGAGTTGTATTAACTATATTATGATAATATTATTTACACATGTATATAAAATTAATTATTTTTTGGGAAATTAATTATAAATTTAAATAAATCCATTTTCAAATAAAAGAAACTGTTTCTCTAATATAACTATTTACCTGAAAATACGTGAGTTAATAAAATAACAAAATAAATATTTAGATATTTTATTAATGAAATATATACATAATATAATGTTTTAAAATTATCTTATTTGTTTTATAGAGATTATATATGATAAAATATAAATTTTTAAATAAAAGTTTTTTAAATGCAGTTTTGCCGCATTTTCTTTGTAAACATATTTTAAATATGTTTTACAGAAATTTTAATAATTGTGTCATTTTTAATATAAAGTTATATAAATTATAAAATATTTTATGAATACTCATTTTAAATATAATATTTTATTCTTTATCATATAAATTTATTTGTTATTTTTAGGTAATAACTAATTTCTTATTAGCTTATACATTAATTATGGTAAAATTCATTAATTGTTGACAAATCAATAAAATATTTTTTCTAAAATTATAATAACTATTAATAGACAATAACACATAAAAAATTATTTTTATGGTATTTATAGACCATAATCTTCCAAGGGTTTATTTATTTACCATTTTGATTCATATCTAATAGATTATTCAACTTATAATAGTTAATTTAAACTAATGTTATAGTTTTTACAGTCACATTTTATTAAATTAATCATTTTTAATGTAGAATAATCTGGGGTTAATTTATATTATATATATTATTATAAAATCTGGAAGAACTATATTTGTTATGGTATTTTATTATTAATTTTGAACCTAAACATATGTATATTAAATAATTGCACAAAACTGATGTTGTAATTTTTTAATTAATTAAGATAATAAATAAATGTTTTTAAAAACAATAAAATAAATATAACCAGCTATAAGTAATATATCCAATAAATTTTATAAATGTCCTTGACCACTTATTAATATAATATAACAATTTTACGTTAATTTTATATATTTATATTTTTAATAATCAATTAATGTTATAGTATGAAAAATGACACTATTGATTGTTTATAAAAAGAATGTATTATTAAATTATTCAAAAATAAAATTTTTTTTTAAAAAAAATAAAAAATTATTATTAAATGGTTGAAACTTTTCTAAACTATTCATTTATACCCTAATTTAATTAAATAAGTACATATTTCACCATTTTAATATTGATATATTTGTTACCTTTGTTAAAAATTAAATTGAATAACTAGCTATTAATTAAAATGATACGGTATAAATTGATTGAAATTATTATCTAAACATTATTGGATGATTATATTACAACCATATATCATCTCATCTTTAAAACTAATACATTTATTATGGTTTTATGTATTTCTTAATTATTATAAGTTAATATATTTGGAAATTCCCAAGGTTCCCCCAAACTAAACTATAAAACGGACCCTACTCCCTCATCAATTAATAACCCATTGAGCCTCCATGTTCGTTTATCCCCTCATTATTTCCATTATTAACTTCCATATCCACATTATAGTGGTTTTGGTAGTCTTAGATGTCCCAATTTAATTCCTTTAAGAGGAGATCTATTGCGAGCTTGACAGAGAATATGTTATCTCCTTTATCGACTCTCTCATGATCCTTTCTTATTATACTTCCTCTTCATTTTTTTAATATTATTATCTAATTACTCTAGCATAACCAATATACTAAAATGTGATTATGGTCATGTAAAAACAATTTTACATATTCTTTCCACCCTACAGCAAACAAAACCACCACACGTGGGTCCAAACAGCTTACCGTCTCCATGCTATGATGTAATCTATTTTTCACCACCACATTACTGGGATGGGTATAATAATGGAAATAATAACTATATATGATTATAATTAAATTGTACTAATTCTAGAACAATATATATATAACCCACTTTAATACCATTTCGTAATTTATGGAATGATATAATCGTTAGTGCATACATATGGCCCACCATCTCCATGATGTGACTAGATACATTATAGATGATATCCCTTAAAGAATAATTATATAAATGTATATAATGATTAAATTGAATATATATATATATATATATTAATATAAATGTTTAATATATATAAGTACGACCTACGAACAAGAATCAGAACATATTCGATAAAACATGTACAAGAAAATGAAGTCAATCATACCCGAAAAATGAGTAATAATGAAATGTTATTAACATACCAAAGATAATATGATTATATATGATATAATAAAAACTAATTTGATTCTCAGATAATTCAGTGGAATTATTTAAATCATTATACATGAGGTTGAGATATATTTAAAAGCTATCAGGCCTAAGGTAAGGGATAATTTTGTAATGTGATTATTATTTGATATTGTTTATACGTCAGTATTTACTAGGGTACTTTTATCACACATGTCCATTTTTCATAAATATGTATTCTAAAATATTATTTCTACACTTATTCAATTTTTGAAAGTCAATTTTACACATTGGTGAATTTTTATTAAATGGTATGATTGAAATCTTTGGTCAATTTTTATATGAGTAACTTTTTGAATTTCTAAAAAATGATCAAGAAGAATATTTTCAATTAGATTTACACGAATTATGTTATTGTGGAATGTTTTTTAAAGAAACCCTTTTAATTCCATCAGTTAAAATGAATGATTTAAATTTTTCTGTAACACATAAGAATAATTTCATTATGAGATGGGTGGGACCAATATCTCCCTCTAATGGATTGGGTAATGATTTATATCTCATGAGATATAAATGGTTGGAATGGAAAACGATCTTTGTTTAGTAATATAGGGCAAGAATTAGAAGTAATCCTAGTACAGTAATGGGCTCTGTCTACTATTATTGTCATGGAAATGATCCATGACTAGTATAAAATGATTTTTTATGATTATGTGGGTTCCAAAAAGTCTATGTATTTTGTTTTGAATTTTGTAAATATTTTCAATAATTATTTATGAACATTTATGATTTATCCCATGACCTGATATCCTAATCTTTAATATGTTTGATAATATTTTCAAATACTATGTTATTATGTATTATGAATATGATATGATGGATATCTTCCTTATTTACCCTTACTAAGTATCTGAGCTCCCCATTTATTATGTTTCAATTCCCTAGGTTTTGAAGAAGGATATTAAGTATGATATCAGAATAAGGGGTCTAGTTATAAAGGAAGAAGAAGGAGGAAATGTAGATTTCATTATTGCAAGTTGGTTATGTTTTCAAATTTTTAAATACAGTAAACCTATATGGTTCTGTAGTTGTATTTTATATTGTGTAATTAATATAATTCAACTTTCAAGTAATATCTTTGTTTTTAAAGTATTGGTTTTTATAGTATTCATGATTGAACCTATTTTTTCTCAAATACTTAAACCATGTCCTTGGCATGATATAAAACCACTAAAATTTTAACATATTAATGTATTGGAGTGGGATCAAAGGATCACTTTATTAGTCTGATTCCTCAGGATTTACACCAATGAAAAATTCACAGATTGTTTGGATCCATGTTTGGTTTTGTAAATTAATCATGGAAATTGGATATTCAATTTTTCCCATAAAAAGTTTTTTGGAATGGGTTTCCATTGCAAAAAAAATCATGGTTTTAGTAATTAAATTGGTAAATGGAATATTATGTTTCATGGTTATCTTTTGATAAGAAATAAATAATAATAATTGTGAATTTTTTTTATAAAATAAAGGATTGATATTTTTCAGAACATGATCTCAAATTTATACTATGCAATTTAAAATTTTTATTATGTTTTTCCAAAATTATGGGACATTCATTGCCTATATTAAAGTTATACACATTGTTGATTTAATGAGCATTATTAATTATGTAAAATTGATGTGAATAATTCCCTCGGATAGACATTAGGTCCTAGGGGATGGTTATATTATCCCAAGTCTTTTTTAGAATGGGTATGGGTATATTACCCCTTAGGGGTTAGTAATTTTTGGTTGGCATGTTCCCTATCATGTGATCAGATACATACAACAATGGCTGAAGTTGGTTTTTCAAACATCAGGTGTCATCACAGTGCCCATGTTTTGAATTTTATAAATCTATTTATTTATTTTTATAGTTATCGAATTTGTTTAAAAATGTCACTAAGAAGAGATAATGATTAATATAATTTATTATTTTAGATTCATTTGGTTATGGCATACTAAGTTGTAGACACCCAAAACTTGTGTCAATGTTGGTGCTCGGGAAAATTTTTTGTTTTTGGGTGTGGAAATGAGAACGTGATAATGATTAATGCATGATTGTGTTCTAGGAACATAGTGGGTGATGTGTGTCAGGATGGAACTTGATCCACTTTTGATTCTTTCAGTTTTGGGGTATTTCCTCTTTTGTAAACTTTTATAGTTGTTTTATATGAATGATAAATTGTGTGACTCTTGGGCTTCTGATAAAATCATCTTTGATAATTTATTGTTAATGATTAGTATTTGGGATCTTTTTTTGATGCCTATATTAATGTTACATGAGAAAGGTATTTCCATTATTTTATAGTATTATTGATTACATACTAGAGGGTATAGTCTTCTTAAGTAATCTTATTAAACCCTAATCACTAGTTTGTGACATCTAGCATATATGGAGGCATGTCCGGGGTGTAGTAGCGACATATAGCCCAACCACTGATTAATGGTCTAGGGATACAGGATGTTACATCATATCATATCAACCCCTTCATATCAATTCACAATCATAACAAATAAAATAGGTTTTTGTCACCATTTAAAATGACATTAGGATGACCAAATAAAATTCAAATAAGTTGTAGAATAAAAATATGGTAGATCAAAAAAAAATTAGGATATTTTTGTGAATTCATATAAGGTAAAATAAAATGAACAGTTTCACAACATGGTATCCAAGAACAAGAAATATACCATGTAATTAGGTCGACCATAAAACCCATATTTAATTTTTGGAATTTACAATGTCCAAGACTATGAATGTTTCCATGAATTACCTAATATGTCCAAATCCATGTTCTATGATCTACATTCACTGTAATAGATTGTAGATGATCCTACAACCTTGGTAAAACCCCCAAAATTTTTATATGAAACTGATTTTCTAATAAAATATTTTACCCATGGTAAAATACCAATTCAAGATCTAATATTAAAATGAAAATACACTTCTGATATTATTTAACTATCCATGTGAAAAATTAAATTCCAACAAGCCACATGATTCAATTTGAACATAAAGTATACATCTATTATTCATAAATTTTTTAATAATTAATACACATACAAAACTAAGGGAATTAATGTTCTCCATGTAATATTAATTTTCATCATTGAATAATATTATAGAACTCCAATCATTATAATATCTAGCTAAAGCTAATGGATCTCAATATCCCAATTTGTGGTCTCCTAGAATATTAAAACATGCTACCCTATATTTTCATAATAATAGAATACATAATTCAACAATTTTATTATCTCTATTATCTAAAATATAAATTGGTTTCTCCCCCTACGATGAATCAGATTCATACATTAATTTCAAAGATCATATGACATGAGTTTTGTTCAATTAATACGAATTAGTTAAGAAATGTGATAGGAGTTATGAATTATAGTATATCATTATGGAAATTCTAAACTATAAACCACTTCAACAATACAGTCAATGATTAAAAATTATCCTACATATCATGTAAAACAATTTCCATTATATCTACGTTATTTATTCCAAAAATTTTGATTCTCTAAGAAGAACAAATGATCTCATAAATAAAATATCAAGGGATCATCAAGGATTGATATAATACTTCTATCAATAATGAGATGAGATTATCTGATTCTAAATCAATTTTACTTGAACTTTCATTAATTTCCCCCAACAAGGAAAAAATAGTCTTCTCACTAGTATCATACCAATACAATAAAAGATAACATATATTAATAAAAACAATTCAAATAAAGCAATAATAATTGATTTATTTTAATTTTTTTTATAAAAAATATTTTCTAATATAAGATGATCTTATAATGATATACGAAATTACATCACACAAGTTGCAATAATATCATTAAAAATTTGACAAACATGTTTTTTCTATCCATACATTCATGATAGACATGTCGTACTCATCTATAACTAGATCTCTAAATTACTTTTGTGTCCTTTTCAGAATCTATATGTAAATCTTAGTTCTATATGTAGAATTGTGTTCTTTATACCCTATTTATTTTAAAATCATGATTTATATAAGGATAGAATGTTCCATAAATAAAAACATTTTTCCTAGATTAATAAAATACACCAACTTCATGAGTAAATCCACCACTAACCAAACACCATATTAATTTTATAGTAATATTATTATACAAATAAAAAATTATTCAGTAATTTCAACCCATAAATAGGTCATAATAAATAATGGTTGTAATAACACTAATGGTCATTGATGCTCTAACTATACCAATTAACAAAACTAACAATAATTTTTTTCTTATAATCCATATCCATTCCAAAGCATGAGAATTATTTTTCAACATCATGATTCAATAAATTTTTATAGGGTCCTCTAGGCAACATGAATTTTTATACGGTTTCAATGAATCAACCCAAAGATCCACTTAACCTTGTATCTATCCTATGAAATAAATGATAGAATCAAGAGTTACAAATTTCAATTGGGGGTATACCTATAGTTTAGTGCATCCAAAATAATCCAAAAGTACTAATAATATTAATACCTATATTTTAATATTTTCATTGACATGGAAGTCACATTGAGCATATAAAAAACACACCATTCACAGTCTCCCTAATATCCATTTGAATGTTGGAAAACAAGCCTATCAACACCCAGTAATCCAGGTATCTTCTATTACATCTGTTAGTGTTTCTTACTCAAAGTATATTCAACCACATTTCCATAACATTATATATATTAATATATGATAAAAATATAAAAATTTAAGGTATTTATCCCACAGAAGAAGACATTGATTGTGATCATGCTATGAAAAAATATAAACAAATGTATTATGATTTATATACATTATTTATTTTCTATCGAAACGTTGATTCCACTAAATCATCAAATCATTAATAAAAATAAATTATTTGATGACATACATTGAGTCATTTATCACACGAGGACTCTACTATATATTAATATAAACCACAAACTTTCTTCACCATAACAACCCATTCCTAGTGATAAAAACTATGAATCATTCTGGATGGTTACATGGGCTCATGGATGGTCCCCAATAACTATAGGATGCTGAAAAAATATGAGAAAATATACACCACATGGGTAATATGTTTACATAAAAAATTGAAATAGCACATTCCCTTTAAAAAGAAGATTGAAATTAAACAATTTTAAACCAATCATTAACACTAGAAGGAATTTTTTTACAAGATAGACTAGATCTAAACTATATTTGTAAACAATAAAAATACACCCAAACCAAAGACAAATTGTTATGAAATGATCTACCATATCCCCTTCCATAACATCAATGTAGAATTATATACCTCCACCAATAAAGAATAATGTGTTTTCTCTTCCTCCATCTCAAACAATTATTTAAAAAATAATACCATGGTGAAAAAATAATGGTCAGTATAAAATTAAATATCTTTACCCAAGTCACCAATTAATATCCATGCAAAGGTTATACAAAATAGAATTCCAAAATTTTTTATAAAGAAAATATATTTTAGAAAAACTCTTTTGTTTTTTCCCTGTTTAAAGTTAACATTATCCTTTGAAAATTAATTCTATTTGTTAACCAAAGTAGCATAATCAAAAATAATTCATGAATTTTTCAAAACATAATTTAAATCCGAAAACAAATGTTTTAGGGAAAATAGTATTTTACTTTAAAGATTTCAATAAAAATCATGTTACCACAAAGCATTGATTTTTATCCAAAATCAGAAGAAAATTACACATACTAAAAAATATAATTTAATGATATCATTTTATAATATTTTATTAAAAAAATATAAATTTTAAAAATATATTATAGATAATTATATTTCACCACTAAAAGTAGTTAACTATTAAATTGACTGACTCATGGGATCCACAATACATCAGATGTGTTTCCCTATTTCTAGAGTTTGCTTCCAATTGGCTAGACATAATTCCAATTTTTGTGATATTTTTCCTTTACTATAATCTCATGAAATGGAATATAAATAATTGAAGAATTGATAAAATTATAGGAAATGTGTAGTCTTATAATTAATATCCAACCATAAATAGTACATAAACATCAATTTGTTATAATGAAATAAATCCCATATTATATAGACTACCATAAAATAGATGTATTACCCGTCATGATGCATATATAAAAAAATAATGTAGAGGTAAAAATACATGATGAAGTAATACCCTCATTAAATTAGTTTTTATTAATTTCATTCACTCAAAATCAATCCAAATACTCAAACTATGTCTTATGTACTAAATGTAGCCATAATTAGGAACCTAAAATGTTTATCCAGAAAGGGGTGTAAATTAGGGTATGAGAATAACATTCATTTTAGAAAAATAATGAAGGTTTCCCACAATATTTCAATATATTTTGTTTGGATGTATATGGAAATTAGACAATTAGAAAACAAGGAATCAAATAAAGTCATTCAGTGCAAATAGGGATGCCTAAACACATGAATCCACCTACCTTATCCAATGATAGTTACATAATGTGATGGTAACATATCATATGATGAACATTGGGAGAAATGCATAATTTCACCAGGCTCAAGATCATTTGTAACCCATCATTGACATTAAGTATTGTTATGTAAGGATGGTTTAATATATCCAAACTCTCACATATGTTGAACCATACGATCATGATATGCACTCATGGATATGTGTCTTATCCCCTAATCAAAAAATGAAGAAGATCTGAATATGAGATAGAATATAGCCATACCGACACGTGATTCAAATCACACCCTCTATAGTTAGGTCCCATGGATATATATTATCAAATAGGGAGTGGATCTATGGTTGGAAATAAAAATTCAAAACACCAACATAAGATAAACTACACCACATCCGGAAAAGTCCCATTGTTAGATATCTTCAATTTGGAAGTGGATCCCAAGGAGGGAAGTAAAATCTATGAACCTCCTCATGATATGAATCACACCAAGATAAGGTAATTCCTAAGAATATAAATCATCAAATAGAAAATATATCAAAATTTGGTCATTTCGAGAATGAACCTCTCATACTTTTATAAAATCAACACATCATTGTAAACCTGATTTCTGCATCTCAGAATTTCCTCAACATATGAAATTATAAAATCTACTAAAAACTATAATAATTGGAACCTTAGTATTTACCTATATATTTTAACCCCTGGGTCTATTATTGATTAATTAATTTTCACTATACAACTATGTTCATGGAACAAAAAGAAATAATATATGAAAAGCCCCATCCCATCTCTAAAGTATTCACTAGGAAATTCCAAGAAGTATTCAATATGGGTACCACATATAAATAGATTATATATACTATAATTTATGAAGATGTATGTACAAATGTCCCCATGGTATGTGACATGGGATTGATCACCATTATTCCAAACTATAGGGTTTCATAGTGTGATCAATGAGGTTGCATAGTGATTCTAACACCTGGAGTCAGATATGGGTAAATGGAGAGATTCATGCATATAAAATAAATAATAAGGGATCCCCCCAAAACACAAGACCTTTTTAGGTGATTGGATGTTCTCATTGATAATAGAAAAAATAAATGAGGTAGTGAACCAATGTGAGAAAAATTTTGATTTGTTGGGTGAGAAAATCATTATTTCTAGTATCAGATTTTAGATAATGTTAAAACCATATAGTTAGTGAGGGAGGATTTGATGGAAAATGTATGTACAAATATCATTGAGGAATATTATATGATACTGACTTTTATATTTCATGACTTCAGGGTGTCACGACATGACAAGTGATGCAATTTTTAGATGCTAACACCTCATGTCCTTTATATTAAGAGGGGGATAATCATGTGTATATTATAAATTACAAATGATATATCCCCTACCATGATTATTTTTTTTGTTACAGTTTGTGAGATCAGATAGAAGAAAAACCTATGAGATATTTATATAAAGTGAAAAAATAATGATTAATGGGGTGGAAGGATTCATTAATGTAGTATTTTGGTATTATTCAAGATGAGGATATATGACGATAATAACCTAGACGAGTTAGAATGAGTAGTAAAAAACTATTGAATAATAATAATTATTGGGTGATACCATGAGATTGAGATTGATGAAAGGATTAACCAACTTTGAATTTAATGATTATGGAGTATCATTTACGGATTTATAGAAATGGAAAAAAATTATGTTGTATTAACAATCAAGTAATAATGGTGATTAGGATCTATGTTTAAGAATTAGATTCATAAAGAGTCAGTTTAAAGTGTATGCCTAAAATACGATCATGTCGGATGAATATTGTAAGACTAATGAAGATGTAAGGATAGGTGTTATCTAGCTATATTGAATATTTTTGATATATTGATAATGGATAAATTTCATAGTATTTTCTAATTTTTATGGTGTTAAATATTGAAGGAGATCATATTTTCAAGATTACTAAATTTTAATGATATTTTTATGAATTCCAAAATTTATATTGGTCATATTATAAACCATATATCATTATCTAATAATTAATATTTTAAGGTTCATTTGGGACATAAAAATAATTATTCACACTAATAATGTACAAGTATTTCTATGAAAAAGTTCCTTAATATTACTTTTGGAACCGTATAGGTGTTATTTACACCATGACACCATATGTTTCACTGTGAATTGTGGTTGCGAATACTTTAGTAGTTGTGTCCCTAGAAGGGCCATTCCATGAAACATATTATCATCATACAATATATTTTTTGTGTATTTATTTAATTCTAATATGGATATTACAATTTGGGGAAATCCGTATTTTTTTATGAATGGATCTTGAATGATTTGAGTGTATTGGTAGTTCAATTGCATGGTCCAGAAATCCTATATTAAACTAATCTAGGTAAAGGATTATTGTCATCAAAACATTCTATGATAATACTATAGTAGATGGATATTGAATCATGAAGGTCACACGTGATGAAGATATTGGTCACACCATGACCTATATGGCAGTTGAGATAAGTTACAATGATATTTACCCATTAAAATGACAAGAATCATGCTAGAAGACAATTCTAGTAGTCTATAATATTATAATAGGATTAATAATGTAGAAATATTAGGTTATTTTGGTCATTACATGAGTTAAAAATAAATATCCAAATAATATTCAAATGTGGTGATCTATATAAAAAATATCTATTTGATATATTTAAAAGAGAGGATGTTAGAAGTTACGTTTTATTAAAATTTCAAATATGATTTCCAAATTTTTTTATGTTATACCATATATTCGTTATGAATTATGTAGAATAAGGGGGATAGCGATAATAAAATGTAATAATAGATAATTGAGGGCTCATTTTATCGAGTATAGAAAAATGAAGGGTTGAAAACGGGTACTCAATGAATATCTTAAATAATAATGTTGACTATTAACATAACAAAATTATTATTGAATACTAGGTTTTATTTATTTAATATGGAGTGTTATGTACATATATTATAAGTTCAATTATTTATAGAATATATATTAGCCATATGGTTTATAAAAGTAATAAATAGTATATATTGGTGAATTATATCATTTCTAGAATTTTTATTTAGAGTAATTGGTTTCTTCTATGTAATGGTTATTTAATGATCAAATTCTCATATATTCTCACAGATAGTCAACTATAGTTGGTTGTTTTTCTATGAGAAATATTGGGAGTATTGAAATCATCAATATATATAATTAGGATACAAAACACATGTAATAAACATGGAGGGACCTCAATTTCATTAAAATAATAAGAATACCTACATGCTGTACTCTTATACCATTACCGGCATAGTGATGAAAGTAAAAGAAGAGGGAGTTACCCTTAGTGAGAAGTGATCTTAGAAAAACCATTAATCAAGAAAAGTGCCTTTATGATTTAGTGAGATCATCATTAAATATATTTTAGGTAATGAACTTTTGTGACGATTGACATTACGTAAATATTGTATCCATAAAAGGTGAGTTCTAGTGGATCATAGTACACCAATACAATGATGACAGTATGCTTCTTAGAGTATCCATTTATAGGAGATTGATGTAAAATATTGTTTTCCATTCATTTTCAATTTCATATCATGATTTTGATTTTATAGGATAGGTTAAGAATATAAGAGATAGGTTGAATAAATATTCATTTTAATATAGGAACCACAGCCTATTTAAGGAGAATAATATAAAAGTATAATTTTGTTATTGTCCGAAATCACCCCTCCAATTAAGGTATCCTTTGACCATACAAGTGGTAAAAATTATAATAGGTTCTATGGTAAATTAATGTTGGAATATTATGGCAGTGAATATTTGTATACAATTTATGTTATGTCTTCAATAGTGATGGATATTGTGTTGGAAAAAAATCATGTATCTATTTGGAAGGTGTTTATAACATATACGGATGTACATATTTAAATAATTAGGAATGTTTTAGTGATTGGATTTTTCTAAGAATTAAGAATTTAATATTATTTCATAAATATATATTTAATAGTGATGTTGATGAATTTACAAATAATTCATTTGTAGAATGATTAGTAAAAGATGTATTCTAGAAATTTTACCAAATGCATGAATCTTAATGAATTGTGAATAATGTTTTAAAATAAATGTGGTGAAGAATATTATTTTATTAAAGAAAACATGATCACATCTATAATGGCATAATAGAAACCTATTAAATTATTGGAATTGATTTATTTTTAAATTTAATATCATTTTTTATAAGGAAAAAATAATAAGAATAAAAAAAGGGAGCAAAGAAACTAAGAATTCTCAAGGAAGAGAATAATGTGAAATCCTTTTCTATATTTAAATCTGATACTCTAATATATTTTTATTGTAAACACGAAAATTTAAGTTTTATTTTTCGAAAATTCTTCTAAATGGTAATATATAAGTGAAAACTACATCATTTGGTTTATTTGAAACTTATTGGTGTAGTAAATAATTAATGTTTCATTAGTTTATGAAAGATAGAAAATTATTAAAGGATAATGTTTAAAATAAATTACATTCTAAAAATAATTTTAAATAATCTATCAATATATTTATAATGAAATTGATGTCTTCAAAGTAGATAGCTATAATAATGAATATGGAAATGTAGGAACATGGTGATAATATTAAAAGGGGTTTTAGGAGTTAGAGATAATCATGAAAAAATATTCCACGAAGAATCATTGAATACCTTCAGATAACATTTAAAAATTTGTATGTTGATTCTACATGATATAATTATTCATCAACTTGAAAATTTAAATGATTAACCAAAGGTAAAAAACACAAGGATTGACAAACATTAGAGAGAGATTCAAAATTTATTGAATTTGATTAATATTAAATATTATCACATGGAGACATTAGTATGTAGAAAAATGAAAAAAAGTATAAAAGGAAGTATAATATTGAAAATATGTGATAATTTATGTTAAATAATTTATTAATTTGATAATTTTTTGAATAGAGGGACACACTATGATTGTTGGTATGGAATTCATAAGGCTTAACTGTGGTGTAAGTCTAATAGAAATTACATGTTATTCTTTAAAATATTATACAATGTATTACCACGTCAATATACATTCTATTTGTGCTATCCATTTTCATATGGAAAGGTATTTCAAGAAAAAAATGAAGGAGTCAAGATGAGATAACCATTTCCTATAAAAATTGGATACATGGATGGAGGAAGGAGAAATCTTTTTCATAAAAAAAAATATACATATTCGTTGATGAAGTGTGTAAAGAAAATCAATATTACTTTTGTATCAGTACTTTTTTATTAAAAACAACCAGCATTGAATTATATTACGCAATCGTGGAGAGAAATTAAGAATGAATAGATTTCTCCCGTGGATTAAAAAATGAATTTTAAATAAAAACCAGAACTTTCTAATATTATGATGACTATTTCGATCACAGAATGTGAATGGATATTCTAAAAAATGATTATCAATTTTAAATAAATATTAATTGGATTTAGTGGATGTTTTTGAAGATATAAAATGGTCTTATTTTAATGCTTTCATCTAAAAAACTATATATAAAGTGCTATAAATTGATAGAGTATCCCCTACAAAAAATCATCAGAAAGTATGTATTAACAGATTATTGATGGTGGAAACTTATACTAGGGAGATAACTCTCACTATGGAAATATATAGTAGTCCATATAATAATAATATTGGATTTCACGTTTTCATTAGGAATGAAGCCTACAATTATGGAATCATGAAAACTATTTTACTATAGGGAATGTACATGAAGTGTGGAAAGTGTGGAAGTGAACAAACTCAAAAGGAATATGGCATCAGTGGTATCATTAATATAAATAAATTGAACAATGTCTTCAATGAATTTTGAATTATAAAATACAGTGTACATAAATAAGATCATTGTACAAGTGGGGTTGCACACACATTAAAAAAGGGTAATCAGTTGAACAAGTTGGATGATTTAAGAATAGTTATTAATATGTCTATTTTTATAAGTGGTGTTTAAAATAAATTTCAAATGAATAATTATATGTAAAATTGATAAAAATGTTTTTTATTTTCATTTATAACCAAAATCCTCTACATGATGGTGTCTCAGTTAACCCTCTGATCATGGTGTATATATATTGGTTATTGATATATAATTAAGGGGTTAGATATGATCTATAGGGAATTTGAAAAATGTGTTTATTAATATAATATTCACATTCAGTATGTGTGAATTTAAAATAGATGTGTATTTATTTTGGAGTTCATTGAATTAGCATAATGTTTTTCACTGGTAGTGGTTAAGAAATAGGAAAGTAGTTTCTATATGTTGTATCACAAGTGGTAAAATAATGAATCGTTCAAAATTATTGTTGATTGATATATTGAAATATAAATGTTATCAAATCTGGGGGTATAAATATTAACAAAAAATATAATGTAGTTCAAAGGCCTAAAATGATCAACAAGTGGTTTGACTGAATGATAACTTGCAGTCTACATGATGAATTGGATCTAAATCTCACTATTCAAGCATGAATGATGAAATGAAAATGATACCATTCCATTTTAGAATAGTGAGAAAAAAAATACACATTATGGTTTACTATTTAGTTTCAATACAATCTAGTAACTCTCATAATTGGAATCATGCCTCACCATGTGGTATAATTCCCTGAAGATGTATATGGAAATCCAAGTGGAATAAGTCGGTATATTCAAGGTGGAATGCTTGATCTCTTTATTTATAAACTTCAAATATAGTAACTTATGATAATATTTTCATGATACCCTAATCTATTGAGAATATTTAATTATCATATACATATGGGTTTATATTATTAATGTTTCACCGAATATCTATGGTTATAGAATGAAGAAATAAAGAGTATATGTGATGAATATTCTACGAATATTTATATATATCTAATAATTGGGATGTCCTATAATGAATGAAAGATAATATACATAAAGTGACACAATATATTTATAAGTGGTATATATTGATTATATATATTGTGTGTATCACACTCTATCGCTTATGTGACTATCCACTAACAGTTTTTTTAATTAATTTGATATAATATGTAGTTTAAAAAAAATTAAATTTCCATGATGCAAGTGTGTGTATGGGATTAGTGATTGATAAATACATTATTTATGTAATTGAAGAAGACTATTTCATCCAACACCGACTCACAACTGAATGAAAAATAAATTTTGTTATTTCGATGTGACTTTGGTGGAAAAGTGGAAAACCTCACAAGGCAAAACATTGGATCACATAACACATTAAGAAATTATAGAATCATTAAAGAAATGTTTGATATTATTATAACTACTCAATCTATATAATCCCCATTGTAAATTAGATTTTTTAGTTTCTATGTCATCCATGATGATTTCCACAAAATAGTGGGCCTAACTTTCCCAATATTGAATCGAATCCTCTATTTTAATCTTCTGTCTATTGAATCCTCCTACAAAAATGTGAAATTATTTATTGATACAGTCCCTTTGGTTCTTGTTAATTATAACATAGATTATTAATTCATACATTCAGATAGACTCTTCCTTTATTGAATTTACATGGATGGATCCTTTCTATAATTTATTCTTTTGAGTGGATAATGTGCTCTATAAATTGTTCTTTTTATTCTTCAACTATTTTATTCATTATCTTCAAATTTTGGTGAGTAAAACATACTTTTATGCTATGATATTGAAATATTATTTATGATATTTCTATATATAAACCACACAATCCTTGTTTTCCCATCCCTTTTTAGTTGACCTTGTCTCCTTCATCTTAGGCAAGAATGATTTGTCTATACACCCTTTTAATTATTCCCTTTATGCACAATTATTCCCTCTATTTCCATGGATCCGTTGTTTCCCTTCTTCCTCCTTCAACTATAACGACTTCAACCATGCATATGATCAATATTTTCCACTGAATCCTAACAAGACCATTCATTGCTGGTCAAGTGACTATCAATATTTATTGTTTAAGACAAGTAAGGATGTTTGTTTTCTGGACCCCTCTCACTGCATCAACCATACTAATGGAACTATTTAGATTCATTGTCTACATAGGGGAAACCAAATTACATAAATCCAAGTGAGAATCAATTAGTTACCACACAATAGTCTTGTACTACATGATGATGTATTTTTTGTAAGGTATTAAATAGTCATTGGAATATTATATAGAAAAAATTAGATATCAATAAGAATTATTTATATGATGAATAATGGATTTTTGAGAGAAAAAAATATATAATTCATATTTTTACAAGTGGTATAATGTTGTATAACATGATTTGATAAAAAAATTTAAAAGCATTATATTTATAGGTGAATATAAAGGGTGATCATAGTCCCTCTTAATCTATAATTCTATGATTTATGTGGGGATGATGATTTCTCATTAAAAATATAGTGCAAGATATATATTTATCTATTATGAGAACAAGATAATCGAGTTTACACTTATATAATTTTGGATGATATGTGGATAGAATATGGGGAATAATTTGAAGATTACCATGGTGGGAGATAATATAAGTTTAAAAAATGATGAGAAGGGTATTTTTATTACATTGATCAAGGGAGAGAAATAATAGGTCAATAAAATTAAAATGTTTCAAGGTTCCAAGATTATGAAATAAAGGGGGAGATATTATCTTTATTCTTTATGTTCATTAATTTTAGGGAAGTGAACCCATGATTTCAGATATATGATATAATGAAAATAATATAGATGAGTTTGTATGATGACTATGACCAAAAGGAACTATTATGTTATGAAAGAAATGTTTCAAAATTTATAATGATTGGGTTTTACCATATGATTGATAACGATAGAAGGACGTAATAATATTTGGGAATGAAGATAATAGACTATCGTTTTTCTATTATTAACAATTGGAAAAAATTTATTATATAGAAAATTTATTAATGATGAAGATGATGATTGTTATTGAATAATAATGTTACCGAATATTATCAATGAATTAGTATAGATATTTTATAGATTATTTATGAAACATGTGTTGGTTTGATGAATATTGGAAGTTCAAAATTGTATAATGAATCTATGAGGATGTATATAATCTAGATGATAGGAATTTTTCTAGAAGTATGGAAAATTTAAAATCTTTCTAGTGTTTGTAGATCTTTTAGCTATAAATTATTGAAGGAGTATTTAGTTTGGAGAAAACAAATATTGGAATATTTTTATCATAATTATCGAAGATACAAAAGTCACACAATGAAACATTTGTCATGCCATTATAATAAACCTAATTAAGTTCATTTGAGGCCTTAAAATAATGATTCATTCTAGGAATGTTCATTTCCTTCTAGAAATAAAAATTAAATGTGCACTCTAAAAACCATATAATATAAATTTATGTCCTGAAACCATAATAATTGTAATGAAGGATGATTGAGAAGATTTATAGGGATTTTTAAACTAATGTGACACACCGTGACATATAATATAACATGGAAAAGTAAAACTACCTTATTTTATTGAATTTGGAAAGGCTGGTGTAGTGTTTCAACACATCATATATTATCATGAATGAATTTTAAATTATACAAATGATTCTGTATTTAATGTGATTATTCCATGAAGCTTATATTTTATGGAATGAATGAAAAATTCACACTGAAATTAACTAACAAGGAAATACTATAAGACTCTTAATATTTAATCACAAAAGTTACATGACATGACGTAATAGGTCACGTTGTGACTTATATGGCCATTGAAAGATGATTTAGTGAAAATAAACCATCATACCATGAATCATAAGTACAACCATAAGTCACTTTTTTATGTATAATTATAAAAATGAGTAATAATGTTTCATTCACATTAGTGTATTGTGTTTTTAGAGAAAATAAAAACACAATTTAGTTTCAGTGGTAATTTATTTTTTGAATAATATCAAATGGATATACATAATGGTGTGGAAATTTGATTTTAAGTCAGATTTGAATTTAAATTTTCAAAATAAAATTATTCTAGTTATATTAGATCTATTTTTTATAATAGAAAGACGTGGATAGATAGAAAAAATCTAGAAGAAGTATAGAGAATATAGATTACTTCATTTTCAAAGAGGAAAATAATGAATGGAAATAAACATGGATTTAATGAATATTGGAAATAATGATATTATAGTCGTTTCTAAAAATAGTTTTCATTAAAAAATAGGTTTGATAGAAATGATGTTGAGTATTTTGTGAATATTTGGGAATATTAATTTATTTTTTGGAATATTTTGGAAGCAACAGGTTTGATGAAGTTACACATAGAACATATTGGTGAATAACTCCATTGTAATAATAATTATCTATAGTCTTTTGTTATTTATGTGTAAAGTTAATTTTTAATATCAATTTTTCATAAATTCTCACAAAGAGAAGTCTATATTATTCAGTTTCATTAAAATCATCATTTATAGTTCATTAGAGCATCAATATCTAGAAGCATGATGTATTATTCAAAAAATGAAACGTTATTGGACTAAATATCATTTAAATAAACATAATACATATATTTATATAATCTAATACCTTGACCAAATTAGTTTAAAAAGGAGAAAATGATGTAGTGATCCTGGTTGAGACATGTTGTTAAATAAAACTGCTGAACTTGTAGTGCTCCTTCAGAAGAACATAGAGTATCCTTTAATATTGTATAGGTTTTCAGTTTAGGTTAGTAGTGAACATACCTAAAAATTATATCCACAAAATAATGAGTAATGGTGGATCATGGTAACCTAGATCAATTTTTATTGAATTTTACATAGATTATGATTATTAGGTCAATCATGTAGAATATCTACATCACTTGAATTTACATTTACATTTTGTAATATGAATTTGGTGTGTTTAGTATAAAGATATTAGAATTGTTGAATAATTGTTACTTATGATAAGGGACCAAGATCCTAACAAAAGAGTATATAGGGAAGGTTTTAATATTTTATTGAAATGATTCACCCATCACAGGGTGTCCCCAAAACCCTATTTCCATCATAGAAATCCCACTACCCAAGGTTATGTCATGATTAAATCATAACTGACAAAAAACTCCTGATTTTCATAATTACCTCAGGACCTAACCATTCATCAATTCCACGCTATGTAATCATACATGGAAATTAAAATATACTAGCCTCACTCATTATTCACACTCGACCATGCCACCTTAATATATCCATCATAGGCTTGACATCCCCACATGTAGTCTCAAGAGACACATACCAACACTACTTATTCAACCAATACACCACTAAAACATAAAAAACCCACAAAAGTTCTTCAAAATATTCCTTGGATTCTTCAATTCTCATCCACTTGATAAAATACATGATATACTATACAAGGAAATTATACATCAAACATAATCCATAGGCATTCTAATAAACTAAATAATAATTCATGTTCATGATACTATGAGATCTTAACCATACATTTATCCATCAAACGTTTCAATGAGATGTCCTTATGGTTATGATCAATAGATAAGACACACCCCACTATCTTTCTTTTTATCCCATTGATCATGATATTCATATTACAACATATTCAAACCATGATATTCTTAAAGGCCCTTATCATAGAATAAATGATCAATTCCTCAATATAGTGACAATAAAACATACTAGTTACCCAAATCATGATATCAATCTTATTATACATTTCTAATACCAATACAAAATGATCTTTATGAATTCACACTCACACAAAATTCTACGTGAGAAAATATATTCTTGGAATTCCATTAACAAACCATATTAGGAACATTATGGTCATTTAAGAATTTGTTACATAGGCTAGGTCCCTTACATATTTTAAAACAAATATCATGAGGTCACAACCATTTGGTGGAATAATTGATAAGTGTCTATAAAATCATGAAATTTATGCATGGTTTCCTATAAACACTTAAGAGGCACTTTCTTATCCAAACGTACAAACTATGGTATAAATGGGACCACTAATATAGTTATAGATCCAAAACCTCCATGAATATGAAACCATGGTAAATACATACACACAAAATATGGTTATATGTCACATGAAATTATTACATAGATCTTATCAATGATATCCCATAGAATATCAGGACCAGATTTGGATTCATTCAACTAAAATTAAGAAATCATAAAAATAGGCCCTAAATGAAGATTATTAAAAAATAATGGTGTAAAAATAATAAAAAAGAGAGATATATTAGGTATTATATTATAATAAGTGAGAGGATCCTCCATCATTAAATGAATCTTTGATCCTCCATGAAATGTAAATCCCAAATCTCAAAATATAATGAAGGAGAGGGGTAAATCATGTCGGATAGGGGGCTAGTGACAGTGGGATGGGTGGATAACCAAGGGGTAAAGTGTAATAATTAAATTTCTAATGAATATCTATATTTTATTAGAAAATGGTGCATTATTTCATGACTTATTGGTTAATATTGTATTTTACCCTATGTGGATGCATTACAGTATTTGAATAAGGTCCATGTTGCAACACTCCTCCTATTATGGAACCATGAAATATTGGTCATGGACATCATTATTTAGTCACCCTTAGGATATGATGTGACATATATCCTTAAACACCCAGCATGGTGAATCATCACTTGGGTTTATACATGACACTCCACGTCATATATAACTCACAGAACAATGCCTTATGTAGAGGTATGATCATAAAACTTCAAATATAAATCATATTCTCTACTAGTATGAGCTCCCAAAAAAGTCACTTTTTTAACCTAAAATCAATGAAAACACATATAAATTTGTATGAAAACTAACTAGGGATGTTATAACAATTATAATTCCAATAAGAATCATAATTATCCAAACACCCCTATTTCAAGACACCAAATTCAAATTCTATCTAAATTCACCAACCCAAAATGATGTGGATCATTACAAACTATATATCATATTTATTATCATCCTAAATAATCTAATAGGTTGATTCCCTGAAATATAATCCTACAATCAAGATTCAACAGTACTAATTACTTCGAATTCCAAATTAGCAGTGGTACTAAGGCATATAAAGACATTACAAGAAGGTTAAATTCCACCAAAAACTCTCATTCATAACCCAAGAATGAATAGACTAACTTATAAATTATATAACAAACACAAAGAATACATTACACATCCAATTATGTCTAAAATATATATTCAAATGTCCCACACACAGAATTACAAAATGACTACTACTACCCCCATGATATTTACTCTTTTTCTAAAACCTAGTGTCTCTACTTATAGGAAAATGAAATTAAACAAAATCCCAATACAAATAATTCAAAAAACAATATACCGTGATAGTATCTAAATCCACTAACTTTATTTACAAGAAATGATGAAATCATAAATCAGATATACCATAATAACCCAATATAGATCACCCAACATATGTTAAAAATTTGAAAAGAAATATCCTATCCACTATATATAATCAATATGCACCACCATTGATATGATAATGTATGTTATTTATTAATCCAAAAATATCATTATAATATGGGGAAATATCTCAATTTCATTGATGGGAAATACCCTCAAGAACCCACCAGGTCTTTCCCACCTAATGATTTCCCATACAATCATTCATCCAAAATCTCATTTTTGCACAATGAGACAATTTTCAAATCTCATGAGAACCACTGAAAAGAACCAAAAAATTGACCCTATATCTCTAGTCTTAGGCCCTCTATAGTAACTGTGTTCTTCCATTAATATATTTACATTATATACCTAGCCAGTTATACAATACATATCCTATTGTATTATCATTATAATAAAACTAAATAACAGTTATATACAAAATTAAAATTTATAAAATTAATAATTTTAATATAATTCAATTTATATACATTTTTATTGTCTAATGAAAAAAAAATCTTAGGGTGAATATATGAGATTTTGTATAAATTTAATATTTTCTGATGAATAATGAAAAATGTAAATTTTTATGGAAAAATTGTCCTTGATTTTATATAAAATAATACTTTTGATTTTTATTATATTAACATATGATCCATTTTATAAAATAAAATAAAATTAATTCCTTATAAATTAAAAATATTTTTTTTTCCACAATATTATGTTTATGCTTAAAATTGCATTAAAAAACTGTATTATTCCATTTTTCTCACTAATATTAAAATTAATTTTTATAACCATTACCAATATAATCAGTAATAATAGATCTCATACTTGTAATATTAACTATCAAATTTATTAATAAGTTCAATTTCATTTTGGTCATTATAAATAGTAATATTGATACAAATTATATCACCATGGAAGAGGGTTAAAGTGGGATAATAGAGATTAAGACATTGTGTTATGGTCATAAAAAATCATATAAACTCTTATTGATAGAGGATATTTAAAAAAATATCACATTACCCTTGAAATTGAACTATTTATGTTCAAATTATTCATGATTAATACATATAATATTTTATATTTATGAATAATTATAAATGTGTTGCTCAACTCAATTGTAAAATGGGAACTTATAGTTATAATTTTTCAAAACAATTATGATATTTATCTCAGACAATATATTCATTAATACCATATAAATAAAATATCATCACCACTTTTCATGGATGGTTAAAAATCTGGGATTAAGGACTATATATAATATTTTTTAAATAATTAATATTATCCAAATATGTTATATAATTCCTTTTACCATTCCATCTTTGGGGATTGATAACATCATTTGGGTCGAAAAGTATACTACCACATCCACGAATTGATATGTTTTTTTCAGTAACCACAATGAATAGATAATTATAAAAGAGTATATAATAAAAAGAAATATTTTAATGAAATTTATAAGATTAATGAGATTATTTATCCATTTCCGAACACCTTCAACGATGACCAATACATCGCCAAAATTTTGGGGAGATTGGTCGAACACTATTATGTGGTCGAAGTAGATAAGAAAAATTCAATTAAAAAATAAAAAATCATTATAAAGGGAAGAATAAAATTAAATATGGATGAAAAATCTTATCAGTAGTTTCTTTAATAAATTTAAATTAATTATATAGGAGGACCTAACATGTCTAACTAAACCAATTTTGGATGTAAGGGTTTATTCTACAATCACATTATTATATGAGAATGATTATGTTTATATTTACATTGAAGTATATTATAGGTAATTTCGGTTTTAAACACCATATATTATCTTCTACTCTTGTAATATATTGAATTTACAAGTCTTATTTTCTTTCTTCTTCTTTATCAACTAAAATGAATTATAAAATGTTTTATGAAAAGCAGACTGTATTCCTATATTTGGAAGGGACTCTTTCTTCTCTATATCCATGTTATCTATAATGGTTTAAATAATTTTATTACTATAATAAAACTATTTTATAATGTAATATTTGGCACTATTTTACTTTATTACAATGTTTTAAAAGGATTCAACTTTTAATTTTCCAAAAAATTTACAATTAACATTTTACCAAAAGTGTGAAGGAAATAAATATTTTAATGCTTAATAAATTATTGAATTTTAATACTATCATTACTATTATATATCAATAGTTATTACCAAATAAACAAATTGTATCAATATTTTGGAAATTATTATTTCAATTCTTTTCAAATTTAATGGTTATTTTCCTCATGTTGGAAAATAATGGATCGAATGTTATTTTAACAAATTTTTAATATATATAAATAACATTTAAGGATCTTATGATTTACTAAGGATATAATCTAATGATTGAATCCAACATATTTAATTGGATGACTTATAACAAACTTGTTCAATTTATTGAATAGGGAAATTTATAACATATCATTTTGTAGGTTCCAATATAAATGATTATGTTAATTATATATAAAATTGTTATTCATTTATTTTATATAATAATGTCATTATAATTATCATGTGATGGGATAGTCCTATTATACTCCTTTGATTAAACCTTAGGCCACATGAGATAAAATATTTTTGGATATTTAGTGAGCAATTTAACTATTTATGCTTGATGTATCGTAATGAGGCTTTTATATTAAGATTATGTTGTATCAAATTATGAATGTAATAATTATGAAACCTGTTATTTTTATCCATTAAATTATTTATGTGGTTATGTAATCCATGTATATATTCCATTTTTATGTTGTTAGTTATATTTAATATTTGATTATTGTTTATATCTACCGTATTATTCATGATTTATTCATTATTTGATAGAATATATTGTATACGTTACCTTATTATGCATATGTACTCACTATTTATTATGTTTTATATTCCATGTGATACTATAAAGGGGCCTATAAATTACTTCATGGATATAGATTAATAAATAATATTATTTTATATATAGTTTTATGTATTGTTTCATGTTTTCAAATGTGTAAGATCTTGGATCTACTTTTCGGGTATGTTTTTTCTTTTCGGGCTTTTTTTTAATAAAGAGGAATTTTGGAAATTTTTATGTACATGCATGTACTTTATGAGTTCATGCTGTGTACTTGTTTTCCACATGAGGTTATATTCTGGTGTTGTGGCGGCCACACACACCGCCGTGTGGGGGTGATTTGGAGGACATTTAATGTAGATTATTGAAACAACGAGTACATGTCGTGTAATTCAAATGTACACGCAGTGTTTCTTTTTTCATTAAATGCACCGAGGACGCGTCTAATTGTTATAACACTCTTCTTTTAGCTCTAGTTTGACAGAGAACTCCATACTATTGCTGATCTTCAACGAACCACCGAGAGTGTGTCCATCCTCTTAATCAAACACCGTCGGTTGCATTAGAATGGAATCCGTGAGTTCTCTCCACTCCCAGAGCACCATCTTCATAATTCTCTTCACTCCTGAGATATCGTGGGTTGAACAATTTAGATGTTTTTATATATCTTCAATTTTCTACGGTCGTTCAAGCCTCGAGCTTCACATATAGCAATATCCTAACACCAAGGTAGGTGGTTTGAGCATTTTCATTCAGAGTCTTTGAGTATTATGGAAAAATTCCACTAGTACCATTGAATAGTGTATTGCATGTTTACCATTTTAACCATTTTGATTTCCTGACATGATTTTATTCTTGTGTAGAGGTTATTTGGACATTAATAGGATTTATTTCTATGCATTGTATGTATTTCCCTTGCATTTTTGTTTTACGATCATTTGGTCCTATTTATCCAGTTTGATCGCCTTTCCTGTTTTGCATGCCTATTTCTTTTGGATGGAGAATTTGTATTATGACATACTTGATATGTTTTTTACTGGTTATCTATGTAGTTCTATAGGTTTAATTTGGCGATATTTCATTTCTATGCTCTTTGACCTACACAGGGCCATGAGAACCTAGTTTTGAAAGCTATAAGAGGAATTGACCGAGTGAGATTCCTCTGAGAGACTTTGAGTACATTAGAATATAAGGGGAATTGACCGTGCGAGTTTCCTCAGAGATTCTTGTTTTACATTTAATTACCCTGATTACTCTAGACTATAAAAAGAATTGACTGACTGAGCTTCCTCAGAGAGTCTTTGAACGACCTAGGATATAAGGGGAATTGACCGAGTGAGATACCTCAGAGAGTCCATGAATAAGAATAATTGACCATGTGAGCTTCTTCAGAGTGTCCCTGAATACCTTAGACTATAAGGGGAGTTGACTGTGAGTGCTTCCTCAGAGATTCTTTATGAATTTTATGACTGAACGAGAGGGGCTAGGACAGGTACAAAGCCCAGAGGGTTGCTTGTACTTTTTATGGAGGATCAGATGGGATGGTTGTGAGTACATCCCAGAGGGTTACCTATTTGTGTTTACCTGTTAGTTTTCCTATTATTTGATATTGAAAATATGGATTGTTTACTGCTGAGTACTTCTTGTTTACTGTTTTCTGTACTTTTACCTTCCATATATTCACTGACTATTAGGCCCATATTTTTTGGTGTTTTCATACTGTGATTTAGTCTCACACCCTATTTGGACCATGCTTTTGGGTTGAAACAGATTATATTACAGCAGGTACAAAAAAGGGCAAACACCCTTCAACTTCTGGTACATGACTTACTGCGGAGCAGGAGAGTGTGGTACCAAGCTTAATCTTTAGATGCAGAGGAGCTGATTATCTTTTTCTTTTGTACATTGGTATAGAACTGGTGGTATTTCCAGCATTGTGACTTGTTGGGATGAATTCCTAGACATATGTATCATGCATAATTATATATACATATGTTCTCCACTTGATTATTACTCTAGACTTCCACTGTTTACTATTGTTGGATATTTACCTCTTCCAATATTCTATGTTGTTTATATCCATTGTGTACTTTTCCAATGAGGGCATAGTTTCCCATGTATCACATCGAAGACCTCACTTTTAGTTAGTTACATCTAGCTTATGGGGAAATGCACTTAGGGCCATGTGACCAACTGTGTACAGGGTGCCTCTGGGTGGGTTTCGGAACCGGGACGTTACAATGTGGCATTAAAGGAATTCTTTTCCCTTGATTTGCTGTCTGAAGCCTTTGTTAGGGATAGGATGGAATAGGTACTTGGTAATAAGCTATTCCTGGGAGTAGCTAACCTGTGTTATGGGAAAATCCAATCTACCTCATTTAGTGCAATTTCTCTTGGTTTTTCAAGTTTAAGTTTGATCTGATTTTCACCATTGGGAGAACCACAAGTTTTGTGCTATTATTGTTGATGTTATTGAGGTTCTATTTTTGTCACAACCCAATGAGATGAGAGTATTCCATCACATGAATCATATATGAACTTTCTATAAATCAAATTTCAAGCATTCTTGCCATGCCATCTTTGATGCATTAGCAATTGCATGTTGTTGTGATAGATGTTGTGTAGAATATGTTTGCTTTTGTGATAGATGCCTCGATAAAAATAACTGTTGTTAGATAGGGTATTTTTTTGTAATGTTTTTCTTGAATTAATGCCAATCTTTGGTACTTGAGGTGTTATGGGCCTTTATGGACTGGAATTTAATGGAAAATTTCCTTCTTTTCCTTATCATAACAAGTATAAGATGAAACTTTTTGATTCACGGAAATTATGGGCCCCCACGGATTGGAATTTGGAACTTCCAATGATCATTTCAGTGTTTTTCTAGGTCGTAGCTTAATTTCTGGGACTTACTATTTGAAAAACCCCAGAATACACACCCTTAGTTTTGACTACTTGGCATGTGTTCTTCTGTTCATGAAGATACTATTTTTCTTAAGTACACACCATTTACATTATGTACATGCAGTGCAGTCTCTAAATGTGTCATAATCCGTGTCAGTCGAGACACGGGATATGGAATTTCTTGTGGTAACACGCTGTATAATAGTTGAGCACGCCATGTAGTGTTGATCCCGTGCCTGCCCAGGTAACTAACAACACTGATGGATAAACCATATGATATACACGCCATGTCAGTATTGAACACACCGTGTAGTCTGACCCACGTACCCGACCATGTCACTAACAACACGTGTCAGTGTTTTCCTTTCTCGTACATGATGTGTCCATCTGGAACATGCCATGTAATGTCAGCTGGGTAGTCGTCCGTGTATCTGAGAATAGAGGTTCGTGTTACGTTTCCTAGTACACACCGTGTCCATATTGAACACAACGTGTAGTCTTTTCATAGGAAATCTGTGTGGAAAAACCATATAGAAGGACCCAGGTAGTGGAAGAGGATTCAAGTACATGCCGTGTGCTAGGAGAACAGAAAGTGTGTTTGGGGTGTTACACGACCAGCCTATGCAGGAGTACTCGCCCATGTTAGTGACTTATGGTAACACGCAGTGTAGGAATTGTACATGTCATGTAGTCATGTTTTGTAAAACATTAATGTTTTCTTTCTCTTGTTCCCCTCTTATGATTCCAGCTTTCAACCCTTGGTAATCCTGTTTTGAGGTGTGCATGTGACCTTGAAGAGTCATGCCACCGAGACGCCCTCGGGTTATTTTCCAGTTTCTAGGTGGTGATCAGACACTGGACATGGACAATCAGTTACTTCTAGCAGATCCTCCTATCATGCCAGTCTTGGCACTAGACGCTATACCTGACACAGGTGCTAATGCAACATTTAGTAAGGGCTTTTTGAGGATGAATTAGACTTTTCAGGGAGCGCCTCCACCTACCCTGTAAATGGAAGAATTGAAGCAGGTCTTTCAACAGAAACATCCTCCTACTTTATTAGGGGATAAAGGATCCCATGTTGTAGTGTCAGGTCTAGAAGTCACACTATCGATTTTCGAGCATCTGGAGATACCTCCAGATAAGAGGGTAAAGCATGCTACCTACATGCTCCGAGACTCTACCTAGTGGTGGTGGGATGTGATCTCACAGGCGGGATGCTAGTAGAATATAACATGGGATGTGTTTGTGTGCTACTTAAATGATTACTTCTATACAGAGAACATGAGGGATAATCAAGCCTCAGAGTTCAAGATTTTGGAGAAGGGTACTATTTCAGTTATGGAGTATTCCTCTCACTTCACAGAGCTGCAGTGTTTCATGCCTATTCCAGGAGGTGATGAGCGTTCATTGCATGGATGTTTGAGGATGGTATGAGGTAGGACATCCAATCGCTGGTGAGAATCTTCTGGTTGACTTTGATATCTTCTTTGGTCAACCAGGCACTGATCAGAGAGTGAAATATGAGCGATTCTAGAGTAGTGAGCCAGGGAAGTTCAACATCCAGAGTTAGCATCCCTCTTCATGACAGTAGGAACCACCATAGGGTGTTTTCATGGGGAGATCATAGTAGGAGGGATACATCTTCTGGTAGTCATGTGGTGTGCTACCAGTGTGGGAAGAGTGGACATACAATTGCATATTCCCCGAGACACCGAGTGGA
The DNA here is from genome assembly GCA_963277665.1 of Viscum album. Lineage (NCBI taxonomy): Eukaryota > Viridiplantae > Streptophyta > Magnoliopsida > Santalales > Viscaceae > Viscum > Viscum album. The sequence continues at coordinate 935,312,245 of OY728164.1, read as the reverse complement.
GTGCCGATATTGCGTCAATATTGTTCACCTTAAGTGCTTTTGTCAGTTCCTCTCACAAGCAGATGGTGACATGGGGGTTTATTTAGAACTCCTCATTCAGGATCTGCACCACCAATATATCACCAGTCTGAGAACTGGTGTTCTTCCTACAATTCGTGCTGAGGTGGAGGTCGTGGCAATGGTAGTCAGTCACCAGTCATTCAGCAAATGCAGTTTGGATCAGCTATGAGTGGACAGGTAGGGTCATAGGGCCACAACATATTACAATCTTTTGTAGTGGAGCATACCCAGCAGGAGAAGAAGTGGCACTATTGTCCATTCCACCTCATAAGATGGCTATGCCAGAGTGGTAGCAGCTCAAGAAACAGTTGAATGAGTTTTAGGAAAAGGGTTTCATCTGACCTAGGACATCCCCTCAGGGTTCCCCTATCCTATTTGCAAATAAGGAATATGGAACCCTCAGGCTTCGTGTGGACTATCGGATGTCGAACCAGTTGACAGTCATGAACCAGTATCAGTTGTCGAGGAGCGATGATCTCTTTGATCAGCTTCGTGGAGCCGGAGTGTTTTCAAAGATTGACATGAGGTCTGGTTACCATCATTTTATCATTATACCATCAGATATTCCTCCTATAGACTTCTGGAGTAGATATGGTTCATAGGATTATTTGGTTTTTTCATTCGGTCTCATGAATGTTCCTGATGTTTTTATGGCACTGATGAACTGAGTGTTCCATCCATACATGGATTCCTTCATGGTTGTTTTCATGGACAATATCTTGGTGAACTCTCACACTTGACACAACCATGCTACCCATCTTTAGATCATTTTTAGTACACTGATGGAGCATTAGTTATATTCTAATCTCTCAAAGTGCCACATTTGGATGGATTAGATTCACTTCCTGGGTCATATTATCATAGAGGAAGAAGTATCGATAGAACCAGAGAATATGAGAGCAGCAGTTTCCTAGGAGAAGCTGAAGAACGTCATTGAGGTGCGATGTTATCTAGGGCTGGATGGATACTACAAATGTTTCATACAAGACTTTTCATGCTAAGTACCACAACTGACAAGTCTGACTATGATGGGTGCGAAGTTATTATTGTCATATTATTGTGAGTTATCCTTTCATGAGATGAAAGGGAGGATGACTTTAGCACCGATACTCTTCCTTCCAGAGCCATAAAAGATGTATACTGTTTACACTGATGCATTAGATACCAGTCTGAGAGTTGTGCTTATGCAGGGAGATGGAGTTGTCGTGTACGAGTCTCAGTAGTTGAGGCCACATGAGAAGAATTACCCGACACACGATTTGGAGTTGGCAGATGTTATTCTTTCCCTATGCTATAGGAAATAGTGTATTCTGGGATAGCATTTTGTGGTTTTCACTAACCAGAAAAGTATCAAGTACATCATCACATAGCATGATTTTAATTTAAGACAATAGATGTGGGTTTAGTAACTATAGTCAATTGACATTGAGCTTTCCTACACACCTAGGAAGGGCAACATGGTGGTTAATGCATTGAGCATGAGGACATATATAAAATCAGTTCAGGAGGCTAGCAGATAGTGGAAGCTTATGGCCCTATACTACTACATGCATTTGGAGATGCACGATAGACAGGGCTAGACTTTTCTACTGTCTGTAGCTGTTTACTATACTCTTCTTGATCAAATTCGAATGAGGCAGCAATCAGATTCAGAAGGCTTAGTACTACGAGAGACTGTGTTAGGAGAGGACCCTATACCTTCATGGACAATATGAGGGGATGAGATCTTGTGTTTCCCGGGTTTTGTATGGGTTCTCAAAGACATACACGGGGAGCTGATGCAGGACATTAATTCCTCAGTTTGGGCAGTTCATCCTGGTATCACCAATATGTATCGTGATCTACACCGTCACTATTGGTGGCCAGGTATGAAGAGAGATGTTACTAGATTTTTCATGAGGTGTTCCACCTATCAGCAGGTGAATGCTGAGGATCAGTGACCAGTAGGTCATTTTCAACAGTTACTTATTATCGAGTGTAAGTGGAAAGATGTCACGACAGACTTAGTGACTTGGTTTCCGAGGTCTCCTTGAGGGAATTATGCAATTTCGGTTGTAATTGACATTCTTACGAGGGTTGATCACTTCTTGCTGATCAATGAGACCTTCAGTGTGGACGAGCTGAGATGGTTGTACATTAGAAATATTGTATGTCTACATGGAGTTACACACTCCATTATTTCAGACATGGATACACGTTTTAATTCTCGGGTCTCGAAAGGGCTTTAGAAGGCTGTGGGTACAAATGTACTTTTGAGTACAGGTTATCATCCCCAGACAGTTGGCCGGTTCGAGCAAACGATTCTAGTTCTTGAGAATATGCTCCATGCATGCATTCAAGATATTGGAGGTTCTTTAGAGAAGTGCATACCTTATGAGGAGTATTCCTACCACAATAGTTTTCAAAAAACTATTCAGACGGAACCTTATGAGGCTTTGTACTGTTGGCCATGCTGATCACCGTTATGTTCAATGGAGGTAGGAGAGGGAGCATTACTGTCCCCTCATCTTGTTCAGGAGACCACAATGTAGATAGAGTTAATTCGTAAGAGGATGGACACCTTGTAGTCTTGGCATAAGTATTATGCTGATCCGTGGGGACGAACTCTATAGTTCGAGGTCGGGGATTAGGTTTTCTTGTGTGTCACAAAGAGGTTGGGACTTAAGAGGATTATGAGTTGGGGTATACATTCACCAAGGTATGTCGGACCGTTTGTGGTGTAGGAGAAAGTTGGGATGGTTGCCTATCGGTTGCAGTTACCTCAAGAGGTACCGAACTATACATGACATTTTCCATGTTTCTCAACTGCGACGTTACATTTTAGACCTGTCTCCTGTTTTCCATCCCGTGGTGGTTGATTTGGAATTGGTAATCATCATTTAATGAGAATCCTATCCAAATTGTGGATCGACGTATGAAGGTTCTCTGCTGCCAATCTTTTCCCCTGGTAAGGGTGATTTGGTAGAACTGGCGAGTATAGGTTGAGACTTGGGAGAGGATGGCAGACGTAAGATCATAGTGGCCAGAACTGTTCGGGGTTTCTTCTTCTATACCGTGCTAGGAAAATTCGAGGATGAATTTCATTAAGGGGGTGTTTTTTAAGATCCCAGATCTTCTTTTTAGGTATTTGTTTCCTTTTCTGGTCATTTTTTAGAAAAAGAGGAAATTATGGAAATTTTCTATGTACAAGCCATGTACCTTATGAATACACACCGTGTGCTGCCTTGCCGCAGAAGTCCACGTGCTCATCGTGTAGTGGCCATACACATGGCCATTTGGGGGTGGATTAAAGGCCGCTTAATGTAGAGTACGGAAATGGTGAGTACAGACCATGTACTTTAAAAGTACACGCAGTGTACTTTATTTTTTTTCTGTTAAACGCACCAGGGTCGCGTCTATTCCCTAGAACACTCTTCTTTTAGGTCTCATTTGACCAAGAGCTCCATACAACCAGAGATCTCTGATGAACCCCCAAGTGTGTATCCATCTTCCAAATCGAACATGATAGGTTGCGTTGGAATCACATTGGTGAGTTCACTCTTCTCCTAGAGCACCATCTTCTAATTTCTCCTCTCTAGTGAGATATCATCAGTTGAACGTTTAAGGCATTTTTGTAGATCGTCGAAGTTTTAAAGTGGTAAAATCATTGAGGATCACATATAATGATCTCCTAACACCAATGTAGGTGGTTTTTGCCTTTCCGTTCAAATTATTTGAGTATTATGTAATAATTCAACCAATACCCTTGAACATGGTATTGCATGTTTACCCTTTTACCCCTTTTGATTGCCTTCCATGATTTTATGATTTTTTATAGGTTATTTGGACATGAATAGGATTTATTTCTATGATTTGGATTTATTTCCCATGCATGTTCAGTTTACGACCGTTTGGTCATATTTTTCCAGTTTGGTCGTCGTACTTGTTTTCCATGCCGGTTGCTCTAGGATGAAGACTTTGTATTCTAACATGCTTGATATGCTTTAGACATGTTAGCCAAGTAGTTATGTAGGTTTAGATAGTCCATATTTCATTACTATGCTCATTGACCAACACAGGGCCATGAGAGCCAGGTGTAGTAGGCTATAAAGGGAATTGACAGAGTGAACTTCCACAGTGAGTCTTTGAGCACATTAGACTATAAGGAGAATTGACCGTGTGAGATTCCTCAAAAGTCTTTTTTTTTACTTTGAATTACCTCAATTACTTTAGACTATAAGGGGAATGGACCGAGTGAGCTTCCTCTGGGACTCTTTGAATGACCTGGGCTATTAGAGAAATTGACTGAGTGAGCATCCTCAGAGAGTCCTTGACCTTTAGTATATAAGCGGAATTGACCGTGTGAGATTCCTCAGGGAGTCCATGACTACCTTATACAATAAATGAAATTGACATTGAGTGATTTCATAGATATTATTTATGAATTCTATGACTGAACTAGAGGGTCTAGGCTAAGTGAACTGCATATAGGATTGTTTTTAATTTATAGGTAGGAAGAGAAGGGATGGTTGTGAGTACTTCCCCGAGGGTTACCTGTTTGTGATTAGATGTTTGTTTTGTTTTTTATTGATGTTGAAAATGTTGATTGTTTATGTCTGAGTACATGTTATTTACTAATTTCATTACTTTTACCATCCATATATTCATTGACTGTTAGGCATAGATCTTTGGGTGGTTTCCTACTAGGATTTATTCTCAAACCCTGTTTGGGCCATGCTTTTGGGCCCAAACAGATTATATTGCTCCAGGTATAGATAAGGGAAAGCTCCCTTCTACTTCAGGTACTTGACTTCTTGTGGTGCTGGAGAGCATGGTACTAAGCCTAGGCTCACTATGTTGAGGAGATGTTTATCTTTTTCTTTTGTAATTTGGTGTAGTACTGGTTGTATTTTCAACATTATGACTTCTTTGGCTTCCTTCATAGACATATGTATCATGCGTCATTTTATATACATCTGTACTCAAGTTGATTATTACTCCAGTCTTCCACTGTTTAATGTTTCTGGATATTTACGGCTTCCGTTATTGTTTTTTTTACTTCTACGGTGTAATCTTCCAATGAGGGCATAATTTCCCTACTATCACACTGATGCCCTCGCTGCTATTCAACAGCCTCTGGCATGTAGGGAAATGTACTTAAGGTCATGTAACTGACCGGGTACAGGGATCCACTAGGTGGCTTCCAGAACCTAGTCACTAAAAAATTTAATTTGGGAGTCATATATTTATATAATCTCCAAGAGTGTAATGTATTCGATCATTCAGGATGTGATATCTTAAATATTTTTCCAATTGTTTACGATAACCACAATCTATAAGTTACAAAATCTAGAGGTTTATAGTTGTAATAAACTGAACATGAGTATAAGTATTTTTGAATTAAAGTTATGAAAAAAATATTAGAGAACATAACCCAAAAATAGAATCCAGGGTAAGTCTATGTATAAGATACTACAGTGATATATTTTTATAGTATAGAATATGTGGCTTCCCAGATGACACCCCTTTTTGGAAACTATAAATTAAATGTATATATGGAACATTTGAGCATAGGGGTAAAGACCTTGAAAAACTTTTCTTGAGTACCAACATGATTTTTATTTGTGCATAATGAGTGCACTAAAAACTCCACACCTGGATAAATACTCATGGGGGAATATACATTGGTTTATTTGCCCTATTTTTGTGAACTTTAATGAAATATTTTGCAATATTTTTGTTATTAAAGTATATTTCCAATGATACTAAGATTATTATAATTATATTATCTATAAATAATATTTTTATTTATGTTACATGTTACAAAAAAAATTATATACTATGACTTTAAATTCATAATATAATGAGCCAATTCAGTATATGCCATTGTTTTGAAATTACCATAGTCAAAGGAATGAAAACCCTTTATATTATATGCAAAAATCAATTATATTAATTGGACATTATGTTTTAATATAATATATTAATATTAAAATTAAAATATTTCACATCATAGAAAACTAATTTTATTGGATGAATATTGAATTTGAAATAACTTGCTCAAAATAATCCTATATGTATTTTTAAAATATTCTATTAAAAAATAAATTTTTTTGAATAATTGAAAATATAGAATTTAAAACTTTATATTTTTTACTTATAATAATATGATATAATATTTTTAATAAATAATATTTTGACTACCAACTTTTTAGAAATAATGATAACATCATTTGGAGATAAAAGGTATATTTTTTAGAAAACTTTTTTCTAAAATTAATAATTTCATTTCAAATTATATAATTAAAATAAAAATTAATGAGGAATGATTTGAATTAAATATATATATAATATAACTAAATATATTAATTTAAATCTATATAATTTTACTTAATAGTAATATAGTTTATATAAGTTTATTTTTTTCCTGAAAAATGCATTTCAGGAATATAATGTATTAAAAAATTTTTGCGCCATATTTTAAATTAAATTATGAAATTTTAATGATTTTAATATGATATAAATGATTCCATATTTGGAATAATTATAATTTCTCTTAGTAAATAAGGAAAAATTAATTTTTGTTCATGATGAATATTAAAATAAAATAAATTAATTACCATGGTAATCATTAAAAACAGTATACCAGTTGGTTATGCTAAAAAGATATGTATCAAAACTAAATAAAACATTAAGGAAGAACATTATTTGGTTTTATTTATTCCATATACTTGTAACATTATAATACGATCCCTTTTTAACCATATTTTCATGAATGAGTCAATACACTATTGAATTTTCTTTTGAAAATTTAGATGTGTTCCACACACATCAATTATAAAATAGAACCTACCCCCGACACTTATTCACACATCTCAAGGAATTTAAATAAAATAACCATGAAAACATATCTCCCAAACATACTTATGCACATTATATAGGGCTTGATATTCTCAAAATACCATCCCTGTGGTCCTTAATTAGAGATCCAAATGTGGTTTCTCTGAACAAAGGTAAACATCTTCACCAATATCTCTCTTTTTTTATTCATTATTAACCACATTTAATAATTCATTAACAATTAAAATATATTGAAAAAATTATTACCAGAATACTGTGATTTTATTTTTATTATAGAATAATATTTATCCACCTCTTTCTCCATCGAATGGGAAATAATCCACTTATCATGTGTACAGAAGACTATAGTCTGAAATATCGATGTAACTTCATTTCCCACACCGAATCACATGGGTAGTAAAAATGTTGTAAATAATTAATATATATTATACTTATGAAATGAGATTTATTTTTTAATGTAAATATATTTTCCTATTCTTTATCCTTTCATCCATTAGGTAAACAATATTGTCCCTCGTGTATACGTACGCCCTACAGTTCCAATGAAGCAATGTGATTCATTTTCCTTGTACATGTTTAATGAATGATTATAAGAATTAATAAAATGAATAAATAGGATACATATAAAATTAATATTATTAATTATATTGTATAACATTTTTATACGCACACAAAATTTTTCTACCATGATAAACCTGCATGAAAAAAAACAGTTAAGACCCAATACAACGGTATTAATGAAAAATTATTAATGAGGGTTAAGATGTTATAAGAGGATCATATGTGATATTTTTAATTTCAATACAGTTATATTATGAATTAATATCATGTTTCAATTCATTATATTGGATTTTAAATCACCTTCAACTAAATTAATTTTGAGGTAAGAGATTTTGTCTAAATTTGAATTCCACTGAGACATATTGTTATAATGCACCTGTTAAAATTTATGTGGTGAATATGATACCACATTTATATATTTAACATAAATTCCTATTTATTAGAGATGATTAATATTTAAGTTATTTATTTTCAAGGTTTTATAATTTAAACATTTTCTAGGAGGTAAGAATTTATTTTATAATCACAATTTCTTTGGATATTTATTTTCTTTTCAATGAAGGAATCTTATAATTTATAATTAATATGATCCAATATATTTATTATCTTCTAGTTAATGAATTTCTATATTTTCTCTTAAATTTTCTTCTATTTTCCACTTTAATCAATAAAATAAAATTTGATTACAAAAATCAATTTTATGTCTCTTTTAATCAAATATATTTCCTTCTAGGCCTATATTTTTCAAAATTGATTTAAAAAAGTCCTTCTTATTAAAAAAATACATTTTTAAGGACCTTTAAAAATATCCATTAATATATTAAAGGTATGAAGGGAATAATTATAATTTTATATGGAAGGTAACCTTATAATTTTATTTAAAAAATCCAAAAGGGATGTTTTTAAAATAAAATGATGTTAGTGGACATAGAGATTTCAATAACCATTTCAGAACATTTATATGTTTAAACATTTTAAATTTTTTTTAAATAAAAAAAATTCAATGAACTATTAATTTATAATTTCACTTCAATTTGCTTTATTTTCCAAAATAAAATGCTCTTTTTAGATAAACTATAGTTACAGTGAACTAATATTCATTTATTATCCCTAATTAATTTTGAGTTCGTTAACTTTATCTTAAAAAATTGTCGTTATTATGATCATTGTACATATATTTTTTCCTAAATAATAATATAATTTATATAATAGATATTATTACTGGATAAACAATATAACTTTTTTTACCTATGGTTTTATTATGATTTTTTTTATTAACTTGGATAAATATTGATAAATACATATTGTTTACACAATAATTATATTTATTATAAAGTAATATTGATAAGGAATTTAAATAATCATTAAATATATAAGTAATGAATTAGATATTTCAAGATTGGTGGGGATTAGTAATAGATATCCCATTAATGCATTGGATGGAATCATGGTAAAAATTTGTTAGAAAAAATAAATGGTTTTTTTTGTATACACCTTCCCATAATTGTAAAATATATTGTGAAAATATATAGAAAATATAGATATCATGATGTTTAATATCATAATTTCTAATATGCTTTGTATCCAAAATTTAGAATACATTTATTATTATTCATGAGATTATTGCATTGGTATTACCCATTAATTCATATCACGCTCAATTAATTTACTAAACGAAATGTGTTTTAATTTATTTACCTTTCTATATTGATTATGACTTATTTTATCCTGATAGGTTACACTGTACAAAACCCATATAGAGTATTTGAGCTCACAATTTTTTTGTTTTTGTTTCGCAAGTATAAAATGTGAAATTCATTGAATGAATTCAAGGATGCATAATTTTTCCATTACTCAAAATTATATTTTATTCCCAATATTTAATGGGTATTATAAATGTATTTTCATTTCCAAGAAAAAGAAACATACATGTCCTTTAATATTAGACTATGAATACCCTGTCCCAATTAGAGTTGAGTCTGTGGTAAAATTCTTATATTGGTTTTATATATAAGGAATACCTTCCCAAAGGAATTAATAGTTTATTATTTTTTCAAATATGGATACATAATTTAATATCACATTAAAATTGGAGTCATAAAATACAACATATTATTTTCATTTTTTACACCATTATCTCATTTATAATATCCCTGTATATCAATCATAAAACACATCCTCTCACCTTTGTGAAAGAAATCATAGAAAATCAGGGAGTTTAGATGTTCAGTAAGGGTATGGAAATAGTTGAATCTTTACAAGGATTGAATAATGTGGAAAATAATTATAATCGTATAATTATAAATAAAATTCACTCTATTAATAAAATTATCTATATATATCATACAAAATAAATTAATCACATGGAAATAAATATCTAATTTCATAATTATGGAACTTGTACTGCAATATATCTAATTATTAACATGAAAACCTTCCACCATGAAATTTGAAAATACTATAATTGGATTTTTCCTAGACAGCTATATAACCATGTATGGACTAAACCAAAACCCAATATTGTTTGTCTTATAAAACCTACAAATGTATTTTTAGGAAACTGAGGGCCACAAATATCACATTTTAATTCCATTGAACTCATCATATAAAACGTGTGAAATATAATCAATTTTAATAATTTAATTGAAGAATTTGAAAAAAAAACTGTTAATACACTCTACAATTAATTAACATATCCCTAAACTATCCATTGTAATATGGTGAATGGTATCGAAACAGTACATCTCTATTCAAACAGATCATAGGCCATCATAAAAAATAATAATGAAGGTTTAATTACCACATATGAAATGTGGATCAAAATAAAGATAATTTTGATCATCATTGGTGAATGAAAAAATCATATAAATATAAGTAACAAATAATTCTTGAGGAAAATACTATTTTTAATTTGAGAATCAATTTTTTTAAAAAAAAAATTCAGAATATTAGGAATTTAAAATTAGTCAAGGAAACTTGTAATGGATTCCTCAATTAACTAATAATTCATGATGATAATTAATTTTATACATATCTTATAAGTTAAAAAAACTAACACTATTGTTAAACGGTCAAAATTGCATCATATTAAAAATATCATGATGATATATTTGAATAAAGTTTTTAAATAATACAAAATAGGGTGAATATTTAATTAATAAATTATTTTAATAAATGAAAATATTTTGAAAAATTATTTATATGAATGGAAATATAGTCATGACCAATGATGGAAATAAAATAAACATTTTATTAAATAATTTTCTCAATAATTTCAAAAAACCATTGATATGAAAAGTTGTATTATTACTTTAAACTTTTATAAATTACTATATTATATGATGATATTATGGGTTTAATATTAAAATTTCAAAAAATTATCCCAATGGAGACTTAAACATAAACAATCCAGAATTAAAACGATATTGTGAAATAAATCCTTACCGCTGTGGTAACTTTTAAAGCGTAATGCCCATGAATGACGAATATTAGAAATAATCATTAAATAAAATTAATAAAAATAGGTTCATGATTTTAGATAATAAAGGGTATGTATGTACACAAAAAAGTGGTTAATATGGAATATGTCTCATAAAAGTTAATGTGAGAAGGGAAACCCTTACCTTTAGTTTGACTTCCTTCATACCCCTTTGAAACTCCCATATAACATATATATATTTATCATAAATAAATTATATAATAATAATAATTTAAAAAATAACATATATAATTTAAATATGACTTTTCATCACATTTTTATTTCAAATTAATTATTAAAATCAACATTCTCAGTGATATTTGTTTTCTTTTATTGTATGTTTTTTTAGTTTGTTTTGGTACTTGTAATTTAATCATGGTTTCATCATATATAAAATTTTAGTACTTATATAAATTTAATATATATATATATAATGAAATTATACATAGCCATCAATAAATTTTATATTTAGAAAAATGAAATACAATTTCCATGGAAATGGTTTGTTGTACGTGACCATATCCGTTGTTTTCATTTTTCAATAGATAGAATGAATGAATAGTATATAATAATTAAAATTTATATAGTAATTTTTATATCATATATTTAATATATATTTATTAAATATATCCATATTACTATCCTTGTAATTCTTAGATGAGAAACATATCACATCACTTTTTTGGGGTTGCTCTTCATCCATTTATAAAAGCGATGTTATCATATTCCAAAAAATTGGAATGTATATGTATTATATGATATTATAGATCAAGAATAATATTTATTCCATAAATATAATTAATATTAATTAATACAATATTTAAAACCACCAAAATTAAGTGGTGAACGAAAATAAATTACACCACTATATGGAGACAGTATGTTGTACGTACAAACAATTGATATTTTCCCTTTCAGTTGGATGGAACAGTGAAAAAAATGGTAGCCACGATATCGTAATAAATAATATGTTTATTTATGATATTAAGTTTATTATTTTTGGATGTCCATAAAAAATTGAGAGAATTAATAAGAATAAATAATCATTAAAGAGTCTGTAACGATGATTTCATATTATTCGGCAAATTCCATTTAGATAACTTCTTATGTGTCCTAGGGTTAGTATCTCAGATTGACCACAAGATCTATAACATGGATAAGGATATTAATAATATGAATGGGATGGTTTTGATAATGATATATTACTTAGTGTGGTGTAATTAAGAGAAAGATGATGTGTCCTTTTTTAATTTTCGATAGGGATATTCTTAGAATTCTTTAAAGTATTAAATTAATACAAATTATCATTAATTCCCAAATGAATGAAAATTAATATAATTAAAAATAAATTTCAATAAATTTCAAAATGACCAGTAAAATATAACTTTTACATTTTTTGGGCATGGTTTAATCCTTTTGTTTTAGTTTTAACCCACATTAACCCTTATGACAATTATCATAATATTATTTTTCTCTATAATTTATGGGTCAATAATGTCACTATAAAATAAAAAACGTCCAATAAGTGGATGCTGGCTGATATTTGAAATTATATCCCATTAATATGGAATAATAATTGATTTTTTTTGAATTTTTAGTGATTTAATAAAATATTATTTGTTGTAAAATACTTGTAATTCCATTTTTATCACTATCCATTAAATTTGATATTAAATACATCAATAAAATGTTGGAATTGGAGTATAATACTTTTAAACCTTTGTAATATGACCTAAATGTCATTAAAATTCACTGTAAATTGTTGATTATTCAAATTATATAACTTTTAATTTATTTTTAAAATCAATTATATTATTTCTAGATGATTTTAATATATATTTTACTGGCGTTGCATAAGTATTTAACGTAATTGTATAGTTATTAAAAATTTGGAATAAATAACCAAAATGGAGATAGTTATATTATTCCTAAAAATAAAAATAAAAACATTCCATTACTTTTTTTCTAGATGTCAACAAATAAAATTTATTGAAAACTAGGAGAGTGACATTATGTAACATTGATTTAAATATTATATTAATCATTTTTATGGAGGTGTTTTCATTAAACATATTATGTTGGAGACTAATGTGATAATGGTACAATTAATTTCCTTTAATATAAATGAGGATGAAAAATTATTTCCTTAACACAATGTTTTAACCATGATTAATCATATTTACAATATTAGATAGTGATAAATACGACAAAGGTTACTATTCATATTGACTAAAAATAAATGGTATATATTTAATAAATTTATAAAAAATGATTTAAAATATGGAATATATTTTATAACATTCAAAAACTAAATGTCTTAAATATTAATTTTAAAATAAATGTAGAAAATGTGACGAATACTGTTTTAAAAAAAATTAATTCTAGAGCCTAAAACTGGATTTATTCTTATATCATGCATAATAAATATATTAGATGAGTGTTTAATACATTTTATTTAATATTAAATATTTTAATTTTAATATAATAATTCAAAATGAGTGAATAATTTAATATATTATAACAATAAAACATAGTGTGAAAAAAAAACAATTTTTTAGAAAAACTCTTTTTACATTTAACATTTAGTTACCAAATTCAAAAATAAAATTAATTCCAATAAACTAAATTGGATTTTTCAAAACATAAAAGAAATTAATTTACATTTGAATAATAATAATACTAAATGTAGCATTGTTAATTCTTAGAACAAATATATTGTTTTTATTAAAAATTTGTATTATTCACTATTTAGTGGAAAATCAATATTTTTTGGAAAAATATTATAATTTTACAGTATTATAACTTTGATATGGTGAATTCAAAAAATTTATTTTATTTTTATAAAATTCAATATATATATATATATCTTATATAAAATAATTAATAAATATTCCAACAAAAAATAATGAAATCATTTTTAAAGAAAATGTATTTTTAAATCTAAAAATAATGTTACAAAAAACATTATACTTATTCCCTAAGAAATAATCAATTAATTTATAGTTTTTAGGAAATATATATTAATAATATATTTAATATTTTTGATCATTATAAATTTAATAGTAATTTTAAAATGTTCGTAATAAATTATAATATTTTTTGGTCTATTTACACTCAGGGTTGTGTGACATATATATATAAACATAGTGTAATTTTTAAATATATAGTTGTTTAAATCATCTCCTTTAATAATTTTTTCCCTCAAAATTTGAAATTATTCTTGGTAATTAAGTGTTTAAAATTTGACAATTCCATTGTTAAAAACAGAAATCATAAAAGGGGATAATAAAACATTACATTGGAAAGTGGAAAGGGGAAGTATAATAGTCATATGGAATAACACAAAAATAGGTATCCATATAGGACATTATTAGTGTTAAGTGATGTATTTATATAGATGAAATTTATAACGTTTAGATAATAACAGAGAGTGATATAGTTCATTCATCATAATAAAGTAAATTATTATGAGAATGTCAACGACCACTGAAGAATGAATGTAATAGGATAAAATTTTATTCAATATCCTTTAATTGGTGTTGATGGAATACATTAAAAAATACACTAATAACATATGTAAATTTACTTATTTGATATCATTCTATTTATTAAGAAAAATTTCAACCTTTTATCATTCTTCGATTAAATTCCACTTAATATCATACTCTATGAAATTAGTATCCAAGATGAATTTTTTATGCCTGAAAAAAAAATTAAATTTTATTGGATCACAAGATCCATAAAATAATAATATTTAAATTCACCTATTTTTGTATTTTTTATTAGACCAAAACAAATTGAACAACTGATCTAATTCATAAAAACACAACAACCAATATTTAATATAATCCACTGCATAAATAGTTGTTGTTACCACTTTATTTTAATCCTCACAAATCATGTTTTTTATATTTATAATAAGCACACTATTTAATGATGGTAAATAATTTTGTGAAAAAAATGGATAAATATTAATCTACCATTAGTTATAAAGATTTATCTTGTATTCAAAGAGATCAATGATTGGCTATAATGATTTACCATTAGATCTGTCTAATCTACTAGAAAATTACCACTACCACAAGAATCTACCAGCAATGGATCTACCGTCCACACATCTACCACCAGTCAGATATTCTAAAAGATTTGATGTACTTTCAAACTAGATCAATGGAAGTGTTTAACAACAACTAGTTAGATCCACCAGTATAGTTGATTTACCACCATACCAAATCTATATTCAGAATTGATCTACCACTGATTAGATATTCCGATAGTTTAGATGATGTACCATTGAAATATCTAATCTACCCTTTTAATTTTATATAATTATATTTAATCTAATTACCATGTTTTACTATTTAGGTTTTATCTCTCATTCAAATTTAATTTCTCAAATGGATAAATTAATGAGTTAAATAAATGCATCCACACCTGGATTTATTCATTATTATACCCAAAAAAATCCATGGATGAATTAGGGGAAAATTTAGAGCATTCCAAATACAGTGCACTATTTTGAGTATCTAGGATATATTTATCATTATCCAACAGTGGAAAATTTGTACTTCAAAAGATATATATTTTTAATTACCCACTCATGAGATTATGCATCAAAATAGAAAAACCAGTAGTGAGTATAATAAAGAGTTAAAAAACATTTATATGTTAACTCTTGATACCTATGTGTAAAGGATTACATAACATAAAAAGTTTTAAAATATAATGATTCTTCCAGACTCTATGTCATAATATTTTCCAATATTTTTTTGTGAACCAATTATATATCATATACAAGATATATTCAAGGTCTTCTAGAAAATTAAATAATCACGAATTCACTAGTATCATTATTTAAGGGCTCAAGTCATTTTCTCTCTCTATTTTTAAATTATAATTTGATTTGAGTGTTTTATTACTCTATTTATCTAAGCACACTACCTCTTGTTTTTATACAAGATTGTTCTTAATGAATACTCAGAAACATATGCGTATAGCCATGGAAATTGTCGATTATGTTGTGGGTGACGAGTTTATAATTTGTATTCACAGTTATAAGTGTGGAAGATGATTTATTCCTCCGTATCATGTGTTTTTTTGTAGGAAACCCCAATCTAGGTTATGGATATGATTATTTTTATAATAAAATTCTTAGTAGTAGGTTATTGAATAGTGGAGGATATTATGTACCAGCTTGAGAATGAATGTTTTATTTTATTCCGTCATTTTATATATTGTTTTCTTTTTAATTTCAATGATAAAGAATCATTTTTTTGTTTAAAATCTAATACAAAATATTAAATTTATTGTTAGTGTTATCCTATTAGTTTACAATGGTTTTTATTAAGTAAATGACTTTCAATAGGTAATGTGCTTTGAAATATTTTTTAACTAATCCCTAATCCATCCAAAAGTAATTATTTAAAATATAATACTTATATAATTACAACATTTTGATTACATATTTTTTTAATAATGATGGGTTATTTTTTAAATATTTTTCATTAGAATATTTTACTGGAAGCTCAAATCAACCACCCTTTTTAGATGTTCACTCCTACCAACATTTTGTATTAGTTCAGTTTATTAAATATATTTTCTAATTTCTTTAATATATGTTTTAATGATCTCAAAATCTTATTATTCCAAAATATTGTTCATTATGTATAATAATAGAAATGTGGGGTCTTCTAGAAATATGAATCATAATATTAATGAATCACACTATTATTAGTGAAATATTAAAATTAATAGCCTTATTGAAGGAAAGGGTTTTAAAAAATGTATTTTTAAAAAAGATTAATATAAATTACCCAAAAATACTGGAGTTAAATGGAGTGATCCACCAAAATTATCATCTTCATATAACTATAAAAATATGATTCCGTTAAACTATTATTTGGGGGATGATAAATTTAATTAAACTTATTCTTATGCTAATAAATTTGAATTTTGGGATACTATTTTTGTTTATCATAAAGGAACATCTAATATAAATAAATTGAACATAAATATTTAAACTATTTAATTTGAAACATTTTTTGTGAAACATGATGAACCAATTTCTAAATTGTATCTCGTGTTTAATTATATTTGGATCATGATGCTTTCACTGAGAAACCCAATTTCTTAACAAATATCAAGTGATGTACTTATTGAGATTTTTACCAAATAGTTGGAGAAGAAATTCAGTTTCAATAAGAGAGTCATCTGATTTGAGTATTTTACCTCTTAATGTGATGATAGAATATATTATTATGTATAATGAGGATCTCAAGGTGATCAATGAAGAATAATATTAAACAAAAAATATATTTTTATCATTAAAAATAACTAATTCAACATAAGTAGAGAATATCAAAGCAGACATCTCAGGTGATGAAGAGCCACGTACTGAGAGGTATAAAGAAATATCCGACTTGGCTAAAAGATTCAAGAATTTAATAAATTGGGACATTTTATTTAAAAAATATAGTTATAAAGTAATTTATGATAATAAAGTTAATTGGAGAGAAGGACTATATTTCAAATGATACTAAAAATCAAATAATATTCCATGAATACAAAATTAAAGGTCATGCCCAGATAACTATGATAAGTTAATATTTATGTAGAAATATGAAAATTAGGATAATATTTATAAGAAATAATTGAAATAAATATTGATTTTTTCATATAATAAATCATTCTAATTGGATTCAAGAAGATAATATAACCATGATAGATCCAAAATTTAATTTATGGCAAACACATATGAGGTATCTGCTATATTTTCTACATCAACTATTCATATCGTACAACATTATGAATTTGAAAATAGTGATGAGAAAATTTACATATAATAAAATTTTAAATACTGTAGTATTTTGGAAGATAAATTTTATGAATATTAAGATAAATAATAAAATTTAAAGAAGTTTAATGATCTTAATTCAAGTTATATGATAATATTACAATAGTGAATGATAAAAATGATCAACTACTAAATGATTACAATGAGATAAAATTATCTAATGAATATTTAAAAAAATATTTTTAATGATTTAAAAATAGAATAAATATCATGAATCACATTTTTAGAAAAATATTGAACGAAATTGTACTACTAGAATTTGGTATCAACCTAGAAAAATAAGCGTCCCTAAAAACAATTTAATTCATAGTTGTAGTTTTGTAAAATTTATTTCTATATTCCATTATTCATGTTAAAAAATATTTTGTTTATAGATGTATGAAATATTTTTTTTAAACATGTTAATAAATTAATGATTCCTAACGATTTTTTAGGGTACTAACATATTTGGACCCCATAAGCATTGGTTTATTTACTAACATTTCTGGACCCAAGAATATTTGGAAAGCAATGTAAATTTTCATTGCAATTTTTAATAGGAAAAATTCTAAAATATATCCAATAAGAATCTATGGTATCTAAACAGTGGATATAGAAAACACATGATTGAGGAAAGTTCATTTTTTAAGATCCTGATCAAGGATGATGGTATAAATTACAATTTTGGTGGCAATTAAAAAAGGGAAAATTATTAGACATGCTCAAATAGATTACTCTAATCCTATTTTTATTTATAAATTTTGTTTTTTTATACTGATTAATTTCTGATATGATTAAAATATTATAGCTATTTGAAA
The DNA here is from genome assembly GCA_963277665.1 of Viscum album. Lineage (NCBI taxonomy): Eukaryota > Viridiplantae > Streptophyta > Magnoliopsida > Santalales > Viscaceae > Viscum > Viscum album. Next base: position 935,293,656 of record OY728164.1, on the reverse strand, counting down.
ACAGATGTCAGTTTAATTTTGAAAACAATATGTACAATGTTATTTATTATAAAAATGATTTATTTTTACTGCTTGAATAAATTAAAATGTATATATTATTAATTTTGATTCCATGTTTTCTCAAAATATATCAGTTCTATGTGAATTGCACAAATAATCATGAAATATTCATTGGATACTAGGAGATTTCAGTATTAACTCATAAAGACTACTAACTAGTAAAGGATTAGTCAATTCCCAACCTAAACTAGAATTCCCAAATGATAAAATTGTTAATCCATGTAAAAAATGCAAACAGAACAAAATATATTTCAAATAAAGAATAGGATTCTACTTCTCTTCCCTAGATATAGTTAAGATAAATTTTTTTACTTTGTATAGTTTCTATCAAAAATGGAATCACTATGTTTATGTACATGCTGATGACTTTTCTATATATACTTGTGTATTATTTTTCACTCACAAAATTGATTCTTATTACAATTTAATCATGTATTATAAATCTATAGAAAGTCATAGTGGACTTAGAATTATGTCCCAAAGAGGTGATCATGGTCATAAGTTTTATAATCATTATTTTGGATCATTTTTCTCACAAAATTGTAATAATTCGAAATTTTATATTCCACATACCCCACAAAAAATGGTTTATTAGAAAGGAAATCAAAACCCTTCAAGATCTCACATTGGACATGCACAATGAGTATTGATTGCCTATTTTTTGAAGAATCCATGAATATAGATTTTTAAATTATTATTATATTTTTAATTGAACATTTTATAAATAAAACCCCATATGAATTTTGTATTGGTAGAAACATATGATATATACTTTATTATTCTCAATATCAAATTCATTATTCTTAATTATATGAATAACCTAGATAAGCATTCTTATATTAGTGATGATGGAATATTGCTTAGATGTTCAACATATATTAAATCATTTACTGTGTTTAATAAAATAACAAGGATTGTGGATGAATCTATTTATATAAAATTTTATTCAACAGATCCACAAGAACTGAAGACGACATTATAAAACATTGAACTATATCTCTAAAATATGAATATAAATATCAAACCATATACTAGTCCTATAAAACAATATAAAAACATCTGGTTTTGATGAACAACCTGAACCTACTCATAACACTATTTAATACATTGTGACATCTATTCCTTTATTTCAATTAACCGTTTGGACTCGTAGATTTCTACCTCAAGATTCTGTATTTTTAGAACTTGATTAATGTACACAAATTAGAAATGATCATAAAAATCATGTTGATAATCATGCATTATTTTCAAATCCTTACCCTAATATCATTACTTATGCAATTAATGATGAATTCTAGGTGATGGAAATTAAATAAGGACTTGATTAATATTAAATAAATATTTGTTTTGAAACTAGTAGATCGACATAAATACATTCCTACCATTATCATGATGGGGTTTTTTAGAAGGAAATTTTATGCTTAATGTATTATAGTCATAAATATAACTATATTGGTTTTAAAAGGATAAATATAAGAAGAGGGAATATTCTATGAGGTATCTAATGCACATGTGGCGAGAGTTGACTCAACTAGAATAATTATTTCCTATGAAATAAATTTTAATTTCAAACCATATCAAATGGATGTGCAGAGTTAATTTATAAATGGTGATATATTAGGAGATATTTTTTCTATAATACACCATAGTTGTCAAAATCCTCATTTTTCACATCATGTAATCAAATTAGGAAAAGCATAACAAAATTTAAAACATGCACCGAGATCTTGGTATGATAGAGATAAAACATTACTAAATTCAATTTTTTTTAATGGAATATGTGATTAATTATTTATTTATAAAAATAATAATGAAATATGTTTTAGTAGTTAAAATTAGTTTTAATTATATTGTTTTTGGATCTTATAAAAATTCTTTATGTACTTTTTTTTTCAAGTATGTTGCAATTTTAATTTTGAAAGAGTATGATGGGTAAAATAAATTGCACATCACATTTCAAAATTTTCAATATAAATATGCAATTATGTTAAATCAATATAAATACATTGGTGAAATTGTAAAATTATTCAGTTTCAATAGCATAAATATTATTGATACTCCTCTGAGTATAACATATAAGTTGGTTCATTATGAAAATGGAAAGTCCATAGATGATACCAATTATAGAGTAAGACTAGAATCATACTATTCTTAACTGTAATCCAACCAAAAAAATTTACTATGTTATTCAAATTTATACTTTGGTCGATGTAATTTATATATAAAATGAACTTTTGGAAAATGTTACCTTTTTGATATGTCACTAGTATCTCAGTGCAGTAAAAGAAAAATTTCATTTCATTTTATACTACTAAGGATAATAATATAGTTGCAAGAAATGACTGGGGGCATGTTTTGGGGAGGAAAAAAAATTTCTTTGTTATGCATACTAGTTTATTCATGTCACCATAAATTTAGAGAACACAAGTGCAGTAAATATTTTCAAGAACTTTGAATCTCTTTATAGTCCAAAAACTATTCATATAAAACATCACATATAGAGAGGTAATTTCCAAAAAGGGGATATAACTCTTGAATTCATATGAACCAAACATCATATTGATGATATATTTATAAATCCTTATAATATAATTTGTTAATCTATATAATACGTGATATAAGAATTATAAACATTCAATGATACTATATCTTCAAATCCCACCATTGGAGATTCACCATTAAGTTAACCACAATTGGATGGACCACAATTAGAAGATAAACCATTTATGATCCACCATTGGGCGATCCACTGTTATTTAATCCTCCATTTTCAGATCGACCATTGGAATATACATCGTTGTAAGATCAAGCATTGGTGATCCACTATTCGGTAATCCGCTATTGGTAGATACCCCATTGGGAGATCCACCATCAGAGATCTATCAGTTGAGTCTCTGATTTATTTGATACTGGTACTATTATTATTGTTAAATTTTTCATTTCATTTATTCAGTTATGTTTTACAACCTTTTTTCAAAAATAATATCTTAAATTGCTAATTGATAATGATGAAATTTAAATTCGATGATGGAATAGTCTCAGTCACAACTCCCTTCATGAAGCTTCAACATCCCATTTCTCTTATCCTTCAATATCCATCTTGGACATACATCACTTTTAAATTCATTACAATTTATTTTTGTGAATCAACCTTCTATGTTATCTCCCGAAAGGATCATATCTAGAAATATAGTCCTATAGATTATTGAAACATGCTAAAGTTGAACTGAAAAATATCCAACATCAAACATGAGTAGTTGTTAAAATAAATTGATAGATCTAATTGGTTAATTTTTCGTATTTCATTACTAATGAAGGTGGGTTATGACTAGAGATAGATGAAATGGGTTTTTAGGAATGACCATCCATTTATTAATTAGTTGGTTCTCCAATTTTACCAGTACAGAAATTATAGATTTGACGAGAATAAATATGTTATTAAAATATTGTTTGATTTTTAATAAGAAATATTTTATTCAAATAAATGGGTTGGATGTAGAAACATAACCAATAAATTATTTTTAGAAAACTAACATTTTTTTATTCGAAGTGAACGGGTGAATTTTTTATGATAATTCTATTTTAGAGTAAACTTGAAATAGTATACTGTGAAGACCAACTACTACAAAAATCAATGGCCAATGTAATATTCTATTCAAGTCTGTCTAGAACATGTTATATCACAGGAATTTGGATTTTAGTATGATGAGGTACCAATATGTATTTTTTTATTCATTATGAAAAGTGGGGATAAAATAAATGTGTCCCGATATATAATGGTAACTATTATAGTGATTTGAAAATCATCACCAAGATCAAATTATTTGATCTATACTAATATAATCTTTTCTATAGTATAAAATAAGGAATTAGTATAGGAGAATGAAGAAGTAGAGATAAAATGTTGTAGTTTTTTTTAGATCCAGTTTACCTATAAAATTAGTATGTTCAACTAGAATCCATGAATAATGAAATTGGTGGAGGAAGATGACTAAATGAGGATTTTGGTCCTATGGAAAAACCTAAGAGCCCTAACAATATATCTAACCTTATATTAGTGAAAAATGATTTTTTTTCATTCTGATTAGTAAGTGAAAGAGGACGTATCAAATTTTGTAGATGAAGTACATATTTTAGTTGAGGAATTAGATAACCCAGATGTGGTCAAGAGTCCATATGTTTCTTATGGAGTTGTTATACATTCTAATTCTCTCCCTTATAGATAGAAATTATTAGGCAAATGGGAATAAGTGGATATTGAAGTATCATTAGAAGATTAATTTGAGGGTTATTATATGATCTCTAAATAAATAGTTCATGTATTAGATTGTTTTGATAGTTAATAAGATGGAAAAAATAATGGAACTCCGCCTTCATAAGGTCATGATAATGATGTTTTTGTGGATATGTACCAATAAAATCCTTATTTATTTGGATTTAAATCAGGTTGGTTTATTTTTTTTAAAGAGAGATGACATGAATTGGTTTCCCAATTCATGTCGAAGGAATTTATTAAATCAAAAAAGGTTTACAGAGTAATCTCGAGGTGTAATGAATTTACACCATCCGAAAGCATGAAAAACAGCAAGGTACAATGGTACTTTGTAGCATAGAGCAGACAGAAATAAAGCAGGTTCAACTTTGAAGAAGATCATCCCAATCTTCAACTGTAAACTCCAATTGCATGTAGTGAACCGAGAGTCCAGCATCAGGGAAAGCCAATGAGATAACAGTCATAAGTAGATGCATCAAAATAGATAACAGCAGACCCAAAAGTCTTAGAACCCCATTCTGCTCATTTAGATCAAACAGACTTCAAAAAAGATTATTTTTGGCCTAGATCATCCCAAGCTTCAACTGGTAGATGATTCCAAAACCGAAAAAACCATTCATCAAGTCTTCATACTTCCATATTCATGCATATCCAGAGTATCTAAACAGAAATCCACCAGTGAACAAAACAGAACAGTCTGTGTGAGGAAGGATGCAAGCAACACAAACAGCTAAATATCGACCACAAGGAGAAAAATGGGCGCCCATTTCACTGAATTGAGGTCAAACAAAGCGCAGCTCTAATTGTCCGAGAAACAAGAACAGAACCAAATGTAGCCTCTTCAAGTGAAAATATACGATGCTCATAAATCACTTGGTGTGCTGAAATTGGGTGTCGAGTAGGGGAAGTTGCAGGTCATGTGGCCTCCTGATTTATTTGCATCGTTACTCAGGGTCTGCTTTAAGAAGTATAACATCTTGGGAGAGACAATTACAACCAACATAGGCAGCACATTCTCCATTCCAGAATTCCAAGCGCGTCAAAAACAAGTATGTAACTTTAGAGGAACAAACCATCAGAAACAGCATCAACAGCACCCGGCTGCTCAACTAGAGCAGAATAAAGCCTTGCATCCAGAAATCAAAGCAAAGAGAGGCCAGGCTCAGATGATCAGAGACTGGAGCACGAGCAGACCAAAAGCCAAACGAAGATAATAGCTGAAGTCCAGAACAACTAAAAAGGAGCAGAACATCTAGGTTCTGTACAGTAAGATCTCAAAGCCATCCAAGAATTAGAAATCAAATAGAAGAACTTCCAACATCATCTTTCCAAAATAGCCAAGAGTAGGAAAACCAATCATCAGAAATTTGGAACTTCAACATCCCTTGCAGAATCAAAACTTGTCTAAGCATAGATGAGTCAAATAGCACACCATTTGAGCAATTTCACAACCAAACAGGAATAAGGAAAGGTCAGCAGTAAAAATCTAAGACTTCCATCAAACAGATTCCAGTGAATCACCAAGCTTAGTCAAATTAAATCCAAACAAGGATTGAAGATCATGCCTCAGTAAACACATAATAAGGGGATATGTCACCAGTAATGTAAAAAATGGCTTTGAATACATAGATTTAGATAAAGATGGAGTATTTGATGATGATCATAGAAATATTATAGATCATAGTAGACCTGCTATCTTAGTTTATAGAATAGATCTAAATCGGTCTCATATTAATAGGATTGTTGAAGTAGGCTAGTTATAAGCATATATGAATGTTGCTTCATCAGAAGAAACCTAGCATGGGGAATATGCTCATTCTAATTTAGAAAAGATTCTTTCTGTGGTTTCTACACCTTGTGTTCCTTTAGGGTATGTTTAAAAAGATAATTTGGATAATTTAAAAGAGATAATTTATTCTAATATCAGTTAAGTTCATTTTTTCTAAAATCCTAATGCAACATAACTCAATAAAGAATAAAAAAGCCATATTATTGAGTTTTTTATCTTTCACATTAATAATCAGATGATTTTGAAGACTCTAGAGGATAATATTGAGAGGTAAAGATTGGATAATGATATGGAAATATTAAAGTATATCATGGTGGATATAATAGCCATCTTTTCTACAATCCCAACATCCATTTTGCAATGGATGGAATCCTTAACTCCAACTATTTACTTTACATCCACTACTCCAACTCTTATATATTCTTGTGATGTTGTGATGATCAGAGATATTTTTAGAGAGGATTTTCTTTTCTAATCTAGTGATCTCACTTCATCTCAATAGTAGGACCATCAGAATATCATGAAGTGTGGTGATAATATATAAAAATATTTTAGGGACTGTTTTTATAGAGAAACATTTTATAAAGAGACTATAACTAAGGAAATAAAAAACTTTATTTCATGAATTTATACAAACAATGAGCTAAATTATAATTTTAAATTTCTTACTATGAATTTAAGGAGTCATCATGTGATTATTGCCTTAAAAGGGAAAGTAAACAAGCGAAATGTGTTATCCCCACTACTCAATCATTTTATAGAAGAGAAAATAGACTTCATTACACCAGTGGGGAGTGGTGTAAGCATCATAATAAATTTTATGAATTTAGGAAGCCTTTTTTATAAGTCTTTTGGACTAAATTGGCTGAAAAAAATCTATTCTTTGTCGACCTTCACTTATATAGTTACTTCTTTACCCTTTCCCCCTTAGTAAAATCCCATTAGTACATCGCCTGCTAATGTAGTTGTCATCTCCAAATAGTTTTCAACAAGAATATTCCTTCTTCTACCTCTCACCCTCAACATATACTTTTATGCCTACTATTTCTTGGAAATGAAAATAAAATATTGATCCTTCATCCCATCGAGTTGGGAGTTATTTTGGATAATATTAGACATTGATAGGGATTTTATTTTCCCTTGAAGTGATATTTTGAGTTGTAATCCAATAAATTTTTATTTTTATGAAAATTTCATATTATTCTTCTTATGTTCTTTATTTATATTTTCTATACTAGTGTTTGTTTAATAATCCAAAAATTTGGATGAATTTTTCTGATGAAATTTATGTTTGTAATTCGGTTAAATAATTTGTACTCAATATATCACATTTAAATTTTGAAATTTTTAGAAGAACATTACATTTAAAATTCATCTACAAATGTCTCTATTAGTTTCTGTAAAAGGTTATGAAATTCTTTGACTTATAATCAATTAAAATAGGGACATTATTGTCAGCTACTAATTTTTATTCCCATAAATATTTAATTTTATATTAATAGAAATCCTAATGCTTTATTATATTAAATAATTTTTTGAAGAATATTTATTATGTGCATATCTAACATTAGTTATAAAAATATATCTTTAGTTTAAATATATTTACAATTGGACGTGACGAGAATCTGTTAGTTCAATCAGATCTACCAGCAGATTACATCTACTATAATACTATACAATTGACAGATCATCCATCAAAACATAAACAACTAGTCATGTCTACTACCACATTTGGTATAATGTAGGACTAGATCTACTGCTAGAGTTGATATACCTCTAGTATGATATACCACTAAAGTTTATGTACCTCAATAACAGATCTACTATCAACATAGATATATGGTTGTTTATATTTTCCACTAGATCATATGATATACCACTGACAGATATATTGCTCGACCATGATATCATTAGTATAATACACCATTGGTCTATACTACCATTAAATATGACCTACCACTAGTATGTAATAGTTATTGTTCTTTCTCTCATTAAAATGTAATTTCTTTCTATAGCTTTTTTAATGAATTAAATAATTATAGACTTCCATGGATTTATTAATTATCTTCCTAAATCACTACATGGATGAATTAAAGACCATGTCAGAGCATTATGTATTTATTTATCAGTACAAGAATCTTGTAAATCATTATTGTTATCCTTCATAGGCTAATTTTTTCATGAAACTCTATATATATATATATATATTTATAACAACTCCATTAAGCACATATTCATAAAAATAGAGCCCCGAATAGTGTTTGGATTACACAATAGAACACATAATTCGTTATGATCAATCAAGAGACCCAAGTGTGAAGGGTTAGTAGACATTAAATGGCTGAAAATAGAAGGATTCATCTAGATTCTATGATACTATGTTTTCTTTTAATTTTTAAATAAGATATTTAGGATCCATTGCAAGATATATTCAAGGACATCCAAAAAACTAAAATAACATAGATATTGTAATATCTTATTTTATTTTATCTAGTCATTTTATATCTCTATTTTTGATTTATATTTGACTAGTGTGTTATATTACTCTATTTAATTAAACACATTGTCTCTTGTGGTTGAACTCGAGTGTTCATGACACACTCTATCAACATCCATTATTTTTATACCCACCAAATTTTTAGAAGTGGTCATCTATGACCTGTTTATAGCTATTTTTCTCTGGTATAACTTATGAAGAGGCTTTATGCATGGAAAACCTATATTCTGTTGTTTGTAAAACCCAGTCTATGTTGTAGATTTTATGATTATATTAATAATCATCATAGAATAAATATATACTTATTTATTATATCCCTTAAATCAATAAAAGTATTTAAATCCATCGCAATTTACTTTTCATGAAATCACTAATTATTTTAAAGGTCACAAATAATATCTAATTAAATTAATCAATATTTCAAATTACTTTATTCTCTCTAAAAATTATGAATTCTACATCAAGAAATTATTAAGGGTTATATTTTTATTCTTCATGAATTCTCTTAAAATATCACTTTTCATGTAAATCAATTTCCATTTTTATTAGTACCATAAAACATATGATTTCAAATCTGTAAAGAATACTAATTCACAACAACCCTTATCTATGTCAGGATTCATATGACCAAAATTTAAATGATAAAATACTTCCACATTGTTGTTGAATCCAAATACTCAAGAACCTAAATAATCTGAAATTTTCTATATTAATTAATAAGATTGACCTTAATCCCTTTAATTTGGATTTATATTCCCCTAATGCTTAGGGAATTCAATTTATTCATTTGACACCTACTTAAAATTGAGAAACCTAAAATTAGAGACTACTTTAATAAATAATTATTTAAATTCATGATGAACTTTCTCTCCAACCATGAAGAAAACTACCATTTCTTTGATGTAAGGAACAATGTGTTTCTTTTCATAATTATAACTTGTGGGTGTGGTATTCATTCTCTTAATCCAATTATATATCTTTTTGTTCGGTTATCATTTCCTTATATTAATTTCTTTTGAATCCATAATAATTATATAATTCAATCTGTATATTGACATCACAATATAATATATCCTAATAAGATTAAAATTTCTCAAATTTTAGTGACCTTTTATTGACTAACATGATCACATCCGTGAAACTGTCCATCTTGCATGTTGAAATACATTCACAATCAGCTGCAAGAATTGGTCACCTTTGAAGGTTGGCATTGTAATAAGAAATATCTTCATCCTTATATGATCTTAGGCATAAGAATTGTATTTCCACATAAATTCATGTATCAAGAGGAAGATATTTTTCCAATATGACTTCTATTAAATAATTACATTCTATAATTTCTATTTCCTCTTAATTCTTAGTATTTTGATTAATCGACATATATTATTCGGTATCACCAGAGAGTGGATTTACTATAATGAAAAATATCTCCCTTTCATTTCTCCCTAAAAATAAAAATATCTTATATAATGAACTAATCCATTTCACAACAAAATATAAAAGGTTATTCCCATTAAATTATGGTGGTTTTTAACATATGCATTGTTCTAAAATTATTAAATGAAATTATGGATTAATATATTGCCCCATATGGATAAGGTTATTGGTTATAATCTAAGATAGTAGCCTTAAAATAATTATAATTTTCTCAAATATAACTATAGCTCCAGCTCCAGATTCATTATATTTCCCATGATAGAAATCCCAATATAGATTATGTGAATTGATACAATTTCCATTCCATCATCAATGTGATACTCCTGAAAATGGTAATTAACTAGATTAGATTATAAAATAATGAATCATAATGTATATTCTCAAGACTACTAAAAAACAAATCATAACATGAAAATTTATTTATATCTAATCTCTAATTAATATACATAGTTTCCATGGTAATATTTTCAATGGCCATCATAGGGTTATTTTTATTAATATATTTTTTCCCAAAAAAAAAGTTACCATGGATTCTAAAAAACATTCCATAATACCAATTGTAAAAAACCTCACCCTAGTACACTAGAGATGATGGTTACTTTATAACATTGGTACTATATATATGGAATAACATATTGAAGGAATAAATTGTATTTTATTCTGGATAAAGAAAATGAAATCATTAATATAAAATTATAATTGAAAACATAAAACAAAACACTGTATTTTATTTGACTACACCATTATTACAATTTTCATATCCCTATATATCAATCATATAAAACATCATGGAATTATGGGGAAAGGAAACATAAGAATGGGGTGAACTCATATCCTCGGTAAGGGCATGAAAAATTGGAAGACAAATAATTCATGATTAATATGGAAAGAATAATTAATGATAAAATAATACCATATAAATTACAAAATTTTCTAGATACATATAAATTGATATCATAAAAAGTCAAATAATCACTTGGAAATCCGAAAATGATTTCATAATGATGGAATATATACTATCAGTCATCATAATATTACAACTTTGGCCCTATACCATGATATATGACAATAAAATCATTAAATTCTGCCATGAAATATCATTCAATTACCCCATGGGATAGTTATCTATAAATAATCTTTAATATTGACGAGATTGTATAATTATCCCTTATCTTTTTTGTAACATTTGAATCATAACCCCCCTGAAAGAAGGAAAATGAAATGAAATATTAAATACCATGAATATAAATATATTAATTATGTAAAAAGATTATAGTGTTAGTTTTTTCACCAAAGAAAATAAATATTTGGGGAATATGCCATATCTATCGTATAAGAAAATGTGTTATGGGAAATCCTTAACCAAGGCCTAACTTCCTTAATATTTGTTCAAAAATCCTATATAATAAATAATATATATATATATATATATATTAAAATACAATACTCATAAAAAAGCATATATCATTTCATATATGAGTTACTTTTAACCATTTATCACAAATTTATTTACAATTCTTTATTTAAAGTAATATACTGTGTCATATTTGCGTCGTTATTCATGTATGTTTTTGTTTGATAGTTTTAGTCCTTATAATTTGACCCCAGATCTACCATATCTAGAATTTTTATAATGTTATATATTTATTATATATTTATTTTTCAAATATATATTTATTTATATAAATTTTAGCAATAGAAAAAATAAATAAACTTGTTCATGAAGTCTTTAGGTCTTATATATTCATGTATATGTTTTCATTTTATGAATGATAGAAATAAATAAAGGTAAATAATAATTGAAAATAAAATAATAAATAGTATATAATTTATATTATATATTCTCATTAAATATATCCTTATTACCAACCACGTAAATTTTAAACAAAAAAAGGATCACTACACCTCATGGAGGTGGTAGTCCACATATAAGCATGAGTGTCGTTATCCTCTTCAACAGATTGGATGGTAAAAATGGGTATATTATATTATATTAGTATAAGAATATAGATATCATAAATTTCATATAAATTAATTGGATATTTATATTAATAACCATACAAAGGAAATGATGATGATAAATGTATTACACTGCTATGTGGAGACGGCAAGCCGTACATTTGGATGAGCGAGGTTTTTGTTTATCATCATATATAAATGATCTGGAATATTTTTGTAAAAAAATAATGAAATAATATATGTATATTTATGGTAATTTATTTATTATTTATCAATTGAATCAACAAAATAATAATAATTATAAGAAGAAGTACACCTGATTTAGTCGGTAAAGAAGAATATCACTTCTTCAGTAGAATTCACTTAGATCTCTTCTTAAGTGACATAGGGTTGGAATTATGTAATTAAAAAAATTCATATAAATTTTATAATGATTTTTATATGTTCAATTTTCTTGGTCTGTTCAAGATATATAGATCATTGTTTTCTCAACAAGATAAAGGTGGTGTCCTTCAACAATTGTGGGGAGGGGTATTATTGGAATTTTAAATGTATTAAATTTATATAAATTAATTTTCATGCCCAAATAGATTGAAATTTATATATTTAGAAGATAATATAAATATAATATGGAATCCAATCATTACATGAAAATTTACAATGTTTTTTTGTGTTTTTTTATCTGTATCTTTTAGTTCTCAACACTGTTAACCAGGTTGACAATTAATGTTAGATTATTTTTTCTACCATTAAAGGGATAATAATATTACTATAAAAAAAAGAAAATTCCCATAAATGTACCATGTATGAGTTTAAAAATCATATCCCATTTAATTGGACTAATATAAGATTCTTATAAATTTTAATTGCCTTAATGAAATATTATTTATTATAAAATATGGATAATTTAATTTCTAATGATTTACAATTAATTTGACGTCAAATATATAAATAAAATGATTTAATATGAATATAATCCTTCAAAACCTCCAAATAATGTCTTATTGACCATTAAAATTAATTTTACCCATTAAATAATTCAGATTATATCACATTAAATATTTTTAAATTCATTTATTTTGTTTTTTTAATTGAATTAATATATTATTAGTGTTGATAAATTATGTAAGGTAATTATTTAATCATTAAAAAGTAGTAATAAATTACCAAAATAATGATAAATTTAGTAATAATAAAATTACAATTTATATTTATTCACCCCTTTATTATTTCCCTATATGAAAATATATGTGATATTTAAAACTATGAGACTGAATTTTTGTAAAATTATTTGATATGAAGATAAAATAGTTCATTTTCATGGAAATTCTTCCATTAATAACACATTATAGAATAATTTAAAATTTGTTGAATTAAATTCAATGAGTATTATTTAGGAAGAATAATAATGAGCGTATAAATTAGTTTTCACCTAAAGTAATCATATTTAACACTTACTGAGGTGATTTATTTTTAAAATGTAACAAATTTAAATTGACCAAAAATAAAAAGGGTATATTTCTTAAATTGGACCACAAGATTATAAATTTTTAACAAATTTTAAAAAACATAATACTTACACATGGTGGAAAGTAATTCTAAAAAAAGTGCAGAACATGATGAAAACAGTTTTTTTATTAAATTGTTTTAATCATAAAACGAGATTTGTATTCATATAAAGTATAATAAAAATATGAGATGAATTTTTAAAGAATTTAATTTAATATATTATAAATATTTTTAGTTAAAATAATTCCATAATAGAGATTAAATTAATTATTATGTTAAGAATAATTGCATTCATAAAAATAATTTTTTAATTGAAAAAGTATATTTTACTTATAAATATAGTTTTATAAAAAATTAAAAAATTAAATTAAATCCAAATATATTAAATGAACTTTTTAAAATATAAGATAACTAATTTTACATTGAAATCATCTAAAAAATGAAATTTTTTAAATTCTTGGAACAAAAAAAATGTTTTCAATAAAAATTGAAATTTTTCACTTTTCACTAGAAATGGAATATTTTCAGAAAATTCCTAAAATTATAATTTTAGAAAAAATTAATATGATTATTTTAAAGATGATATTATTTTTATAAAATGAAATTTAAAATTTATATATAAATTTTCAATAATATCATAAAAAACTAATTATAATATTATTTGAAAAAAATTATTTTTGAAGCATAAATTAATTTTATGGGAAAATTATGAACTTATTTCTTAAGAGGTAATCAAATTTTCAGTTTCCAATAAGAAATTTTTATATATTAATTAATTAGGTATATAATATTCAGACCATTAAATTCAACAATTCAGTTATAAAAGTCAAATTAAATAATAATATATTTTGGTTCATCTGGGCTCGATGTTGCATGTTGTATACTCTGTCGATCATAGTGTTATGTTAAAATCTCAAGGTGTTGCATATATCCAATGAATCTATGTACATTTAATAAGGGAACCACCAAATCTGGGATATTGGAGTATCAAATGATTCAATTTATATAAGAGTATGTTTAGTAGATGACATGAAAATTAGATTATGGAAAATTTACACATGGGAACATATCCCTATGAAAGACTTTTAATTTATTTTAAATTTTGTAATACCATACTAAAATTTTGAAAGGAATGTTATTTTTTTTACAAGAAATACATACTTTTATGTATACATTAAGTGAAAAAGATTTTGGAATAGAGGCATCATGAGGTAATAACCCAGAAAAGAGATGGATTGAGTATATCTCAGTCATTATTATATTACATGGAATAGTGAACCAATAATGAACACATGATTTGACACTCCAAAGGTATATTATTTTTTTAAATAAAATTTTATTTACAATACATTAAGAATAATTTAGAAGTATTGTTATTATTAAATGAAATTATCATAGAAACAAATTGAACGATTAAGGGATTAGTAATGACTAAACATTACAATTGTGTTATTTCTCACAATTGATTAAGAATTATAAATTATGGATTAAAATTTATTATTTTATGAACAAATTCAGAATAATATTTTCTTAGATATGGAACCTAGAATAAATAATGGTATCAACCCTCTTGGTCGATGCAAAAAAGTTCCCTATTGAGTAACCATATACAAATTATGCTGGGATGGTGCATATCATTGGTATTTTAGGGAATATTACACATGTTATAACTAATATTCATGTAAATATGGATTACAACGATGTTACACAACATTGTACCCCTATATTATATCTTTTCTCATCATAAAATCCCCCATTATTTAGTGGAACAACTAATCCGGTTGTAGTTGGGAAATGTATTAAGTCCCATGAAAAGATATTTCAAGATTTTGGATGAGATGAAATAGAAAAGTATAGAAGGATAGTTTATTGTATCAATGGAAATTATGATAAATGGTGATATATTATCCAAAATATTATAGAGGAAGATTAAAGTGATCAAATATAATAGGGAGTTATAAAAGTATCATTCTTCAAAAAATATTTCCCTATTGAGAAACAAAATAAAATGTAGATGAAGTTCAAAAACATAAATAAAACGAAAAAATACGGTGTTATGAAGTATGAATTTACCTCTAGAAGACTAAAAATGTCTGATAAATATAATATATGCAATATATAATGAAATATTTCCCATATATTTACAGTTTTTGAGATATGTATCAGATTAGCATTAGTTTATTTAAATTCCTCTTCATCTGATGAAATATATATTTATGTACCATCAAAACAGAGACAAAATTTTCAAAATTGTGTCAAATATAGTTGAACAAAAATATGTATAGTTAATCTGAACACCAAAAAATAAAATACATTGAAAAAGTAAAATATAAATTAGAAGTATCTATTATATGAATATTGTGGGTGAAAACATCCTAAAAATGACTAAATGGAATGGTAATCTATTATTAGAATAGAGAAAATTGGAATATGGCTCATGAATCTATGATAATGAAATTAAACAATATCATACAAAGATTAAACTAAAAATAAATGGGTAATTATTAAATCCAATGTCCAATGTATTAAGGTAATCTATAATAAAGGAATCCAATTAAAGAATACAAAAAAGGTACGATCAATATAGTTTACGTTGAAGTACCAAAATATGTTGTGGTATATACTTTAGTCATTTTTTCAAAAAATTTCTAGATATTTATTTGATTCTAGAAGCCCAGACAATTTAATATCTTCTATATCTTCTATAATAATAGATATTTTACTCGTAACTAAAGAGTGGAGTTATCAGTCAAAATCCCAATAGAAATTTCACTGCAACAATAATATGTTACCAAATTTCTTTTTTGACACACAAATATTCAATATTTTCATATTTTATAAATATTACCAAGGTTTAGTCTGATATAATTCTTTAAATGGACTGGTTTTCTAAATACGATTCAAAAAAATATTTCCAATATATAGAAAATATAATTTGTGATGAATATCTAGAATTCATTATCATTAGAATAGACATATCATTTTCTATTTCATGTCTCTATTCAACCCTGATATCCCTTTTAAATGAGATTTTTGGGGTAGTTGTTCAAACATAATCTATGGACTGAAAATGTGATCTTTATGTTGATGATGTATCTATTATACATGAATATAATGATTTATTTCTAGATGAATTTAATTGAATGTAAAAAACTTGTATTCAATAACATGAAGATGGAATCTAATTTATTAAATTAGAATAATATACCAGGAATCAAATCTTGATATAAAAAATAGTTTAGTAGTCTCGGTACACTAGATACATATAGGATTTCAATATTATATTTGATTTCAAATAAGTCAACCTAGTTCTATTAGAATATAGTTTTTCCCTCTATAATATATTTTCTTATCAATCATTGTTATCTTTCTAGATTACTAGGAAAGAAATGAAAATAATGATGATCTAAAATGACCATGATTGTTTAGATAATGAAAAATCTATCATGAAAAAATAAATCATAATAAATAGGGTATAAATTTTTCATTTAATCAATAAATTTATAATTAAATATATCCAATGATAATATCAGTTAAAAAACATGGATAATAATTATAAATATTTTAATGATGGAAATGATTAATTTTTGGACATCATAATCTAATGAATCATGATAAATCTACTATAATGTCCTTTTACAAAATAGTTTGTAACTCATTGGTAGGTACGCTCATTGAACACATTTATGTAAGGTTATCTAACTAATACGTCTCATTAGACTACAGAGACATCAGAGTGATGTATATAACAGGGCCCAACCCATTTCATGTTGTCCCAATAATTCACCATATATGAAATAATTTGTTTAATTCATTAATGTTATACACTATCAATAGATACCTATATTGATTATGGAATATATATTTTCAATAATTTCACTAAAAAATAATATATCATTTAATGTAAAATAACTTTTATTAAAATGATATATGGTATATTTAATAAGTATATCCATGATAAATAATATAGATATATATAGTAAATGTATTGTCTAATTAAAAAAAGAAAGTGAATACTTCATCAGAATGTTAATTCTCACAATAATTAATAAAGAAAGATAATATCAATACCATCTATGGAATGTTGATATCAAACCATCCATATAAATAATAAGGATGGTATCAATACGACAAATCCTTAGGGGATCATAAGTACAACACGTGATTTATTTTTTTGATGAATGTAAACACCATAAAAATGTAATTAAAAAATGTTAATAAAAACATACTTTTTCACTCTAGAAATATATGTTTTTAAATCTAAATTTCAAAAAATATATTGAAAATAATATTCATTGAAAATTAAATTTTAATCATATAAGGAAATATTTAAAACAGTAAGTGTTTATGATGGAGGGAAATTATCTTTAGGTTGTACATGATAAAATAATGATTCATTTCAAATTAATGAAAAAAGACAAGGAATAAATATTTTGAAAAACTAGAGAATAATAATAATATTGTTTTATTATCCAATTATCAAATAATTTTATTCATTGATTATTCAATCATAAAAATCCTCAGTAAAATTTGATTGTGAAATAATCCCTCAAAAATATCATAATGTTGATGTGAATGTTAACCAATGAATAAATTATAATTATAAAAAGAAAATCAACATAAATCAGGAGTAAATAAAATAATTTTTATTCAAAAAATATTACACAAATAACAATATAATATTATAGACAATGAAGAAGTAATATAACCCAATGGATCGAAATTTATTTAGGAAATTCATTATTACTTGGTAACTTTTAATTCAAAATAACATTGAAATAAATAATTAAAATTGAAACAGAAAGTAAAAAAGAATTATTTTGTAATAATTATATTAACTTTCAAAAGGGATTTATATAAACCATATAAATGAAATTAGGTTAATAAAATTAAAATACTTATTGACAACTGGAAATTTAGGCAAATCTCATGACCCCACACATCCTTTTGGTTGAACGTGCCTTGATCACGAGAATAATGGATTTAATAATGTTATTAACTTATAAAAATCCATATTTATATTTATAATATCATATAATTTACACTTATAACACATTTCAATTCAATTTTCTGATATTTAACTATTATCATAGTTTTAGGTGTTATTTTCACCATTTTCTCAAGCATGTATTGTTAAGAATGTTTTTGTTCATAGGTTTATGCTATATACCAATAATATAAAAAAATATATTAGCAGTATAAATATAATATATACACATAATATAAATATTTACAATCACTATTGATGTTTGGACACCGAAAATGAATCACATCCCTTTCATGTGGACGGTAGGTTGTACGTATGCACGAGAGACAATATAATTCTATGAAAGAGTGAAAGGGTAATGAATCGGGTGATACATAAATCCAAAATAATAAATATAATTTCATATATATATATATATATAATTTATTAAATATATACTTATTTCTTTCCAGGTAATATATATGTGAAAAATAAATCATATCGCTAAGAGAGGTGGTAGTCCTCCATACACACTAGTGATATTTTTATACTTTAAAAGCCTTCAAAATTAAGAATTTATATACAATATAATTATTATAAATGTATAATAATATCAAAAATATCGTATATTTTATTAATTCATCATTATGACAATCCATTAAAGCTGGTGATAAAAAATGAATTACATCAATTTTCACCGCAGCAGTCCTTCGTACACATGATCGAAGGTTTCTTTTCCCATTTTATGGAAGTGAAGATGTATATAGGTAATGAATATAAAATAATAACATATAAACGTATTTAATATGTTTTTAATGTTATATAATCATGGTTGGGTAATATTTTAACTAGAGGGAAGAACAAACAATATAATAACATTCGTTTAACAACATTACCTCTTCTTCATACAATTTTTTTATCGTTGACCCAAATTACATCCATGGATGGATTTATGATCAAGCCAAGGGATATTGAATGTCTTTACGGGGTAATAAATTTATTTGGGTAGGTATTTACTGAACCAAATGAATTTGTATGTGTGAAGAGGTGTAGAGTTGGGTAGCCTTTAATATTTGGGGGAGATGGCATACATGGAATGTTTTTGATAAATCAATTACACCCATGTTTTTATAATGAATAATAAAACCAAAATGGTAAATTATCATACTATTTAGGTTATAAGGTCTATATATGGCTGTAAAATGGTTTTTGGATAAGTTTCATGCCATATTTTCTTTATCATGTTATTTTAACTCCTAGTAAACCCATTTTTTACTTCAATCGTGACAATCAATTTATTATTATTTTTACTATTATTTATGTTCAACAAATATGTAGAAAATATTAGATAATATAAATTTTTCTTGTAAAAAATATTTATTATATTTGAATAAATTAAATCTCTAGAACATGAATAACCCAAATTAAAATTGTACTTGGACACACGATAAAATGTGACTTTCAAAAGAGGAAAATATCATATTTTCTGAAGGTTTTAATACCAATATTAAATATGATTCACTTTTAAATGACATAAATTAGTTAAATTATAATACAATTTAACAAAGTTTTCTCTAAAAATAACTTAAAATTATATTTTTCATGGAAAATTGTTTAAATAAAAATGTATTTTTAAATAAAAATCATTTTTTCACTATTACTCAAAAGATTTAAATTTTCTTAAAAACACCAAGAAATCACCATAAAATAATTTTTAGATGATTATTTAAAAAATAATGGTAATTGTTTAAAATATATTTCCATAAATTGGGAAAAACATATTTTTAAATCATAAATGTAATGTCTAAACAAAACCATTTAAAAAATATTTCAGAAAACATTTATTTTTTTCTTTCAAATTATTTAAATTTATATTTAAAATCAATAGATAACCAATGAATATGATTAAACCATATATTTATAAAAATTATTTTTTCATATTTATATACTCCATCCTAAAATCTAGGATATAATGGTCATGTTTTAAATAATAATATTTTAATAAAATATTGTGTTTTGTTTAATGTTTTTGTTTCATGCATTAAAAGAAAAAAATGATTCAATTCATTTTCAAATAAATATATAATAAATTATTTTGGTGTTCTGTTATGTTCTAATATTTTTTTATTTTATATAAACTACAAAACATGGTATTCATCTTTTAAAATCTCAAGGTGTTACATTGTCCACACTTTCAATATATTGTGCCCTCCAAATTTGTCATTTCACTACTAAATTAAGGGCCCTAAATTATTGAAATAATTTTTTGAAAAAAACATAAAAAGTGTTATTAAAAATACACATTGTAAGAGTTAAATGTAATTAAAAATTTTATATGGAAGAACACCTAACAAAGATTCCAAATAAGAGAACATTGTTGCAAACTGAATATATTGATATGGAAGAAATGATTAAATAATTATAAAGAGAGATAAAGGTCATTCATATATAGAATGTAGATGATAAATTAAATATTAAGGACCTCATAACCATAAATATATAATGATTAAAAATACTATTTGATTCATCTGATTTGTAGGTAATCAGATAATTATTTTGCCTCAAGATCTCTTTCTTAATGTTAAGGAATTATTTTATCGTCTAAGAATATAAGGTAATATATATAGTTTAAATCTGTTTAATTATGAAACACAATATCATACTTTTATTAAGCCAAAATTAATTTCCAAATTAATTGATTACTAAATGAAAATAATATCTAAAAATTAATTTTCTATACCTGAATCATTAAAATTTAGTTTCAATGGATTATAAGATACATAGAAGAGTTGCAATACTTTGGGTCTGTCTCTAACTATTTTTTAGAACCAACAAGGTAGAATAACTTATCCATTATGTTACATTAATTTATAAAAAATAGTAGCATCCCCACAAGATCATTGTTAATATTTATCAATGAAATATTTTAACAAAAAAACAATGTTAGATTAACTAAAACATTATGTATACCAGTGGTAGGTGTAATAACCTTGTCACCCTTTAGTTGTGGGTTCAAGACCCATATCTGAACATGATGCAACATTTATTCACATTTAAGGGGGTTTTCCCACTTTCTAAAACTATGTTAATATAATTTTGATAATGTTCCCAAAGTGTGATTACCCATTATTAACTCAACATCCCAATAACATTACCCATAATGGTTACCATAAACATTAAATTATTCCCAAAACATTTAGAATAATTCTTATTTAAATAAAATTTTCACTAAAACATATACTAATCCAATGGGTTTCATTTCCATTAATGTTTCCCAAAATGTCCATAATCATTGTATACTTCAGTGACATAATACCTAAAAAAGAAGTGTTTACGAATTTTAACATATGATTAATCTTAATCTCATAATTTCATGGTGTCATCTAAAACTCTTAATTAAATGAAGACATAAATGCTTCCAAAATTAACACTATCATTATATTTTACATAATTTTTATAATGATAATACAATTGGTAAAAATACATTAGAAATATAATTCTATAAAATTCGCTAGATAATACAACCATTTTATATCAACATATTTCCTTCCATGGTCTTGGATTTTACTATATATAGAGATAATTAACTGAGATAATACATAGGTTACCCACAATTATGAAAAAAAAATGGATCCCTAGGATGAAATTTATTTCCTTCTATCATACTCATCATTTTCCTCTAGAAATTCATCACTTTATTCCCTTCTTTTCCGTAGGTAAAACATTTTTTATTGACACACATTACTAGGTGTATTTTTTCACATATCTCACATGAATGATATTGACCCTTATTTTATCAATTTTCTACACCACTAAATATCTTATAAAACTCTATTATTAAATTCATTAGTGAGTTCGAGATATGGTTAAGGTATATAATCTTAATATTATTTTTGGATAAATAATTTGACATAATCATGATCTCTTTAGCTTAAGTCATCATACCATTTGGTTTCTCATAGTTATCATATTTCCCATCATATTCAATCAAAATAGGATTCCTTCAGGTTCCCCCAATTGAATAAAACAGAATCTCACAGTGTGTGAAAAAAATTACAATGGGAAAACCATATTATAATTTATAGGATGACCACATAATTAATTAATATTTACAATCCATGAATCGATAGGATTAACCTAGCTAGTACATTTTCATTATTTATTAAAATCATTCATAATGTTTTGTGAATAAAATAGTATTTATAAATATTATACCCCTTATGTGTGTCAAACAAGGTGCACAAACTGGTCTAATGTTGTTCCCCAAGTTATGATTGGTTGAATGCCAACATAAAATTTTTAGAGTTATTACGCCTAGGTACAACTCTTCTAGAACCATGTCCACTTTTAATATCTAGATAGAGATGTTTATCTTTCGAAAAAACACTTAATATTTACCTCACCAAAACATTATGGAATTTTCATATATTTATATTCAATGTATATCATATGGTTATGTTCAATAATGCATGTTTTCCTAAATCTATTACTCATGATTTCTATTAAACTATCTCCGATTCCAACTATAATATCCCTAACTCAAGTATCCTAGACCTGGTCTTTACATTATTACATTGGAATAAGATATGGGGAATCAAATCATGAAGTAATGAATATTTTATTGTTCTCGGTCAAATAGATTAATACATTATTCCCATATTACATTTGAATAAAAAAATTAGGAAATGTTATATTTCATTGATAATATAATTATTCCATCTCAAATATTCATGAATATCATTTATAGTATACTACGAGATTCATATGAATTGAAAAAAAAAATATTGTGGTCAAATTCTAAGTAATAGTTTTATATAATAAAATTTATCATGATTAAATAAATAATAATCAATAAAATATGATAAATATAGAAACATAGGTGAATAAAAATACATGACTTTTAATCAACAATGTGTGGAAATCTTTTTTATGAGGATAATAAATAATGTAAGAAAAATCACTGAAAACACAATCCATTTAATAAATAAATTGAGAATGAAATACATCCTTAGATAATATCATTGTGAAAATATCATGGATACAAATTACTAATATTTGAATGAAATAAATTTTAAAATATTGGAATTCATGAACTAGGAAATCATGATACATCTAATTTAATGATATTTAACATGATAATTTACAACTGAGTGGATGGTATACACTATAAACCCCATAAAATAATGTTATCCAATAGATTCATCTCCTAAGAATATCATTGAATTGAGGGTCTATCTATAACAGAGCTCCATCAGTATATCTACTTCAAAATCATTCAATATATATTAAATAATCAATTTAATTTATGAACAATATTCCTTATCAACAAATATCCATAACTACTAAGGAATACGGGTAAAAAAATAATATCCCTAGTCAATAATATAACACTAAATTTAAAATAAAATATATAAAAAAGATATAAGTTTTTATTTAATAAGAACATACATGATATATAATATGGATATTTAGAGGAGATGTAATGAATAATTATGATAAGGGAGTGAATATTTTAGGGGATAACTAATCATTAAAAAATTAATCAAGAATCTGATTCTCAATACATTCCATAAAAAACATATTATAAAATTTCTAGATAAATAATATATATTTTATCAACAAAACATATCATTTTTAATCATACTTTTAATAATGACTTGATGTTATTAAGGAAGAGAAATACCATGAAAATGTCATTAAAACATTCATAAGGAATATAATCTTTTCAATTTGATCAAAATACACTTTTAAATATATGTGCAAAATATATTTTAAAAATAATATTCATTGAAAATAAAATTATGAAATTATAATGTAATACACAAAACATTGAGTATTTATGAAATATAGAAATTTATTTCATGGCGTACAAGTCAAAACAATGATTCATTTCACATTTTTTATTAAAGACCAAAATGAAATATTTTGAAAATGACATAACGATTTCAATATATTTTTATACTAATAAATTTTTACAAAATAATTTAATAAATTATTTTTTAGAGGTTAAAATATATTTTTAAGTCATTTTTATAATCATGGATCTCGAAGAGAACTGATTTTTGATAAAAGAGAAAATTGAAGTCAGATATTTTTAAAAATATTTTTTTAATAATTTTATGATCCATGGAGTGTATAAAATTATACAATAAATTAAAAACTTATTGAAACCCCATATTATAATAAAATTAAAGTGTTTTATTATCAATTGATCTAACAATATCCTTAAATGTAAATTTAATAATAAACAATCTTAATTAAATTGATATTTTGAAATAATGCCTGAGAAAGATCACAATATTGAAGTGGAAATTAAAGAATAAATGTATTAATGTACATATAAATAAAAACCAATTAATATATAAATTTGTAGTAAAAATTTATTACACACAAAATCATTGAATATGAAATTGGTTACCCCTTGGAAATATTAATGTAAAAAATGAATTTGGATGAATGAATTACAGTTTATCCATAAAATATAATTAATTATTTTGAAATAATTATTTCACACATCAATGTGGAATTATATATACCATATAAATGATATTAGGATCATAACATTACAATATACATCAATGATGCGGAAATTATACAATGTTTTATACCTTATGCTTTATTTTGGTTGAACATGATTTGATGTCTTGTATGACTACTTTATGAATGTTAGTAATTTATAATGTCATCATATTATAATGTAAAATATCATATATTACCTTATAATAAAATCTTATCTCAAGTTTGTTAATCATTTTTCATTATTTTCCATGATTTGGGTGTTAAATGCCATGTTTTTTCATGTGTGATTTTTCATAAATGTTATGTTTTTTTTGGTATATTTAATCAATAAATCTGCCCAAAAATAATATTAGTTTTATCAATATAATACTGACTAATTATAGGAATTTCAAATATAATTCTTGAATATTTTATATAGAAAATGAATCTTAATTCTTCGTGGAAGCTATAAGTCGAACACACATACTAGTGACAATATCAATAAATTAATTAGTGTAAGGTTAAGTAATCTGATGATATATTAATATTAAGTAATCAATATCTTTTTATATATATATTGGGTATATTCAATAACAATTTCCTTACTACAGTACTTGTAATAAATTAGTGAAAATCGAATCACATCTCTTTACGAGGCAGTTGTCTCCCACAAACGAGCAACATTATCATATTTTAAACAACATTGAATTTAAGAAGTTATAAATTATTTAATAATTAAATAATTATAATAATCTCATAAATTTCACATGAATTCCTTAAATCCGTCATTATTTATATACTTTATATGTGGTGATGGATAATGTATTAAATCAGTTCATGATGTGGTTGTCCATCGTACACATGAGCAACAGTTTCATTTCCAATTTGATGAAAGTGGATATATATATAGTTAATTAACATAACATAATAAAATGTTATTTTATGTAATATTATGTGTTTATTATATAGTAATTGTTGAATAATAGTTTAGGGAGTATGAAGAGTAAAAAAAATTTAAAAGCTCATTTTAGAAGGTTACCTCTTCTTCAATAAATTTCATCAAGTTTGCAACAAAGTATATCTTATGTTGAATTTATAATATAAAAAAGATCTATAGTACATTTTAATGGGATAAATTAAGTTAATTTTTTAGTTAGTTTCTGATATAAATGTCTTTGGAAGTGTGAATAGGTTATGAGAGGGGTGACTTTTTATAAGTATGGGAGATGACACAAATGCAATTTTTGATAAGAAACAAATACACCGATATTTTTTATTGATCAAACATTACTAAATTAATAACTATCCAAACATAGAGTTTATATGGTATAAATATGTCTATAAAATGGTTCTTTATAATTTTTAGGTCAATTTTAACCCAAATATTCGTAATTTATCCCTCAGTAAACCCGTTTTAACCATAACATTGGAAATTAATTTGGTATTGTATTCACTATCAATTATGGTAAAAAGTATGAGGAACGTATTAGATTATATAAATCATTTCAATTATAAATATTTAATCCTTTTTATAGATCTAATTAACACATATTTTTAATCAAATTTAAAATAATTTATTCAAATGGGATGAAAAAGTGGGTTTTCATTGAGAAAATGGTCATAAGTAATAAAGTTTTTAATATGTAAATTCAACATAAAATTGATTCTTAATATTTAAATATTAAAAAATTTATTATTATTCATAATATTTTACATTAAATCAAATTAAAAAAATAACATATCAGTTTTAATTATTTTATTGAAATGGTCGGTTTCAATGAAATTCAGAATTATTCACTATTCAAAAAAAAATCATTTTAGAATAATCCCAATAATTAAGCATAATATAGTTTTGAAATGAACATTTAAAAAATGAATTTCAATTTTTTTTTATAATAGTTTTATAAATTAATTAAAAATTATATGCAAAAAAGTTCGAATAGACTGTCTTTTGGAAAAAATATTGTTTTTTCAAAGAACTTTTTTCATTCAAATGAACTTTGTTATTATTTATAATAAAAATAAAACCAATAATGATTTTAGAATCAAATATTTTTAAAATTTATTACTCCCATTCATTCCCCACCATCTTAATGTCATGATTGTAATGGTTATATTTTGAATAATAATATGTTAATAGAGTATTTTGATTTATTTAAACCTCGTATTGTGTGAATCATAAGGGATCAATGATATTGAGTTTATCTACAAATAAATATATTGTAATGTATTATTTTGGTACATTCCATTTTAAAATTTGATTTATCTTTCATATACATTCTATATCATGTTGTTCATATTTTAAAATCGTGGGGCATTACATGGACGTCCACCCTAATGTTCTGTTGGGTTAAATATTGATTTAATCTCTAATGAAATACCAATATCAAATAATTCTTATTAAATTCAAAATATCGAATTATTGGATTTTAAGAAAAAATATAATATTTTTTTGATAAAGGATTAATATTTACTATTGCTTCACCTTGGGGAGCCCCTATTTTTTCGGTTTTGAAGAAAGATGAATCTATGAGGAATTCAATTGAATATATGGAAATAAATTAAAATATAAAAATTAAAAATTATATTCTTCTTAGTATGGATGACCTATTTGATGATATTTGTGTAGATGAATATTTTTCAAATATTTTACTCCACTACCAGTATCATCAATTGCGACTAAAGAAGGAATATATTTTGAAGACAACATTTGAACCAAGTTCGTACATTACAATTTAGAATTAATTAAATTTGTATAGACTAATTCACCATATATATTTACAGATCTAATAAATTTAGTAATCAAATAATATCATGATAATTCCATTGTGATGTTCATTGATTATATCATGGTTTCTTCTGAAATTTATGAGGACCATGAAAGTCACTAGTATATCATTCATGATACTCTAAGAAGGAATTTTTTATTTATCAAAATTTGAAAGTGTGAATTTTGGATTTTGTATGTTTATTTTTATCTATATATTATCTCCTTTTATGGATTCTCAAGTGATCCTATAAAGAAAAAGGATGTCCCTGAATGGTGTACACCAATGAATGTAACTAGTGTATATAGATTCATTAGTTTGAATGGTTACTATTAATGATTTTTTCCAAATATTTCCCCATTGGATAACTCATTAAATAATATTAATTGGATGGGGTAATTTGTTTGTAAACAAATTAATGTGGAAAATATTTTTAATAATGGAAGAACAGATTATTCACTCCATTTATATTGATCATACAATCATAAAATTATGAGTTTGTGATATAAAGTGACTCATTATAGATTGGACATGGTTATGTCTTTTTGGATAATGATAATGTAATTTTTTATACATCTTGGTCGTTAATTACTCATGAATTGAACTATCCACCTCATTTTCTATAATCAGTAGTTGTAATAAATTTATTAATGACATGATTAAAATATATCCATGGTGAAACATATTTGACACACACACACACACCATAAAAGCTAAAACTACTTATCTTGATAAAAATATTTCAATATTTGAAAAAGGTGATGTTTCAATGAAATAATTTATTATAATTCTTCAAAGAAGTACCACCCATAAATGGAAAATAATTTAGGGGATGCATTAACAAAGATAAATCATGGAGTTTTGGACAAAATTAGGATTAAATGGGATACTATGATCATATATATATTAAAAATTGATATGGTATTTAATAATAAAGTGGATACATCACTCTTTAATATTTCATTTGAACCACATCCACTAGAAAAGTAAAAAAGCACCCATTATGAAGATGAGAATTTTTAGAATAAAAATAAGTCAATGAATGAATAGAATTGGGAAGAACTCATTTGTGAAGATGGTGTTTGAAAATATGGATGAGACTTTATGATGAACTATACCTATGTAAAAAAATGAAGTATCCAATGATTATCATAGTTCGAATCCCACTATACACCACGGTAGGACACAACTGGATAATGATTTTTTGGAATGTTTTTGGTAGGAAGTCATGACACATGAAATTATAGATCATGTATCAAGATGCTTGGGTTTTCAACATGTATATAATCAAAGTAAACACCCCATATGAGTCATGAAACATCTACCTATTATTGTGTGGAAATGAGAAGAACATAATATGTAAACTTTCACTGGATTTAGAAATACTCCAAGACAGAATGATGAAATATTTGTAATTGTTTATTGGTTTACACAATTTGAACATTTTCTTTCTATAAAAATCATTTTATTTTTAAATCTCCATTAAAATATCCATATTAATAAAATTAGATGACTTAATGGTGAAACTATTGTAATTGAGAATGATCATGATCCAGGATTTTTATCAAGACTATAGAATATTATTCATAAGGATCGAAAAACTGATCTATATAAGAGCACTACCTACCACCTTCAAACTAATGGACAATTGAAAAAGGTATATTTAAACATTAGAAGATATATTGAGGTCATGAAAACATATCTTTCATGTAATGTGGGATAAATATTTACATTTGGTGTTATTTTAATATAATTATAGTTTCATACATGTAGTAAAATGGTCATTTATTATTTATTATATAGAAATATATGTTGTAGTACAATATGATTGGATGCTGGTGGTCAAAGGAAACATGTAGGCCCATAAATTTTTGAGAATAAAATGAAAAAGGTATAATATATTTAGACTCATATTAAAGAAAATAAAAAGAATTAGAAATAGTTATGTAATCAACTGAAGGAAATATTTTTTATTTCAACTGGGGGATCATGTTATCATGAATGTATTTCTATAGAAATGTGTTATATGGTTTGGTAATAAAGGTAAGCTGAGAACTAGGGATATCAGATATTTTGAAAATATAGAATGAATTGGTGATATTTTTTACCATTTATAAATAGAATAAACCCTATTTAATGTTCATGATATATTCCATATATACTTGATAAGGTAATAAATTGAAGAACATATGTATGTGATCACCTCTGAAGAAATTGAATTAAAACCTGGTCTATCTTACTGTGAAGAGACTATATAAATTCCAAACACTATTTAGAACGTGTTGAATAATTGGGTAAATATTCTAAAAAATTTACCCTAGAGAAATCATAAAATGGGGGAATAAATAAGGGAATAAAAGGATGTAATGTTTATTAACAGGACTCACTTGTGGGAAAGTAAAATCCCTGAAAATATACAGGAAATGATTTTCTTATGATGGAAAAATGTAACACGCAATATTAAATTATAGTAAGTGTAAAATATATATTATAAAATCTAAAATTTAATTATGTTTTTAATAATTCAGATCATAATAATTATTATTTATAGAATAAAAATAATTTTTGAACTTTAAAAGTAAAAAGATCCTAAAAATATATTAACTAACATTCCATTTGATATATGAAGTTATGAAAATTTTAAATTGCTTTAATTAAATATTTATCAATATATATATATATAATGTTTCAATGTGTATAAAAATCCTTTTATTGATGGTAATATTGATTGAAATAATGATATATAATTTTAAGGTAAATATAAATATTATGAAAGAAACATTTTTAAATATTGGCATAATGCCATTTGACATTTTTTTTAAAATTTATAATTTTGAATGACTTGAATTAAATCATGATAATATATATATATATATATATATATTAAAATATTTTAATTTTAATCCATAGAATATTTTTTGTTGTCATATAATCGATATAATAGAATCTTATTCTTGAAAACTGCATTTCTTGAAATGTTGTTTTTCGGATCAATTTACGGGATTATTATTTTATTCGATTCTACCACTTATATGAATTGAATTTGATAAAATTTATTCCAAATTAGTATTTTTTATTATTAATATTATGTAAATTGACCAACATAGTTTTTCATCATAATTAATACTGAAAACATAAATAATTAATTTGAATGGTTAAGGTTAAAACACGTTTATATGGGGGTATCCTAAAATGATAAGTTTTTAAATGACCTAAAAAACTATTAAATCAACTTTTTTGGTTTTATTTTGACCTTTTACTTATACCATTATAATATGAGAAATTTAATAGAACAATATCCTAATATGTGACATCACATTATTTGACAACATTTGAAAAATTACCAGTGTGCCATTCATTTAAATTATAAAAGAGAACCTCCTCCTTTTATTTATTCACTACTCCTAATATTTTTATATATACCAAATCCAAAAAAAATAATCAAAACCATTTAAACATTCTAGATTATATTGTATTCCAAAATTATCAACCCTCGGGTAATTAATAATTGATGCAAAATTTGTTTCTCTAACCAAAGGCAAACGTCTCCACTAAGTTGTTTTTTTATTAATTTTTTTTATCCCCATGAATAAATTATTAAAATTAAAAATAAATTTACACCATTATCTCTTATATACTGTTATTTTATTATGTTTCATCTATAATATTAATCCATATCTTTCTCCATCAAATGATAATGAAACCATCACTTGTGTGTACGGTGTAATATAACCTCACGAACAGATTGGATTCATTTTTGTATCACTACCTCACATGGATAGTCATAAATATTGAAATAATGAATATATATGAAATTAATGAAATTATTTCATCGCCAAAGCGATGTGATTCATTTTTCATGACCAACATTAAGGAATGAATGAATAAATTTTTTTAATGAATAAATATGGTATTTATAAAATTAATATAATTTTGAATATGATGATATAATATCCAATGGAGAAAGACTTTATCTTCAAAGACAAAACAAGCACTAGAAAATGAGGTAGTTAACAATTCAAACAGTGTAATAATGAAATATAATTTATAAAAGGGTGATAACATGTGGAAATAGAATAATATACGATGTTAAAAATTTTGATATTATTTTTTATAAATTAAAAACATTTTTAGACCATTATGTGATACGTTAAACCACATTTAACTAAAGAATATATATAGTAAGGTATTTCATCTCAACATCTATTCCATTGAGAGATATTTATTATAATACACATATACACTTTTATTGGGGTGTATACAAACCCTTTTATGTATTTCATATTCTTACATAATATTTCCTGATTATTAATGTTTTAATTCCCTTTTATTATTTCAATGGGAAACAAATTATAATTTTCCAAAGAGGTAAGATTTTATATTAAAATATCTATTTTTTGGGATTGATTCTTTTTTCATATAATAAATCTTAGCATTTATCCTTCATGACCTCAAATACTATTATTATCATACATATATATAAGAAAATACCATTTTTCATCTAAATTTTCCCGGCCTCGACAATTGAATATAGAAAATTATTTTTTAATGAAAATTAGATTTTGTTTATCTTTTAATTAAATATATTCATAATCAACATCCATATTTTTTGAAATTATATTAAAATACTACTTTTCATTAGTAAATATATTGAAGAATAAAATATTATGTTATCCCTATATTTTAAAAATATTTTCAAATGTGTTTCATTCTATTTTAAAATAAAATGTGAAATGAAATTAATTTTAATGTATAGGGAATTGACAAAATTATTTTCCAACATAACTATTATAAAACTTTTAATTAATTTTACACAATTTCATTTGTTTTAAAAATAAAAATCATGAATGAATTATTACCTTAAATCATCCCCTCAATTTCCATTATTTTTCCAATATTGAGATCATATTATAAAACCTATATAATTCAAATAAACTATTGTTCATCTCTTATCCATTATTAATTTTTGGCCATTAATATTATCACAATACATTAATTTCCATGTAATCATTATATATTAAATTTATTTTAAATATCTATAATCTTTGTATTGTGGTTATATTTATTTCCAAAATTATATTCAATTTCTCCATATAGTTTTTTATTATAAATGTTACTTGATTTCGAATGGAAATCATGCTAAAATTGTATCCTTTTCTAAATATATATATTTATTAATGAGGAATAGTATTTATGAATTGAATTGACCATTAAGTAACCATGATATGAATTGGAGAAAAAATAACAGGTGGGGACTAATATTAGATAGCGCCTTGATGAATCATCTGGTCCTGTGATACGGGTCCGTTGGCCAAATTGAATGAATAATTAGCAAAATCATACCCATACAATTATATAAGTTTAAAAAACATTCCAAAAAAATATATAGATCATGAAGTCAGAGATCATAATGTCAAAAATTATTTCATTTCTCAATTGATAATTTAGATGATATTTTCCATGATAATATTTCAGTGACATTATTTTTGGATTCAAATTTTTCTCATGAAATTGATTTTATAGTCTATTTTTTCATTTTTTTAATCTTTGAATATTAATTATTTGTTATATAATCATGATAGAATCAAATAGTTATAACACTTACTTATCATTTGAGCTTTCCCTTATTTTATTTTCTTTTCCCCGTTATATGAAGAATAATTCCTTAAATGTGTTCAAAGAATTTGAATATATTCCATTACACTTCAATATATTTCATTCCCAATATAAAAAAAAATCATGAATGTATATGGATCTTCAAGACTATTAAATGGACTTTTTTTCAGTATTAGAAACCTTTTATCTGTTCTAATTTAATAAATTAACCTTAACTCTTAGTTTCTAGATTTGTGGTTTTTAC
Source organism: Viscum album (assembly GCA_963277665.1). Taxonomy (NCBI): domain Eukaryota; kingdom Viridiplantae; phylum Streptophyta; class Magnoliopsida; order Santalales; family Viscaceae; genus Viscum; species Viscum album. The sequence continues at coordinate 935,260,040 of OY728164.1, read as the reverse complement.
TCTATCAATACAGATAATTAATTTACGGAATGACCACCTAGGAATAAGAAATGTTGTTGTAGTTGTAGCTGAAAAAAATATAACTATATTGGGGCCATTGAATTAGGACATGATCTATAATTTTTCTAATATAAACCTGCATGCTAATCCCATATATGGTTCAACAATTTTGGGCTACTTCATGTGCCAATAAACAAAATAATTTAATATGAATACTAATGTATTATTAGCTATAAAATCAGTTAAATCAGTAGAGAAGATATTTATCTATTTGGGATATATTTAAAGAGAGAATGTTATCGTAAAAATTTATCATGATGAGGGGGAAGATGAATAAGTGTGGTCATCGATCCTAAACACCACATTGTCATAGGAAATAAATAAAATGTAGTGAAATTTATTCAACAAGATATTCTTTTAAAAATAATTTCTTTATGAAAAATATACTGATATAGAGTTTAAATTAATCAATCTAAGGATGAAAATAAAGATAAATTTTTACCTACTATGAATATAAATTTACAAGGATAGAAACTAATGTTGTTGATAATGTATACTATATATGAAGTAATATTGACCACTTATTTGATGGGATAAGGCATATAAATTGAAAAAAATATACTCTTATAATTTTTCGGTATATAAGGATATAATATCAAATTTCCTAAATAATGATAAATATATCTACATTTTTTATGATTTATTATGAAAAAATGGTTGATTTAACACTTTAAAAAAATATAGTAAAACAGAACATGGGAAGGGTAGAATTTTTATCTTGAAATAATTTGGGAAGAAAGCACTGCAAAACATTCTTGACGGGAAAGAAAGTTTTCACATGTTTTTAGAGGATATCCAAAATTCTCATGATTTAAAGGGTACAAAAAAGACATCCAATGTTTAATGCGTTAACAACATGGATATGGGGAAATATTTGAATAAATCCCTATGATTCTAGGTAATTTTACTAATAAAAGGACAACAGTGATTCACCATGATTATGTAATTATTATAATTTAGGAACATGTTCCATTAGATATGGTAGTAGGTACTTTGATCATAACCTAATATGTATTATATATTTGAATTATTTTATAAAATCCAATTTTTATAGAAATTATGATAATTTTCCTATCACTAATAGAAGGGGGTTTTAATTAAGGCACCTAGTGGAAATTTTATAGCAATAAGGACATGTTTGTTAGATCATATTATGACACATATACATACCCTGTCTGTATTCATGATTATTATAAATTTTATATAATTTGATATAAACTAAGGTATGGATTTGATTCCAAATTACAAATTAAATATTAATTACTTATAGATTGACATTATTATTTGTAATGGAGATTTGGAATCCATTAGATTTAGTTGGGAAACTAAATCATCTACGTCATATCTAGATCCACCACTAATAGATTTCATTAATTATATTCCTATATTAGAATAGTGGTCACAACATTGGAAAGGGAAATGTATGTATATAATAGATGTTGTACCTACTGTACATGATTACATTGATCTTTTCCTTGATCAACGAGGTGGTAATCCACCTAAGAATCGTGTTATGTTTTTCATTAAAATTATCCCTAACAAAAATCCAAAACTTATGATTTCATATATGTTGTACATAGTGGAATTAACAGAATTGAAAAATCCACTACATGAGTTTCTTGATAAGATATTATACACCTTAGTGCCCCACTATGGGGAGTCCCAATTCATTTTGATAAGATGTAAAATTATTCATTGAGGTCAACCGTTGAATACAATGATATAAATGAAATTTCTATAAAGAAAAAGATTCATATTCCAAGAATTTTTTAAATTTTCAATGAACATTAAGGATATAAATATTTTTCAAAGATTGGCTATTATTCTCGATATCATCAAATATGAATAAATAATGAGGTTATTCCAAATATGCTTAAATGAGTATTATGTATTTATAGTAATTCCATTTAGATTAACCATTGATCCCATTATTTTTATAGATATGACAAGTATTGTATTTAAGTATTATCTTAATAGTTTCATTGTGGTATTTATTAATGATATCTGGGATACTAAAATTATCTTATTAGTATATGATTCATTTTAGAATCATTCATGATATTCTTTGAGAAAAAGAGTTCTATACATTATTTATAAAATTTTAATTCTTGAATCTGTAGGTTTCTTTTATTATATGTATTTTCTATGAGGATGTAATAGCAGATCGTTGTCAAATGATAATGTAAGTGATTTAATGGCCACCAAAAATGAATATAAGTATGGTATATATCTATATTAGATTAGATTGTTACCATAAATGATTTTTTTTAAAAAAATTCCCCAATTAGCTTACCCAATAACGATGTTGACACATAATGGGTTTCAATTAATATGGTCATAATAATGAAAATAGTGTTTTTAATAATTAAATAGGATATTGGAAAATGATGGAATGTCGAATTTACTATTGGGATGAGATGAATTTTTAATATATAGTGATGCATCAAATAAATCTATTTGATACAGAATGATACATTTGTTTCCTATGTATTAAGGTGTCTAAATATCTATTAACAGAAATATCAAACCCATGAACTTTAGATGGAATTTATAATATTTTCTTCTATTATACATGGAAATTACCTTTATTGTGAATGATGTGAAATATATATGAATCATAAAAGTTTTAAATATTTATTTTCCTAGAATATGTGCAACAGGAAGCAATGGTGATGGTTAAAACACCACAACGACTATAATTACTCATTAAACTACTACCGTAGGAAGGGAAATATTATGGCTAATTAATTACATACATAGAGTCATAGTGTTTTTATAATAATGATGAAAGAAAAATAAGTAATATACATGGATTTAGTATTTTTGGAAATGGGGATAATTAATATGTGGGAACATCACATCTATTCTAATTTAATTACAAACATTCCTAATTTTTAAAAATAGAAAATTCATATATTGATGATAAAAATATTCAATCTAAATAAAATATGTGAATCATTGGATGTTGATAGACATTATCTATGAAGATTTTATATAGGAACATGGAGAAAGGCTTTGTGTTCCATCCATACTTGTGTTTAAAATATAATTATTAAATGATATTCATAACTCATATATCCATATAAACAATATTATAAAAAATGTATTAGGACATGAAGGAACCTTTTAATTGGATAATATGAAATGATAGATTCAACAATATGTGTCATGAAACTTGGATGGAAACATGTAAATTATGGGAGATAAAACCCTAAAGTATTAATACATCCTAGACTTATTCCTATATGGAAATGGAATGAAATTAATATATACATTGGAACCGGTTCTTAGAGGGTCATAGAAAGAATAATATCATATGGGTTATTGTTGGTCATCATACCCAGTCCACACATTTTCTTAAAATAATGGATGATATAAATCTTTAGCACCTTGTGAGAATCGATATAATTGAATTTTTGTAGTGGATAAATCAAAATAAAGATTATATATTTTTATAGTTGTTCAGGGCACAAAATCCCCTATTCAACTCTACCAATCACTCTCTTGGGGAGATTGGTAAATTCTAATAGTATTGTCCAATACCCACAAGACTACGAATCCACAAATGAGTGCATATATTTTAAGCCTTTATAAAAACGATTAAAAATACATCTTTTTCTTAAATGATAAATAATTATCAATAGCTTAGATCGAGAAGCTGATACTCCATCGTAACTTTGTACTAGTAGTTGAAACTCCCATATATCAAAAGAGTTTGATTTGAAATGTTCATGTTGATATCCATAGTTATTATAGTAAGAAACTAACAATTGATGGATCTTCTTCTTCACCAAAAAATATCATCAAGAATAAAATGGTTTGAAGTGATCCTTATAGTCGAAATATCTTCAATAAGGTTGAAACATAATCATCAATAGTAATCTTATACAAGTAATTGATTGAACATGTATATCTCCAAAGTTTAGCTTCTTTTAGAATTGGTTGTTCGTTATAGTAGCTCTGTAAAAGGTAATTTCAATAATACATTCACATATGTGAATCAATTATCAAACAAAAACACACACATACACAGAGAAATATATATATATATATATTTATATATATTTTTTAAGAGATATTATGAAAGAATATATGTAATTAAAAATTATTTCATTAATATATATCCAAAATAATAACCTGATTGATTGCGTAAATTCAATCTTCAAATGACCAAGGGAGTCATATGGTACCATTGATATAAGATTGATTTTATCCTTTGAACAATATTCTCTGAAAATATCAAAATGATCCATGAATCCACATTTACTTCAGACAAGACTATTGCAGCATTCTCATATTGAAAACATGGCTTGATAATCTTCCCCATTGAGAACATAATGCCGGGTTGATATAAGTAATGTAGGGTTCCATTACAAAGAATATGGTTCCATTACATAGCATATGGTTCCATTTCGTAGAGTAGGGTTCCCTTTCCTAGTATATGGATAATAATACATACTTTTATCATTGTCATCATAAAATCCCAAATGTAGAATTAATTAATCATACATTTAGATTTTCTGCACATAGGGTATGAACAGTAAATCTAGAATCTAATTTATGGTTTTGGATCCATATGTTTAATGATTCTCCAAATGTAAATATGTTGATTTAAATGAAACCTATTTTATTGTAACACAAGTTTGATACCATACGCAAACACTTCCCTTCCTAGGATAACATTGGGTTGATAACATACACAAGTGTTTCACTTCGTAGCGTAACATTGGTTTGATATCATACATTCATTTTTTGAATGTTGGGTTTGAAATAGTCCTTCTATGTTAGAACCTGGTTCTTATTCATGAGGTACGAGTTTCTTATTATTCTTTTCCCTTAATTTTTTTTTGAGAAAACAAAAAAAATGGGGGGAAATCCTAAATTTTGTGGGTACACGCCATGTACTTTTCCACACACCGTGTACTTTGGCCATGTGGGAAGATTAAAAAGGGCATATTGGACTGTAGATGATGAAGGGTGTAAAAACTGACTACACGCTGAGTACTTTGTATTTACACGATGTATAATCCGTCGGTAGGTGAACAATAAGGTGGTGGAAGCAGCCGCCAGCTGAGCGACAGTACATGCCGTGTATTTTGAAATACACGTCGTGTACTCATGTCATCAAGTGAACAGTTCAGTGGTGAAAACTAACCGCGAGAGGAACGATTAAATGATGAAAGTACACGCCGTGTACTTGATAGTATATGCCATGTACTTTGTTTTTTATCTTAAAACATGCAGTATCTTCCTCATTTGGAAGAAGAGTCTTTGCGTTCGTTTTGGAGCCACGAGAGGAGGCTAGAGATTTGGTGATCTCCCGATCACACAACGGGAACACGATTCCAGCGCCATCAATCTCCTTTGAACCACACCGGTAAGCCCTTCCTTATCTTTGAGTATTTCATGCCAATACTTTCCCAAGGGAATGTTTTTGGAGGTTAATGGTTTCAGTTTTTATCCCAGGTCAATGTCGTTCATGGGTGTTTCGGGAGGCGTCGTTCACGTATACCAATCATGGGCGATCAAGGTAGCTGGTATGGTGTTTATTTCAAACTATTGAGTTGAATTTGTGTACTGTTGTGCTACGAAGCCCTGTTTGGGGTGTCTTATGGTTGAGTCCTTTGTTTAAATTATATCAATAATTTTATAGATAATGCAATGATATATTTAAACTACTGTTTGGGATCATAGCTTGGATCCAGGACCACCCCTGGGGTGCATTCCTCGGTTTAGTCGTTTGGCCAGGATACCTGAGGGTATGCCATGATTAAATTGTTCATTGAATTTTCTTGAGAGAATGTTTATATTAATTTCTTTTTTATGCTTTGGGATCATCCTGATTTCTTTAGCCCGAGGGAAGAGTTCTATTAGCATGAGGGCAATGTTCTATTCCTATGAGGGAAGGATTCTTTTTAGCCTTAGGGAAGTGTTTCATTTAGCCTGAGGAAATGTTTTATATGCCTAAGGGAAATATTCATTATGACTGAGGGAAATCGCATGATGGTGTTACTCTGATTAGCCTAAGTGTGTGATTTTGATTAGCCTGAGGGGGTCATTCTAATTAGCCTGAGGGCATGGTTCTGTTAGCCGGAGGGTAAGATTCTAATTACCTAAGGGTAAGGTTTGGCATGTCTGAGGACACAATATATTTCGTATATTCACTGTGGTGATTTTTGATGTTGTACCTACCAAGACGAAAAACAATCTTGGAGGTGATAAGTAATAATTAAAATAGAAATGAAACAGGTAGTGATAGTTACATTTGAGTAGTTACTAGATTACTGAATTTACTTTTTCACACTATTATGGCATATTTTCACACAGCTGGGCATGGGACTTTGGTTGTTACCTACAGGGGTTTATTTCTCACACCCTATTTTTGTCATGTCTTCGGACCAAACAGATTACATTTCTGTAGGTGTCGATAGGGAAAAGGGTCTCTATACTGGTACAGGATTGTAGCAGAGGAGTATGAGAGAATGACACCGAGATTAGGCTTGCCATGATACTGTGTTCTCTCTACTCTGCTTTGTTTTGATAGTTGTACCTTGTAATTTTCTTTGTATTGTATTGTATTGCAATATATACTTTTCTAGATGTTTTTATAGAATTAGTGACCTGATGCATCTTTATATATATGACTGTTGGTTCTCTTTTACATCAGTTATCCATTTCAGTTGTATATTGTTTACTGCTTCCATTGGTGTATGTTATTTATCTTTACACTGCGCTACACTTTGACAAATGAGGGCACAGTTTCCCCACTATAAGACCTGGGCCCTCGCAGCTAGTCGGCAGCCTTTGGCGTTTGGGAAATGCACTTGAGGTCAGTTGACCAACTGGGTTCGGGGCACCCATTGTGTGGAACCCAGATCCGAGACGTTACAAAGTGGTATCAAAGGAGCTCTTTTCTTCAACATACTATATGGAGCCTTAGTCATGGATAGGACGAAAATGGTAGTTGGTAATAAGTTGTTCTCGGGAGTAGCTAACCAGTGTACTGGGAAAAACCAATTTACCTCGTGTTGCAATTTTTCTATTTTTTAACTTTTACAGTTTCTTTGATTTTCACCATTGGGTGGCACACTTGTAGTGTGCTGTTTATATTTTATATTGGGTTCTATTTGGTAGAAACCCGATGAGATGATTTTATTCCATCTCATACATCATTTAGGAACATGCTAGAAATAACATGTCATGCATTCCTTCAATGCCATGTAGGTGCATTAGAAATTGCATGTATTTTTTATAGTTGTTGTTCTTGGAAATCATGCTACTGTGATAGCTACTCTGATAAATACTGCTATTCGATAGAGAATTGTTGTGTGAGGTTGTTGATAGAATGAAAGCTAAACATTGGTTTTTGGGGAGTATGGGACCTCAATAAGTGGAATTTTGTGGATCATTGACAATTAAGTACCAAGATTTGATTCTCGGGGATTATGGGCCCTCACGAATCAGAATATGGCACTTAGGTGTTTGATTCAATGTTTTTCTAGGTTTTGGAGTTTTTTCAGAGGCTTACTATCTAGAAAACCCAAGATACACACCATTTATTTCTTTGGACAAACGCCGTGTGCTCTCCTATTTTGGAAGAAATGAAAACTATTTTTGTACATGCCATGTACCCTCAGTACATTCCATGTAGTCTCATTCCATGTCATAGGGCATGTGGATGGGGCCACAGTGTAGGGAATGGCTTGGGAAAACATGTCGTGTAACATTTGTACATGTCGTGTAGTGTAGACCTGGTGTCCACCCGTGTAACTAACAACACAGATGGAGTAAACCTTAAGACTTACATGTCGTGTCTACCTTGAACACGTAGTGTAGTCTGACACAGGTGCAAGGTCGTGTCACGAACAACACGGGCTAGTGGAAGCATATCGAGTACACGCCATGTTACCGTGGGACACGCCATGTAGTTTTGTTTTAGGAGTGCCATGTGGCATAGCCATGTGGAAGGACACAGGTAGGGAAGGAAGATTTAAGTACATGTTGTCTAGTCATAAATACATGCAGTGTATTTGGGGTGTTACACGAGTAGTTTAAACTAGAGTACATGCCCATGTGGATGGCTTGTGAGAACATGTCGTGTAGTATTTATACACGCCTTGTAGTAAATTTTTTACATCATGAATGCTTTCTTTATTCTTTTCCCTAATTGGCCTCCTCTGTTTTGGTCTTTGATACACTTGATATAAGGTGTGCGTTTGACCTTGTAGAGTTATGCCACTGAGATGACCACCAGTTGTTCACCAAGAGATCGACGATGATTATACTCCTGAGATGATGGGCCATAGGCTACCAGTGGATCCTGAAGCACAGCCAGATGTAGCACAATCCATTATGCTAGACATAGGCATGGAGTCGTAGTTCCGTGAAGGCTTCATGCGGTTTATGAAAACCTTCTAGGGAGCACCGCCGGGTGACACATCTATGGAGGAGATAACATGTATCTTCGGCAACAGCATCCACCTATGTTTTCATGGGATGGCGGACAATAGGCTGTGAATTCTTGGTTGTATTCAATGAAGATGATATTCGAGCACCTGGAGATGCCTCCTAGGAGGAGGGTCAAGCTCGCTACATACTTGCTGTGTGATTCAACCAAGAGGTGGTGGGATGTTACCACCTAGTCTGATCATCACAGAGACATGGCATGGGATGATTTTCAGGAAGACTTCTGTGACATCTTCTTCCCAGAGACGATGAGGGAAGATCGATCTCGATAGTTCATGAATCTGCATCAAGGTACCATGTCAGTAATGGATTATTCTGCTCACTTCACCGAGCTTTAGCGTTTCACACCCGTTCTGGTGGGTGATGAAGCGTTGAGGGCTAGACTCTTTGAGGATGGTCTTCAGAGTGACATCCAAGCACTAGTGAACGTTTTCAGGTTGCCTACCATGCATGTTATTGTGAACCAAGCATTGATTATTGAGAAGAACATACGGAAAGCTAGTGGTGTGGGCCAGGGAGGTTCAACATTAGTTTCTAGTACTATTTCAACCGGTAGGAGGAAGAGATTGATGGATTTTTCTCATAGTGGATGTACTAGAAATAAAAATTCTACAGGTGGCCCATTTATTTGATACCAGTGTGGTAGAGAGGGGGATAAGATAACTCAGTGTCCACGTGACCCATTGGAGGGACGAGCTTGCTGTAAGGTGGGTCATCTGCAACACTTTTTTAGGGAATTTCTACCAGTGGATATTGAGAGGGGTTCTTTTCAGACTCTGTGTGCGGGAACAGGTCCAACAGCTTCTTACTAGTCGAGTAATTGGGGTACGTCAGGGCGCGAAGGCAGAGATGGTGGCGGTGGTCATGGTATCCAGACATTAGGATCTCAAAGACAGCAGTGTGGGTCAGCTCAGGGTATCCAGGATGTGTCGTAGGGCTGTGGCACTAGACAGGCATATGCAGGGCAACTGACCCAATAAGAGAAGGATCCTAGACCATCCGCTGTCAGAGAAACTATTTTAGTAGCTTCTGTTTTATCTTCTGTACTTTTCGATACGGGTTCTACACATGTCTTTATATCTGTGGCCATTTTGTGCAGCCTTGGGCACTGTGTTTCTTCTTCTTCTGATGTTATGACTCTAGACACTCCGTTGAGAATTAGAACCGCAGGTGTGCATCAGTGCGGGGAGTTCCCCCAAGAGGTTGGTGGGTGTCACTTTCTATGGGACCACTATGTCATAGAGATGACAGGATATGAAATCATTCTCAAGATGGACTGATTAGTTCCTTTCCAAGCCTTTTTTGATTGCAATCATCGCAGGGTGAGTTTCACATCCCCTGGGGGTGGAGAGTTTCTATACAAGGGAGAATGGGATGTCCATGCGAGCTGAGTAGGACCGGAGCATCGTGGGAGAGGTGGTGTGACATCCCAGATTGTGAGTTTATATCATGATGATCGGGGGAGTTTACAGAAGGATTTCCCTCCAGTAGTTGATCATTTTAGGGATGTCTTCCCAAACGATTTCTCAGGTCTTCTTCCAAAGCGAGATGTGGATTTCTCTATTGAGCTTGTGCCAGGAGAGGCACCGATGTCCATTCATCCTTAGAGTATGGCTACTCCTATGTTGAAAGAGATCAATAATTAGTTAGTGGAGTTGCAGGAAAAGGGTTTCATCTGACCTAGTACTTCTCCTTGGTGTTTTCTGGTCCTTTTGGTGAAGATGGTGGACAGTATCCCCTATGTGTGGATTATCAGAAGCTGAACCAGTTGACGGTTAAGAACCGATATCCCTTACCATGAATTGATGATATTTTTGATCAAAATCGGGCAGCACGAGTGATCTCGAAGATTGACTTGAGATCCAGATATCATCAGTTATACATTAGACCATCAGACCTACCACTGATAGCTTTTCAGAGCATATATGGTCTATACGAGTACTTGGTTATGCCATTCGGACTCACGAACACGCTGGCAGTAACCATGGATCTGATGAATCGTGTGTTCCAACCATATCTGAATTCTTTTGTCATAGTCTTAGTGGATGAGATCTTGGTGTACTCTTACAATCGACACGACCAAGCCATCCATCTTAAGACCGTTTTGAGTAAACTGAGAGAGATTCACCTATATGCTAAGCTCTCAAAGTGCCACTTTTGGATGGACCAGATTCACTTTCTAAGTCATATCATCTCCGAGGAAGGATTTGCGGTATACCCAAAGAAGTTGAGTGCAGTAACTTCCTAGGAGGAGCCTATGAACGTGTTTTAGTTACTGAGTTTCTTGGGGGTGAGTGGTTACGAAAGGCATTTTATAATGAACTTCTCCCACATAGCAGCGCCGTTGATGGGTTTGAATAAGAAGGGTGTGAAGTTCGTTTCTTCAAAATCTTGCGAGATAGCCTTTAAAGAGCTAAAGGGTAGGTTGACATCAGCACTGATCCTAATAAATCCATATCAAGGGAATAGCTACATGGTTTACTGTGATGCATCAGGGATTGGGTTGGGAGCAGTGTTGTTGCTGGGCAATCGAGTTGTTGTGTATAGATCTCATTAGTTGAGGCAACATGAGAGAAATTACCGGACACATGATCTCGAATTGGATGCAGTTGTTCATGCATTGTGATGCTTCAGACATTATCTATTGGCAGATAATTTTGTTGTTTTCAACTACCACAAGAATCTCATGTACATCTTTACTAAACGTGACCTGAATTTGAGACAGCGACGGTGGATTGAATACCTTCAGTCCTTCAACTTTGAACTTGCCTATATACCTGGTAAGGGTAATGATGTTTCTGATTCCCTGAGTAGGAAGACTCACATACAGGAAGTTCATGAGGCCAGTGGTGAGTGGAAGCTTATGGATTTGTTCTCTATGATGAATATGGAGGATCATGATAGTCAGGGGAAAACCTATATTTCTTCCGTAGTTGTGACTTCTATCCACTTAGATAGAGTGAGGATGAGAGAGCTATCAGATTCAGAAGGCCTAGTTTTATTGGAGTCAGTGGAAAGTGAGGACCCTCTTCCTAGTTGGACGACGGGCAATGATGAACTATTGTGTTTCCCTGGATGAGTATGGGTTCCAGGGGACATACACAAGGAGTTGATGTGGGAGTTTCATGCTTCATCTTGGGTAGTTCATCCCGGAGTTACCAAGATGTACCGTGACTTGAGACGTCACTATTGGTGGATGGGTATGAAACTTTAGGTAGCTGGTTTTGTTATGAGATGTTCCACCTGTAAGAAGGTGGAGGCGGAGAATCAAAGGCCATCTGGACTGTTACATCAGTTATTCTTTCTTGAGTGGAAATTGGATGATGTTGCGATGGACTTCCTGACTGGGTTGCCGAGGTCACCTCAAGGCAATGACGCCATGTGTGTTTTTGTAGACAGACTTACGAAGGTATATCACATTTTACCGATCAAGGAGACCTACGATGTTGAAGAGCTCAGAAAGTTGTACATATGAGAGGTCCTACGTCTGCATGGGGTCCCTTGTTCAATAATTTTAGATAAGGATGCATATTTTACATCTTGTTTCTAGAAAAGTTTTCAGAGGGAACTGGGTACATAGGTGCTTCTGTGCACATCTTACCACCCTCAAATCGATGGCCAGTTAGAGCGTACGATACAGGTTCTTGAGCACATGCTGTGTGCATGCATCCTAGACCTTGGGGGTCTTGGGAGAGGCATATACCACTAGTTGAGTTTGCCTATAATAATGGCTTCCAAAAAACTATTGAGATGTCACCTTACATGGATTTATATGGTAGGCCATGACGATCACCTTTGGGTTGGGCAGAGATAAGTGAGGCAGCTTTACTGGGACCACGTCTCGTGCAGGAGTCTTCTGAGCAGGTTCAGTTGAAACAGAAGGGAATGGCTACTGCACAGTCTCATCCGAAATCTTATTTTGATCGTTACAGACGACCCTTATATTTTGTGGTTGGGGATCAGGTTTTCTAAAGTGTTTCGCCGATATTGGGACACAGATGGATTTGGAGACAGGGTGAACTTTCACCGAGGTATGTGGGACCATTTGAGATTCTTGAGAGCACTGGGCTGGTTGCCAATCAGTTGCAGTTACAACAGAGGTACTGGGCCATGCATGACGACTTCCATGTATCTCAGTTGCGCCGTTATCATTCAGACCCATCTCACGTCTTTCAGCCCAAGGAGTTTGAGCTTCAGGTCGATGAATCCTTTGAAGAGAATCTGATTCCTATTCTTGATAGGAGAACTATGGTTCTTTGCGGTCGGTCAGTTCATCTTGTACGGGTGTTATGGAAGCATGGCCGAGTGAATGATAAAACCTAAGAGCGGGAGACTGATGTATGTACATAGTGGCCTTATTTTTTCACAGTTATATCTTCACCACCCTTGGAAGGGAAATTCTAGGACAAATTTCTCTAAGGGGGGATGTTTGTAGGAACCTAGTTCTTATACATGAGGTACGAGTATCTTCTTTTCCTTTTACCTTCAGTGTTAATGATAAAATAATAAATATGGAGGAATATCCCAAATTTTTTGGGCACACGCCATGTAATTTTCCCCATGCAGTGTACTTTGTACGTGTGGGAATAGTACACAGGGTGTGTAGGACTATCGATGATGAAGGGTGTAAAAAACTACTACACGTCTTGTACTTAGTATTTGCACGTCGTGTAATCAGTCGGCATGTGAATAGTAAGGAGGTGGAAGCTGCCTCCAGATGAGTGACAGTATACGCCATGTAATCCGAAATACATGCCATGTAGTAATGTCGACATGTGAACAGTTCGACAGTGAAAAGTATCCTCCATAGGAATAGTTAAAAGATGAAAGTACATACCGTGTAATTGAGAGTACACGCAGTGTAGTTTGTTTGTTTTTGCTAAAAATGGGAAGTAGCCTCCTCATTTGGTAGAGGAGGATTTGGGTTCATTTAGGAGCCATGAGAGGAGGGCGGGGCTTTGGAGATCTCCCGACCGCACACTGGGAACCCGATTTTTGCACCGTTGATCTCCTTTGAACCTTACGGGTAAGCCCTTCCTTCACCTTGAGAGGTTCTTTCCAATTCCATCCCGAGGGAATGTTATTTGAGGATGAATGTGTGAGAGTTTTTACCAGATCTACATTGTTCATGGGTCATTCGGGAGGCATCATTTACATATACCTATCATGGGTGATCGAGGTAGGTGGTCTAGTGTTTATTTCAAACTATTAGGTTGAATTTGTGTACCGTAGTGCTAAGAACCCATGTTTGGGGTGTCGTATGGCTAAGGCCATTGTTGAAAGGATATATATAATTGTATAGATAATCAAATCATATTTTTAAACTACTATTTGGGATCACAACATGGATCCATGACCACCCCCAGTGTGCGTTCCATTGTTTAGCTGTTTTTCCAGGATACGTGAGGGTTTTCTATGATTACATTGTGCATTGAATTTTCTTGAGATAAAATTTACATAAATTTTTTGTTTATGCATTGGGCTCGGCCCTATTCTTTTAGCCTTAGGGTAGTGTTCTATTAGCCTGGGAGAAGTGTTCTATTCTCCGGAAGGCAAGATTCTGTTTAGCCTAAGGGCGGTGTTTCATTTATCCTGAGGACAATGTTTTATACAATAGAGGGAAATATTCGTTAGGCCTAAGGGAAATCGACTGAGGGAGGGATTTTGATTAGCATGAGCGCGTGATTCGGATTAGCCTAAGGGCACGATTCTGATTAGCATGAGGGCATTATTATGATTAGCCTAAGGGCGTGGTTTTGTTAGACTAAGGGCAAGATTTTAATTTCCCGATGGTAAGGTTTGGCATGTCTGAGGACATTGTCTATTTCGTATATTCACTGTAGTGATTTTTGATGTTGTACCTTCCAAGACAAAGTACAAGCTTGGAGGTGATATGTAATTATTAAAATCTAAATGAAATTTGTAGTGATAGTTACTTTTTATTACTTATTTGTTTACTTCATTTACTTTTGCACACTGTTGTTGCCAATTTTCACATAGTTGGGCACGAACCATTGGTGGGTGCATACTGGGATTTATTTCTCACCCCATGATTGGGTTATGTATTCGGCCTAAACAGATTACGTTTCTGCAGTTTTTGATAGGGGGAAGGGTACCTATACAGGTACATAATTATTGTAGTGTAGTTGGAGAGCATGTGACTAAGCATAGGCTTGCGATGCTGCTGCGTTTTGTCTACTCTATTTTGTTTTGTTGGATATACCTTTACTTTGAGTTGTATTTTATTGTATTGCAGTATATCATGTTCTGGTTGTTTTCATATAATTAGTTACATGCTACATCTTTATATATGTGACTGTTGGTTCTCTTTTACATCAGTTATCCATTTCAGTAGTATATTGTTTACTACTTCCGCTGTTGTATGTTATTTATCTTTCTGCTGTGCTACACATTGACAAATGACGACATTGCTTCCCCACTATAAGATTTGGGGCCTCGTTACTAGTTGGCACCCTCTGGTATTTGGGGAAATGTGCTTGAGGTCATGTGACTGACCAGGTTCAGGGCACCCATTTTGTTGCACCTGGATCCGGGATTTTACATTCTAGATTTATTCCCATTACAAAAAAAATTTAAAACAGAATATAAATTCATGTAGAACTCACTCATTAAAACTTCATTATAAATCAAACAAGGGTATTTTTGAACATTAAAATCCACATAAATAATACAGTATTATTGGGAAAATACAAGCCCAACAATCTCCCCATTTTTAACAATCACAAAACCCATAACACAATTCAAAAACATTAAAAGAGAATATAGGATTTGTAAACATACAAAAATATATATTGAAAATATTTTGATATTTTAATTTCATAGTATTATTTTGATAAATAAAAATATGTACCTGTAATTTAAATTGTTTCTTTAATGAAATGCTTTGGTGAACAAATATTCTCTCTCTGGCTATTCATAGATATTCTTTTTTATCCCCTTGTTCGAAATAGAAAATTTCTCCACCTTTTTGTGATATTAAAGAGATGGTTTGAAATAATAAAGAAAATAAACCTCATTTAATATATTACTAAAATATTATTAATATTTATAAATATTGGTATAATAAAAAAGAAATATAGGATTAGATATTTTAATATTGAACTAAAATAAGAGGTAATAAAAAAATATTAAAAATTTAATTTTAAAAAAATTAATTCAAATGTTTTGAAAAATAGGGTTCAATCATCTATCAATGAAAGGGTCTTCAAAATGAAGGGCTTTTCTATGAAATGACAACAACAGAGGGATCATCTCTTTGGGGAAGGGCTTTAACTGCGTATTAATATCAAGAAGCATCAACATCGTGCTCTAAAAATGGGTTTTCAGTACTGATGACCATTTATTAAGTATCATCCATGAATCATTTCCAACCCTAATATTCTCAGCTTGATTGTGCATTATATACTCATTCACAGATTCCTATGAGTAAATTAATGAAGTCAACATGCCTTAAACATGACTACTCACTGGTCACAACAATGATGAAATTGCAGTAAGTCAGTGGACATTTCATATATCTTTATTTATACAATATAACACATAAACATGTACTTTAACAATGAAGAGGGTGTCGTCTATCATTTAAGTTATCCAGTATACAGTTAATAACATCATTATTTTTGAGTAGTTCTAGTGGTATCTGTTGAGAAGGGGTGGATGCTCTATTTCATTATATGAGAGATTGAAATTTTCTCTCAATCATTAGATTAAACTCATAAAGCAATATCTACTTTATATACTCATCCTTTACCAAACATTATTCTATTAACATTTTTTCTATAAGTTAGTTAAGATCTCCAAATAGAAATGAGGTTTTCTTTTAATTATATTAAATGAATCTTACTAGGTGAAAACTCTGATCATGGAACTGAAGAAACATTCTATTCATAAAATTTATTTTCTCAGTCTCCAACTGTTCTATAAGAAACATGTTCTATTCCTCCAATAGATTTAATTTCATAAATATGGCTTCAACAAGAAAATCATAAGATTCATAATATAGAGTACTAGGGTCTGTAAAAGCTTTCCTATGATGAACTTATAGAAATTCCAAACATGGAACTCCATTATTAGTAGGTTTTTCTTAAAATTAATAATTTCCAAATACATAAAAATTTGGAACAAGAAGAGCTCTGATATTAGGGGAAACTTCCCAAATATGTTTATGTCATTGAGCCAATTCCTCAACTTTATCATCCATGGATTCTCCTTCTCACCTCCAACAGCTTTTTCAACAAACATCTCTTGAATAATGAATAATATTATTATTATTTTCAATATAAGATATTCTTTTGGCCTTTAGGGTCCTACTTTTTTTGGCCTTTGTCGAAGGGAGCTAGCTGCTGAAAAAATCCTTTGCTCCACCAGGACATCTGAATGCAACTTTTTTTTTGTTCCGTTCCAATTGGCATCAAACTGTTACATGAATTGATCCTGAAAAAACTAATATTTTTCATTATACCATCTTTCAATGTGTTTTTGTGGTGAAAATATCTACCAAAATACATGTGATAATCATTATTTTCTTTCACAAATAAAATAAAATAATTATTTCATATGGATAACATACAATCTTCACATATGAATGGAATTAATGGATTAGATATCTTATCAAAAACCAACATAAATTATACTTAATATTTTTTAGAAGATAAAACATTTTAAAAATGTCTGGGAAATTGACTTTCTCAATATATTCAGTCCTAGAAAAAATACCATATTGAATAAAACTCAACAACACTCAACACTCAGGAGAAAAATCTTTTGAAAATACCGTCTTGATATTTCTAGTTCCAATCAATGAAATCATAATATCCTTATAAATGTGTCCTTCATTACCAATATTCTTTAAATCAAATTGAATCTTCACCTTATGGGGACAACATAGAATCTCATCCATTTCCACAGATGACAATGAAATCTCAAAATCATTAATCATCGAGTCAATGGGTTCTTCTTCGAATCGAAGACTAAACTAAGAATTTCTTCAAAATTACTTTAATTTAATATCATATTCTATTGGATTTTCATCTTCTTGAAATGAATAAAACAAACATTAAAAGAACATTCCTTTTCCAATAGAATTATTTGAAGAATATGAATAAGTAAAAAATAATTACCTTTCCCTTCAACACCATGTAATCATTCCCTGAAGCATAGACATTGTGTTCCATCTCAGTATTTATAGATCGTTGTGAGGTTTCAAAATCTAAATATTTCTACACTGAAGAGATTGAACATTTAGAATTTTGGAAAATTTTATTGAATGGTGAGATAGATACCTTGTAAGAAGAGAGGACATGTTGGAGAGGATAAAGAGAGTGGGAGAAGGAAAATAGTTTTCTCATGCCAATTGATGATGTACTCGCTATTTTTTAATTTTGAAAATCCAAATAAATTAAAATAAAAATGAATTTCTAAATTAAAATGTAATTGAATATAAAATATTAACTGCATATTACCAAAATCAAAACATTGATATTGGAAATAAATTAATAAAAAAATTACATAAACTTAAACATTCATTACTCCACCTTAATGAAGTCAACTCTAGCACTACAAAGTGGATTTGTAAAAATATCATATAATTGATATTTAGTATCAACAAATTCTAAAGAAATATCTTTTTAAGGGCATGTTATTTTAGAAAATAATGTTTTATATCAATTTTTTTGTCCTACAATAACTTATAGGATTTATATAAATACTTATTTCATTAGTATTTTCACAAAAAAATGTTATACTATTAATGTTTAGTCCAAAGACTTGTAGAGTGTTATTCATCCACAATCATTCATCACATAGACTACCAGAAGACACATATTCTTCCTTAGTGATTTATCAGGAAACCAAATGTTGATTCTTACCAGACCATGAAACTGATGATTTTCATCAAAAGTTATAGGTTCTTGGGGAAATCATTCAATCTAATCTACAACCATTAAATATAGCAGCTAAATATGAATCCTAATTAAAATCAGATGTTTATAGGTAAAGAATATATTAAAAAATTGGTCATTTTAAATATCTATCGATTATTTTAACAAAATTAAGATGGTAATCTTTTTTATTTTATTTAAATAATTCACAAAGTCATCAGGAAATCATAATTTGTGCTCTGATAGTAGTATGATATAAAAAATTAACTATCATAGCTCTATATAACATGATGTCAACTGGTTTTCTAGCTTCATCCAAATCTAGTTTTATATTTGTACACATATGAGTTGTATATGTCTTAATGTTCTCATTTCCATACCATTTTAATTAATCAATACAGTAGTAGATTTTAATAAAAATATTTTTAAAATATTTTGGGTAAATCCGAATTAAGAAAAAGAAATTAATTTCTCCCATCATAATAATTTCAAATTATTTTTGAATTTAATTTAAAAATGGATAAAAAATATTTTTATTAGTTGAAATGAAAATAGCATCATCAACTTAAATTTTAACTAATAAAATATAAGAAAAATAGTTTTCTTAAAAAGTTTTCGATTTTCCAATCCAATAGTAAAACCATTTTTTAAAATAAAAGAAGTATATATTTCATACCAAACTCTAGGTTCTTCTTTAAGGCCATAAAGATATTTAGTATATTTAGTAACCGAATTTGGTTTTTGGGAATTTTCATACCCATGGGGTTGTTCATCATAAACATCCTTTATTATATTCCCATTTAAAAATGTAGTCTTAACATCTATTATATATAATTTAAAATCTATTTAATATACATAATCAAAATGTATTATAATGGATTCTAATATATGCACTGTGTAAAATGATTCATCATAATCTATAACTTCATGTTGAGTATATCCATTATCTACTAATCCTTTTTTTCAATTTATGATCCTTTAATCAACCTATTTAGTTCTAAAGACCCCCTTGTTTCCCATAACTTGATAATTGGTTGGTCTCTCTACTTATTCCCAAACATCATTTCTTTTGAATTGGTTTTGTAATTAATAAATTGGTAATATCCAACTATCTTATTATAAGTATTTTTCAATATTATTATGTCTAAAATGATATAGAAAGTAAGAGAATTCTGTTAGGATAATTAGCATTCTTTTAGTTCTAATTCTTATGTCTAGGTCTCCAATAATTGTTTCTAAAGGATAGTTATTTATAGTTATCAACTATATAGGAAATACACATTCAGTTTCTTCAGTATCATGTTATTATAAAAATGAAATTATTTTTATTAATAACATTTTCCCAATAATTTTGGTAGGTTTCAAGTCTCATGTATTCTAAATAGTTAGTAACTTTATTAGTTCGATCATTATCTTAAATTAAAGGGTTAGTTTCATCGAACATGACATGAAATTATTCTTTAATAATCCATACCTTTTTATTAATTACTCTTGAAGAATAATAAGTATCATAATATCCACAAATTATTCTGTCATCAGCATTTGGGTTGAAGTAACCATGGTTTTCCGTAGTATTCAATATATTCACCTTCCGTACAAAAACATTAATGTGCAATAGTTTTGGTTTTACATTATTATAAAGTTTATTATGTACCTCTTTAGATGTAGGCCTTATTAAAAATATATTCATGGTACTATAGGGTAAGATTATTGATTTTTTTTCAAATATAGTTAGGAAGACTGTATTCATTCATCTTAGTCCTTTCCATTTCTTGAAAAGTCGTGTTTCTCCTTTCAATAATTCAATCTTGTGTAGGTGTTATTGGTGCAGAGAAGCCATGATTAATACATATATTTGACCATATAAAATTGAATTATTAATTCTCAAGTTCCTCACCATGATCACGTCCTAATGAAATTATTTTAACACTTATTTAATTTTGATAAATTTTACAAAAACATTCAATATCTGGGAAAACGTCATTATTTATTTTTAGAAAAATAATGCTCAGTAAATCCAGAATAATAATCTACTAATACATAAAAATATTATTACCATTCAAACATTATACCCTTAATTCACCAAAAAATCCCTATGCATATGTTATAATGTTTTTGATGCATAAATTCGGATAATAGATTTGAAATAGGATTCATGCTTATTTCCAAATTGGTATGAATCATAAAATCTACCATTTCCAAACATAAGACTAGGAAAATCAGAATGTAAATATTTATTCAAAAAATTATGTAAATCATATATATTATAGTGAAAATTATTCTATGAAAAATATACGATTCATTTTCATAGTGGTTAAAAAACTCAATTTCCTTTTACATATAGAATTTAATTCCAAAGTATAAACATTTTTTGTTCTAGGTTCTCTACATTTATGTAACATATGAATAAACATAGAGCAATAACTGCTAGAAAAATAAATATAAAAACATCCTCAAAAAGTTGAGAGATAATTACCACATTGTTCTTTATCTCTTACAAATATAGTACATTGTGGATAGAGAATGTTTTTGGATATCCCAAAGATCAAAGTCCAATTATTTTTCAATTGGAATTATCACAAAAAGTTACTAATCCTCCATCCATATGAGTTATTCTATGAAATATTTATGGATCTCCAATCATATTCCTAAAAAAAACATCCTATATACCATATATTATTTTTTTCTCTGGTCTCTTTCCTACAAAAGAATTTAAACAGATGTTTGTTTAGGTACCGATATTTTCTTGGGCCACATTCAATTAGTATGAAATAATACGGGAATCTAGAACTGATTTATTTTTCCATAATTCATATCACATGATTAATAATAATAGATACAAATAAAGTCTCTTTTTATACCACTAATTTGTGAATTTTTCAAATAACAATCATTAGTGATTGTATATTTTGTTCCATAATGATAATAGGTTGAATTATTAGAATAAGGCACAAAATTGTTTTTATTCAATAATTTATTCTCACCATTAATTACTATTCAAAATATTTCCCTTTAAAATATATTATTTACAGTAATTAAATTTAATTTATTTTCTAATTTAATAAAAAACAAAGTTCAACACTCTTATAGAATTCTACTTCATTAGGTAATATATTTGTCATTTATTCATGATCAGCGCAGTTTCTAATAGATGACTTGAATTTTTCAATAAAATCGTGATATTGCTTTAAATAAGTGTCAATAGTGAGCAATAATTTTCTTACACTACTATTAAAATATTTTGAAAATATATAACATAATAGTATTACACAACCAGGATCCAAAGGTTTAGTGTCTTGGGAAAACTATAACCAAAAATAAAATTTACTATATCAAACATAGAAATTAATATAATTCATTATTCTCAAGATTCTTATTGTCTCTCGAAAACTTTTTAGTACACATAATCAACTTATGATTTACATAAAAATGGGGTTATCTTAGAGCCTAGTATGAGTATATATAAGAATAATAGAGCATGGGGTGAGAATAATCATAACATCATCATCAAAAATCATGAGAGGAAACATTAAATAAAGGCATATATTATGGAAATGATTAAATATGAAACATAATACCTTGGTGGTAATATAACACACATAGTTTTGATGAAAACTAATATAATGTTAATAGATAATTTTACTTTAACTCATGAGGTTCATTACTTTACCCAATGTATTGGAGAACTGTATAATTCCGAGCACACCAGTCATATAATAACATTTTCATTACCAAGACTGCGTCGTAGAACATATATCACATATAAAATAAATATACCATTTAAAGGAATTGGTTTCATCTTATAAGAACACATTCACAAACATTGGGTTCCCAAAAGAAAGAGGAAATGCCATACATGAAAAAATAACCATCAACATTGAGTGAGAAGTAAAAGGTGTGTTTTTAAAGAAAGTTTTCTTTTTGAAAACATTTTGCAAGACATAAACACCATTGAAAAACATTTATATCCCAGAAAATGTATAATAATGATGGAAAATTGATTTTTAATGATTAATCGTAACAATAATGGAGTGAAAGAGGGAGAACCCAAAGAATGTACGTTGGGTTTGAGAATTTCCCTTTACCTCATATATGAACGGTTCCTTCAAATTAATGGATTCAATAATCACATTATATTCATTAATTAAAAATTAAACAACATTTTATACATGAATATAGTTAATTATGGTTTTATTTTTTCC
Organism: Viscum album; assembly: GCA_963277665.1. NCBI lineage: Eukaryota > Viridiplantae > Streptophyta > Magnoliopsida > Santalales > Viscaceae > Viscum > Viscum album. Next base: position 935,237,413 of record OY728164.1, on the reverse strand, counting down.
ATTAATAGGCCTTTTAATGAGTTATATTGTATTAATTCTTTGTTTGAAAATGTTTTTTTTCATAATTTTCTTGAACGGTTCACTTGTATTCATGAATGGAAGATCCTTTAATATGGGGATAAACATCCAGAATTGTAATTATATGTTAATTATTATTTTGGAGAACATGAAATAATTTTATAAATAATTTTTTTATATATCATGAGTATAAATCATTAGATTTTAATTTAATGATGATTGATTGGGTAAATTTGGGTGGTTTTTCAAACAAAAAAAACTTTATTTTTTTAATATTTTTGTATTATAAACATAAGTTATGTCCAAAACATTAAATAGTTTATAATAAATATATAATAATCTATTTCAACCAAAAAATTGGTTTCATGACTATATCTGTTGGTGGTAAATGGAAAAATAAAACATGCCATTCTTGAAGGTGATAAATTAACACCTCACGAAGAACATTTCATTTTCAAGAAGAAAAAGAAGAAGAAAAGGGGGATGGATAATATATTATCCCATTATTGTAATATAATTTCACTATATGTATCATAGTAGAGTTTCCATACAATTTCTATGAGGATATGTGGGGATAGATTATGAAAATAACTTGAAATTGAAATGAAATTAAAGGAAAGGAGAGAGGGGGAATTACCTCTTGAATCCTACTCTTGAGATCCTCCTTTAGTAACCCTGTGTTATATTTTTGACAATACTAGATTCTATCGGACATAGGGGGATAGGGATGATGTTTGGGGTAATATTAGGCAAGTCTTGAAGCTTGAGAGGTGTGATGAAATGAGGGTGTGATGGGTTGTATTTATAGTGGAGAGGAGAGGGGTTCTCTCAATATTATATTCATTAATTTATTATTTATCAACAAGACAAGAAATATTGATTATTATATGACCAATAATATTAAATAGTGAATATGATTTTGATATTTGGGTGTTTACATCACTTTTGTTGTCTGGGATAGTGGGATTAAATTTTAATGTATTGACATTTTAAATTAATATATTTTATTAATCACAAAATATTCATGTATTTTAGAAAAATTAAAAAAAAGTCACCCTAACCATTTTTCAAAATTTAGAATCCAAAAATGAACTCCATTTTTAAAAAATAATTTTTTAAATATAATTAATATAAGTTTTTATTTAAATCATAATTTATCGGAATAATAATGATTTTAAAATTAAAAAAGATGTCATAATGTTTTAAAAAATTACATAACGTATTTATAATGTTCATAAACCCAAAATACATTTAATTGTTAATATATGAAAAAAGTTTAGGAAAAAGTATTCATTTAAATTAATTAATTAATCATAAATAATTATTTTTGACTTACTAAAATACCAATACTTTTACTATGGTCATATTGTCACTTATAAGTTGCCTAAATTTTATTTAATCATTCATGGGTGAGGATAATATTATTTTGAACTATTACTACTGTATATATTACTATTAATTAGGGTTGGATACTATTATCCAAAAATTATGTTTTCCCTATCAGACTGTAGACATCTTATTGATTGAAACTAGGTATGTCCAATTTTCAAAATTCAATACACCGAGGTGAAAAATTTATGTTTAAATATCAAATAGTAGTTCATTTATGAATGATTTGTAATTGTGTTTCCTAATGTTATTATAAATTAAGGCATTATTATAAGAATTTATTTCCACTTATTAAATTTTTTGGTCACTACATTCTACTGCCTTATAAAATTTTTCCCTTAAAATTATGTTTTACACAAACAGTTGAGGGTACCTCTCCTTCATCGCCTCCTCTGTTTCCCATGATGCTTATTAAAATTTATGTTTCCTCCAAAAAACATTGACTTGGTGTTTTTTCTTGTTGTGTAGAACCTTATCTCTCCATTCCAGAATCTTCACTAGTTTCTCCTCAAAAGAGAGTTCATCTTCCAACAGTTCCACCTCTGAGTTGAGTACATGTGAGGGGTATGGTATGTACTTCCATAGGAGTGATACGTGAAACCCATTGTGAACATGATCCATATTCAGTGGAACATGAGGTTGATAAGCTACGAATCCTATGAGTTCAAGGATCCGAAAGGGGCCAATGCACTTGCTCGTAGCTTCCCTTTCTTTCTAATCTATGTGACTCTCTTTTATGTTGATATTCATAGGAAGAATTTATCTTAAATATCAAACTCCAAGTCCCTTAGATGGATTTTAGCATTACACATTTTTTTACTCTTACCAGCTTTGATATGTTTCTGGATGACATGATCTTTTTTTATCATCTCTTGGAAAACTTAGGGTCCAAGTAGCATTCTTTCTCCAAATTGATCTTAATAGGTTGGGGTTTACCACTCTTTCCATAAAAATCTTCATTTGGTGTCATCTGAATAGTCGATATGAGAACTCTACCAATTGTATATGCTAATCCAATCCACATTTGAATTACTAAGAGCATACCCTTAGAATATCTCCAACTGTCCAAATAGTTTTTTTAGATTGGCCCTTAATTTGGGAGTGATATGATGTGCCGAAAATTAATTCACTACTCATAGCATGTTGAAGACTCCTCCATAACTTAGATGTGACCCTTGGATCATGATCAGAGAAAATTGAGATTGAAACATCATGTTGACTCAACACATTTATCACATATATACATTTATGTTTTTCATGTGAGTTATATTAATAAATAGAGATAAAATGGGAAGTCTTGGTTAGTCGGTCAACCACAACCCATATCCCATTATTTCCCTTGGATATCTTTAGGAGACCCGTGACATAGTTTGTAGTGATACTCTCCCATTTTTACATTGTATAGGTAATGGTTTCATCATCCCTTTGGATTATTTTCTATCTTCATTAACATTCTGACATACCATGAACCATGAGATATATTCTTCAATCTTTTTATTCATGTTATCCCAACAAATGTTTTCTCATAGATCTCAGTACATCTTGGTGCTACCAGAAAGGATATAGAATGTTCAACTATGTGTATTTCCCAGTTTCTCCTTCTCAATCTCAGGTGATGAAGTAACAAAATGTTTTGTTAAAAACAAAATCACACCATCATCATTGATATGGATCTCATGCAGCTTCCTATATATTACTTCATTCCCCTTATTTTGTAACTCTAGATCATCCCATTGTGATTTCTTAATCATCTATTGGATAGATGGTTGTGAAACCATTTGGTCAAGGTAATATTTACCCCTTGACCGTATGATTTCAAAATCCATCCTTTGAATATAAAGGATGATAAGGTCTTTATCAATCCATTACATGGATAGAATTGAAGGTTAATTTCTACTTAGAGCATCAACAACATTGTTAATCTTTCAATGATGGTAGTGAATAGAGAAATCATTGTCCTTAATTAGCTCTAAGCATTATATTTGATGAATGATGAGATTTTATTTTGTAAATATAATATTTACACTCTTGTGGTCATTGTATATGTCAAACTTCTCACCATAAAGGTAGTACCACTAGATTTTCAAGGAAAAATCCAGGAAGTCTTCTCTAGATCATGTATATGGTAGTTTCTCTCATGGATCTTCAGCTGTCGTGAGGCATAGGCTATCGCATTATCATTTTTCATGAGTACCCAACCGAAGAATTTATTTTAAGCCTCAATTTATATCACAAATCATTCTACAATTTTCTGTAATGTGAGTACAACTACAGTGATCATCCTTCTTTTTAGATCCTTGTGGATTTCCTCCCATTCTTCTATCATGACATACTTTACCCCTTTCCTTGTTAACATAGTTAGTAGGATTGACCATCATGATAAATTTCTCAAAAAATGGCGGTAGTACCCACATAAACCATGAAAACTATGAATTTCCATGACACTAGATGGATTGAACCATTCAACAATTGCCTTTATTTTTAGGGGTCTACAAAAATTCCCCCACTTATGATCACATGTGCCAAGAATGTGAATTTCTTCATCCAATATTTACACATGCTGATCTTTTCATACAACTTCCCCTTTTTTCAATATTTCCAACACTAATTATTGATGTTATTCATGTTCCTCATTTCTCTTATAGTAGATGATAATATCATCAATATACAATACCAAAAATTTGTAGAGGAAATGTCTAAAGACCCTATCACTCAAATCTAGGAAGATTGCAAGGTAATTAGTAAGTCTGAAGGGAATCATTAGAAACTCATTGTGCCCATACCTTATATAGAATTCAGTCTTTATTAATATCATACTTCTTCACCTATAGATGATTATATTTAGAACGAAGATCCACCTTTGAGAAGTATTGACCACCTATTAACTATTTGAACATGTTTTCTATCCTTGTAAGATGATCATTTTTATATTTTTATCTTTTTGAGTTCCTGATAATTGATACACTGCTACATTGTTCCATCCTTCTCCTTCATAATGAGAAATGGCACACCCAAAGAGATGCACTAGGGAATATGAACCCTTGGTCCTAATACTATTACAGATGCTTCTATAACTCCTCCAGTTCAATAGGATCCATCCTATAGAGAAACATTGATATATGAGTAGCACCCATAATGAGTTTTATTTTGAACTTCTCATCAGGATTTGGGGGAATTCAAGGTAACCATTTTGTAAATACATCACCGTATTCACTCATGATGTGAATTTCTGCAAGGATGGAACTTTATTTTGACTCAACCATTTGGGAAAGGTATGCCTCTTAAAATGGAATCAACACCCACACCATTGAAGTATTTTTAAAAGGATATTCTTTATGTTGCATGAATTTTTACAGTAGCATAGGAATTTTCAGAATATGAAAAGATATTTTATTTTCCTAACAGTTGATATGTGCTCTATATAACAAGAGCCAATCCATTCCCATTATAACATCGAATTCCACCATGGAAGTTATTATTGATTTCATTTGAAGAATCATCCCACATACGCCAATAGGAGAGGAGTCAAACATAATGGTTTCATTGATTACACCACTTGGTGATTTAATAGAAATATCTACATAAGGGTTTTGGTGCATTATTTATATAGTTCTAGAAAAACGTGAATGATATAAATGACTGTGTAGAATGAGAATCTAATAAGAAATTTTAAATTCGTAGGTGAATAGGAAGTGTGCCTTGTATGACTTCATTTTCTAGCACTACTTTTGTAGTAGTGATGGAAAAATTCATCCCTGGTTCCTTTTTATTTTGTGTATGCTGACGCTGATTACCCTTGAGGACTCTAGGATTAGTGCACTAGATTACACAGTGAAATTTCTTCCTATAGTTGTAGCATTGAACCATGGGTGTGGTTCCCATTTATTCCACTAAATTCAACTTCCATCTAATTACTTTTAACACTCATGATCATGGTGGCCTTCAATCCCACACATGAATCATTTTCCCATCCCTTTGAGGTAGTTCCCATGACCAAACTTCCCACATTTTTGGAATGTCGGTAATAGGGGTTTCTTCCCACCATTATCATTAAATCCTCTATCTGGAAACATCAACTTTCATTTCATCACAACATTTCCTTGTGACCATTCTCTAAACTCTATCTCCACTTTTAGGGCGCACTGAAAAACTTCATCATAACTCCCCAAGTCATGAATTGTAGGAGCCTTTTGAAGGTGTTGTTTTAATTCACTAAAGAATATATCAATATTCCCATCATTGTTGATAATAGAACCCGAATTTTATCTTGAAGGCCTTGTCAAATTCACTTCATAAGCCATGAAAAATTAACCTTATTTTTTCTTGATCTCTATGAATTATCTCTCCCTCATTTTATGAAGTGTTAATGGGAAATACTTGTTATGAAACATAATCTTATATTATTGTCATTCCATCTCTTATGTTTCATAAATTGGATTTTTGTTCTTAAAAAAATCTCAACATTGTTCAGCCGCTCCATCTATACGATAAATAGACAGTGTCTTCTTCTATATCTCGGAATAGAGATTCATAGAAAAGATCTTCTCCGTGGAGTGGGCCCACTATTCCACAACTAGTGGATTAGAGGATCCACTAAATGTCAGTGGTTGTTTCCACATAAAGAATTCAATATCCAGTTACTCTCTCTTAGGTGAAGGAAGATGTTCCTCATTATTCAGGTTATTATTCACAACCTTGGATATTTGGGTATGAATCACCAGGATGTATTTATTACAACCTCCCAAAGCATTGGGGATGTCATTCGAGAAATTGTTGCATTGTACCCCACATGTTTTTTTGGAATACATTCTCTAGGTTCCCACCATTTTCTAAAATTTAAAAGGTTAGAAAAAAATATCAGTCAAAAATTCATGAATAAATCACCTATGAATTTGTAAAATATGTACAATAATCATAACATATGGGATACCTATATAATTCTTCTTAGGTACATATTTTTATTTATTCTCATAACAGAGGCTTAATATAGGGTTCACTAATACTAATTCTCAAATTAAATAAACCATTACTCTAATACCAACTATAGTGACCCAACCATTACATACATTAGTATTCCATAATATGCAAAAAAAACAAAATAATAGTATTAATAATGAGGATCCTATGGTTTAGTGTCTTGAGAAAACTAGGAAAAAACATTATTGTTACATCATCAAACGTAAACATTTATTTATTTAAATCATGTCCAACTTCTTATTTTCCCTTGAAAACACCTTAGTATACTTAATAACAAAAGGATATACATCAAAAATGGGATAGATAAAATCTCAGTAAGAGGATAGATATGAATAATATAACATTGGGAGGGCATAATCATAACATCATAATCAAATATCATTAGAGGAAACATTTGTAAATGCATGGAGTGTGGAAATGCATAAAAATAAAACATCATGTATTAGTGGTCATCTAACACACATATTTGGGGAAAACAACTAACAACATGGTCACACATAATTACACTGTAACTCATAAGGTTCATCACTTTATCCAACACATTGGAGCACTGAATAATTGCGGGTGCACCTGTCACATCATAACATTTTTATCACCAGGAATTACATATATAAAATATTTCAACAATTAACATAAATAACCAATGTAAGGTAATGGGTTTCATTTCATAAGAATATAGTCATTAACATTGGGTTACCAAAAGAAAGAGAGAATGAGATACTTGATACAAGAATCATCATCCTTTAGTGAGAAGTGAAAGTTGTTTTCTTTGAAAGTATAGTTCGTTTAAAAAAGATTTTGTATGACATAAACTCTAGTGGAAAACATTTATATCCCTAAAAATGTATGATAATTATGATAAAATTATATTTATGGTGTAACCTTAACAAAAACGTGGTGAAAGAGGGAGAACCCAAAGAAAGAATGTTCGGTATGAGAATTTACCCCTACCTCATATCTGAAAGAATTCTTCACCTAAAAGGCATGTATGATCACATTATATTCGTTAATTAACAATTAAATAACCATTTATACATGAAGATTGAAAATTGAGGATTAATTACATTCTTTAATTGGTCTTTTGAGAAGTTATGGAGTTTAAATTCATTCTTCACAAATGTTTCTTTTTATAATTTTCTTGAACGACTCATTTGTATCCATGAATGGAAGGTCATTTAAAACATGGATAAACATACATAATTTTAATTATATGTAATTTATGATGTTATAGAACATTAAATGATATTATAAATAAATTCTTTATATATCAGTATAATGAATCATTAGAAAAGAATTTAATGATAATTGTTTTTGTTAATTCTAGCGGTTTTCGACCACAACGAACTTGTTTTTTTTAATAATTTTGTAATATGTACATAAATTAGTTACATAACATTAAATAGGATATAATACATATAAAATGATATGGTTAAACAATAATGTTTTTTTCATTTCTAGATCTGATGGTGGTAAAGGAGAAAAAAGATAACATGTCATTCTTGAAGGTGATAAATTGGCACCTCATCAACAACATTTTCTTTTCCATAATAAAAAGAAGAATAGAACGAGGTTCAATGATATATTATACCATTATTATCATAAAATTACAGTATAATTATGATACTAGGGTCACCATAAAATGTAAATGAGGATTGTTGGGGAGTGATTAAGAAAAACACTTGAAATTGAAAGGAAATTAAATGAAAAGAGGGAGAGGGGAATTTCCACTTGTGATCCTATTTATGGAATGTTGGATTGCTAATTTGATGAGTCCAAAATCTCTTGAATGTGGGGGAGGCTCTAGGGAAGTTTTGTGGGTAGAGTATATAATAGTCATGAAGGTCGATATGTGTGATGAAATGAGGGTGTGAAGGGTGGTATTTATTGTGTAGGGGATATGGGTTTTCTAAATATTATATTCATTAATTTATTATTTGTACAAAAGACAAGTAATAGTGATGATTCCATGACCCATAATAGTAAATAGTGAATGTGTGTTCAAGATTTCGGTTCATACATCACTTAAAATGTCAGGAATAATGGATTTAAATTAAAATTTATTTATACGGAAAATTAATGTATTTTACTATTCACCAACAATTCAACCATTTCAGAAATATCCCAAAAATCACCCAAAACATTTTTCAAAGTACAGAATCCAAAAATGAACTCCATTTTTAGAAAATAATTTTTTAAATATGAATAATTTTTTTTATTAAAATCAATTTTTTCTTTAAAAATGCTGACATTAAAATTATAACTAGTTTCATATTGTTATCAAAAATTACAGAAGGTTTTATAAAATTAACACAAAAGTAGAAGACATATGTAATGATGATTTATTAAAAAATTGGAAATATATATATTTTTAAATTAATTAATTATTAATAAATAATTTTTTATGACATAAAAATATACCAATACTTTTACTATGGTCATATTATCACATATAAGATGCCTAAATTTTATATATTCAGTCATTTTGGATGATACTATTATATTGGATGATTTACTATTCACAACTGTCATATTACTATTCATAAGGGTAGTTTACTATTCATCACGAATTAAGATTGTCCTATCATAATATAAACATCTTAATGATCACAATCATGAATGTCTAATTTTTAAAATTCATAACTACGAGTAACCAATTTATGATTAAAGTCACATAGTAGTTTATTTAAGAATGATATGCCATTGTGTTTTCTAATGTGATTATTCTTTAAGGTATGGTTATAAGAAGGTATTTCCATTGATGAAACATTCGATCATTATTGTGTATCTTTTATGAAAAACAAGATTCTGAATTTTTTTAAGGCCTTATGAATTTCTATATTAGAGAATCATATTTTTCATCTAGCAAAGAATTGTAGGCTTCCAATCTGTTATTTGAGAAACTACTCATTTCAGAATTAGAAGAGTAATAAGTTATTTCCTTTTTTATCTTCATCTATAATGATCATGTTGGCCTTTATATTTTATTGATCCTTCTCAGAATTATACTTTTAAAGACTAATGGATTCTTTAGATACACCCCATTTAACTCTCATTTCTATTTATATTTTCTGCTCATAATCATGAGTCATCTGATATCTCTAGTATTTCCTTTTTATGTCATATTTATGTTGAGGAGAATTAGGTCTGATATGACATACGTCCATTAATTAATAAAATTTTACTTCACTTGAGTATTTATCATACTTTTTAAAGTATTTTCTAAATCCCATTTTCCTGATGTAAACCACATTGAAAATTCTCAATAGTTTTGGCAATTCCATTTCAGAATTTGATGAATAGAAATTCATTTCTGCTATCACTTATTTCATTGATCTTCTGTTATGTCTCAGATAAATATCATTTAGAGCTATATTTTTTTCTTCTCCATTTTCTTATGATATTCAGCTTCATCCTTCATTTCTAATTCACACATCCTTACAGTCCTAGTTAGTTCTTTTACTATCAGATCCTTGATGGGAGATCATTGATGAATAGAAGAAAATATTCCATGTCATTTTAATGGTAGTACTATGTGTACATTAAATTCTTTCTCAACTTGTATGGTGGGTACACTTAAGACTGTAAATTTTTTCACAATTTCTGGAGCCTTCCATTCATCAATGGGATTCCTTCACTGTCAAAAATTGAAATGTAATATATTTTAGCATGTATGTATCATATCTCATCTCTATGACATTATCTATTCCTTCATAAGAAATTGTAATAGTTTTCCACATTTCATAGGATGTTGGAAATTGTGATACATGATTGAATTCATCTGGTCTATAATTGAAAATAATATAATTTATTTCCTGCGAATTCATTTCATATTTATCTTTTGTTACCGCATCTCATGTTTCTGGTTTTTTAGGAATCCTATATGGAGGAATACTTTTTTAGTACACTCTGAATCAACAATTATTTAGATAGATAATCATTCAGGAATTCTAGCATCCATAAATATCACCCTTAAAATTTGAAGCATGTATAATAGACATTCCTTCTATGGGATCATTCATTTCCATTTTTTATAGAACATATACTTTCGATATTTCTATAGAAATATCCAAAATTTCCCTTTTGATACCAATTGTTGGTCGGAATATACAATTTATGGCAAGAGGGGGTGGGTGATTTTTGTCTTTCAAAAATCATACACAATTCTATTCTTTGACACGCACTATAATTTATGCGTAAATGATGTTCTTTTCTTCTGTATGGAACTATAAAGTACACAAACAAAAATAAAAACACAACTTTTTAAAGTGGATTAGGGCCCAAAGATCCCCTATTCTAATCAACCAATCAAACTCTATGTGAGGTTGGTAAATTTCACTAGTATAGTCCTCTTATCACAAAATAACGAATCCACAATTGAGTATATAAAGTTGACACCTTTAAATATTATAACAGCAATGTCTGCTGGTTCATGAACATAGAACTGTTTATCCACAACATATTTCGAGAAGCCAATACTCCATGATAACTGAGTTTGACTAGTTGAAACTAAAATATATCAAAAGAGTTTTATTTGAATGTTTCTTGTTGATATTAACTATTGTAGCTACATGAAATTGACAATTTATGGATATTATTCTTTAGAATGGAGTATATTGAAGAATAAAATATTTTTTTGTGATCCTTTTTGAACAATGATCTTCAATAAGGAAGAACCATAAAAAATATTAGTAATATTACTATAGTAAGAGGTTGAACATGTATAACTCCAATGTTAAGATTCTATCAGAATTGAATGTTAATTGCAATAATATTGTAAAAGATAATTTTAATAATACAGTTTCATAGGTGAATATATTATCACACAAATATATAAATATATATATATATATTTGAAGGGAAACATAGAAAAAATATATTGAACATAAAGCATCATTCAATATTTCAGATCCAAAAGAATAGATTGATTGATCATGTAAATTCTAATTTTAAATGAACAAGGGAGTCATAACTTACCATAGAAATACAAGTGGTTTTATTTGATGAGCACTGTAATTTGAAATAATCAAAATTATTATTTAATCCATATGTAATTCTGACGTGACCATTGCTTCAATCTCAGGATAAAAACGCAGCTTGAAAAACATCACCATTGAGAACACAACGTAGGGTTGATATGCATTGGGTAGTGTTCCATGGCATAATGTAGGGTTCATTACACAGTGTAGTATTCCCTTTATTATCATAGTGATTATAATTCAAATGTTTATCATTTTCAATATAAATTCCTAAACACTACATTGATTAAAAATATGTTCAACTTTTATTTATGTAGTGTATGAATATTAAATCCATACTCTCACATAGGGTTGATGATCCATACATTTGAAGATTCACTTGATGTAAGGATGTTGATAAAAACACCAACTGTATCATAGTAACATTGTGTTGATACTATATTAAAGACGTTCACATATCTGTATAACATAGGGTTGATTCGATACACGAGAATCTCTTTTCTCATCAAAACACATGGTTGATACTATATGTTCATTTACCAAACATAGGGTTTGAAAAATTATTTCCATATTCATTAATAAAATTATAAATTCCCAAAAATAGATTATAAAATCATGTAGAACTCATGCAAAAAAACATCAATAAAGAAAAAAATAATGGTACATTTTAAGATAAGAATCATTGTATGTTATATTGTATTTTGGGGAAAATATATTCCAACATTTAATAATCAATATCATCCTATAGTTGGTATACATTACATCCCTATACTATTATTCAGTACAAACACAATTATTTTATCATAATATTTGATATAGTATACAGTTATATATATAATATTTTCTTTTAAAATTTTATAATATTAATCTGAATAAATTGATATAATTTGTATGATTTTAAGGTTGAATTTATCTTTGGGTGATTTTTTATATTTTTCCTAAATAGTTTCTTTTTTGGGGTAAATAGTGAAAAATCCTTTTTTGAAAAAGTTTCAATTATTCAATTTAGCATTATATTTTGGATTTTATTCTCTATTATAATTATATCCACTTATTTTAAATAATATAATCTAAGAAATAATCACGATCATTATTTTTTTGAAAAATATTATTATTATGCTTAAAAACTAATTTTTCTAAAAAAATATTTTATTACATTTTGAAATCATATAAAAAAATTAATTAACACCACGTATAAAAATTGAATATTAAAAATTGGATATTTAATTTTTAGTTAGGAGGTTAAAATTAATTAGTGATATCAATTTCATTTTTTATAATTATGAAAAGTTATATTAGTGAAAATGGTGTCACCACGGTAAATGGGTAAAACTAGTTAATTATTTTTTATAACATATGATAATATCATAAAATATCTTCTATATTATTATTATTGGATGTTATTTCTACAAATTTCAACTTATCCTATAAATTTAAATCGTTTTGTGACAGTTTACTTTAAGTAATATGCCTACAATATATAAGAATTTAGAATAATTACAATTGTTCTACAAACCTCCCATAAATGGGCATATCCCCACCTCTTTTATTGACAGAACATCTTCCTTTAATATTGATTATTTTTCCCATATAACTTCTCAAAATCCCTCCACATGTCTTATATGTCTTTTTCTTACAAAAAGTCCATTGTTATAATGCTTAAGGTGTAATTTGAAGGAATTTTTCCAATAAAGAGGTATAACTCTTAACCAAGTGTTTTGATGTTTATTTCTTCTTCCACCTCCATGAAATATTATATAATTGGGGTTATATAATAATTTTTCTATCTATAATAAAAATATATTATATTAATTTAATGGAAAATCAATTTTTTACATCGTTCCAATCCTTTGTAAAATAAAAACATCACTATGGAATACGTAGGACCTACCGTCTCCACGTAGTTGTGTAATTCATTTTTCAGCACTAACTGACCATTATAGATATAAATATTGAATTTATTGTTATATATATGTATATATTATATTAATGAGATATTTTTTTAAATATAATATATCATGTACCTTCATACCCTTACATTAAATGGAAAATGTTAACTTTGTTCGTTCGTACATGGGGACTAAAACCTCCATGAAGGAATGTGGTTTATTTTTCTATTATCACCACACATGAAAGATTATAAGACTATATATAATGAAAAAAATAAAATTCATTAGGTTATTAAAATTCTATAAATTATGTAACCATTTCATAGAACTTTTAACCATGGTATATATACCAAAGTAATTTTGGAGTAAATGACCAAGCAAGATTTAGTGGCCAATGTAAACGAAAAATATTCAACAAATGGATTCAAAATGATTATAAAAGGACCATAAAATATCAAATAAATTATTTTTAATAAATTTAAATTTATTATTCAGGAATATATATTGCATCTTCCAAGAATATCTTTGAGGAATGGTTTTTTTCTAGGATCTCATTTTTATCCAGGACTATTTATGATTAAGATTACATTAATGGACATTATAAGTTATTTATATTTTAAACATAATATATTTTCTTCTCCTCTTTTTATCTATTTAAATTTCATTTGACCATTTCATTTTACTCTCTTTATTACTTAAAAGGACTAATGAAATTTTTTTATGGTATCTTACCATATTTCTCATTTTGGTTTGGAATCATTATCCCCCATATCTAAGTAATATTTAATGTTCTCAGGAATAATGTAACTATGGGACAATGACTGTTTAAATTTATTTTTTACTATATTTTACTTCCATCATATTATTTTAAAATATATATTCTTCTCATTTTTTCATTCTAGGAACATTTTACATTTTACCAAAAGTGTTATAGGACATATTTTATAATAGTTAAAAAATAAAAAACATTTCCTACCATAATAAATAAAATTTTCATTGAATATTTCATTACAATTTCTGTGGATATATATAAAATTTTAATTTTCTAAACATTCTATAATTGTTGACGTGAAATGGTACCAAAATGAATTATTATTTTTATCATGTTTTCTAAAAAGGATTGAATGATTTATAAAAGGTATTTCCGTATATGTAAACATAATGTGATGATTTTTATGATTTTTTAAGGATATACTATAATGATACCATCCTAATTATTTCACATCATTTCTTATGATCAAATTTTCCTATTAGTTAATAATGTAAAATGTTATCATAAAATATGATCGTTTCTTAATATGAATGTCTAGTGTGATTATTTAAAAAATTGTTATTAATTTCATTCATATGATGAATTAGTTGGATTCAATATATTAATGGTGGGGTTTTTTATTGTGAAACCATGTTATTTGATTAATTTTTTATTTGAAATATATTTAATTTTGTTAGAGCTTTCATTACATGAAACACACGGTTTTAATAAAAAAAATTTGATATTAATATTATTATTTAAACATTTTAACTATAATATAGATATTATATTTGGTATTTCAAATAGAAATAAATTTTAAAAATATATATCTATAATTTTATTATATAATAAAATTATATAAGAATGAATAATTAATTTTAATTCAAAATTTTAAAATCATTGAAAAAAATATTTTATAATATTTTTATTAGTTCTTGTGAATAAATATAAAAACTTATTTTTTCCCAATTTTAGAAAACATTGTTGGATAAATAAAATTCATTTTTGAAATGAACATGTCATAATTTTTTTGGAGTGAATTGTTTTAATGTTTTTGAGAAGAATAATTTTTTGATGACTAGGTAATATTAATGATTTTTATTGAAAACATTTATATCATTTAAATAATTAAGAATTATATAGTTTTATTTCTAAAGGATTAAAAAATCTATTCAGTTTGGTTATAATTAATCCAATTTAGGTCGTTAGATGAAATTTTATATTTATTTTTTATAACAATCCTTTTTATACTTATAGATTCTTATTTAATAGAAAACCTATTTTTCATGGAATATATAGGTTGAATTTATAATTTTATTTTACCATGTTTGTGAATTGAATTTGAAATAATTAATTCCCTATTTTGAAATAACATCATTAATATTTTAAAAATGAAGTCAACATAATTTCGTTTACGGGCCCATATACATATGGACCAACCATTTGTGGGTTTTTGAGGCTCGTGGTGCATAGTTGAGGCATGGAAGTAGCATTGAGGTGTTTTATATTAAAACATATTATAGAAGGGTGAAACTATTATATTTTTCTATAAAACCTAATTAAATATCTCTACTCTAGGTGTCCCAAATGTCCTTTTTCAGATGTTTCTATATCCCTTCAATCTGGAATCGATTCTTGGATTCTCTCTTCAATCTGCAATGATCCACAATGATCACATGTGTGTTATTCTTTTTTTTGTGATGTCTCCTATATTAATCTTGTTTCCTCTAGTTTATTATGTCTATGCTATGGTGTTTGATCAAATTTAGTCTTAATGGGGTTTCTCTTCATTTATTTGGTGTAATTCTGCTATGCAACCCTTATATATATGAGTTCTTATTGGATAAGTGATCAAGGATTTGTGATGTGATCCATTTTTGAGAAAATAATGTACATGGTTTTTTGTTAGGAGTTACATTTATTCTGTTACTTTATTAATTTACTTGCATAAATTAACCATGCTTTATCCCTTTGGATGGCAGTGAAATTTACCTAATAATCATTTAAAGTGGGATAAATTAATTGGAGAGTAATCACTTTTTGATGATATTGTTTCTCTATACCACTATATTAGTTTTGCTCTTGGTTTTCTAGATCACAAGATATCTATGTTTTATGCTTTGTTAGCATGATTTTATTCTTAGAATAACATGTTAGAATTGGTAAATAACTAAATGCCAGAATTAATTGATAACTATTTGGCTTGATAATAATTAATGAAGTGAAATGTGTGTAATCCTGATATTGAGGTAATTTTTTGTTAATAAAATTAATGCAATGCACATGTTTAACTAGATTTATGTTCCTTGTGTTTAATAGAATTGATAAATAATATAAATAATATAAATTGGTGTTGTAAATAACTAAAAAATAATGTTAATTTAGAATGGTACTTCTCATGGTTTATTGAAACTAAAATAAATTATAAGGGGATATTTTTAATTTTATTCCTTGTTATAGTTTGATTCTTTAGGTTTCTTATAGTTGTAATCTATAAATAATTAATATGTTAGTTCAAGATGGAATATTAACCAGTTGCGTAATACAGATAATTGGTTAGGGCCTGAGTTTCCCATTTTTCTAAGAATAATTAGTTCCTTGTTTTGGAGCCACGGGAGATCATTTTCATAATAAGTCTGAATGCCTAATTTTGAGGGTCTATTTATCTTGTAGATTCCTTATTGTTTTTATTTTATTGTGTTGTTATCTAGATACCAGACCTGTGAATTGATCCTTATACAGATGATCCTACAATGGTTGAAAAGGGGCATGGAGGACCATATGTAGAGTAATCATAGTACTACTATGTCTGGGATGGCTGATATAGGGTTGGGAGGCGCAGATGTGATGTATCCCTAGTATGGATGAGCTTGATATGGAATATGTGATGTTGGTATGGAGGAATGGATGAGGTGGTAACTTTTGATTCATATGATGGTGAGATTCATCTATATATGCATGTGGGTGTTGGGGATAGTTCCATAGGTGATGGAATGAGTTAAATATGGTCTTACCCATTGATGATATTCAAATAGATTTTTTATTACTTATTAATATACTGAATTGATGTTCTTCTAGTTTTTTATTTATCTACATTCCTTTCCCCATTATGTGAGTCACCTGGATGTGCTCAGTTTAGTGTTTTCTCTTGGTGGTAGTTTAGTTTATTTTTCCTTGAGTCCTTGTATATGAAATGATGATAATAATTAATTGAATAATTCATAACCCATGATTTTTTTTAATGATGAAATGAAATTTTTTAAAAGATATTATTAATGATAAACCATGTAATTATTTTGAAATAATCGTAAATGGAATGGAATTTATTCTGATTACTAATGTAGATCAATGTAATGAAACATAAGGAAATGGAAAAAAATGATAATGCTTAATTAATGGATAATGAATTAATTAACAATAAGAAATATTTTAAAAGGAAATATGTAATTTAATGTATAACTTTTATATTATTTTCTGCATATATTATATATGATCCTAATAGTGGAAACCAGTAGTTCGATCAACATTAGATTCAATTAAGATTTATACAAGGGTATCCCCAAAATGTGGTTGTAAGCTATATTATAGAATGAATTCACTATGATTTCTTATGCTACCTTAACCATTTCAGTTTGGGAAACTGACACTCTATGGACTTTGGGTGGGTTCCTTCCACAACAACCTAATGGGACGATTGATTGATAAGTACACAAATATCCCCAGTCTTTTTAGTGGTAGTTACTTGTAATGGTATGCATGATGGATAGTTTTAAAAAAATTATGGGTAGTTGTTTTTGATGTATTTTGGTTATTTGATACCCATGTGTTCCCAAATATCGTAACTAATGGATTATTATTAGTATGTCATGTATAGGTATTGATGGACTGGGGTATTTACTCTGTTCATGGGTTGTAATGGTTTTATGTATAATACTTGATATTCGATATATGTTCTACAGGTTTTGGTGGATTCTGGAAACTACATTGTTACTATATTGAGACATGATAGTATGGTGTGGTTATGTGATAAATTATGTGCATTTTTTTATTCCTTTCCTAGGTGTCTTCTAGCTGGCTTACTTTTACAGAGATATGTCTTAATTCACGTGATGTTAGGATAGTATGGAAAAATAGGGAGAGCAGGAGTGATGTACCCTTTCTAACATCCCAAGTAAGTAATGAATAATAGATATTTTTATCTATGTCTATTAATGAATTATATAGTGTTTTAGAGGCTTAAAATGAAAATAAATGCAATCTTAAGCATGGAATACACTAATATTCTTAAAAGATTGTTTTACTGCCTTTTGATGGAAAACCCTTTTTAAATCAAACTTTTGACACTTTTAAAATCTATATTTTTCAAAATAATTATATTCATTATGATTGGGACCTTGAAATTTACATTGGATAAATTTTTGGTATTTTTCTGACAATGTTCAATTTTTAATGAATAGTAAAAAAATACTGCATTTTACATCAAAACTACTTTTTCATTTAATTTCATTATATGGTTAGATTATATTTTTAATTGGTCTTAAAGTGTAATCTGAATATATTTTTACCATTTAATCCAATGGTGGACATTATGATTAATTTCACTTTGAAATTGGTCATAAACTAATGCCAAACTTTTCATAGATATTGTTTCAAAAAAACCTGCTATTTGTTTTGACAATGGAAATTATTCTTAAATCAATTATTGCAATTTATGTGTTTGGAATTTGGTAAAATGGATTACATATTTGGAATCAGAGGGTCCAAATTATGTAATTAAGACTCTTTTGTTTTTAGACATTATGAATAGTAACGACAGTAATTATCTTTAATTATCTTGATTAATGAGTAATCAGGTAGTTAAAGATAATAAAATGATATCATAATAATACAAAAAGACCACAACATGTGTCCTAAGGCTATTGGTTGTCTCATGTCCGACCATGTGATTCCTTGTGCCAAACTTGGGGGCCCCATGGAATCACTTTTGTGAGAAAGTGACTTTTTATCTTTTTATTTTTAAAGAATGTTAAATGTGACAAAGAATGTATCAACTAAGTAAAATATTTTTAATTTTGTCCACATAAATGATATTCTGGACTATAAAAATTAATTAGAAAGCTAAAAATATTTCATAAATCATGATATTTTTTTTATAATTTTTAGACATTAAATTTATTAAATTATTTATGACATCATGATGATGCAGCGATTACTTCATTAATAAAGGATTTAAATAAAATGGAAAGATAAT
Organism: Viscum album; assembly: GCA_963277665.1. Classification (NCBI taxonomy): domain Eukaryota; kingdom Viridiplantae; phylum Streptophyta; class Magnoliopsida; order Santalales; family Viscaceae; genus Viscum; species Viscum album. The sequence continues at coordinate 935,218,162 of OY728164.1, read as the reverse complement.
GTAATATCTAAGACCTACACATGTCCAAAACCTATTGGATGGGTGGATTTAGAACCCTTATCACCTTACCCTAGAATTATATCAATGTGGGACCTTTTGAATCCGAAAATCATTTTAAAATAAAGTAACATTTCTTTACATTCCAAGAGTGCCCTTCCTCTCCTCTTATAAAAGTCCCCCATCTCTACCACCTTAACCACACTTCCAAAGCCTTTGGCTCGGCCAAACCCAACCCATTTTGTCTCTCAACTTCCCTCTCTTACTCCATGCAGCCTCACTTTGGGAATAAGTCTTCCCAAGGAAGCCTTTGAGCTCAAACTAAAGGGAGTTACCCGATTTTAAGGTAATGTCTTCACTTGAGTCCTTTTGTATTATTTTGCTTCTCCAACCCCCTAAACACTTTTTATTCATTTCTTTTGTAACAAATCCAGTATCTTCAATATACTAGGATGTTTTTATAAGAAGTATTCAAGATACACTTATAGACACCTACATCTAATGGTAAAATAACATACTCTTTTCGTGGATGGCGAATTTCTGCCTCCTGAAACAATGATTGTTCAACATTCTTTTAACACCTTCAATGGTGGCCATTAAGATGTAACTATATTTATATATGATATATAATATGTTTATGTTTCCCTTATGCTTCTGTATTTTTCATTTCGGGCATACCTTTATGGTTTCCATTATAGGTAAACGCGATATCTTCATTTAAGGAAGTGTGGACTACCGCCCCCTCAAAGTGATTTGATTTGTTAATACCATATGTGGGACGTATAAAGGATGGATTTATGATATTATATATGATATTACACTGTAATTATAACATACCATTTTATCATTATGATTCTATTCTATAAAATACGAAATAGAAATGAAAGTAGCGTTCATGCGTACGTACGGCTTACCGTCTCCATGAACGGTGGATTTCATTTCTTACCTCTAAATGATTATGTAATATTATAAATGCATGCATGTACTGGATATATATGACATATATGATATCTACATCATGAATACCATTCTGGATATAATGGATACATGAACAACTTGTAATTATAAAGGTTTTATTTTTGACTCAAGTACAAATGATCGTTAAAACGACCGCTATTAACTTAAATAATTACATAGTTTTCATGACATGGAAATAAGTGATATAAAAGGAATAATGAACATTAAAAAGGTTCTTAAACAAGTAGAAATTAACTCAAGTTTATTATTCAGGAGATTAAAGAACGACCGAGTCAAGTCGGACCCGAGGTATGGGACTTCATCTCAATCTCCTTTCATTAAGGCATATTTTGTTTTATACACAACCTTCTTTTATATGGTGTATAAACCCCTTTGACTTTTATGTTTATTCAAAAGGAATATTTTTTATACAAAGCGTTTACTAAATTACAAAAGGGAATGTTTTTGTTGTACGTATGCGGCGACAACGACTTCTCCGCCGCCGTGACCATTATTTGAGTTTCGGCTTCCTCTACAAGCCATACCTTCTTTTTAAAAGAAAAATAAATAACATGTTTTACTTTTTTTTTATTTTGGTATTGAAAATGGTTTTCATAATGTTTTTATATCAATGTGTTGTATTGATATCTTGTGATTGAATGGTGGGAATGTTATGTTTCCTTTGTCCGTGTTTTATGTGATACGATTATACAGAGGTTCTTGGGAATTATTATGAAGATGGGTGGTTCCGTGATAAACTAAGGGCGGGTGAGCCCGATATAGCTCTCCAATGCATTGGGTAACGCGAAGGAGTGAAATGTTAAGGTTACTCCGAATAGATTTAGGGAATATACGGTGATGGGTATTCCAAACGTAACCAAGAGGGTTACTCTCTACGTAAGAATGTTATTAATGCCTCAAGTTACCTTTATGTATTATGATTTCTATGATTTATTCATGATTTTATGAGGTATGTAAAGTGCTTATGTTTTATGGGTAATGTATGATTTCATTCTTATGTATTATGTACCCATATTTCCTTTCCATATTTTTATATCCCTTACTGATCTTTTTATGCACATCCCATGTTTCTTGAAATGTTTTTCACATGTCAAGGGAAAGGTACATGATATGATGATAGTGTCAAGGAAGTGTCAAGAAAGAATCCATGTTTTATTTTAAATATGTTTCCATTGATGGGAACGAATAATACTATCTTTATGTAACCATTTTGTTTATATGTGGAATGTAATGAAAGTTTTATGATCTAATTCTCTAAAACTCTCAACTCGAAAAGATCCTCAATGTGTAATCTTGTAATAACTCAAGATTAATTAAGGTTTAAGGATGGGGCCTTATAATTTGTATCAAAGGTCGGTTTAGATAAATTTAGGAGTTAGAATTCTATTAAATTATTATCCAAAAAATATTTTTTTGAAATGATATAGCATTTGAAGATTACCATGTTGCTTCATCTAAGACATGTTTGTTCGGAATGGTTTTCCACAGAGGAAACTGGGAAGCAGTGCTAGGAAGGCATACAGAAAGAAATAACCTTCCGAATTAGCATCCCGAGATGGTCGGAATTGGAACTGAATAGTTTGTTGCAGTAATGGCGCAGTTGACTCAAGCGATAAACTGTGGTGGAATCCATGCACGAGATCATCCAGATCAACCACAGAGGAACATGTCAGTGGTGGAACATTTCATGAGGCAACATCCCCCATCATTCAGAGGATCATCTGACCCTGTGCTAGCTGAAGGGTGGATTAATGCACTGGAGAAGATTTTCGATGTCATGGGGTGTTCAGACAATCAAAAGGTTAGTCTTTCTATTTACCATTTGGAGAGTGAAGCAGATCAGTGGTGGTCGATGGTTAAAAATATCAGGGACGCTGATGAGATTGATGCTCTCGACTGGGATGAATTCAAAGGTATGTTTCATGAGAAGTATTTCCCTAAGGCTGTTCGACTTAGGATGGAAAAACAATTCTTGGAATTGAGGCAAGAGGAAGACTCAGTGGCTGCCTATGAAGAGATGTTCACTCTATTGGCAAGGTATGCTCCAAATTTTATCCGAGACCTTGATAGTAAAATCAATCGTTTTTAGTCAGAATTAAAGCCAAAATATCAAAGGGCTTTAGCTTCTCGTGAGTTTAAAAGTTATTAAAAGCTTGTTCGATGTACTAAGAAGGTGGTAATGGAGTTTGCCGATGATCAAGTGTTCTATAACAACCAACAGAAGAAGAGACCGAGGTGGCAGGAGAAAGGTAAGAATTCTTCAAAAAAGTCTGATGGTAAGAAAACTAAGTTTCCAGTTTGTGATAAATGTTGCAAAAGGCATGCTGGGGAATGTCTTCTGAATTCTGGAAAGTGCTACCAATGTGGTAATATGGGACATAAGGCTCCTGATTGCACTGAAAAGGATCAGGGTGATGGTAAGACCAAATTTGATTTACAGTTAGTGAAATGTTATAAGTGCAATGAGATGGGTCACTATGCAAACGAGTGTCCGACAAAGAGCTTGAGTGATGGGAAGCAGTTAGACTACAAGCAGAAAGGGGTGGTGAAATCCTTTTCAACTACTTCAGCAGATGTCAGGCCATCAAATGAAGTTGTATTAGGTACTTTGTTTGTTTTTTCAGATTATGCCAGTGTGTTGTTTGATTCGGGGTTTACACATTCTTTCATCTCTGAAACCTTTTCTCGTAAAATGGGAATACCTTCTCAAGAAACGACTCCTGAACTTGTCGTAAAAACACCTGGGGGAAATGTTGAGGCAAAAAGAATTTATAAGAATCTTTATATCCATATCTGTGGAAAGAACCTACTTGCAAACCTTATTGTTCTACCTTTAGTAGAGTTTGATGTTATCCTAGGAATGGATTGGCTCTCTATTTACCATGCTAAGATTGACTGTAGATCTAAAGAAGCTTATTTTTAGAAAGACTTTCAGTTTGTGTACAAGAATGAACCCTTACTGTTGATAACATATCAAGAGGCTGAGAAACATGTAAAAGATGGAAATGAATGTTACCTTGCACACATCGTTGAAAATAAAGGAACTGTTCAGATTAATGATGTGCCCGTGGTAAATGAGTATCCTGATGTTTTTTCTGATGAGTTGCCTGGAATAATACTAGATCGGGAAGTTGACTTTATTGTTGACTTAGTTCCTAATGCTAATCCAATTTCAAAACCCCCTTATCGAATGGCTCAAATTGAACTTTTAGAGTTGAAGGATCAATTGCAAGATTTATTAGAGAAAGGTTTCATTCGACCTAGCACATCACCATGGGGTGCTCCTGTTTTATTTGTTAAAAAGAAACATGGTTCTATGAGACTTTGCATTGATTATAGGGCCTTGAATAATATCACTGTTAAGAACAAATATCATTTTCCTCATATCGATGATTTGTTTGATCAACTCCAGGGAGCTCATTATTTTTCAAAGATTCACCTGAGATCGGGGTACCATCAGCTGAAGGTAAAAGAAGATGATGTTCCGAAGACTGCGTTTCATACAAGATATGGCCATTATGAATTTGTAGTATTGCCTTTTGGGCTAACCAATTCACCCGCTGTATTCATGGACTTAATGAATAGAATTTTCAATGAGTTCTTGGATAAGTTTGTGGTGGTTTTCATTGATGACATTTTGGTGTTTTCTAAAAGTAAAGAAGAACATGAAAGACATTTAAGGGTCATTTTGCAAACCTTGAAATAAAATAAACTGTATGGAAAATTCAACAAGTGTGAGTTTTGGTTGCAACAAATTTCTTTCCTTGGTCATATTGTTTCTAAAGATGGGATAACTTTTGATCCTTAAAAAACAAAGTTTTTTGAAGAATGGCCAAGACCCACAAATGTAACAAAGATTCGTAGTTTCTTTGGTTTGGCAGCCTATTACCGAAGGTTTGTTAGAAATTTTTCACGGCTATCTAGTCCAATGACTAAGCTAACTCGGAAGGGTGTTAAGTTTATCTGGACGAAATAATGTGATGATTGTTTTCAGGAATTGAAAATAAGATTGGTGAATGCTCCAGTTTTGTCACTACCTTCAAGGAATGGTGAGTTTGTTATATACAATGACGCTTCATTGAAAGGACTTGGTTGTGTCCTAATATAGAATGATCAGGTAATTGCTTATGCTTCACGTCAGTTGAAAACTAATGAGGTAAATTACCCTACACATGATTTGGAATTAGCTGCTGTTGTTTTTACATTAAAAATTTGGAGGCATCATTTGTATGGAGTAAAGTGTGAAATATATACCGATCACAAAAGTTTAAAGTATATATTCACTCAGAAAGAGTTGAAGATGAGACAAAGGAGATGGCTAGAATTAATCAAGGATTATGATTGTACAATTCATTACCATACGGGAAATGAAAATAAAGTGGTTGATGCTTTGAGTAAAAAAAGTAATGCTTCATTAACCATGTTGCGTTTGGAACCTGATCCTTTGATTAAGGATTTGATGAAATTTGGCATAGAAGTTGTTGGTTCAGGATGTTCTTCTATTTTGTTTCAGGTATCAGTGAAATCTTCTCTATTAGAAAGAATCAAGCAAGCACAGAAGCAAGATAGTGAGTTGCAGAAAGAGGTAGAGCTGGTTAAGAAGGGTAAGTTGCCCGAATTCAACATTGATAATGATTGCATTTTGAGATTTGGGAAGAGGTTGTGTGTTCCCTGTGATTCATAGTTGAAGAGAGAGTTGTTATCTGAAGCTTATAGTTCTCCATTTTCAGTTCATCCTGGCAGTACTAAGATGTACAGAGATCAGCGAGAGTATTACTGGTGGGATGGAATGAAAAGAGATATTGCTGATTTTACTGTGAAGTGTTTGACTTGTCAATAGGTTAAAGCAGAGCGGCAGTTACCAAAGGGGATGCTTCAGCCTTTACCAGTGCCAGAGTGGAAATGGGAGAATATATCCATGGACTTTGTTGTGGGATTACCAAAGACATCTCAAGGAAATAATGCAATCTAGGTTATTGTTGATCGCTTGACCAAATCTGCTCATTTCCTTTCTATACGAGATACTTTTTCCCTAGAACAACTTTCCTGTTTTTATCTTAAATAGATAGTCAGGTTACATGGAGTTCCTCTATCCATTGTATTTAACTGTGATCCCAGGTTCACTTCTAACTTTTGGAAAGGCCTTCAGAAGTCGTTGGGTACTGAATTAAATTTTTGTACAACTTTTCATCCTCAATCAGATGGGCAGTCAGAACGAACAATTCTGACCCTGGAGGATATTCTACAAGCTTCTTCGATGGATTATCAGGGAATTTGGGACCAACATCTTTTTTTGGTTGAATTTTCATATAATAATAGTTTTCATTGTAGTATACAGATGGCACCATTTCAGGAATTATATGGGAAGCGGTGTCGAACTCCAGCTTTCTGGGATGAAGTGGGTTAAAGGAAGTTGATGGGACTAGAATTGGTAGATTAGATGGCAGAAAAAGTTCACTTGATTCAGAAACACGTGACAACAGCTCAGAGCAGGCAGAAGAGTTATGCAGACAATAGGAGGAAGGATCTATCTTTTGAGGTAGGTGATCATGTTTTTCTCAAAGTCTCACCATGGAAAAGTGTGATGCGATTTGGTAACAAAGGAACGCTGAGTCCAAGGTTCATTGGACCATATGAAATTCTGGAGAGAGTTGGATCATTTGCTTACCGAGTGGCTTTACCTCCGAGTTTATCTCAGGTTCACAATGTTTTTCATGTTTCGATGCTGAGAAAGTATATGCCAGATCCATCTCATGTTTTTAGTCCAGAGGTAGTTCAGCTGGAAGAGAACCTATCTTATGAGGAGAAAACGGTCTAGATTCTTGACCACGGGGAGCAAGTGTTATGGAATAAGGTGATTCATCATGTAAAAGTTTTGTGGAAAAACCACATGATTGAAGAGGCAACATGGGAATCTGAAAATGCATTGAGGGATCAATACCCCCATTTATTCGATAAGTAAATAAATTGAGGGGACGCAATTTTCTAAATGGGGGAAGGATGTAACATCCCAAGTAAGTAATGAATAATATATATTTTTATCTATGTCTATTAATGAATTAGATAGTGTTTTAGAGGCTTAAAATGAAAATAAATCCAATCTTAAGCATGGAATACACTAATATTCTTAAAAGATTGTTTTACTGCCTTTTGATGGAAAACCCTTTTTAAATAAAACATTTGACACTTTTATAATCTATATTTGTCAAAATAAACATATTCATTATGATTGGGACATTGAAATTTACATTGGATAAATTTTTGGTATTTTTCTGACAATGTTCATTTTTTAATGAATAGTGAAAAATACTGCATTTTAAATCAAAACTACTTTTTCATTTAATTTCATTATATGGTTAGATTATATTTATAATTGGTCTTAAAGTGTAATCTGAATATATTTTTACCATTTAATCCAATGGTGGTCATTAGGATTAATTTCACTTTGTAATTGTTCATAAACTAATGCCAAACTTTTCATAGATATTGTTTCAAAAAAACCCGCTATTTGTTTTGACAACGGAAATTATTTTTAAATCAATTATTGCAATTTATGTGTTTGTAATTTGGTAAAATGGATTAAATATTTGTAATCAGAGGGTCTAAATTGTGTAATTAATATTCTTTTGTTTTTGGACATTATGAATTGTAACACAGTAATTATCTTTAATTATCTTGATTAATGAGTAATCAGGTAGTTAAAGATAATAAAATAATATCATAATAATACAAAAAGAACACAACATGTGTCCTAAGGCTATTTTTTGTCTAATGGACGACCATGGGATTCCTTGTGCCAAACTTGGGGGCCCCATGGAATCACTTTTGTGAGAAAGTGACTTTTTATCTTTTTATTTTTAAAGAATGTTAAATGTGACAAAGAATGTATCACCTAAGTAAAATAGTTTTAATTTTGTCCACATAATTGATCTTCTAGACTATAAATATTAATTAGAAATCTAAAAAGATTTCATACATCATGGTATTTTTTTATAATTTTTAGACATTAAATTTATTAAATTATTTATGACATCATGATGATGCAACGATTACCTCATTAATAAAGGATTTAAATAAAATGGAAAGATAATGTAATATATAAGACCTACACATGTCCAAAACCTATTGGATGGGTGGATTTCGAACCCTTATCACATTACCCTCAAATAATTTCAATGTCGGACCTTTTGAATCCGAAAATCATTTTAAAATAAAGTAACATTTCTTTACTTTCCAAGAGTGCCCTTCCTCTCCTTTTATAAAAGGCCCCCACCTCTACCACCTTACCCAGACTTCCAAAGCCTTTCACTCGGCCAAACCCTGCCCATTTTGTCTCTCCACTTCCCTCTCTTACTCCTTGAAGCCTCACTTTGGGTAGAAGTCTTCCCAAGGAAGCCTTTCAGCTCAAACCAAAGGGAGTTACCCGATTTTAAGGTAATGTCTTCACTGAGTCCTTTTGTTTTATTTTGCTTCTCCAACCCCCTAAACACTTTTTATTCATTTCTTTTGTAAAAACTCTAGTATCTTCAATATACTAGGATGTTTTTATAAGAATTATTCGAGCTACACTTAAACACACCTACATCTAATGGTTAAATAACATACTGTTTCCGTGGATGGTGAATTTCTACCTCCCGGAACGATGATTGTTCAACAGTCTTTTAACAACTTCAATGGTGGCCATTAAGATGTCACTATAATTATATATGATATATAATATGTTTATGTTTTCCTTAAGCTTCTGTATTTTTCATTTCGGGCATACCTTTATGGTTTCCATTATGGGTAAACGTGATATCTTCATTTAAGGAAATGCGAACTACCGCCCCCTCAAAGTGATTTGATTTGTTAATACCATATGTGGGACATGTAAAGGATGGAGTTATGATATTATATATGATATTAAACTGGAATTATAACATACATTTATATCATTATGATTCCATTATATAAAATATGAAATAGAAATGAAAGTAGAGTTCATGCGTACGTATGGCTTACCGTCTCCATGAACGGTGCATTTCATTTCTTACCTCTAAATGATTATGTAATATTATAAATGCATGCATGTACTGGATATATATGACATATATGATTTATACATCATGAATACCATTCTGGATATAATGGATACATGAACAACTTTTAATTATAAAGGGTTTATTTTTGACTCAAGTACCAATGATCGTTAAAACGACCATTATTAACTTAAATAATTACATAGTGTTCATGACATGGCAATAAGTGATATAAAAGGAATAATGAACTTGAAAAAGGTTCTTAAACAAGTAGAAATTAAATCAAGTTTATTATTCAGGAGATTAAAGAACGACTGTGTCAAGTCGGTCCCGAGGTATGAGATTTTATCTCAATCTCCTTTCATTGAGGCATATTTTGTTTTATACACAACCTTCTTTTATATGGTGTATAAAACCTTTTTACTTTTATGTTTATTCAAAAGGAATATTTTTTATATGAAGCGTTTACTAAACGACAAAAGGGAATGCTTTTTTTGTACGTATGCGGCGACAACGACTTCTCCGCCGCCGTGACAATTATTTGAGTTTCGGCATCCTCTACAAGCCATACCTTATTTTTAAAAGAAAAATAAATACCATGTTTTACTTTTCTTTTATTTTGGTATTGAAAATAGTTTTCATAATGTTTTTATATCAATGTTTTGTATTGATATCTTGTGATTGAAAGGTGGAAATGTTATGTTTCCTTTATGCATGTTTTATGTGATACGATTATGTTGAGGTTCTTGGGAATTATTATGAAGATGGGTGGTTCCATGATAAACTAAGGGCGGGTCGGCCCGATAAAGCTCTCCAATGCATTGGGTAATGCGAAGGAGTGAAACGTTAAGGTTACTCTGAAGAGATTTAGGGAATATACTGTGATGGGTATTCCAAACGTAACCAAGAGGGTTACTCCCTACGTAAGAATGTTATGAATGCCTCAAGTTACCTTTATGTATTATGATTTCTATGATTTATTCATGATTTGATGAGGTATGTAAAGTTCTTCTGTTTTATGGGTAAAGTATGATTTCATTCTTATGTATATATGTACCCATGTTTCCTTTCCATATTTTTATATCCCTTACTGAGATTTTTATGCTCATCCCAAGTTTCTTGAAATGTTTTTCACAGGTCAAGGTAAAGGTACATGATATGATTATAGTGTCAAAAAAGTGTCAAGAAAGAATCCATGTTTTGTTTTAAATATTTTTCCATTGATGGGAAAGAAGAATACTATCTTTATGTAACCATTTTGTTTATATGTGGAATGTAATGCCTGTTTTATGATCTAATTCTCTAAAACTCTAAACCCGAAAAGATCCTCAATGTGTAATCTTGTAATAACTCAAGATTAAGTAAGGTTTAAGGCTAGGGCCTTATACCCTTGATGTTTAATTACCATATTATATACTCTATTGTTTGTGATACTGGGTGAGAGACAACCATGATGAGAATGAGAATGTATTATACCTAATTAGGTGTTGAGTTTATTTCATGGGTTTTCAGTATACTTTATCCTAATTTCTGTATCTTTTTCATGATAGGATCCACGAAGGATCCTACTGAATATAATTTTATACTCCCACTACCTATAAATATATTTTTTTCACAATATCCTGAGAAGATTTCAGATCTAGCTTGAATTTACTAGCTCATGGTTTTTTAGGATCTATTTGGGTTTTTGTGGTCACTATCATTTTTACCTTTGGGAAATATTAGTTTAAATTTTAGTAATTTAGAACTATATGGTATTTCCTATTTTCACTTGGGATATATATTTATATGAATATTTATGAGAATTTTTTGATTGTTTTATCCTTCTTATGTCTCACTTTTCATATATCTCTTAGAGTGTAATGCCTCCCATATACATGACTTTTATACCAATGGTGGTATTCACTAACCAAGGGCATACTAGATTAAGGACTCAGGAAGTCACCATATATATACCAATATTACATTATCTTTTTGTGGAGGGGATCCTAAAAGAGTATTATTAATTTTTTATTTCGATAGATATGATTGATTTTTAGATAGGCACGGTTGAGGTTTCATGGGTTGGTAGCGAAATTTGTTCTGATAATTTTAGTGAGTGATGTAAATAAGGGATACTAGATAAGACACATATATGTATGGCCCCATATGATCTGATCCATAATCCTTTAAGTTTACTAATCCTAAATAAGTAAGTGATATTGTTTGTAGGGTGGATACCTATAAAAGTACAACACATCATTCTTCTTATTGGATTTTTTCAAAAGTATTATACCATTGGTTAAGTTAAAAACATAAATTATGTTATTTATAAATATATAAATAAATGTCAAATATTATTTATTTTGGGATTACGAGGTAAATTTTTTTGTTACTTTTATAATCCTCGCTCTAGGCCAACATCCTCATCAGTTATATGCTGAATATGATTTGTAGGATGTGCTAGTAGATTACTGCATAGAGCAAATTGATGATGATGATGATACTTGAAGGATAACACTCCCAGATATTTAACGCTACATAATGGAAAAGTGTGGGGGATATGTTTTAAATGAAATCACAGATATCTAGTTGGAGGTGGTTGATATTGCTTTTAGTATTATTAGTTCATGACAGGAGCACTGAGTTTTGTTGGTCGTGATTATGATTCATAGACAACAAGGAACTATTGGTTCAAATTACATGGGTATCATGATGAGTTTCTTTTCCCATGGGAGAATTTACAAGACCTGTTCAAAATAGAGTTTCTTTCTCCTTCCATGAATGCATCCAGTCACAATGATATGCTCACCCCTCGGTATAGGATATCTAATGAGACATATATCGTTATCCATTTCATTACCCAATTTTGATATGCTTCAGACCTATTTCTTATCTTGGAGGGTAGTGATATGAATTTTTGGGAGCCATTTCACCCATATGGACGGTTCAAGAAACAACCTGTTTATTCTGAACATATTTCTCAAGGTGATTCCTAGAGTATAGGTTATACAGATGACATTTTTCAGAATTATATCATAATAAGAGGGGAGTCATTGTGATTCCTCAAGAATAATATATTTGGTATGAGTTTCCCAATTATTATGAAAAAGGGTTTTTGGTTTGCTTGGGGTAGGTCTGAAACCTCATCATTTCATTTATCTAAAGTTGTTGACTCCCAATATTTCTCCAAACAATAATATGTGTGTTTTTATTATGTATTTCAAAGTCATCACTGACAATAGATCATGATCTCTCTAAGCAAATAGAGACTGAAAGTTTGGTCACTTTATTTTATTCGGTTGATTTAGTTTCATCCAAGAAATAAGCAGTAGGGTGATCCTATTCCAGATCAACAAAGAGGAGATGGGAATGTATAGTATATCCCTGAGGCAGTACGCATCCTTATAGTGTAGAAATTCATCATGGATGTTATTGTATGTAGGTTAAGAGAGTCCATAAAAAATTTCATTGTTAGCTTCATTCTTTATCATTATAAGCACCAAGTGATCTATATTTCATTTGAGGTACCCTTTAGTTGTTTTCTACATCGGTGATTTATTTATTTGATTTAGGATTGATATAATTTTTTATATCAACTACCCTTTCCATTGTTTGGGACTTTAGGTAGAGAGGCTTCCAGTTCCCTTAACATTGATTATTGAAGATGGAGGTCGAGATGAATTCTGTGATGTTTGTAGATACTACGAGCTAGTATTGCACCCACAACACTTTTGGGTATATTTAATCTTCTAATAGATACATCCATATGAAATCTTACTCAACATGAATTGGTTATATTCTGCGTAGGATGTCATCGATCGATCCTAGAAGAATGTTGTATTCCATTAGGCTGATGGAGTGTGAGTGATATTTGTTAGAGAGAGAGACCCTTGGATGGGTTAGAGTCCTGTTATATAAATGTCATATCAGATGTCCGAATTTATGTAGAGTTTTCTGGGTTCTTGGAAAATGCTGGTTCTTAGGATTTTGGAAGAGTATCCTAATTTCATTCGAATAGGAATTTTTAGTGTTTCCCATTTGAAGAGAGATTTGATTTGGGATCAATCTATATCCATGAATTTTTTATACCTCGATGTCTCCATAAAGGATGTTGCCTTATGAGTTGTTGGAGTTGGTAGTATAGCTCGATGGTCTATTAGTGTGAGGTTTTGTTTGTATGAGTGTCTCACCTTGGGGTGAAACCATTTTTTTCCTGAACAATGCTGACAGAACGATGTGTTTGTGTATTGATTGTTGTTGCATGAACCAAATGATAGTGATGAACCACTATCCTCTTCTTAGTATTGATGATTTATTAAATCATCTGAACGGATCATGTTTTTTTTGAATATTGAATTGTGGTTAGGATATCATTAGATAAAGGTGAAGAGTGAGGATATTTAGAGGACTAAATTTTGTTGTCATCATGGGAATTATGAGTTATTTTTTATGTTGGTCTATATGAATAATGATCTTGTTTTTTCATGGGGTTGATGAATATAGTTTTCATTGAGTTCTTGGATATGTCTGTGATGGTTTTCATCAATGATATCCCTATCTAATCAGTGTCTAAGGAGGTGTTCTGTGTTTCATGGGTGATCTTCATCATGTTTAGTTGTTTCATCGGTTTTTTATGTATAAGATATGGGATGTTGATTTCTGTTTCATAGGGAATGTGGAATCCCAATTGGGATTATCTATGAATCCTTTGGAGAAAGTGGTGGTTTTTTCATTGGTATCCCCCATGATAGTGGTAGAGGTGTGGAGTTTCTTTATTCTTTCAAGCTATTAAAGGAGGTTCATAGACTATTTATTAGTAATTTATTGTCATCTTATACTATTAACACCAAAGGATGTGAAATTCTTGGGTCCTGAACAATGTTAGTTTGAATTTGAGAACCTAAATTGAATGATGTCCAGTGCTCCAACTATTTATTTTTCTATAGAAGGTGTTTAATTTGATGTTTTCTAGGACGGTTCAGGTATTGGCTCGTGTTGTGTTCTGATGCAGTATAGATCAATTGTTTCTTATCGTTCATAGAAGATACATATTCATGAGAGTAACTATACCACCCATAATATTGATTTTATGGTACTGGTATATTCTACGATTTTGTGAAAACATTACAACATTGATGAGAATTTTCGGGTTTTTATTTACCATAAGAGCCTGAAGTATGACTTCTCCCTTCATGAATTGAACTTGATATGGAATTAGTGCATGGAATTCTTGTAGTATAATTACATTTTTAAATTTTATAATCTAGTATATGGGAATTTTGTGAAAAATATTTTGAGAAGGAATTCAGGTAATGATGTTGTGCATGAATATAGAGACTCCTAGAGAGTGGTGAAAGAACTCTCTATAATGCACATAAATATGGGAGAGAATAGAGGATGAGGATTTATTTTCCAAATGAAAGTGTAGTAGTAATAGGCTAATATAGTATAGGATACCTAGTTGTGGGATTTTTAGGTGGAGATCTAGAATGACTGATGTAATTTTCATGATTCCCCAGATGATTTTTCTGAGGATGGAAAACACAGAAGTTGTTATAGGGAAAGTCTTTAATGTCATTGGTAATGCATGAGACTGTTATCTGAGGGATTCATATTTTGAATTTGGTAGAACATCTTTGTGTGAAAATATAAACAGAAAATTGGGATTTTTTTTGGTTGCCTGGTTTGATGTGTACAGTTACATAGTTATTTTCTCAATGTTTTGTTTTCGAGATGGTGAAAAATGAGTTCCATGTTCTCGGTGGTTTACCCCAACTATTAGATGATCCCTAGTGGAAGTAAAAAAAATCAATGAAATTATTTATCATTTTACCATGATATCAATGAAGAAATGGTGATATATAGATGATTGTGGATCTCTTAACAAAATCACCTGACTTTATTATGATTATGGAGTTGAGACCAGTAGATGTTTTGTTGAGAAAGTATCTAGAGGAGGCGGTGCGACTCTAAAAATTCATGAGTACGATCATTTGTGATTGAGATCCATGTTTTTACTCCATGAGGTTTAGAGGTCTCAATCATGCTTTTGGTTCTCATTCATGCCTTAACAGTAATTTTTATCCACAAAAGTATTGTTCGATAGAGCGGACCATCCAAGGACATGAGGACATGTTTCACTCTTGTGTCCTGGATTTTGTAGTTTTATGGGTGACCAATCAATTCATGGTTTAGTTTTGTATAATAATAGTTTCTCTCCATCATTATTATGAATACATTTTAATATTTTTATGTCCTAACATTAAATTATACATTATTCTATATGTGGGTCTGATTGGTGGAAATTCTCAAGACAAAAATGGTATAGAATATGATAAATGTGGTTCAATTAATTATTTAGAGGATGAAAGAGGTAGAGGATCAACAGAAATCCTACGTTGATTATAGGAGGGTACCACTCAAATTTTATATTGGAGATTATGTATTCTTGAAGGTGACTCCTCATCATTTGTAGTGATGATTTGGCCATGGGATTGAGTTGTCTCCCATGTTTGTTGGACCTTACGATTTGTTGGCTCATATTGGATCCATGGAATATTAGATGACATTTCCCCCATAGATGAGCTATATTCATGATGTTTTTAACATGCCAAAAACCATATATATCTTCATGATGACTTATATTTAATCGATTGGGTGTCATTGATGTTAACGATGATGCGACCTTTGAGGAGCGGCCTATGGAGATCAAATACCACTAGGAACGGTTTTTTCATCAGCATTATATTCTCTTATTTAAAATGTTTAGCAGATAGGCTCACATAGATTATATTACCTATGAATATGATATGTAGGTTTTCAGTCAATACCCCATGATTTTTGATGTTTTTCCATTACCATAATGTGTTGTTCTCATATGGATCTTGACCTTTCTATTTTATTAGATGGTTTTAACATGTTTATTGGGGTGTGTTTACCCGTGTTTAAGAGGTATATCCCCTTAGAGAGTGTTTAAGAGATAATTGTTCTTGTTTCAAGGTTTCTCTCTATTCCTATGGTTAGGTGGTTGAGCTCTTGAGATGGAGATTTCATTGAGAGATATTTCACAATGGTGGTTTTATAGAAGAACTATTTTTGTTTTCTTTCTAGTTTGGTTTTCGATTATAATGTATAAGAACTTTTTGATGAGTATCTAATGTAAGTTATTGGATCCATGTGGACCAACACTTTTCATCATTATAAGGATCATGTTTTTAAGATGAATCGTGGGTATATCCCCGAGGTGTTGGCTACTGAAAATGCTAAAATTAATGTTTACACATGATATGTAAGGATTATCTGTAATGAATGTGTAGTTCACGGAATTTGTAGGGAATGTAGATGGAATATAAATAATCATGGTTAAATAATAAAAAAGTGATGTGTTTTTTTGGAAAGAACCAACCTTGACATTTACACGAAGTCTAAATATATTACATGATGTGTAATTCCATTGTAGACTGAATCCTTTAAATATCGAAGACACTTAGGTCTTCTCTAAAACATATGGATGTATTTTGACTCCAACCAACCTTGAATCCCTTTATCAAGTATTTCACTATCCCTTAAACCATGTATCAATTATTGGATTCTTTCATCGATTCCCAGTGATCTGTGGATATCCATGGTACATCCTTTCTTTATTTTCTAGATGTTTCCATGATTTGATCTTTTTTCCTCCCATTTTTCATTCTATGCAATTTAATTTGATCTATATTTATTCTAATGGTGTTTTATATAGTTATTGTTGGTGAGTTTGTGTTATAGAATGATTATATGTATGCTATTCATGCAAGATATGAGATAATAGATCAATGACATGATCAGTTCCTGTGCGAAGAACATTGAATACTTTTGAATTAGATGATTTATTTATTCTCATATTTTATTTATGGGATTTTTTATGTTGAACCTAATTGAGGTCCTTTTGATGGAAATTATGATTACCAAATAACCATTTGAACAAAAGTAATGTAATTAGTCAGCAGTAACATTTTGATGATGTTATTTTATTATGTCGTGATAGCAGATTGCATCTTGTTATTCCAGATATCGTGGTATCTTTTCTATTTTTTATCATGTAATTATTCTTCTAAATGAATATCAAAATTGGTAAATAACATTAAGAGATAACTATTATATAATAAATTGTATTGATAATAATTCCAAAGGATTGTAGTATTCCTAGATGGATTAGACATTATTTTATGGAATAATGTAATGTAATGTAATGTAATTCAATAAAATGTGGGATATTTTAAATGATTAATTCATTTATGAGTAATTAATTAACAGGAATAAATAGTAAAAAATGAATTAAGTAATCTAATGGATCTATTTTATATTCATGTGATCTTATAGGATATATGTTCTAAATAGTATATGTCGGGATTCTGAGTAACGTTGCCTTAAGTAGATTATAAGACTAGGTTATTCCCATATTTTTGTTGTGAGATATACAATATCATGTGTATAATGTTATTTCAAATGTGACCCCTCCAATTTTTGATATATTATCTAACACCTAGTAGACATTGGGTGAGTGTTTTCCCTAACATCTTGGTAGGTGGTTGGATGATCGACTACCCCTCATCCCCCACTATTTTCTCGAGGTTTTACTTATGCTGGTTTCCAAAATAGTTAACATTCCCCTTTATGTGTATCGATAGTTTTTATGAATTGTGGTTATTTCACACACATGTACAAATATATATAGTATGAAAAGACTATTATACGTATAACATGTGTAGGATGTGATGCCTTGAGGTAGTTACAAGGTTTATTGGGCATAATAGATTGAGGTATAATACTTAATATATGATATACATTATACAAGTTGTGGTAGATACTGAAAACTAATTGGTTACTATATGGATACCTGATGGGATTTTGTGGTTATATGATGAGTAAGGTGAATGTTGTGATAAGTTTTTTTGGGGTCTTCAGGTTGGCTTAAATTTGGAGAGAAATAGATTAGGATGTGTGATTTTGGGGTAGTGTGAAAACACATTGGGAAAGAAGGAGTGAGGTAACCTTTATTTTTTTTATTACTATATGAAAATATCGCTTGAATGTGATACTTGGGGATAGTTATCCATGGTGAGTATGGGAACTTAGTATACATTTTTAAGTGATGATGTGTTTCAGTTTTTTCATATACCTTTGAATACTTTCATTATATTTTGAAAGATAGGATATGTGTATGATCCTAATAAGAATACTATTATGCTCACCCTGTATATATATTCTTTTTCTGGTCATCTTGAGCAGTTTGGTGATCAGTATAGACATTTCTAGCACATGGTATTGTAAGAGCTATTGGGGATATTTTTAATGATTTCCTTTACCATTTGGTACTTTCTGCTTCCCTTTATAATTATTGTACTATAAGGTATTTCATTTATAAACATTCTATTTCTTATATATATATATTTATATCTTAGAATTTGTTGGTTTCATTATCATTATTATATCTCTCTTTTGTATGTTTCTCTTAGAGGGTAGTGCCTCAAATACGGAATTATATTTTCTCTTAAATTCTTGTCACATGGGATACTAGAGGAGGGACTCAGAAAGTCACCATATCTATCCCCTCTTTGAGGTTTATTTATGGGGAGGAGTTTGGGACCATTTCAGTCAAAATGAATTTTAAAAACCCTAAAAAATAATTACCATGATTATGGTTGAAAAGTAGTTTTCATGGGGTTAAACTAATAATATAATAGTTAAAATGACCTAAATATTTGTCCAATTATTATTTACTAGATAATTGAAACATTATATCATATTAGGCTTTTTAATGATAAAATTATAAGCCTTTTGGAAAGCATAAAATGTGGGTATAATATTTTCTTTTCAAAAATTTGATGTATGTTATATCACCCACTTATAAAAGCATATCTTCAATCCTATCAACATAACACACCAAAAACCTTTTAGTTCAGAAAAGAACATCTAAAATCATTTATTTAAATTCTTAAAAATGTCTTATTGGACATTTTTTAAATATCAAACCCAATAATGAGGACTTTTGGTACTGACCATTGGAGGATGTCTGGAGAAGAGGTTCCATTCTTAACCAATCATTTTAGTTTTATTTCTCCCTCAACGACCATAAAATTTTATTCATCTATGATGATATGATAGATTCATTATATTATTTATATCTAGATTTTTTTATCTCAGTGGAATAACCCATATCCATATTCCCTTCCATAAATATTGAAACGTAATAATTAATCACGTGTAATGATAAAGACCCCATTATGATCTGATGTAATTAATTTTCCATCACCGACTGTCACGGCTACAGATAATGATGGATTTAATTTTTTAAAATGGTACCTAAAATATATTTTTTATCCTTGAATTATAATATCATTTCAACATTGATAATATATAATCAGCTTAAAAATGATAATGTCCCTTGTACAGGTGTGTGCATTATCACCTCTACAATGCAATGTGATAAATTATAAAATTTATTTTTAGAATATATGGTAATAATAATCAATTTAATCAATATATATGATATATATGAAAAATATTATTCTATAAAGTTGATATAATTTTAACCTTTTATTCATTCCATCTACCGAGGAAATGAAAAAAACCTTCTTGCGTACCATTGACCTACTTTCTCTATAATATTTGTATTTAAATTTATATCTATAAATTTAATTGATTAATATAAATAAATATAATATGAAATAGGGTGATATTTATATAAATATTAAAATTATGGATATGATGGATCTATGATCAATCTACTTGGATCAAAATTTCCAAACTATAACATACCAAAAAAAATGAACCAGTTATCACATAAAATAGTAATTTTAATAAATATTTTTAAATAAATTAGATATTAAAGGCTATATTTGAATCATATATGGTATGATATATATTATTACGGTTCAATAAAATATGTATAATTAAAATAAATTTATTATACTGGAGGATTGAATGTTTTTAAGGAATTTGAGACTTGTGGTAAGGGGTTTCATGTCTGTTTTTATTTTTGGGCGAATTTTTCCATATCCACCACTCATTTCATTCATATGATATATATACTTCTCATAAATTTCCATTATGTAACATCATGAAAATTTAGGACTTTTTATATTTGTTTATAAGATAATTTTAATATAATATATATAAATTATTAAATCAATGATCTTTTATAAAACTGTGTGATTTTATTTAATCCAAATACAAATTTATAATAAGTTAAGTGGAATGATTAAAATTTAAATAATTTTTAAATAAAATAGTATAAGTAAAATTAAGTTGGGTTATTTTTCAAATTATAATACGATTGTTATAAATTATGATATTTTAAATTATTTAATCAATTAGTTATTAAGAGAAATTTGATGGTTTTCAAATCTAATGTTATAATAATGTCAAAAAATTATTTTCAAAATAATAATATATCTATTTAAATTAATATTTAATATTAAAAAATATTCTTTTAAAATTTTGATATTATAATTTTCTAATATAAAAAAATTAATTTTTATCAAAGGGTTATTTGAAAAATAGGAAAATTATGAGAACAAAATACTATTTTATGTCATTAAAAGAAAAAATATGAAAATGAATTTATAAATAATGATGTATCATACATATTTTTAATATATATTTTAAGTATCTAATTTAAATCTTCTGGTTAATAAAATTTATATGAAAGAAATTAAATATTAAAGGAAATATATTTTACAATTATAAAATTTTGTGAATAAATATATATATATATATAAAGAAATTATTATAATATAATAGTATAATTATTATAATTATTTTATATAAAATATTGATTATAATTTTATTTATAATATTTTTAAATTATAAATATATTAATAATTAGAATTAAGATAATTCTAAAAATATTAAATTAATATTCTAAATTTTAAATTAAAATTTAAAGATATAAATTTTATTTTTTAAAATAATAATAAACTAATTAAAGGATAAGGGTGATAAGTCATTGGCCAAATGGGGTTAAACCCCATTTTTGGGGAAATGGGTCTAAGGGATTCTGGGTGGCTGAGTACTATAAAGATAAAATCATAGATAAGGGAAAATGTGATGATCAGGATCAGCCGTCAAAGAAGACAAATGTCATAAAATTTTCCGAATGAGATCTACTACCGGTGGGGAAGTTCGAGAAACGTTTGACTAGTTTGGTTTTTCGACTACAAAGGGGATTCTAAACTCAAAATACATGAATGATTTACTTAATTACCGTCCTCTTGAAATGGATTTATAGATATGTGAGTTATATGAAATTATTTTTTTAATGTTATTTATATCTTTACAATCATTCTATCGTCTGGATATTCATTTATATCAAATACCATGTTCATTTTTTTAAACTTTTCCTTCATTGGTCATCATCAGCAGTCTCAATTCATCATAATATGGGGTTTTTTCGTTAAATCAATGTATCAATTTGATGTAAAAACGAATTCAATGATTTTTTTCTCAATTACTTCAAATTTATTTTTCTCGATTCATTGAAGCATAAAATAGAAGCATAAATTGTTCAATGAAAGGTTAGGATATAAGAAAATCCAAAAAAGAGGTTTTTTTTAAAATTTCCAAACATTTTAATTTCTTCCAACATCGATTTATTTTTTTAATTTTATTACACTTGCTCGACAAGAATTATATATGAAACACAATAATTAATAAATAAAAAACACTCTAAATTCCTTTAATGATATTATGTGATTATATTTACTATGTTAAATAGTTTAATTGAGATTATAAATTGGGATCCCCTCCCCACTAGTTTTTCTTTTATTGACTGATGCACACCTTGCTTCAGTTTTATATGCCTTTCTTACATGGCATTCTTGAGTGTTGTACACCCTATGTGAGAGGAAAAATAAGATAGAAGGGAGTCTCATGATAAGAGGAGGAGGATAAAGCCCATTTATATATGAAAATATAATATGTAAGGGCTTTCAGTAAAAATAATAGTATTTATTTTCCTATTTTGTTAAAATTAAATCTATTCTATTAGAATTTGATTTTATTATAATTTAGTTCTATATTTTATATCTGAATTGGTAATTGGATTATTTTACAATGCTATATATATTTTAGTTTAAGACCATTAATTTTTATTTGAAAAATCTGCAATCCTATTAAAAGAACTCTTTGTGTGATGCATTTTTTTTGTTTTCATTAGATCATTATTATTTAGAAATCCATTTGTATATAAATTAATTAATCTATGAATTTATGTAAAGGTACATATATATGAAAAATTATTCTTTAAAATATAACTTAGTTTATTCTATCATAAAAAATAACAAAACCTTTTTTTGTTAATTTTAATCTCAATTTAAAGGGTATTTTAAATTATCAAAATTTCCAGGTGTTTCCCAAAAATAAGAATCAATATTTATTAGTTTATATATATTTTTATAATAAGAGTTAACATTTAAGTGAAAAATGACATTGGAAAGTAATACATTTAATTCAAGTAGGTATGGATGTCATTTGAGTTTATATTTGAAATTTCATAAATTTTAATAAAAAGAAATTATTTTACTTTTAATGTATTTAGGTTCATTCCAATAAATGAAATAAATTATGTATTAAGCATGGATATGTCCAACATACTTTTTGAAAAAGTGATTAATTTAAATTTAGATGTTCTAAAATTATTTAATTATTTGAATATAATTCATGTATATTGTGGAAATGTTTTTAATGGGTTTTTTTTATAATGTCCCATCATCCTAATTTTTTATTTAAAAAATTATTGCTTGAATATCAATAACGAAGCTGGAGTTAACCCATTACCTCAATATAAACTATCCCACCAATGATACTATTATGTGGCCACAAGTTTTTTAGAAGATCATTCAAGTATCATTTTGATCCTTAAAATTAATTATTATTTTGAAATGGATGTTAATAGAGAAATCCAATTTTTGTGATAAAATACCCAAAAAGCCCGAGAGCCAGGAGGTCTGCTCCCATAAAATTAAATAAAAGCTAAAACAGTACAGGCCACTCAAAAAGGGGGAGCCTTACAAAACCTTGTAAACATAGTACCAATCCTATCATTGTGAACAAAATCATTGCAGTACTCAGGGAGAACAAAGGACCAGCTAGAACTCACCTCAAGGATTTCTCTTTTTGACAATGCATCCGCCACTTGGTTCGCTTCTCTGTAAACATGAGAAACCTCAAGAGAAAACGATTCAGCAATTTTGAGAGCGCCGATCCATGTAGGGAGCATCCTCCATGGAACCATCCTGGACCGCTCTTTAAGAACCTTCAAAGCAGTAGAAGAGTCCGATTCAATCCACATCTTCCTCCATCCATAACGAGCAGCATACCTTATAGCCTTTATCATCGCCCATAACTCCGCCTCAAGAGCATAACCGTTGCCAATGTAATGAAAGAAGCACCCCTTTACGAAACCTCGACAGGTCCTGAAGACGCCACCACAGCCAGCAGGCCCTGGCGCGCCAGAGGCTGCCCCATCCACATTCACCTTCAAAAAATCAGCAATTGGAGGAATCCACCTAATGAGTTTCATCACCTTCTGCTTCCTCTCCCTGCCACAAACACCAAGAGATCTTAATAAGATGAAATCAGACATGTTGTTGTGCATGCAGCCAGTTTTCTTCTCCGAATCAAGCTTGATGTTTCGGTGAACCGCCATCAATCCCTCTTTGAAGAAGGGTCTGCCACCGTTGAACACAGTATTATTCCGAGCCTTCCAGACGTAGGAAATGACAGACACAACAGCAGTAATAAGCAAGGAATGAACCTGCTCACTATTTTCCTGATGTATAGCAGAATTCATCAATGAACCAACCGATGTTAGATCCAAGCTACTGTGAAAAATTCCTGTGATATAAAGCCAGAACCGAGCAGCAAAATTGCAGTTCATAAAAATGTGCTCAATAGACTCATCCGCAGCAAGACAGAGTGAGCAAAATGAGGCCAAACTCAAACCTCTCTTTTGTAATGCAGATTGAATTGGAAGTCTGCATTTCCAAATCCTCCATATGAGAAGGGAATCAGCCGGCGGGATGTAAGCTGTCCTCACCGCCATCACCCATGCAGGAGTTGGATTATGTTGCCGCACTGCATAGCATAAGCCAGCCTGCTGGAGAAGACACCAGCCATGTCAGGCTCCCAGATCAGAGTGTCCGTGTCCATGAAATCATAAGTTGAGAGTTCCACTTGGAGAGTAGCAAGAAGTAAAGCTTGGGCTTGTGTATTGACCTGCAAATCACCAACAGAGATATCCCGCAGGTTTAAAGGAATAGTAGCAGCATTATCAATAGGGCATGACAACCATTTTGTCGTCCAACAGTTCAGATGAGAATCAGAGCAGACCAGCCACATGGACTGCAGCATGATTTCGGAATAGGTGCTCCGAATTTCGGGCCATACAGAGGACCTCAGGTACACATTTGACCTTCGACAAAGCCTGTCAAAAAGATCTGATGTAAAGAAACTCCAAGGAAAAATCAGAACCATCGAGGAGTCTCCAAGTGAATTTTTGTAGCAAAGCATCATTAAAAACCCTGACGTCTTTAACTCCCATTCCACCATTAGAAAGAGGCCTAATGCAGTCCATCCATTTAACGGTAACCAATTTCCTCTGCTTATTTGAGCCAGTCCAAATAAAGTTCCTGATCAAGAAAGCAAGATCCCTGAGCAAAGCGACAGGCCACTTATATAGTGAGAATGCATACACAAACATTGATGTGACGACTGAGTTCACAAGACAAATCCTACCCGCCTGTGACATTGATTTCCCCTTCCAACTGGCCAATTGATTAGTGATTCTAAGAGAAAATCCTCCAAGTAGACCCTCTTCACTCTTCCCCAAAACATAGGCAGTCCAAGATAGGTAAAGGGTAGGGAGCCCCTTTTAACTCCAAGCCTTTTGGCCACTTTATTCTGCTTAACAGTTCGAACGCCTTCACCAAAAACAACAAAGGATTTACTCCATCTTATGACCTGACCTGAGACGTCCTCATAGTGATTAAAGATAGTCTTTATAGAAGTTATGGTTTTTCTATCAGCCTTATAGAAGAGTAGGATATCATCAGCATAGAATAGGTGAGAGGGAGTGAAGCAGTTCCTCCCATACACCATTCTCTGATAGATCCCAGAGTTAACAAGATCATGAAGGCAGGTGCTCAAATAGTCCTCGGCCATGGAAAACAACAAGCCAGATAAAGGTTCACCCTGCCGAACACCCCTAGAACACTGAAAGAACCCCCTTGGCGATCCATTGACTAGTACGGATAGTCTAGAACTTTCCAAAATGGCTTTAACCAAGCCAATAAACTTACTTGAGAATCCATGCATGTTCAAAACAGAGAAGATAAAATCCCATCTGAGAGTATCGAAAGCCTTTGAGATATCCAGCTTGAGTGCCATATTTCCATGCCTAACCTTTGTTCTCATGATGTTGACACATTCTGAAGCAGTAAATAGACAGCTCTGTATATTCCTGCCAGGCACAAATCCGAACTGATTAAAAGGGATGAGGGACCGAGCAATAACACCAATTCTTGTTGCAATAATTTTGCTAATGACTTTGGGAATGGAGTTCCCAATAGCAACTGGTCTGAAGTCCTTGATATCGAGCGAATTATCCTTCTTGGGTAATAAGGAAATGAAATTTTAATTCATTCCAAAAAGCATATAGGAATGATAAAAGAATTCCCGGACTGCTTCTGTCACTTCCTCGTGGAGGATGTCCCAGTAGAACATGAATTTTTTTTTGGAGAATCCATCAGGCCCAGCCACACTATCTATGTTCAGATAAAAGAGGGCAGCATGAATTTCTTTCATGTTAGGAATATCAGTAAGTTTTCGGTTTTGCAACTCATCCAAGCTTGGTTCAATACATCTTATGACCTTGTCTGAGATGTCTTGCCCTGATTCAGAATAAAGATCTTTAAAATATTCAGTCACAGAATTTACAATGTCATTCTCAGAGGTGTGCAGGCTTCCACCAATTCTCAAAGCCTTGAGATTTCTCCGAACTTTCTTCTCCTTGTGCATGCAATGAAAGAACCGAGAATTCTTGTCCCCCTCTTTTAACCATCTTGCACTGTACTGATTTCTGGCCAGGTTTTCCTTAAGAACTAGCAGGTTATCAAGCCTCGAAGCTTCCAGTACCTCTTGTGATGATACATAATCATGCGACATGTTGTCCTGCTGAAATTCATACAAGTGAGAGTCTGCCTCTTTGATCTCCTGGTCAAGTGTGGAAAACGATTTCTTACTCCACTCCCTTATTCTAGCCTTAACAGCTTTCAGTTTCCCGACAAGGACATGCAAAGCACTGCCTTGTACAGGCTCCGCCCAAGCTTTCAAAACAACGTCCCTGCAACCAGGGACCGTTAACCAGGCATTGTTGAACTAAAAGGGTAAAGGTGCTGACCGTGAAGTGCTAACACAAATATCAATTAAAATCGAATGATGATCAGAATGTAGCCTGGACAAAGTGATGCCAGAAACTTCCATTTCCTCACTTTGACCACTAATCTGCACTAAGAATCTTTCCAATTTGCTTGCATGCCTCCCGAGGTGAGTATGCCTCTGCCAGGTATAATCAGCACCTAAAATTGGTATTTCAATCAGATTACATTGATCAATGCAGGTGGAAAAATCCCACGCTGCTGCACGACAAAAGTTATTCCCAGTTTTCTCCTCCGGTCTCAAGACTGTGTTAAAGTCACCAAGTAAAATCCATCTTTTATCCATATTCGCAGAAATATTCACAAGACTACTCCATAAACTTCTCCTCCTAACATACTGGTTAAGAGCATAGACAAAAGTAACACAAAACAGATCTGACTGA
The DNA here is from genome assembly GCA_963277665.1 of Viscum album. Classification (NCBI taxonomy): domain Eukaryota; kingdom Viridiplantae; phylum Streptophyta; class Magnoliopsida; order Santalales; family Viscaceae; genus Viscum; species Viscum album. The sequence continues at coordinate 935,191,327 of OY728164.1, read as the reverse complement.
AGGACGCACGTTAGAGAGACAGACTGACAATCTGATTGAACAGATTCAATACTCACAGTATTATGATTTAGAACCCATAGAGCCTCAACATCACTGTCAGACTGATTTGGAGTAATAAAAGAGTAGCCTAAAGTCGACCAATTGATGGACATCCAATTAGAAAACTTGATTCTGGGCTCAGCGATGCCAATCAGCATTGGTTTGTTGGTCAGAATAATGTGTTTCAGGACCTTGACCGTAGGGGAGTTCCCCAGACACTGAAAATTCCAAAAGAGGACTTTCATTGATGAGAGGCACGCTGCCTAGTGCATGGACCAGCATATCTGGGTGCTATGCTTTCCTTTGTTTCATTAAAAAAAACCGCCCCCTCTTCACTTAAAGAACATCCATCAGTGGTAGTGACAGCATCATCATCGGACAAGGATGAGTACCTGTTAACTGAGTTGAGTGGTTCTGTCAAGGTAGCAGGGAGTTTCCTCCTTGCCACCTTCGAGACATGCACTTGGGAAAATTCCCCATCAGCCTGCACTGCCAAAATCCCAGCATTGAGAGGTTCCCCCTGCCCATCACTTCCAGCCACCTCTTCAGACATGGGAGGCTCCTGTTTGTCATCCTGATCACCAGCAGAAATCTCCACATTTTCATTACAGACCTCCACGTCTTGAATTCTAATAGGAACATCAAATATTAATCCCTGATCATTTTCCTCAGCCACTTGATCCTCACCAGAAGCAGCAATTGGATCAGAATGGCTCACATCCTGCGGCCTCTCAGCACCCTCAGCCTCTTGTACCTTCTCACAGGTGTCAACTCTTTGTCCTCCCCCAACCAGAGGATCCTTGATGTCAATCTGCTCATCAGCATGCGCTTCCACAGGGACCACAGGCTGACCCATCTCATTCCCTTTCCTTCGACAGTGTAAATCACCATGGCCATTGATTTTACATAACGAACAGAATTTATTCCTGTTACACTCAGGAAGTGTGTGACCAAAGATACGACAATTTGAGCATAATTTTGGCATCCTTTCATAACCAATATCTAGGGTAATGCTGTCATCCCTAGTAGTGAAAACAACCTGCTCAACATATAATGGAAACAGACCACGATTTTATAAATATACATTGTCATTTTCATATGTCTTTTATATGAAAACGTACTCAAAATTTTTTAGTGGCTAATTTGAAATTTGGGGTTACAGATTTTACATTGGGTATGACCAGATTCTTTTAGAAAACATATTTGACTAAGCACTGTATTGAATAAAATATGATATTGAATTTTTCTTTTGAACCACTATGTAATTATGTTCTTATATAAGTTATATATTTTTTTAATTTATGAGATGTAAATTCAAAATGTCATATGATATGAAAAAAGGATTTAATGGTAGAAATTCATTTAGGGTGGGTGGGGTGGAGGTGGAAATATAACATCACAAAAAATTAGAATTCTATTATGTGCTTAATAAATAAATTGTTTTATATTTTAAATAAAATATGTAATGAATGATCTATTGTGATGTTATCTTCTTTTATTTATTTGAAATAAAATTAGATTATATGTTAATTGAAATTCATATAATTATAAAAATCCTTAATGAAAATATAATATATATTATTAACCTGTATTATTTTTAAACATGTAATACATTTGTTCTAAATTATGATAGATTAAATTATTTCATCAATTATGTTTTTATAAAAATAATTATTTTCTCAAATCTTATGTCATAATAGTTTTAAAAAATTTATTATTTGAAAAAACTTGTTTTAAATTAATATTAATGATTATATATAAGAAATATTTCAATAAATATAACGTTTTTTAAATAATATTTTTTTTTATTATATCAAAAATAATTTATATCAATGGGTTATTTCAAATATAAAAAAATTATGGGAATGAAATATTTTTATTTGTTATTAAAATAAAAATGATATCTATGAATTTATAAAAAATGAACATGTTTATAATGTTTTAATATATGTTCTAATTAGGTAATTTGAAATGTGATGGTAATTTAATTTTTTGAAAGAAATAAATTTTTAATGGAAATATATTTTATATTTACAACATTGAATGAATATATATAAGAAACACATTTATTATGATATATATGTATTATTATTATTATATAAAATCTATATTATAAATTTTAATATAAAATTAAAATTAAAAATTTATTAACAAGTGTATTTAAGATAATTCTCGAAAAATGTTATTAATATTTAATGTTTTAAATTATAATTACATTATACATATTTGATTTTATGAAAAATAAAACAATAATAAATATTGGACAAGGGGGATCGGACCTTAACCGGGAGTGGTTCAATCCCACATTATGGAAAATTAGTATACAAGTTTTTGTGAGGTCGATATGAATAAGTATTTGACCAGACATAAGGACTTTCATGAGGATTGATATAAATTGTCAAAGAAAATGAATGTCTCATGCATTGAGGAAGGAGATTGGCTGATAATGATAGATTCTGTGCAAAGTTTACCCATTTTGGGTTTTCGGCCATGAAGGGGTTTCAAAACATTGAAAAGGTTCAAGATATACTTCATCACAGTTCACTTGTAATCGGTTGATAGACCAATGAGTTAGATATGTTAACTTTTTTTAGGAATCCATATCTTTACAGTGACCATATCTCTCATATACATTTCATTATATTAAATACCATATTTTACATTTTTTTCCTTCATCAGTCGACGTTTTCTATCTCCATTCACCATTATCGTAGATTTTTCTCTCATTTTAATATCTCTATTTGACTCAATAATGAATCAAATTCTTTTTTTCAATAATTTATGTCTTCATGTATATACGAGTTTATCCCAAGACTAATAAATATGATACAAGGGAGGTTATCTCATGCCCAAAATAATAGGGTACATATGTGCTTATCCCAAGCTAAAATGATTGAAATTGGGAGGTTATCCAAAGTCCAGTGTAGGTACATGTGTGGTTATCCAATGATTAACATGTTATGAATGTTTTTTTGGGAGGTCATAAAATATTATTCTATATACTTATGCGCATGCCAAAAATCAATGTCATATGCCAATGATATTTTCTCATGGATTTTTTTTCGTTGATACATTTATGATTCATGTATTATAATCTATCCTTTTTATGTAATATATAATGATTATTATCAGTGATATAAAAGTTCTTGTCATTAAATGTTATTGTAATGATGTCATACCCCTATACCCACGTCATACTAATATTATTATTGATATATTCCTTTTTTAACCTTATGGAGAATTTGAGATCACCCATTCTTATGTTTCATTCAACCAGGTTATGACGAAAGGTTATATGTATTAATTTTATATGAAGGGTGATAATTATGAAGAGAATAGTGGTAATTTATGTACTTTACATATGAATAAAATTTTAATTTATCCATGTTTCTAAAGAAATGAAACATTTAGAGTCTTCTAGATTTTTTTGTAAAATGAAATGAATCCCCATCTATTAAGATGTAATATATATATGAATGAAAATCCTGGGTTGCTATAGTTGGTATTAGAGAATAGTATTATTCAAAAAATTTATTAACATATGAGAAAAAATTAGAGATAACCATAAGGATAAGTCAATGTATATGAAAATATACTAGAATTTTGGTGAAGGATAGAGTGATTGGTTTTTAAGAAATTATATCCCTATCCAGTTACTACATGTGGATGTGGATCTATAAAATTTTTATCTACATGTAGTAACTCTAAAAAGGATATTATTATTTGACTCAATTATAACTTGGTGCACAACAAAGGCCCTTATTTCACAACTTCTTTTTCACTCACGAAGGTCATTATTTGGAAATTCACAAACTAGTTATAAACCATTAGGATGAATTGGAATATATTATAACCATGATTGACCTTGGATAAACTAAAGGTGTCATAGATTTAATATATGGTGACGTGATTTAGACATTGTATGAATCATTTTTCATGAATTATCATTATGATCATAGATACATTTCAATCATGCTAACTATTATGGTTTTACTGTGGGATTCAAGAAATAATGAAAATGATTTGGTGGTAAATTTATACTTAAATATTGAAATAGCTCATTTGATCTCATTTATATGAATTAAATAATATAATGTAAAGGCTATTAGAATATAAATCACTATCCTAAAAGATTAGTTTATTAATTTTCTGTGAAAATCACCCAATGGTATAATGATCACATCCTAAGAATATGATTATTCTCTAGTGGTTGTTTATTGAAATTTTCTTCCTGGAAACCATTTCATTCATCCTATAGTTGAATTTCAATATATTATATGCATAGATTTAATTTATTTTCATAAATCCCACATCAATATTCGAGGAAGTAAATTCACATTTATATTCAAATCCATCATATGATCATATTTCGGTTAGATAATAAATATGAACTATGGATGGAAATCACACACATTTTATGGATCTTGATTCCTATTCCAAATGGGTGTTTATCTCATATTGTTGTGGTGAACATCGATATTGATGATGAGACTATTTTATGGGATATTATTGATCAATTTTATAACGATATTCTAAGTCTTCCATCAAATTACGCAATTTATTTTTCAATATAACGTATACCATGTTTTATGCATATTTTAAAGAGTCTCTTTATAAGTGAACCAATTAAGATGCATGAATTGAAAAAGAAACTACAGGAGAACCTTAAAAATGTATTCATGCAACCAACTACATCACCATGGTGTATAACTATTATTTTTATTTAAATTAATTTTGGATCAAAGGGACTCTACATTTATTACTAGGAACTAAAAAAGATCATTTTCAAAAACAAGTATTATCTACACCATATTGATGACTTGTTTGATCAAGTATATAGAGGTCAATAATATTAAAATATTGATATTCATTTTTGATATCATCAATTGGGGGTTACAAAGGATTATATACCCAAGACAACATTATTTACAAGGTATATATACTTTGAATATATAGTGGTTCCATTTCATCTTACTAATGTCCACATTTTCATCACTGATTTAATTAATTCTGCCTTTTGTTATGTCATCGATGCGTTTTTTAGAATTATTTGTAGATGATATTCTTATAAATGCAATATTATCGAATTCCACTAATATCACTTCATAATTATGCTAAATAAACTAAAAAAGAGAAATTGTATTCAAAATTTTAAAAGTATGAATTATGGAAAGAAAATGACTTACTTTTTTATCATATAATCTCAATAGGGGATATATATATAAAGGGATCCATCAAATACTAGGGATATTTAACATTTCACTAAACTAAACACAATTATAGAGGTACAATGTATTTTGGTTTTACAGTATTTTATCAATGATTTTGAGTGAATTTCTCACATTTTTCTAACACATAAAAAATCATAACATTGATGAGAGTCATATTTATTTGGACAAATTAATTGGATGAAAATATCAAAGAAATAACAGGAAGGTTAATAAGTGAACCTATTATTACATTGCCCTCCTATGGAGAATGTTATTTAATCAATATTTATGCATTGAGGAAGGGATTGAGATGGGTTCTCTTGAATACTGATGTGGTTTCAGATTATTCCTTGTCATAATTAATGTCTCATTAGAAAAATTAGTGAACACATGATTTAAAGTTAGATATGGTAATTTTTTAATTAAAGACTCAGAGGAATAATATTTATGAAAAAATATGTGATATATATACTAATCATAAAATTATAATGTATAAATTCACCTAGAAGGAGTTGAATATGTTCCTGATAAGTAGTATGAAAGTTATTAATATAATTATCTACTCGATACATTGCCACCCTGGGAAATACAACAATGTTGTTGGTGCTTTGAAATGAAAGGATCATACTAGATTATATATAATAATGATAAAAAAGACCCAATATTTATTTATAATCAAAATATGGACATGGGAATCATTATGGAGAAGTTATATATTATCATTATAGAAATAGCATTCAACCGTCTATCAATATTATGATTAATGTGGATCAGACTGAAAATATATAGCTAAAGAAGTTTGTTAGAAATATTCATCAGTTTAACCACGATCGTGATAAAAATATAAGATTCATAAACCATGTGTGTGATCCATAAATTCTAAATTTAATGAAGGTTACACTATAAAAGGATCATAGGTCTTCATTCCCTATTGATAAGGGAAGTGAACATATTTATAGATGTCTAAAATAGTGTTTCTAGTGGGACAAAATGAAGATAGATATTTTAGAGTTTATATATCAATGATTCGTACATTAGAATTTAATATCTAAGTGAAAAATAGTAAGGGGATGTTGCAACCATTACCCTTACCAGAATGGAAATGGGAAAACACCACCATGTATTTTTTCATCATAATCCCCAAAAAAATCAATTGTTAATAATGCTACATGGTATGCAGTTTATCACCATTGAAATATTATATATTTCTTATTTATCAAAGAATATTACACCATTAATCATCATGGAATTATTTATATTTAGGAAGTTTTAAAGTTTTATTGGGTCCCATGTCCAATTTTATCTAATCAAGATCTATGTTTTAATACTTTGTTCTTGTGAAGTATTTAAGAAGATATGAATATGGTGATGAGTTTCATCATTGTTTATCATCCTCAATCATATGGTCAATATGAGATAACTATTTAAACACTCTGAATTATGTTGAGAACATGTTCTCTATATTTTAATGGTTTTGGGGTCAACAATATCCTCTAATTTAGTTTTATTACAACAATAACTTCCACTCATGCATTAATATTGATTCTTATGTCACGACACTGCCTTTTTTAATGAAACTTTTTCATAATTAAATTTAATATACATATAATATAATATCATATATGTGATAAATTACAAGAATCGAAAAATTGTTTTTATTATTGACAATGATTAATAAATTTGTTATCCATGAATCTAATTAAAATGTAAAACATTACAACTGAAAAAATATTAAAAAGAATAGATAAAATTAGGTTGTACGGATCACCCACTAAGATAGAATCATAACTATAATATAATAATTTATTAAAATAAAAAAAATATTAGTATTCCAATAAAAATTTTATGAAAATAAAAAGATAATCTGAGGAGGAATTGTAGTTATTTACTAGTTAACAAATGAAGTGATATTTATAAGGTATAACATGAAATGTTACCATTGGGTTTTGACAATTATATGATCACTAGTAAATATTATCATTGGAAAATATATAATTTTTTGATAACTTTATCATTATATTTAGTGTTTATATGTCATAATTACAAAGGTAAATTGGAATATAAAGGATAATCAACTCGTCAAACTAATAGAGTCATTTTATTTGAAGCTCATTTTCAGATTATATGAGTGTGGTGTCATTACCATGGTTCACCATTGAACAGTCCCATTATGATCTTCCAAAATTGATTCTTGGAAAAAACCCAATGTGATAAGTTTATTTAAATATACATTACAACTTGAAAAATGTTATCCAAGGAACCCCATGAAATTTCAACTATCGCACATCATACCCATAAGGCATTTGGTGGTGTAATTTGAAGTTACGTGTCCAAATCACAGTGTAAATTCCCTTGTATAAATAAAACGTTTATTCCATCATTTCAACTTGAGAATTTTTTTCTTTTTATTAAATTTTTTTAAATGAGATGAATTTTATAATATTATAATTGGATAGAAATTAAACATAACTATATTTTTTCTAGAAAATATATTCATTTTTATTATAAACCACCTTATTCTAAATATAGTTATATTAATTTAATTTACAATTAAATTTATTTTATTTAAATAATAGATTATAAAATAATTTTATAATGGCTGAGAAAGTTTTTTATATGTGTTTTAAATATTATTGTTCATTAAGAAATTCTATTTTTTAAAATAGGTATTTTTCTATTTAACATTTAAAATTAACAATTTTTTAAAAATTTTATGATAAAATAAAAATCATTAATGAAATATTATATTTGTAGCAAATGGGAAGTTACACATTCTTTCTACCTCTATGATGATCAATGTACTTCCTTGAGTTTCCTCCATTTATCTCCTCTTCTCATTCAACCTATATGACCACAATTTCTCTCAAAACACTAATTCATCTTTCATAACACTCCACATTGTCTCATAATAACATAACCCTTCTATATTTGGAGAATTCTACCACATACCATGACTCATTCCACCATAGAATCTATCATCGTTTTCCCATAATATTAATAATGAAACTACAGATTTATCGAGCAAGTCTTGTAATGTTCTGGATTAATTTTCCTTACTATTGAGCTCTACTAATTCCTACTATATTTATGTTTATATCGAATGGGGTAAATATTTATTGTAAGGTAATTCCCTAAACTCATCCCACTACATATTATTACTCTCCCATATTTGATTCATGTTTTTAATTAGTGTACACCACTTATCAACATATCATTCTATGTGGATTACTAACTATGGACCTTTCTCTGTCTCTAAATAATTGAGCGTATAAAATTCATTTTCTAAAGAAAATATCCATTATTAAAAAATAAATTTATCATTTAGTCATGAAAATAATTTCATAGTTGACAATTAAAGGACTCAATAGAAATTTGTTCACATTGATATGAATCTAGTATCTCGAATTGATTCATGTTATTGTTCATTAATCTTGTTTCTTAATTCATCATCCTCATTAATTTTTCCATTCCTTCTTCTATCAGAACATCATTAGTGAATCATCTGCTGCATTCATCATTTATGTGGTCCTATTATTTCCCAAAATTTTTTAAATTAAGAAATAATTTGTGATAAGGGTATTTATATTATGAATGTTGTAATTGTAAATGGATTTTATGCCTTAAAACATAATGCTTATATATATAATTAATATCAATTAATAATAATTAAATTTCTATATATACATCCTAGTGGTTCATAAAATGTTTTTGACTAACCAAACATATCCCCCAAGTGTGTTTAAATAGGTGTTCACCAAGTCCCATTGTCAAGCACATGTTCCAATTCATGTCTATATCTAAGTGTTTTTTCAGGCGTTACCCCAAGGTACATCTATGACAAATCCACGTCCACTTTTTTTTATCAATATAATGATTAATTGTTTTTAATCCACATAAATAATACTTACAAAAATATCATGATGATTTTCTATAATGAAACATATCTTTATGGTTCTTCCTAATGTTTCGTTTTCCTAATTTCCAAAAATAACTAAACCATCATTTTATATCAACTGTGTAATTTAAAATTTTTAATTCATAACATTCCATTACCTTATACAAATAGAGGTTATTTTAATGTTTAGTTTCTTGGAAATGTAGTACATAATAAATGAAAAACAAAATCTTATAAATATACATGAAATAAATATTCATGGGTTCACCATAAGTTATATTTTCTAAATATCATAACATGGGGATATATAAAAAAAGATAGGGGGGATATTGAGCCCCCAAAAGGGACACGTTTATCATGTGATCATGAGGAATATTAATAATAACATGTGTTATAAAAATATATTTTGAATAATAGATCATAAAGAATATAATAACATAAATAACAGGAACCATGAAAGGGAAATTTTATTACGTCATTAATATGAGACATTTGTAATCATAAAACCATGTTATGTCACTAAGATATAATAATTAAAAATTACCATGCTTATTCACAATGGTAACATAAAACAGGTCATCTATAGAGATTATATGTTTTATCCAATGCATTGGAGAACTATCAAAGATCACCATTCATGTCTCTTAATTTTATTTGATCCACAAATATAATAATAAACCATTTCACTAATAACCCATGTAGAATTAATAACAAGTCTCTTATAAAAAACCCATGTGATACAAAATAGCATAACGACGTGATCATTATGTATTTTTTAACCCATGAAAAAAATATGTGTTTCTTATATGTACATACCAAAATAAAATTTTCATGTTTACATATTTATGAATACCCCATGATAATAAAATATATTTAGGTATTATAATAATAGGAGAAGATAATTTATCTTGTAAACTAGAAAAATTAGAAAAATAAATAGTGTAACAAGATGGATAAAAAACATGGTTTTAGAAAATGTTAAAATGAGTTTGAGTGAAAATACACATGGGAAAACTACTACTATTAAAGTTATATGATGATATAAAGTGGAAAAATTGATCTTATTTTAGAAATTAAAAGTCATACCACATAAAAAGTTAACTTGAATGGAACAATAATTGAATATTTTTCATACCATGAAGAGTTACTCCTATATCTCAAGGATTCAAATCTTTCTGGATGTGGCAAAACATGGTGAGGATCCATGAGAGTAGAAACCACAAAAACATTTTGTATTATCGATTGTGAGTGAATTGAAATGGATAAATGGGTGGGTATTTATAGAAAAATTCAAATAATTGTATAATAATTTCCTAATATCGGTCTTGGAAATATCGGTTATGGAAAATAAAAATCATTGGATTAATGATGGTGTGTGATAATTATTGTTAAAATTATGGGTCAAATTTAATGTTAATTTAACCCTCCATAACCAAATAACTTTTTTACTACTTTTTCCATGTAAAATTATACTTTCCACAATGTAGTTTTTTAATATAAAAGATTCCAATTTAGACTTTCAAAATTGACATATTGGTCTGGGAAATTGATAAAAATCTATTTAAATGAATAATATTAATAAAATAACATACCATAGTATGTTTATTTTTGTTAATAAAATATTCAATTATTATTACAAAAATATTATTTCTTTAAACATATTTAAAACCCAAAACTGAATTTCTACCATTCAGAAAATATTAAATTATTTTAGAAAATTATCATAAATTCATAAAAATTTAATTTTGATGTGATGATTCCACATATAATGTTTTTTCGAAACTAATTCTCGATATATGAGAGTTTTTCCTTTTAAAAATAAAAATCATTATTTATTACAAAATAGAAATTTATAAGCTGTAATAAAATTTTTCAAACTTATATAAAATATCTTAGGACAATATAGAATTATTTTCTCATTTATAATTTAATAAGATATTTTTTAAAAGTCTATTTTAAAAAATACCTTTTCAAATAGATGAGTTTATTATAAATTGGTATATATTTCCTAGAAAAATACAATTATATATTACTTATGTCCAAAAAATAATAATTCCATATTCATCTAAATTAAAAATATATTTTGTTTAGAAATGATATTATTAAGGGGGATTTAGGGAATATAATTTAATTATAAAAATAAATTTTCACTTTATGTAACAAACGTATGGACATGTAACCCCTTATTACACCCACATATACCCTATGTAAAAAGTGTATGATGGTGGAAGTTATTGTGTTTTCGTTTCTAACATCAACTGAGCTGTAATATCCAATTTCTTGAAATTATCATATATGAAATATTTTTCAATATGATCATATTGAAGCTCTACATGGGCTTGGTCAAGGATGAACCCCAATGTTGATACATGCCTCCCATGTTCTGAAAACTTTTCTTCAAACAACATGACTCTACTTGTTGAGGACATCAATTATATATTCTGTAACACTAGTATTTTGTCATTACTTTAAATAAACACTAAATATAGTGGTAAGATTATCAAATTTGGGTATAGTTTCCAATAATAATATAGAACAACTATCATATAACTGAAGAATCCAAATAGAAATAATTACCTTTATACCATAAAAGACTCATTCATTATTTCACTAAAAAATTCACTAAAATTTCTTTTCGGGTTATATTGTAATTTTTATACGATGTTTATTGGTTTAATAATATATTGTTTTCTTTCACTATCATTTTCTATGGAAGCGACAATTGTAGTTGACTTGGGTGATCCATATATTCCAATTTTATCATTTATACGTTATATTTTTTGACCATTTGTATTGTTTGGAATTTAAATTGATTTCATCATTTACTTGTTTAATGATCATTATTAAAGAGATATTTTTTTCATTTCTCTACATTTTCTATGTTTATAACATTACATAATATGTAATCAACATTTATTCGAGAAAAAATATCATTTAAATATTTTTGGACATTATATTATCCCAACCCCAAAATGAGGTAATTGGGATGTTATCCCATGCCCAAATCTTTTAAACTTGTGGTTTTCACAAGACTAACATCTTCTGAATGTCTTGGTGTGTAACAATGAAATTTTATTTTATATGCATATGTTTATTCCAAATATCTATGTCTTACTCCAATGATTAGTTCTCAGGGATTATGTTCTATGATTCCATTATGATTTATGCCTTAAAAAATTCCAATAAGTATGCCATATCAAAAAATTATATTCTTTCATATATAAAGTATAGATTTCGAATGTTAATATTATGTTCTCATACCCTGATACCAATGTTTTACTTAAGTTATTATTGATATCTCACTTTTTAAACCTTAATGAGTATCTAAGATCAATTTTTATTAGGATAAATTTCCCCTTATTATAAAGAGAGGAATTATGTACAATATGTATAAGTTGGGTGATAGTTATGAGGAAGATTGTTTTAGATGATGTATTTCACTTATGTACCAGTTTTCATGTATCCTTGTTTCCAAGGGCACTAAATCTTTATGGTCCTCATGCATGTTGTTTGCAAAATGAAATTAATAATCATCTATTAATATGTAATATATATGTATGAAAATCATAATTTTCAATAGATATTTCCACTAAATAAAATAGTAGGCATCATGATACTAACAAGTTTATGGTATTTGGAATAATACATATTTATTTAGGTATGATTTCCTTGAATGTGGCCTTGATAGTATGGTTATGATGTATAATATTACATATTATATCATTATTAAACTAGTGATTATTATGCATGTAATTATTATTATTTTTATGTCATCCATGGATATCTTCCCCTTTTTCGAAATTAGTTATATGTAATATTTGATTATTTTTTATCTCTACGAAGTTATAAGTTTGTTATATATTAAATGATACATTATCTTATACACATTACCATACTATAAATTTGATATAACCCTTTATTTTGTTTTCTTTTCCCCAATATAATAAGAAAGAATCTATTAATCATTTCAAATATATAAGAGAATATATATTAAATTTATCAATAGAATTTTTATATTTATTTCATGTATTCAAATGTAATGTGAGAATCATGTATGTATGTAGTTTCATAAGACAAGTTACTAATTGAACTATTGAGATAAAATAGATAATATATAGTTCATATGTAATAAAATAAAAAATAGATCTAGATTACTAGAGTTGGAGTGTTCCACCCACTATCATTAGTCTATACCAAACTGCCTCACCCACACTAGATAAGCATTAGTTGTCTTTTAAATTCATCATGATGCTAGATCCCCACATATCATTATAGAAATTTCATCAGACCAATCCTGAAATCTATTAGAATCCCATATTTTTTACTTTTACACATTAGATATACCTATCAAAACACTGAATAAAATATTACATCCTTCTTAGTCTCCACATATGACACACATATGTTTAATGAAATTATATTTTTAATCCATGGAATGTCTTTTCCGACAACCATGAAAATATTATACTCTCATAGGTTTTGATTGGGTTTCCTTCATATCTTATCAACCAGTAGAATCCAGAACAGATTATAGTATTCAACTTGTCCCTAAGAGTTCTAAAAATGTATAGCACACCCATCCCATGGATATTTTTCTATAGTCAATTCCCATTAGATAAGTTCCCGTGCCACACATTACATTCCTTGGGTGACTATTCATCAGAAATCTCTCATAAATGACTAAGAACACACTCAATGGTCATATCTCAAATGAAATATCCACATTCTAATGTTTCCTCAAACCGTTGCATCTAAATTAAATTTATTTAAAAAATTCCTTCTAACACATCAACACAACACACCTTATAGATCACAATACCTTACCCATTTTCAAAATGTCATGACATCCCTCTCAAACCCCCTCCAATGCATTAATTCCCAAATATATATAAAAATTACAATATAATATATATAACAAATTACACATCACATGAGAATCATCCTAACATATAAATCATATAACAATGATTCTCTAAACCTAATATCCCTCATCTGATACGCAATTCACAATTACCAAGTCCTGCACTATTTCCTCAATGAAAAGGTGAATCTATTTACATACATTCCCCTAATTCATGTGAGATTGAACTTTCCCACTTATGAATGACCTCTGACTGAATATAAAAATGATGATACATGAACATGGTCCATACCATCATACCAGACCACATAACAATATTCATGTATCATCATTTGATAGGAATTTCACATACTAAATAGGCCAATTAAATTGGATTTAACCAATATATTCTCACTACTATCCCAAACACAACTGGGTCCTTAGCTAAACCATCACCCACACAAAATAAAGCCATATTCTAGGAATAAAAAACCTATACTGATCATATCCTTCAAAACCATGGTAACTATTTCTATTTAGACTTACTTAGATACCCATCTCCTATTTCAAACCACACAGTGAGCACCACAAACCCAAGACTATAAACTAAGGATCTATTCTCTACCATGATAATGACTATAATAATGAAAAATATAAATCATTGTCATAAGAAATAAAACAAAAAATTTCCAATAAATTAATTCCGTAATAATTAAAAAAACATTTAATAAGTTTTTTTAGAAAATTAAATTAATCAAAAATATTTTTTCAAAATTAGTTTCGAAATTGTTCTATAGATATCTCTTTCCAATAAATTAACATACATTGAAAACCATTCCAAAAATAAGATAATTTATTTTCTTAACTTTGTATATTGATGTGCCTAATATGATTCATGAACTCAAACAGTCATTCCACTTTTGGGTAAGATAAAAACAAAAATAACATGTTCAACTAATAACATTATATTTTTTTTAAACACCTCAATCAAACCATAAAACTTCTAGAATACCATATTTATAAAATCAACTCAATCATAACAACATAAGGGTGGTGTATATCCCATTTCATAAAGATGTTGTATATTTAACTATCTTGAAAAAAATACAACCAATATAATGCTTATATTCCATTTTGCATCATCCAACTTAGAAAACCCACTACCCATCTAAGGTGGGGATACCCCTAGACCTGAGGTGTGCCTCCCCATATTCCATATGATTTATATTATCTAGGACAATATTTGTTCAATGTGTGGAGAGTATAAGTATAAATACACAAAATAACTGAAAAATAACATAATCATATTTTACATCCAAGTATGAATAAGATTTTATAGTTAGTAATTAATCATATTAAGTAATAAATTATCATTATGGTATAATGGAATTAAATCTAATAATGTTATACATGAATACAATATATGGATCACCCTTTGGTCTAATTGATTACCAAAATATATAAAAGAAAAAAATTATGTAAATATATATCCCTATGAACCAAGCCTCTTATTGGCTATGTGTTATAAAATGCATCCAGCTATTTCATAAAGATTTCTTGTATTACCATTAACGGGACAATGAAACATAAGATTTGAACAGGAACATGTTTTCTAATGTATGGTGTGAGAATAAGCCTCAATAAGTAACAACTAATATGGTTCCCCCTGAATTCATAATATATAATATATGTTTATATTATAACAATAAATGAACTGCAGACATATAATCATTTTGGGTCATTGGGTGAAAACCTAGACATCTTGCTACCCCACCCTACCTATATTTGATAATACTAATACTAATATTTCATGGAAAAATACAATAATATCCTCATAGTTGAAATGATAGAACTAATATATACCTGGTCATATAGGAAACTCACAACTAAAATTTAGGGATGTGATCAATGGATTGAATAACACAGAAATCCTCTCACATTAGTTGAACAGTCCCATCGGATATAATCACATAGATACATGTAAAATCCAAATGTCAAAAAATGTTGTGGTTCATAATGAGAGAAAAAATAGACTCATCCTCCTATAAAATCATAACCATAACTAGTCAAGGTCATTCCCTTGGACTTATTTCATCAATTTGGATGTTGAACCTAAGGAAAGAAAAAACAGAGATAACCGACCACATTATCCAAATAATGTAATCATAGAAAATATACTATGGATATATCTAATAAAAATGGATGTGTATCCTATAATGGAAAATGATTGATATATCCTCTTGCATGACCTGATGCACACATCCACTGAGTTGACCTAATGATTTGATCTCATCAAATTAAAAATTGATTTTAGGGTTGAAATAATAGAGAAAACAACTGTCACAATTTGAACAACACCACATTTTGGAATGTTGTACAGAATCATAAATTTCATAATAATTTTAGAAAGTGAAACTTAACATTTATATCCCTAAAACACTAACCAAGTATCTTGGGGCCTTCTGTTTTTGGGATATTATTCATGTGAAACATCATCTTAGATATAATCTACATCTTAATTTTTTTCTCTATGTTACCCCTATAAATATTTTTGATCCTATATTTCGATAAAGAAAAAGGGTTATATATAGATCCATGTAATTAGGTAAACCTGATAATGAAATAGAACTTTTGTGACAAACCAGATAACTTTATATGATATCATAGTATGTTCATGTGTAGTCATGTGTATTATCGGTATGAAAAATGTAACACCCCAAGCTTCTACGGTACGCTTCTCTTTGAATAATGCAATAGCATGTGTTGTACGCAACATCGAGTTCTAACACACACCACAACCGATCAAACTAGCTGTTATGAATAGTAATACCTACTTTTCAAAATTTTATAAATTTTATCTCTCAAAATGGACTTCATTTTAGGATTCGGAGTATCGAATTTAGCCTAAGGTGAAATTTTGGTACTTTTCAGATAACTTTCTTATTTTGACGAATAGTGAAAATTACTAAATTTTAATTAAAAACAGATTTTTTAATCAAAATAATAAATAGTGATAAATTATGAAATTGAGTGGTTTTAAAGTATATTTAGAATAAATTTTTACTATTTAATACAATTTTGTTCATTGGACATAATTTCACAATTAAACCGAACATAAACAAGTATCAATCTTTTGATAGTTATATCTTAAAAACACGCTTTTTGTTTTAACAAAGGAAATTAATTTTAAAATAATTTCTGCCACTTCTGTGTTTTGAATTTGGAAAAATGGATTCCATATTTGGAATCAAGATTTTCAAATTGTGTAAATAGGTAAATTTTATTTTTAGACATTTTGAATAATTACTTTGGTAAATATATTATTTACCATGGTTAAAGGGTAAATCCGGTAAATAAGGGTTAAAAAATAATATTATAATAATAAAAAATTACAACTAAAACGTGTCCTAACCTTATTGGTTGATACATGTTCGACCATGGGCATCTTTGGGTCAATTTTGGGACCCCATGGTGCCACTTGTAAGTGATAGGGACACTTTATTTGAATTAAGTGAAAATAAATACAAAAATGACACAAGCATATATCTTTTAGAAAAACAATTTTTACATAGGGTTATATATGTTGGATATTCGACTATAAATATTCACTAGAAATATAAAAATATTTCATACATAATGATATTTTATTTATAATTTTTAGACATTAAATAATTTAATTTATGTATGACACAATGATGATGTAGTAATTACCATAATAGTGAAAAATTAAAATAATTGATATTATAAATACCCGAATAAATATAATTTGAGACTTTTATTGAATTACAATAATATTAAAGGTTAATATGACATATTAGTATGGATTTATTTAACTTCTTTTTAAGTAATCATTCTGTTATGAGTTTCAAAAAATCAACTATTGAATAGTGTCAAAATTGACATAAAAGAGGTTTTAAAACCAATATTATATTATTAATTGATATTAAATTCCTAAAAATCTAAGGTTTGGCCAAGATACTTATATCATGATATGTGTATCATTAATGGACCACTTGGGGGTCGCTTGGATATATATAATAATTATAATAACCATATAATATAAAAATACAATGAGACATTGTAAAAGTGAAACTAATTAACTTAGAGTTAATACATAAAGATAAGGTTAATATGGTAACCTAAACCTATCTAAATACTATTGGTTGAGTGGTTTTCGACCCATACCCACCTTAACCTTTAAATAATCTACTTTTGATCCATTAGAAATAGAATATGAATTTATTATAAATTTATATTTCCAGCTTTTCCAAAGGTGCCCCTCACCCCTCTTATAAAAGGGCACTCCCCCTTCTCATTACTTCACACCATCAAAGCCTTTTGGATCGGCCAACCTCTGCCCAAATTCTCTCTCAACTTCCCTCAATTCATCCTAGAGGCCTTCCTTTAGTCAGAAAGCCATCCTAAGAGACCTTTTGATCAAATCAAAAGGAATAACTCAAAGAAGAGGTAATGATTTCACCACCGTTTTTCAAGTTCCTTTCTTCTTCCACTTCTTCTTTCTTTTTTATTACCATTCTAAAATAATCACTCCAATATCTTATATATACTGTGATGTTATTATAAATATGGTACAACCATATTCACTATTCTATCCATCCTTTGAATAACATGTCACCATACGTGCGTACGTACGGCTTACCGTCTCCACGTCGTGGTGTAATTGTTATTCAATATATTATTACTTGGATGAGTATAATAATGATGTGTGACTCATGTAAATAATAAATATAAAATGATAATGATCATGTATATATAAAATACCATCCAATTATATATTATTTTAATATCAAAAGAATGATATTTTCGCTCGTGCGTACGTACGGACTACTGTCTCCACGAACACGATGAGATTCATTCTCCATCGTATCCATTCAAGTATAATTATCATTTGATGATTAATAATAGTATCTAAGGAATTAATATCATTCTGGATATGATTATGATACAATCTATCTATTACAAACATGGCTTATGTAACAAAACATATAAAAAAACTAGTAAGTTGAAACAACGATAATACTAAGATATTATTAACAAATAAATGTTAAAAGATCATATAGGATATCATATTAATGTATATTATTCTTGTATAATTTAATAAAAATTATTTCACCATTATACAATAGTTTAACCTACCCCAACCAAGGAAATGTAAAGGTAAGGGTTATTTCACAATCTCTTCATTATCCGAGGTTGTTTATACGTAATAATCTACTGGGATCTCTTTATCATCCACATCCATGTTTCTTAAAAATGTATTTCAAAACATTTATAATATTTTAAAAAATATGGGTTAAAGTCATTTATACCCTTTTTTGACTTTTATATGAGTTTTATAAAGGAATCTTTCTCTCTTTTTCCAAACAACGTTCTTTTTAACCTTTTCGACAGAATTAAGGTAAGAATGTTTTTTTAACTTATATGGTGGGTGTGGTTATTTTCCACCCTTATAAAATCATCAAAGCTTCCCTTACAAGCTTATAAGAATATTTGCAAAGAAAATGTTTTATTTTATAAATATAGGACTCTTAAATGATTTCAAAATAGAAAGAGATATTTCTCTTAAAAGTGTTTTGATTTCATCTATGTCAACATCCTTTGATGGATTTTACGCTTATTTGAAGTTGATTTATTATGATAGAAATCTTCTATATTGTATTGAAGGTTTTGTGATATGTTTGACTATGTATGTGTGATTTGTATACCATTCATGGTTTATGGTGAAAGTATTGACATTTTGTATGATAGTTTTAATACGAATGTTTCTGTTATGTTTAAACCTTTTCATATGGGAATGCATTGGACATAATATGTGACGGGTGGAGCCCGGTATAGCTCCTAAATGCATCGGTAGGTCTCATGAGACAAACTAGTGTCTTGGCACAAGGCCTTGGAAAAATCTTCTTTGTAGTCTTGGCACGAGGCCTTGGCTATGTGGTTATGATAGTCTAGAATTATGTATTCCATCATTATGAAAGTGGTTATTGATATTGCATGTGATTATTCGATTAGTAGAATATCCATGTGAATAAGTAAATGGAATTATTTCATTTTATTTTTGCCATACTATGTTGAAGTTCAAGTTAAGAAGGCTTTTGTTTTAGTTATACAATGCCTTAAATGTTTATTCTTATTTATGAAAGATTCTGCTATATTGTTATCCTTACTGGGCATTTGAGCTCACCTCTTTTCTATGTTTTATTTTTCCCAGGATGTGAAGAAGTAAATTATGAATGACCTGCAGGGATATTATTAGGGGATTATAGTGTGGTCTATGGAGACAATATGTTGTTGTAGTAGTTTTTCACTTTATGATGTAATGTAAAACTTTATGAATATATCCTGTGTTTCCAAGACTACTTAACCAATCGGTCTTTCGAGATTTGATCTTTCTTGTCATCATGCCAATGTTATGTAATAATGCACCGACTCTAGGTAACTAGGGTCGGGGCGTTATAGTTGGTATCAGAGGAAGTTTAGTACAAAACTTTGAAGCTAGATTTAGATAAACTCTGATTAGAGCACGTAGAACTAAGATGAACTTTGAGGATTGGTATAGAAGAACATCCTAGAATTTTGGTTTTGTAGAGATTTTGTGATTTTTCCGAGCAATAAATCCCTGTCTGGATACGAGCAGGTAGAGGTGGCTCTAGCACAGATGTACCTAGGTGTAAAAACCGAAAACACCGTTTTAAGCTAGACTCAAACGGGAACTGGTGCACGACAACGGGCCTTGCTGCACTCTTGGTTATGACACTCCCGGGGGATATGTTTAGGATAACTCTCATTTTCTTTACAAATCATTATGAAGGGTTTATGAGTATATACTTCTTCAAAGAAAACATTTTTATGATTATGGATTATATCCATAAATAGTTCAATTTATGTAAAGTGTTTTATAAGTATGGAATTATGTATTTTGAATGATAAACTAATCAAGTTTATGCCATTGTTTAGAAATGGTGCCTAGTGGAAGAAATGGAAAATGTATCAATGCACGCACTCCATGTTGGGATTTACCTCCTACTCAAGATAATTATAGTGGAGCTCGTGATGCAACTGGTGTCGATCAGCTAATCACCATACTGGGACAACTCACTCAGGTTATGAATAATAACGTTACCCATATGGAGCACCCTGATTTGTAGCGTGGAGGATCATTTTTAGATTGATTAATGAGGAAACAAACACCAACGTTCAATGGGAGTACAAATACCTTAGTTGCTGAGCAATGGGTAAATTCCCTAGAGAAAATATTTCAGGCTTTGGGGAGTAGTGAAAGGGAAAAAGTTATCATGGCAGTTTACCGCCTCACTGGAGATGCGGATCAATGGTGGTCATTGATTCAAAACACGAAGGAAGATGATGAAGTATCAAATATGGAATGGAGGGAGTTCAAAGATAGGTTTTTAGAAAATACTTTCCTCGCGACTATCGAGAAGATATGGAAAAGAAAATTTCTGAGTCTAAGACAAAAGGAGGATGAGAATGTCCCAAAGTATGAGGCTAACTTTACAAGGTTAGCAAGGTATGCTGGAGATTATATATGTAACCCATGAAGTAAGATTGATCGTTTCTTTGATGGGTTAAAACCATTTCTCCATCGAGCATTAGTCTCACAATCCTTCTCATCAAACGAAGACATTGTCTCATGTGCTATCAAGACAGAAAAGGAATTCTCTAAGTCTTATGACATTAAAGAAAAGCAAGAGAAGAAGAGACCTGCTGATCAATCTGGGAATGGAAATAAGGGGAAGAAGGGAAAGGTTGAATATCCATCCTGTGGTAAATGTGGGAAGAAACACCCTGGTACTTGCTTGAAGGGAATGGGTGTCTGTTACAAGTGTGTTGAAAAGGCCACCAAGCTCGTGATTGCAAAGGGAAGAAGGAAACTACCAATGTTCAGTGCTACAATTACAGGGAGATTGGTCATTATGCAAATGAATGTCCTAATCGTCAAGGGAACTTACCTCAGAAAAGGCCAAGGGATCAAGGCCAAGCTTATGATATCACTACTGCTGCGGTAGAAGCTCCGAAAGATGTGGTGGCAGGTAATTTAATGGTTTCCTCAAGTTTAGAAAATGCATTATTTGATTCTGGATCATCGTATTGTTTCATATCTTCCTAGTTTGCTAATAAAATTAGATATTTCCAATTTTATTTAACAAGGGACTTGTCCGTTAAAACTCCTAAGGGAAGTATCATTGCAACAAAGTTTTGTGAATCAGTACCCATTAGAGCACATAAATGTTCTTTATCTGCTGATCTCATTGTCATACCTATGATTGAGTTTGATATAATCCTCGGTATGGATTGGATTTTGGACTATGATGTGAAGATTTATTGTAAGAAGAAGGAGGTTATGATTTTTGATGATGATGTTAAAGAACACCTTATCTTTAGAGCAGAATCGTCACCACCAAATTCTTATCTAGATCCACCCCCAGTAGCTCAACTAAATTCAATTATTGGGGAGGAAGATGATGAAATTATAGTGGGTGAGGAAAGGAGTGTTCAAATAGGGGATGTACCTATTGTGAATGAATATGTAGATGTATTTCCGAAAAATTTACCTGCACATCCTCCAAAACGAGAAGTTGAGTTTTCCATTGATTTAATTCTTGGAACAAGGCATATATAGAAGACCCCTTGTAGAATGACCACTACAGAATTAGGTGAACTAAAGAAACAACTAGAGGAATTGAGTAATAAAGGATTTATTCGCCCTAGTGTGTCTCCGTGGGGAGCCCATGTTCTTTTTTTAAAAAAGAAATATGGCTCTATGAGGTTATGTATCGACTATAGGGAGATCAATGCTATAACAATAAAGAACAAGTATCCCCTACCTCTCATTGATGATTTATTTGACCAATTGCATGGAGATCAATACTTTTCAAAGATTGACCTTTGATCTGGATACCATCAGTTGTGTGTAAAGAAGGAAGACATTCTGAAGACAGCATTTCGAACCAGGTACGGGCATTACGAGTTTACTGTAATGCCGTTTGGATTGACTAATGCACCCTCTGTATTCATGGATCTGATTAATAGAGTTTTCATGGAATATCTCGATGAATTTGTGGTGGTATTTATTGATGATATCTTGCTATACTCCAAAAGCTACGAAGATCATGAAAATCACTTGTGCATTATCCTGAACACTCTGAGAATACATGAATTATACGGGAAGTTTAGCAAGTGTGAATTCTGGCTTCAAGAGATTTCTTTTCTTGGCCATATTGTCTCTAAATATGGAATCTTTGTTGATCCTTCTAAGACCAAGGCAATCCAAGAATGTCAAGCACCTATGAGTATAACTGAGGTACTTAGTTTTATTTGTTTAGCAAGTTATTATCGACGTTTCATCCAGAATTTTGCCCGATTGGCAAACCCATTAATGAAGCTCTCACGTAAATGGGTTAAATTTGTTTGGACAAAAGAGTCTGAAGAATGTTTCAAAGAAATGAAGAGAAGATTAGTCAATGCTCCTATATTGACTCTACCATCGGGGAATGATGGGTTCGTTATTTATAGTGATGCATCGAAGAAAGGACTTGGTTGTGTCCTTATGCAGAATGATAGGGTTATTGCATATGCATCACTACAGTTGAAAATTCATGAGAAAAACTATCCTACTCATTATCTTGAGTTATAAGCTGTGATCTTTACTTTGAAGATATGGAGGCACTACCTCTATGGTGAAAAATGTGAGATTTATACTGATCACAAGAGTTTGAAGTATATTTTCTCACAAAAAGAACTCAACATGGGGCAAAGGAGATGGCTTTATTTACTCAAGGATTATGATTGTACGATACACTACCACCCGGGGAAAGCAAACAAGGTGGCAGATGCATTGAGGAGAAAAGATCATGGAGTTTTGAACAATATGAAAATTGAAAGGGATCCAATTTTCATGGATCTAGTGATGATGGATATGGGAATAACCAGGGAAAGAGAAACATCAATGCTTTTTCAAATGGTTGCCAAACCATCTTTACTAGAAAGTATGAAGAGTTCTCAGACCGATAATGAAGAATTTCAAAAGAAGATTAAAGCTGTGAATGATGGGAGATTGAGAGACTTTGTTTATGAAGATGGAATATTGAAATTCAGGAAGAGACATTCTGTTCCCGATATACCTAATCTAAAAAGGGAATTGCTGGATGATGCTCATATTTTCAATTTCTCTATACACCCATGGAGCACCAAAATGTATAGATATTTGAAGGAACATTTTTGGTGGGACAATATGAAGAGGTAGATTACTGATTTTGTGTCATGATGTATGGTTTTTCAATAAGTGAAAGCTGGAAGGCAACACCTTGGAGGAGTCATGCAACCTCTTCCAATACCGGAGTGGAAATGGGACAATATTACGATGGACTTTGTCATGGGGCTACCAAAGACTCCGAGAAGGAACGATGCAATATGGGTTATTGTTGATCGTCTTACCAGTTCAGCACATTTTCTTGCTATAAGAGAAGATCTACCCCTGGAAGGTCTAGCAAGACTATATATTAATGATGTTGGAGACTTCATGGAGTACCCCTATCGATTTTTTCTGATCGTGATCCCCATTTTACTTCAAGATTCTGGAAAAGTCTTCAGAAATACCAGGATATTGAACTTCATTTGAGAACTGCCTACCACCCTCAAATGGATGGACAATCAGAACGAACTATTAAAACCTTAGAAGACATGTTGAGATCCTTCTCACTTGACTTTTAGGGTATGTGGGATCAATATTTACCTCTGGTAGAATTTTCCTATAACAATAACTTCCATTCGAGTATTCAAATGGCACCATATGAAACGTTATATGGAAAGAGATGTCGCACACCAACCTGTTGGGATGACGTTGGTGAAAGAAAACTTGTAGGTCCAGAACTGGTAGAGGAAACAATGGAAAAGGTGAAGGTATTCCAAAATCACATCAAAGCAGCTCAAAGTAGGCAGAAGAGCTATGCTGATAATCGAAGGAAGGATTTGGAATTTCAAGTCGGTGATCATGTTTTCCAGAAGCTATCTCCATGGAAGGGAGTCATAAGTTTTGGTAAGAATGGTAAATTGAGTCCCAGGTACATCGAACCTTTCGAAATTCTAGAACGAATTGGGGCTCTAGCTTCCCGATTGGCAATGCCGCCAAGTCTCTCCAAAGTTCACGATGTGTTCCACGTATCTCTATAGAGGAAATACATGTCTGACCCAATGCATGTACTCACCTATGAGGAATTAGAACTGGAACCCGATCTATCTTATTGCGAAGAGCCCATCAGGATTCTTGATACGAGTTAACAAGTACTGAGAAACCGGACGACGAGTCTGGTAAAAGTATTGTGGAGAAACCATAACATTGAAGAGGCAACGTGGGAACCCGAGGAACATATGATGAAGAACCACCTGAGTCTTTTCATGCGGTATTATTCTAGAAATTTCTAGGACGAAATTATTTGAAGGAGGGGAGAATGTAACACCCCAAGCTTCTACGGTACGCTTCGCTTTGAATAATGCAATAGCGTGTGTTGTACGCAACATCGAGTTCTAACACACACCACAACCGATCAAACTATTCGTTATAAATAGTAATACCTACTTTTCAAAATTTTAGAAATTTTATCTCTCAAAATGGACATCATTTTTGGATTCGTAGTATCGAATTTAGCCTAAGGTGAAATTTTGGTACTTTTCAGATAAGTTTCTTATTTTGATGAACAGTGAAAATTACTATATTTTAATTAAAAACAACTTTTTTAATCAAAATAATTAATAATGATAAATTATGAAATTGAGTGGTTTTAAAGTATATTTAGAATATATTTTTACCATTTAATTAAATGTTGGACATTGGACATAATTTTACAATTAAACCGAACATAAACAAGTATCAATCTTTTGATAGTTATATCTTAAAAACACGCTTTCTGTTTTAACAACGGGAATTAATTTCAAATTAATTTCTGCCACTTCTGTGTTTTGAATTTGGAAAAATGGATTCCATATTTGGAATCATGATTTTAAAATTGTGTAAATAGGTAACATTTATTTTTAGACATTTTGAATAATTACTTCGGTAAATATTTTATTTACCATGGTTAAAGGGTAAATCCGGTAAATAAGGGTTAAAAAATAATATTATAATAATAAAAAATTACCCTAAAACGTGTCTTAACCTTATTGGATGATACATGTTCGCCCATGGGCATCATTGGGTCAATTTTGGGACCCCATGGTGTCACTTGTATGTGATAGGGACACTTTATTTTAATTATGTTAAAATGAATACAAAAATGACACAAGCATATATCTTTTAGGAAAACAAATTTTAAATAGGGTTATATATGTTGGATTTTCGACTATAATTATTAATTAGAGAGATAAAAATATTTCCTACATAATTATATTTTATTTATAATTTTTAGACATTAAAAAATTTTAATTTATTTATAAAACAATGATGATGCAGTAATTACCATAATAGTGAAAAATTAAAATAATTGATATTATAAATACCCAAATAAATCTAATTTTATACTTTTATTGAATTACACTACTTTTCTAGGTTAATATGCCATATTAGGATTTATTTAATTAACTTTTTATGAAGTAATCATTCTATTATGAGTTTCAAAAAATCAACTATTGAATAGTGTCAAAATTGACATAAAAGAGTTTTTAAAACAAATATTATATTATTAATTGATATTAAATTCCTAAAAATCTAAGATTCGGCCAAGAGACCTATATCATGATAGGTGTATCATTAATGGACCACTTTTGGGTCTCTTGGAGGTATATAGTAAGTCTAATAAAAATATAATATAAAAATACAAAGAGATATTGTAAAAGTGAAACTAATTAACATAGAGTTAATACTTAAAGATAAGGTTAATATAGTAACCCAAACCTGTCTAAATTATATTGGTTGAGAGGTTTTCAACCAATCCACACGATAACCTTTAAATAATCAACTTTAGATCCATTAGAAACCGAATATGAATTTATTATAAATTAATATTTCTAGCTTTTCCAAAGGTGCCCCTCACCCCTCTTATAGAAGGGCACTCCCCCTTCTCATTACTTCACACCTTCAAAGCCTTTTGGTTCGGCAAAACACTGCCCAAATACTCTCTTAACTTCCCTCTATTCATCCTTGAGGCCTTCCTTTAGTCATAAAGCCATCCTAAGATCCCTTTTGATCAAATCAAAAGGAAGAACCCAAAGAAGAGGTAATGATTTCACCACCCTTTTTCAAGTTACTTTCTTCTTCCACTTCTTCTTTCTTTGTTATTGCCATTCTAAAATAATACCTTCAGTATCTTATATATACTGTGATGTTATTATAAATATGGTACAACCATATTCAGTATTCTATCCATCCATTAAATAACATGTCACCATACGTGCGTACGTACGGCTTACCATCTCCACGTTGTGGTGTAATTGTTATTCAATATATTATTATTTGGATGGTTATAATAATGATGTGTAACTCATGTAAATAATAAATATAACATGGTAATGATTCTGTATATATGATATACCATCCAATTATATATTATTTTAATATCAAAATAATGATATTGTCGCTCGTGCGTACGTACGGACTACCGTCTCCACGAACGCGATGAGATTAATTCTCCATCGTATCCATTCAAGTATAATTCTCATTTTATGATTAATAATAGTATCTAAGGACTTGATATCACTCTGGATATGATTAAGATACAACCTATCCATTACAAACATAGATTACGTAACAAAACATATAAAAGAAAACGAGTAAGTTAACACCTGAAACAACGATAATACTAAGATATTATTAACAAATCAATGTTAAAAGATCATATATGATATCATATTAATGTATATGATTCTTGTATAATTTAATAAATATTATTTCACCATTATACAGGCGGCTAACCTACCCCAACCAAGGAAAAGTACAAGGTAAGGGTTATTTCACAATCTCTTCATTATCCGAGGTTGTTTATACGTAATAATCTACTGGGATCTCTTTATCATCCACATCCATGTTGCTTAAAAATGTATTTCAAAACATTTTTACTATTTAAAAGAATACGGGTTAAATTCATTTATACACTTTTTTGACTTTTATAAGAGTTTTATAAAGGAATCTTTCCATCGTTTTCCAAACAAGGTGCTTTTTAACCTTTTCGACAAAATTAAGGTAAGAATGTTTTTTTAACTTATACGGCGGGTGCGGTTATTTTCCGCCGTTATAAAATCGTCGAAGCTTCACTTGCAAGCTTATAAGAATATTTTCAAAGAAAATGTTTTATTTGATAAATATAAGACTCTTAAATGATTTCAAAATAGAAAGAGATATTTCTCTAAAAAGAGTTTTGATTTCATCTACGCCAACATCCTTTGATCGATTTTACGCTTATTTGAAGTTGATTTATTATGATACAAAACTTCTATATTGTATTGAAGGTTTTGTCATATGTTTGACTATGGATGTGCTATTTTTATACCATTCATGGTTTATGGTGAAAGTATTGACATTTTGTTTGCTATTTTTAATACGAATGTTTATGTTATGTTTGATCCTTTTTATATGGGAAAGCATTGGACTTAATATGTGATGGGTGGAGCACGCTATAGCTCCTCGATGCATCGGTAGGTCTCATGAGACAAACTAGTGTCTTGGCATAAGGCCTTGGGAAAATCTTATTTGTAATCTTGGCATGAGGCCTTGGCTATGTGGTTAGGATAGTCTTTCATTATGCATTCCATAATTATGAAAGTGGTTATTGATATTGCATGTGATTATTCGATTAGTAGAATATCCATGTGAATAAGTAAATGGAATTATTTCATTTTATTTTTTCCATACTATGTTGAAGTTCAAGTTAATAAGGCTTTTGTTTTAGTTATACACTGCCTTAAATGTTTATTATTATTTATGAAAGTTTCCGTTATATTGTTATCCTTACTGGGCATTTGAGCTCACCCCTTTTCTATGTTTTATCTTTCACTGGATGTGAAGAAGCAAATTATGAATGACCTGCAGGGATATTATGAGGGAATAATAGTGTGGTCTATGGAGACAATATCTTGTTGTAGTAGTTTTTCACTTTATGATGTAATGTAAAACTTTATGAATATATCTAGTGGTTCCAAGGCTACTAATCCAATCGGTCTTTCAAGATTTGATCTTTCGTGTGATCATGACAATGTTTTGTAATAAAGCACCAACTATAGGTAACTGGTGTCGGGGTGTTAAATTTATTCTTCTACTATACCATTTATTCATGGAATAAAAACATTTTCCGTGATGTGTCGAATTACCGGCATCGTAGTTTATGTGTTTTCATTTTGCATTAATTCGTTAAGTTATAGTCATGAAACCATTTTTATGGTTGTAACATGTTATAATATATGTATTATTATTTGGATGGGTATAATAATGATGTGTAACTCATGTAAATAATAAATATAACATGGTAATTATTCTGTATATATGATATACCATCCAATTATATATTATTTTAATATCAAAATAATGATATTGTCGCTCGTGCGTACGTACGGACTACCGTCTCCACGAACGCGATGAGATTCATTCTCCATCGCATCCATTCAAGTATAATTCTCATTTGATGATTAAAAATAGTATCTAAGGACTTGATATCATTCTCGATATTATTGAGATACAACCTATCCATTACAAACAAGGCTTACGTAACAAAACAAATAAAAGAAAATGAGTAAGTTAACACCCGAAACAACGATAATATTAAGATATTATTAACAAATCAATGTTAAAGGATCATATATGATATCATATTAATGTATATGATTCTTGTATAATTTAATAACAATTATTTCACCATTATACAGGAGGTTAACCTACCCCAACCAAGGAAAAGTACAAGGTAAGGGTTATTTCACAATCTCATCATTATCTGAGGTTGTTTATACGTAATAATCAACTGGGATCTCTTTATCATCCACTTCCATGTTTCTTAAAAATGTATTTCAAAACATTTATACTATTTAAAAGAATATGGGTTAAAGTCATTCATACCCATTTTTTTGACTTTTATAAGAGTTTTATAATGGAATCTTTCCATCGTTTTCCAAACAATGTGCTTTTTAACCTTTTCGACAGAATTAAGGTAAGAACGTTTTTTTAACTTATACGGCGGGTGCGGTTATTTTCCACTGTTATAAAATCATCGAAGCTTCCCTCACAAGCTTATAAGAATATTTTCAATGAAAATATTTTATTTTATAAATATATGACTCTTAAATGATTTCAAAATAGAAAGAGATATTTCTCGAAAAGAGTTTTGATTTCATCTATGTCAACATCCTTTGATGGATTTTACACTTATTTGAAGTTGATTTATTATGATACAAAACTTCTATATTTTATTGGAGGTTTTGTGAATGTTTGACTGTGGATGTGCTATTTTTATACCATTCATGGTTTATGGTGAATGTATTGACATTTTGTATGCTAGTTTTAATACGAATGTTTCTATTATGTTTAAACCTTTCATATGGGAATGCATTGGACTTAAAATGAGATGGGTGGAGCCCGCTATAGCTCCTCGATGAATCGGTTGGTCTCATGAGACAAACTAGTGTCTTGTCACAAGGCCTTGGCAAAATCTTATTTGTAGTCTTGGCACGAGGCCTTGGCTATGTGGTTATGATAGTCTGGCATTATGCATTCTGTCATTATGAAAGTGGTTATTGATATTGCATGTGATTATTCGATTAGTATAATTTCCTTGTGAATAAGTAAATGGAATTATTTCATTTTATTTTTTCCATACTATGTTGAAGTTCAAGTTAAGAATGATTTTGTTTTACTTATACACTGCCTTAAATGTTTATTCTTATTTATGAAAGTTTCCGCTATATTGTTATCCTTACTTGGCATTTGAGATCACCCCTTTTCTATGTTTTATTTTTCCTAGGATGTGATGAAGTAAATTATGAAAGACCTGCAGGGATATTATGAGGGGATAATAGTGTGGTCTGTAGAGACAATATGTTGTTGTAGTAGTTTTTCACTTTATGATGTAATGTAAAACTTTATTAATATATCTAGTGTTTCCAAGGCTACTAAACGAATATGTCTTTCGAGATTTGATCTTTCTTGTTATCATGCCAATGTTATGTAATAATGCACCAACTCTGGGTAACTGGGGTTAGGGAATTAAAAAAATACTTATCACTTGTAATGGGATCATAATAATGTGTTGGAAACATAAAACATGATCATGTATGATTAATTCAAAGATTTCATTAAAGAATACATTAAATAATGGTATAGGTTAAACACCTATGCACCATAAATTCTACATAATGAGATGAAAACATTACCCAACTTATTGGATAAATATATAATTATGGTTCAACTCATAAAATTATAATATATACATGAATATGTGTTCCACATATTATAGTATTATATAATGAACAATCAAAAGAAAATATATTAAGATTAAATGTTTTACATGATCATATTTCAAATCATAATCCTTGGATTTTTCATTAATATTTACGAGGGAATAAAGAGATAAATATTTTGGACATTTCAATTCAAAATTGGAGGAGTATTTGAAAAAAATAGAGTCCAAGATAAGAATATTTCGTAATAAAGTGTGACTGAGTATGTATAAAAATTCACCTCTTAAATAATGTTTTATTAAAGGGGTAATGAAACAATAGATAAGGTAAGGATATGGAATTTTCAACAAAACAATACTTTAACTATAATGGTTTCCCATAAAATTATCATATTTTTAAAAAATAAAGTAGGGAAAAATCATTAAAATTCTATCACTTTAAAATATTTCCACATTAAAATGAACAATGAATATAAAATTTCACTTTAATCTACCCTATCATAACGAAATATAGGGAAGAGAACTAAAAAATCATGGAAAACCTTAAAAAGTGAAAATGAACAAGGAATATAAATGAGATTCATTATATATATATGAGATAATTATAGAGGGAAAAATACAGATTAGATAGGGAATAAAATTTATACTAAAATAGGTTGGTTTGAAGGATACATTACCTTGGGTCCTAGATTTATTTATTAATACATATATACTCTTATGTTAGCAAATAATGATTATTAAATTTTCAATTAAAATTTTTTTCATTGATATATTTTATTTATTACAATTCTTTTACATTATTTTAAATTTATTTACAAAGACATCTTATTTATTATTACCACAATGAGGGAATCTATTTCACAATCCATACGATCCATAACTTTTTAATGATTACTGATTTTTTATAAAAATGAGATGACTACAGCAGATGTGAAATGATATTTTTTTCATATCATTATTGATATTTAAATTCCCCCACAATCATGGTCCAAAATTTATAAAAATTATTGTTTAATGGCATGTTCAACTAAGTGGTTTTACCGACCTTTTGGAAAAAAAATTAATATTTAGTCACATAATTATAATTCATTATATAACATGGGATAAGTTAAAATATTGTTATAATAGTCACATTTAACTATAAAATTAGTTTTATACCAATCCATGAATGCGGTGATTAAAAATAAAATGCATCACCCGTGAAGGTGGTAGTCCACATATATCATAAATGTTGATTTCATTTTATAATGAATCAAATGATGGTAGATAGTGGTTATTCATATAAAATAATAAATGTTCCTCATATTTATGATATATATTCCCTTGTTTAATGTTTTATGAAATAAAATTCGTGGATATAGAAGAATAAAATATTAAAATATCTCGGTTAATCTCTTTACCTCTTCTTTTATAAATCCACCCATAGAGTACACCTTATGTAACCTTGGATTGAATTTTTGTGAGAAGAGAAACTCTTGATAGTGGGGATTAGTTTGTATATCCTTTTTGTAGGGATTGGTTAGGCTAATATATGAATTTCGTGTACGGATGTATGGTGGTGAATATTTCGTTTTAAATGAGAGATAAGTGAAAATTTTGAAACTAAATTTTTTTTAATATTAATTTATACATAATAATTTGGGAATGTGATACCTGAACAGATAATTCTTTAGAAAATTATTTGGTGACTTAATGGAATCCCCCAATAAATTTAAATGGTTAGGTTTTCTTATATTTACTATAGATTTAATATTTTCACCTTATTATAAGCTTTACCATGATGACTAATTTTAAATTTGGTAACTTATTTTCATGACATAAAATTTAATTGAACTTGTAACCCGATTTTTATTCTTCTAATTCCCAATAATAAATTAATTTAAAATAATTCAACATCCAAAGGAGATAAATATTATCTTCAATATTAGTAATAAAAATTATGATTATTATTCACTAAGAATGAAATAAAACATAGAAAAAAAAATTCTAAGATAATTTTTCCATGATGATTTAATTTTTTTTTTTATTTTATGAAATTAATATTCAAATATTTACAAATTTATATTATAAATAAATTCATACAATACATGTAAAAATAATTTATTTAGATTAAAAACTATTTCTTTTGTTATGAGTTATTAGATATATATTTTTTATATATTTTTTATAATAAAATGTATAATTATTTATTTATATATGAAAAATATATTTATATTATGTAGTTATTCATTTTTTTAAGTGGAATATAGATTTCAAATACATAATAGATAAAATAATTTTAGTGTAATATATCCATTAAATTACGATCAAAATTATATAACAATGACCATTTTATAAATCAGGAAAATTACATTATAAAAAACTTATTCAAATTTTATGATAATAAGATATTATACGTAATAGAAATCACACTATCAAATAAAAATTATAAATTTTTTATCATATAAATTTATTATAAAATATGGTAATTGACATTTTAAAATAGTATTTTTACCTAATATAATATGTACATAAAATATGATATAAATTATTTAAATATATTAAAATGAAATAAAAAATACATGATATAGTATATTTTTAATTTAAAAATAATATTTAATTATCAATAATATTTTTTATATAAAATATCATTTGGATTTACCATCAAAATTTTTAGACATTATGGATTTGAAAACTTGTATCAAACAATGTTAACCATTAGATTATAATATATTAATTATTATGTTGATATGAAAATAATACTAACAATAAATGTAGTTACCCCAAAATCAAGGTTATGTAAAATATAGATAATTATATTTATAAAGGATGTATAATAGATGTCAAACCGCACATAGGATAATGGTAGGCACTGGTCCCTTATTGCCCTTCAATTATGGGTTTGATATATACATCCTCACCAAATCTAAGAGTCTATTTCCTATCTTGTGGGGGATCTATTTTCTAATAAAATTTTTAAATAAATTAACCTCCCTTATTTAAGAAAAATTTATATTAAAATAACATCAGTGATAAATATGTGTACAAGCGTCAAATTTATATTATTAAAAAGTGAAATTAATTTAGCATTTTCATTTATAGTATAATAAGGAAAATTAATTAAAATGTTCATTATAAATAATATATGTTATAGGTCCCATGGATAGATTTCTTAACACCAATAACAAGTGAATTAACATAATCTCCAATTACAAAGTATGAATTATCAACTAGGATGTGTAGCTCAACACACTGACACCCATATCCCTCTATTGTAGCCTCATATGGATTATAAGACCATGGTTAGGGTACAACAAGTAACCAGTACAATTAAGACTCAAACTAGATCTTATCAGGTAACTAAACCATACATAGAAATCAACTATATGGGAAACTCAAATATATAGCTTATACATCCTTCATGAAAATAAATACCATCGCATACATCCATCGGATCCACAACTCACTACTAACAGAAACTCTATAAAATATCCAATCCCTCAGGATATAACTAAGAATCCCTATCTAATGACCTTGTTATACCTATACATACCCATCAAATATACTAACACAACAGTCCCACTAGACCATTCTTGTAACACCCCAGGTAAATAAAGAATATGAAATTTTCACATTTATCCATATTTGTGAATAAAATATTAATCTTACTTTAATGGGGATTCTATGCTCGATGGCGTACCCAATACACAACAAAGAGTTTCTTGGAAATCTTACGTTGCACTCTAATAACAAAATAATATTATTTTAAATGTTAGTTAATGCCTAGATGTTGTAATGGCGGGAATGAACAGAACTAACTACATAATGATTATATATGTTTGTCAAATATTTTTACTTTTACAATAAATGTTAGAGGATTAAAAATGCGAATGAATCCAATTTTAAGCATAAACATTCTAATATTATTTAAAAGGTCGATTAACCGCCTTTCGATGGAGAACCTCTTTTAAATCCACTTTTTGACAATTTTATGTGTTATATTTGACCAAATAAAATTCTTCTTTAGAATCGGGGCATCAAATTTTACTTTGTGTAAATTTTTAGTATTTTTCCAATAAAGTTCATTTTTTTAATGAATAGTGAAAAATGTTGTTTTTTAATTCATAACCTATTTTTAATCTAATATATTTATATGATTAGATTATCTTTTGATTTTTTTTTAAATTGAAATTAGAATATATTTTTACCATTTAATCCAATATTGGTCATTGGAATTAATTTCACTTTGAAAGTGGACTTAAACTAGTGTCAATCTTTTAATATATATTGTTTCTTAAAAACACGCTATTTGTTTTGACAGCAGGAATTAATTATTAAATTATTTAATGCAACTTATATGTTTTGAATTTTTTAAAATTGACATTATTTTTGAATTCGGAATAACAAATATAACATAGGCTGAATTTTTGGTATTTTTCTGGAAAACTTCAATTTTTGATGAATAGTGAAACAACTAAGTGGTGCTTAAAAACTAATTTTTAGTTTAAATGAAATTTGACCACCTCTGTGTTTTGAATTTCAAAAATCCGACATACATGGTTGTCATTAAGAAGTAAAATGTGGTTCAATGGGATTAAAATATTTTTTTGGTGAATAGTAACTTCTAAGTTTTAATCGCGATTAGAGATAATTAGTGTAGTTTAAGGTTAAAATAATATTTTAATAATATGAAATGACCTATAAAAATGTCCTACCCTCATTGGATGAGTCATGGCCGACCAATACAATCCATGGGTCAACTTGAGGACCCCATGGAGCCACTTTGGTTGGAAAATGACATTAATACGTTTTAAAGTTAAAATTATAATGTCATAAACATGTGTTGTTTTACTAAGACAATTTTTAGATGGGGATATACAAGTAATATTTTCAACTATAAATATTAATTAGAAATATAAAAAGATTTACTATATCATGATATTTGTTTTATAATTTTTAGATATTAAATAAATTAATTTATTTATTACACCGTGATGATGCAGTGATTACCTCATAAATTAACGATTTAAATAAAATGAGAATATTGGGTGAAATATAATTCTTAAACTTTTCACAAACCTATTAGATGGGTGTATTTAGAAAACTTATCACCTTATCCTCAAAATATATCCTTTTATGACCTTTTAAATCTGAAAGTCATTTTATAATAAAGTAATATTTCATAACTTTCCATGAGTGCCCCTCCTCTCCTCTTATAAAAGGCCGCCACCTCTACCACCTTACACACACCTCTCAAGCCTTTGGCTCGGCCAACCCCTACCAATTTCATCTCTCCACATCCCTCTCTTCATCATTTAATCCTCACTTTGGGCAGATGCCTTTCCAAGGAAGTCTTTGATCTCAAATCAAAGAGAGTTACCCGATTTAAAGGTAATGTCTTCCCTTGTTTTCTTTTGTTTTATTTTTCTTCTCCAAACCCCTAAACTCTTTTTATTACTTTTTTTTGTAACAAAAATAGTATCATAAATATACTAGGATGTTATTATAATAAGTATTAGAGCTACACTTTCACACACCTCCGTCTAATGGTTAAAGAACATACTGTTTCTGTGGATGGAGAATTACTGCCGCACGAAACGATGATTGTTCAATATTATTTTAACACCTTCAAAGATGGCCATTAAGATGTCACTATATTTATATATGATATATAATATGATTATGTTTTCCTTAAGCTTATTTATTTTTCATTTATTGCATACCTTTATGGTTTCCATTATGGGTAAACGTCATATCTTCATTTTAGGAAGTGCGGACTACCGCCCCCTCAAAGTGATTAGATTCATTAATTCCATATGTGGGACATATAAAGGATGGAATTAATGGTATTAACTATGATATCCTACTGGAATTATAAAATAAATTTATGTCATTATTAGTTAATTCCATTAAATACCAAAAAAAAGAAATGAAATTAGCGTTCATGTGTACGTACGGCTTACCGTCTCAATGAACGGTACATTACATTTTTTATCTCCAAATGTTATGTACTATTATAAGTACATATATATAATGTATATATATGTAATATATTAAATATAAATGATGTATATCATTCTATACTTACAATATATATATCTCTCATTTTGTTTTAATTCCATTAATATGACAAAAAATGAAAGTAGCATTCATGCGTACGTACGGCCTACCGTCTCCATGAACGGTGCTTTTAATTTTTTATCTCCAAATGCTATGGAATAGTATAAAATGAATATATACTAGATATATATGATATTTAAAATATCAATAATATTCTGGATATGATGTACCTATAACTGCATGGAAAATTATTTTCCAACAAGTTTGATTTTTACTCATGTACCGAACATCGACAAAAACGTTTGATATGAACTCACATTATTAAACAATTATTATAACATTATAATATGTGATATTAAATGAATAATAATCTTTAACGTAGGTCCTTATGAAGTTGTAAATTGACCAAATTTTATTATTCAGGAGATTAAAGAATGGTCAAGTCATGTCGGACACGAGGTAACAGATCCTACCCCTCTCTTTCTTTTTAATTACACTCTTTTATGTCATTCCTTTTAAGCTCATCTTTCTTATGATTGGGATGTTCTTTTATATTAATCCTACTGTACTTTTTATTTTCATATGATGAGAGACCCTATTATCTCTCATCAATCCATTTTGGATGTTTTGAGTGGCGTCGTTAGGCTGCCGAATTTTCGAAAGAGATCTCACCTCTCTGTTTCTTTTTAAGTACTCTCCTTTATGTCACTTCTTTTAAGATCCTATTTGTTATTTTGGGGGATGTTCTTTTATATTAATATTGCTGTAAATTTTATGTTAATATGATGACAGACCCTATTTTATCTCATCAATCCATTTTTGAAATTTTTAAGTGGCGTCGTTAGGCTACCGAGTTTTCGTAAGGGATTTTTCATCTCACTTTTAGTCCCGTGAGATTTATGCTACATTTTCCACCATTTATTTTGAGTGGTGTATGTACATCCCATTATTATACTCTTTTTTTAATATACTTTCATTTATGAGTATTTACATATTCATTGTATGACCCTTCTTCAATGGGGTGTACGTTTTGAAAGTAACCCAAGTCATAAAGGGAACCTTTCACCCTCCTCTTTTTAAAAGACATCATTTTTTATGTCTTTTCATTCACATAATATTATGTTGGTATATGTTCTTCTATATCCATTATGATGTAAATTTTATGTCCAAGTGATGAGATTCCCTTTTTATCTCTCATCAACTCTTTTTCTGAATTTTGATGTGATGCCGTTAGGTTGTCGAATTTTTGCAAGGGAACTTCTTAACCCAATTTTGATTCTTTGGGATAATGTTGTACTCCTTGAATATATAATTCTATGAATATGTGTGAATGTCCTCTTATTTTTATACACTTAATATCAAGTTATATTTGGTGTATTCGTTTTCCACACGTAATTATGTAATTGATTTATACTTAATCCAAGGATACCGTCTTTTTAAGGGGCATTGTCTCAATCTCCTTTCATTGAGGCATATTTTGTTCTATACACAAATTTATTTTATACGGTGTATAAACCCCTTTGACTTTTCATTTATTCAAAAGGAATATTCTTATACGAAGCATTTTACTAAACTACAAAAAGGAATGTTTTTCTAGTCGTACGTATGTGGCGACAATGACTTCTCCACCGTCGTGACCATTATTTGAGTTTGGGCTTCCTCTACAAGCCACGAATTTTTTTGAATGAAAACTAAATACCATGTTTTACTATTATTTTATTTTTTTATTGAAAATGGTTTTCATAATTTTTTTATATCAATGTGTTTTATTGATAACTTGTGATTGAAAAGTGGAAATGTTATGTTTCCTTTATGCATGTTTTGTGTGATACGATTATGTTATGTTATTGGGCATTGTTATGAAGACAGGTGGTTCCGTGATAAACTATGGGCTGGTGAGCCCGATATAGCTCTCTAATGCATTGAGTAACGCGAAGGGGTTAAACGTTAAGGTTTCTCCAATGAGATTTAGGGAATATACTGTGATGGGTATTCCAAACATAACCAAGAGGGTTACTCCCTGCGTAAGAATGTTATGAATGCCTCAAGTTACCTTTAAGCCTTATGATTTCTATGATTTATTCATGATTTGATGAGATATGTTGAAATACTTATGTTTTATGAGTAAAGTATGATTTCATACATAGAATAATGTTTTCCTTTCATACTTTTATATCCCTTACTGAGATTTTTATGCTCATCCCATGTTTTTTGAAATGTTTTTCACAGGTCAAGGGAAAGGTGCATGATATGATGATAGTGTCAAGGAAGTGTCAAGAAAGAATCCATGTTTTACGTTAAATATGTTTCCGTTGATAGAAAAAACGAAGTCTATCTTTTATGTAACCACTTTGTTTAAATTTGGAATGCAATTCATGATTTATGATCTAATTCTCTAAAACTCTAAACCTGAAAAGATCCTCAATGTGAATTATTCATTTAATTAAATATTATGTAATGTTTAAGGTCGGGTCCTTATAGTTGGTATCAGGGGTTGGTTTAGATAACATTAGAGGTTAGGGTATTCTCTAGGCATAAGTGACATTACCATAAAGGTTAAGATTCCAGAAAGAGTCCTACTTTTAGATAAAGTGAATGAGTAAGTATATCTTAGTGTTTATCTTCCTCATCAGTACATGATGGTTTTGTTGATATACTCACACTTTCATTTCTATTTTTAGTGAATGGGTGGATCTAGAAGGCACCAAAGTGCGAATAGGTTTGAAGGAAACTGTGGTGGTTCTCTGATTAAGTGACTGGATGAAATGGTGGATTCAATGAGGAAACTCGTGGTTCTTCTAAACCAACTATCAAGGAGTCATGATCAACCACTTGAACCTTGGTATGTTCTGTAATGAATCATGTATGAGATGACCAATAGATATGGAAGTTCAGGTAATAATTATAAAGGTAACCATTAGAGTTTATACGATCCTTACTTTTGAGGTAATTATGGGTTATTATATATTATGATGGAAAATGAAAGGCATGAGATAAACTTGAGGTGAAAATATGTTATGATTATTTTTGAAGATTTTATCTCATTTTGGGGAATGTTTTTATAATTATATAGTTTTGGAAAAAGGAAAACACGCAGACTGTGTGACAACCCGTCGCGTCGGACAAAGATGCGGGAATCGAACCCACAACCAATGTGAAACTGGTATTTATCGCCTACCACTGGACTACGTGATTTCCCTGGTTAGTTTGAATAATTATTTTTAGTTATATGATTTTAGTAATCAAGAGTAAGTTTATTTTGGGTTATCTATTGAAATGATTAACCTATCATTGAGGATATGTGATTAGGTTAATTACTTTTCAATATGAGAATTTAAGAGCAACTGATGTTATTTGGAGATAAAAGTTAATTTGTACCTTGGAGGACTATGTGATTAAATCCTTCAAATATTTGGGTTTCAATCTTAGTTTGGTTTACTTTGAAGAATTTTGTGGACAATTGTTTATCGAATGGTCTTCGTTGAACTTTGGGTTTTTTGTGGAAAAATGATGGAGATTAAGAATAGATATTCTTTTTATAAAGGATTATGCTTTTGTGGATTATCTGATCTCATACTAAAAATTTGGGTTTTGGATTTTGTCTAAAAACATGGGAAATATATAGTTATCTTTTGTGGATTAGGTGATTCTTAGGAAGTTGATTATAGTACTCTTAATACGAACATGTCTTCCTAAATACTCGTCTTTTGGAGAAAATATGAGTTTGATTAAGGAATCTAGTGAAAGTTGAAAGTCTACCTGACAAGTAAGTATGTTTCATTATGATTGAGTTAAGCTCAAAAATAAATTCCACAATGAAGAGTAACTTAAAACAAAAATGTTGTCTGTTAACTTTTTCTTCTGGGGAATCTAATACCGTTTAACCCATCACAAGTTTGTGATTTTCTTATGGTTAACTTTCTCCTAGACATTTTTACTATCACTCTCCATCAGAACATGACCCTTTGTTTTTTTCCTCCATGACCATATTTTCATACTTGGAATCCTAGTATGGGTTAACTTGGGTGACCTTTGTACTTATCTTTCTTTATTTTAATGTGATCGTTTTACTGACTCTTGTTCCGATGTGGGATTTTCAATGAAGTTTCCAAGACCAATTCTAAAATTGCGAGGACGCAATCCCCAAAAGGGAGAAAGGATGTACCACCCCAGGTAAATAAAGAATATGAAATGTTCACATTTATCCATATTTGTGAATAAAATATTAATATTGCTTTAAAGGGGATGCTATGCTCGATGGCATACCCAATACGTAACAAAGAGTTTCTTGGGAATATTACGTTGCACTCTAATAATAAAATAATATTATTTTAAATGGTATTTAAAACCTAGCTGTTTTAATGGCGGGAATAAATAGAACTAACTAAAAAATGATTATATATGTTTGTCAAATATTTTTACTTTTTACAATAAATGTTAGAGGGTTAAAAATGTGAATGAATCCAATTTTAAGCATAAACATTCTAATATTCTTTAAAAGGTCGATTAACCGCCTTTTGATGGCGAACCTCTTTTAAATACACTTTTTGAAAATTTTATGTGTCATATTTGGAAAAATAAAATTCTTATTTATAATCGGGACATCAAAATTTACTTTCTGTAAATTTTTAGTATTTTTCCGATAAAGTTCATTTTTTTAATGAATAGTGAAAAATATATTATTTTTATTCAAAACCAATTTTTAATCTAAATTATTTTTATGATTAGATTATCGTTTGAATTGTTTTTAAAGTGAAATTAGAATATATTTTTACCATTTAATCCAATAGTGGTCATTGGAATTAATTTCACTTTGAAAGTGGACTTAAACTAGTGTCAATCTTTTAATAGATATTGTTTCTTAAAAACACGCTATTTGTTTTGACAACGGGAATTAATTATTAAATTAATTAATGCAACTTATATGTTTTAAATTTTTTAAAATAGACATCATTTTTGAATTCGGAATATCAAATATAGCTTAGGGTGAATTTTTGGTATTTTTCTGGAAAACTTCAATTTTTGATGAATATTGAAACCACTAAGTGATAATTAAAAAACTGATTTTTCGTTTAAATGAAAATTTACCACCTCTGTTTTTTGAATTTCCAAAATTTAACATACATGGTTGTCATTAAGAAGTAAAATGTGGTTCAATGGGATTAAAATAAATTTTTGGTGGATAGTAACTTTTTTGTTTTAATCGCAATTAGAGGTAATTAGTGTAGTTTAAGGTAAAAATAATGTTTTAAAAATATGAAATGACCTATACACATGTCCTACCCTCATTGGATGAGTCATGTCTGAAAAATACAATCCATGGGTAAACTTGGGGACCCCATAGAGCGACTTTGGTTGGAAAATGACATTAATACTTTTTTTAAAGTTAAAATTAAAATGTAACAAACATGTGTTGTTTTACTAAAACAATTTTTAGATGGGGTTATACAAGTCATATTTTTGACTATAAATATTAATTAGAAATATAAAAAGATTTCCTACATCATGATTTTTTTTGTAATTTTTAGATATTAAATAAATTAATTTATTTATGACACCGTGATGATGTAGTGATTACCTCATAAATGAATGATTTAAATAAAATGAGAAGATAGGGTGAAATATAAGTCTTACACTTGTCACAAACCAATTGTATGGGAGGATTTAAAAACCTTATCACCTTATCCTCTAAATATATCCTTTTGGGACCTTTTAAATCCGAAAATCATTTTATAATAAAGTAATATTTTATAGCTTTCCAAGAGTGCCCCTCCTCTCCTCTTATAAATGGCCCCCACCTCTACCACCTTACACAAACCTCTCAAGCCTTTGGCTCAGCCAAAACCTGCCCATTTCATCTCTCAACATCCCTCTATTCATCATTGAATCCTCAATTTGTGCATAATCCTTTCCAAGAAAGCCTTTGATCTCAAATCAAAGAGAGTTACCCGATTTAAAGGTAATGTCTTCCCTTGTGTTCTTTTGTTTTATTTTTCTTCTCCCAACCCATAAACTCATTTTATTACTTTTTTTTGTAAAAAAAATTATCTTAAATATACTAGGATTTTTTTATAACAACTATTCGAGATACACTT
This sequence comes from Viscum album, assembly GCA_963277665.1. Classification (NCBI taxonomy): domain Eukaryota; kingdom Viridiplantae; phylum Streptophyta; class Magnoliopsida; order Santalales; family Viscaceae; genus Viscum; species Viscum album. The sequence continues at coordinate 935,147,798 of OY728164.1, read as the reverse complement.
TCACACACCTCTGTCTAATGGTTAAAGAATATATTGTTTCTGTGGATGGCAAATTACTGCCGCACGAAACGATGATTGTTCAATATTATTTTAACACCTTCAAAAGTGACAATTATGAAGTCACTATATTTATATATGATATATAATATGTTTATGTTTTCCTTAATCTTATTTATTTCTCATTTATGGCATACCTTTATGGTTTCCATTATGGGTAAACGCGATATCTTCATTTTAGGAAGTGCGGCCTACCGCCCCCTCAAAGTGATTTGATTCGTTAATGCCATATGTGGGACGTATAAATGATTGAATTAATGGTATTACATATTATATCCTACTGGAATTATAATATAACTTTATGTCATTATTATTTAATTTCATTGAATACAAAAAAAAAAGAAATGAAAGTAGCGTGCATATGTACGTACGGCTTACCGTCTCCCTGAACGGTACATTTCATTTCTTATCTCCAAATGTTATGTACTATTATAAGTACATATATATAATGTATATATATGTTATATATTACATCTAAATGATGTATATCATTCTGGAATTATAATATATATATCTCTCATTTTGTTTTAATTCCATTAATATGACAAAAAATGAAAGTAGCGTTCATGCGTACGTACGGCCTACCGTCTCCATGAACGGTGCTTTTAATTTTATATCTCCAAATGCTATGGAATAGTATAAAATTAATATATACTGGATATATATGATATTTAAAACATCAATACTATTCGTCATATGATGTACCTATAACTACATGGAAAATTCTTTTCCAACAAGTTTGATTTTTACTCATGTACCGAACATCGACAAAAACATCTGATATGAACTCACTTTATTAAACAATTATTATAAAATTATAATATGTGATATTAACTGAATAATAATCTTTAATTTATTTCCTTAAGAAATTATAAATTGTCCAAATTTTATTATTCAGGAGATTAAAGAACGATCGAGTCATGTCAGACACGAGGTAAGAGATCCTACCCCTCTCTTTCTTTTTAAGTATAATCTTTTATGTCATTACTTTTAAGTTCATATTTATTATGATTTGGATGTTATTTTATATTAATCCTACTGTAATTTTTATTTTCATATGATGAGAAAAACTATTTTCTCTCATCAATCCATTTTGGAAGTTTTGAGTGGCACCGTTAGGCTGCTGAATTTTGGTAAGAGATCTAACCTCTCTCTTTCTTTTTAAGTTCTCTCCTTTATGTCACTTCTTTTAAGATCATCTTTGTTATGTTAGGGAATGTTCTTTTATATTCCTCTTGATGTAAATTTTATGTTAATATGATGAGAGACCCTATTTGATCTCATCAATCCATTTTTGGAAGTTTTAAGTGGTGTCGTTATGCTACCGAGTTTTCGTAAGGGATTTTTCATCTCACTTTTAGTCCCGTGAGATTTATGCTACATTTTCCACCATTTCTTTTGAGAGGTGTATGTACATCCCATTATTATACTCTTTGTTTAATATAATTTCATTTATGGGTATTTACATTTTCATTGTATGACCCTTCTTCAATGGGGTGTACGTTTCGAAAGTAACCCATATCAGTACGGGAACCTTTCACCATCCTCTTTTTAAAATACTTCTTTTGTTATGTATTTTAATTCACATACTATTATGTTGGTATATGTTCTTCTATATCCTTATTGATGTAAATTTTATGTCTATGTGATGAGATACCCTTTTTATCTCTCATCAACTCTTTTTCTGAATTTTGAAGTGATGCCGTTAGGCTATCGAATTTTTGCAAAGGAACTTCTTAACCCAGTTTTGATTCTTTGGGATAAACTTATACTCCTTGAATACGTCATTCTATGAATATGTGTGGATGTCCTTTGATTTTTTTTTCACTTAATATCCACTTATATTTGGTGTATTCGTTTTCCAGACAAAATTATGTAATTGATTTATACTTAATCCAAGGATACCGTCTTTTTATGGGACATTGTATCAATCTCCTTTCATTGAGGAATATTTTGTTTTATACTCAAATTTTATTATACAGTGTATAAACCCCTTGTACTTTTCATTTATTCAAAAGGAATGTTTTTATACGAAGCATTTTAATAAACAATAAAAAGGAATGTTTTTCTTGTCGTACGTATGTGGCGACAACGACTTCTCCACCGCCGTGACCATTATTTGAGATTGGGCTTCCTCTACAAGCCATGACTTTTTTTGAATGAAAACTAAATACCATGTTGTACCCTTCTTTTATTTTTGTATTGAAAATGGTTTTCATAATGTTTTTATATCAATGTGTTTTATTGATATCTTGTGATTGAAAAGTGGAAATGTTATATTTCCTTTATACATGTTTTATGTGATATGATTATGTTATGGTTCTTGGGAATTGTTATGAAGATGGGTGGTTCCGTGATAAACTATGGGCAGGTGAGCCCGATATATCTCTCTAATGCATTGGGTAACGTGAAGGGGTTAAACGTTAAGGTTTCTCCGAAGAGATTTAGGGAATATACTGTGATGGGTATTCCAAACGTAACCAAGAGGGTTACTCCCTACGTAAGAATGTTATGAATGCCTCAAGTTACATTTATGCCTCATGATTTCTAGGATTTATTCATTATTTGATGAGGTATGTTAAAATGCTTATGTTTTATGAGTAATGTATGATTTCATACAAGGACTAATGTTTTCCTTTCATACTTTTATATCCATTACTGAGCTTTTTATTCTCATCCCAAGTTTTTTGAAATGTTTTTCACAGGTCAAGGGAATGGTGCATGATATGATGATAGTGTCAAGGAAGTGTCAATAAAGAATCCATGTTTTATTTTAAATATGTTTCTGTTGATGGAAAAAATGAATTCTATCTTTTATGTAACCACATTGTTTAAATGTGGAATGTAATCATGATTTATGATCTAATTCTCTAAAACTCTAAACCTGAAAAGATCCTCAATGTGAATTATTCATTTAATTCAATATTAAGTAAGGTTTAAGGCCGGTGACTTATAATTCTATGACAATATAACAATGTTAGGCTATACACCATTCCATAATATTTCAAGATAAAATCTCAAACAAATGTTTTTAAGTTAGTGTCCCACTAAAAATAATATAATTCCCCAATGTTATTCACATTATGAATTTTCAACGTAAATTTTGAACTCATTGATATCATAACCATTTGAATAACTAATAAAATTCTACATAATCCTTAAAACTAGTTGTGTAATGTTTTCCATACATAATCCAAATTAAAGTTAATATTTGTTCCTAACCATATGAGAATCTATAAATACTTTTAGTGACATAACCCTATGCTTAAGGATTTGGGAAAAAATAACACACATCCATGACAAATTATAACCCAATTTTCAATCATATCTAATTTCATCCCAAATAAAAAAAATTCACAATCACCCATTCCTAGAGAAACCACTCACTTACATAAAAAATAGGCCAACACAATTATAAATTACCCTAATAATTTTTTCATTATGATAATAAATATATTAGAACACATCCAAATGACGTTGAGGACAAAAGAATCCCAAGAAACTCAACATGAGATTCCAAACACTAAGAATATATTTTACCAACCAATTTAACAATGTTATAGTACATTAAAAAAATTATTACATATTCCAAACACATTTTGACTTCCAACACACATAGCTCATGTTAATTCCCACATATAAGGATAGTCATTGGGAATCTCTAATATCACTAAATTATACAAAAATGGTCATATTGTCTCCTAGAAGGATTTATCATATCTTAACATACCAACTAGTTTGTGGCCGACCCCCATCACACAGTTCCAAAACCTTGACTTGTCATGTATACACAAGTATGATACATATATATACAAATCATATAGGGAGATATGAAAAGAACCACCTACATATATTTTATAGGGGTCAAATAACCACATATAACAACATGGTTTGGATCTGTGTGAATTAAATAGAGAAATTATGAGAACATTATATAAATGAGGTATACAAAAAAATATAAAAATAAGGTAGAAACAATGTGATAAAACATATGTCTTTCTTTTTACTCACTGATATGGTATACTTAGTTCATATGGATTTTACAACTACCCACGAGAACCATTTATAATTTAACCCCCAGGGGCTATGGAATGAAACTTCACCCTCATGAAGCTCTAAGGAAGATACAACTTATAAAACGACATTATCATCCAAATTCAATGGAACTCTCATTATATACATAGAAAAACTGTCCTCCCATCTCCCACCACTATCAAAAACCACCTTATCATCCAAACACATGTAAAAACACTCTATAGGAATTTTAGAACACTAAAATTCCAATAAAATTCCAAATTACCCCAACACACATTCTTTTCGATTAAAATTTATTATTATACAAAAATCCATAGACCTATAATGATTCAACTTTTTATAATTATTTTTCTTAAATCTAATGGAAAATTTCTAGTTTCCTAAACATTACACCATGTTAAGGACTTTTTAGACCACATAATATAAAATATGTTATTTCCATGAGTATATGCAAGTTAGCATTAAGTTGGCATAAATACATGTTTATATATCCAAATTCACATTATAATGAGTGTCTCCTTAGGACCAAAATTTTCCCAATTGTTGTTCCCCTTAATGAATTCTACATAAGATTATCACCCATAGAGATTTAAAACGATGGTCTCTCTAAAACATTTTTACCATAATAATTAATTTAGTTAATCAAATACTATTACAATTATTCCAAAATATATACCTAAACTCAATCCATTGGATTTAATATTTCATTAATTTATAGTAAAATAAAATTTCAAAAAATTTATAAATTTTAAATTCACATAAAGTCTACAATTTATATTTCAAAAATCCATATCAATTCCAAAATTAATCCATTTATTCTACATTAGTTTAAAATTTTTAGTTTTTAAAATCATAAAAAATTTATTTTTTAAAAAAAATCCATATAAAAATTAGTGTAAATTCAATCACATACTTTGAATTATCCATTTTTGAATCCCCACACTCATTTAGAAAACCATTATTTATAAACACCATACATTTTGAATCATAATTTATTTTTATAAAATCCATGGTTTTCATAATACTAAAATTTTCTAACAAATAAATCTAGGTTTTCCATAAAATATTATAATAAATCTAAAATTCATATGAAATTGTCTAATTAATAGAATAGATCTTAACCATCGATATAGACTTGTCAATCAAGAAAATTTTCTAAGTACCACATACAAATACTATTGTAATTGGATGAACTCGATGTATATATTAGGAATAGTAGATATCCTCATTCTACATCTATATATTTGATTATCTAACATCATCATGTATTGAATTGTTTGAGTGAATGAGAGAAAATTAGAGAAAACTGGAGAAAATGTGTGAGATAATATAGATCATGGTTTTACCTAGGACTCTTTATCTAGTCTAATAATATAATATTTGTTCTGCTTATATGAGTTTGGAATATCACTAAAATTTCGTTAAATCAACAAAGAAATCACCCAATTTTTTTGGGATATACCAATCATTTTGGATAAATTTTAATAGAATAAATATGACATGACTTCAAAGTCATATTTCAAGGTCATTGAGACTTTGTAATGGATGATCATGGCTATTTTTATTGAAAATGATGTCTATGGTATCTGAGACCAATTTTCAGTGTTTATTAAATAGTGCAATGTAATATTATTAAAATAAAAATTGTATAATAGTAAATGACTTTGAAAGGGACCATATAGCATATAATTACATATCCCAACTTTTATCAAGAAGTTTGATAAACATGAACATTAATCCTAGGAGAGGACTCTATTATAAATCCATTGGTGGAGAATATAATATCATTTTAGACAATCTAGCTTATATTATCCAAAATTAATCAATAAATCATCCTGAAATCATATTTAGTCGTAGTGATTACATTCTATTCTCATATACAATGAATTCCAAAAATCCATGCGTTATAATAATCTCCTTAACATTATTGTTTTCTCAAAAATTCCTAAAGAAATCATGATAATGAATATATCTATTCATTGCTACCAAATTTCACCCTCTCTCTCTGAATTCTATTATTAAGGACTTTTTTCTATAATATGATATATACAAAATGAATTATTCTTCTATAAAGGATTATTTTTCCTGATCCATAACTTGATAAGACCTACCCACACAATAAAAATATGACTACAATTCAAATTAAGCACTTATAAATAAATTGGATGTGTCTCATTGAAACATATTTATCTATGAATATTGGAAATCAAAATGAATTACTTGATAGTAATGTTTGGAAACAAATATATTTGCCAAATTACTAATATTTTTAGTTATTTCATATATACCCATATGACATGAAATAAATTTTCTTTGTTTCCAAATCCATGTTTTCCCTAATCATAGAGTTTTATTAAATAATAATGATTATAAATTAAAAGACATCATGTGTTATCATAAAAAATGAATGTAACACATTTTCTAACTCTTAGAAAAGTAAAAAAAATCCCGAATAAAATTCTTCTAATCATTTGCTTCTAATAATAAACTACTTTTAACAAGTGACATCTCACTAATATTATCCAAAAATAATAAGGAATACAATGGTTGAAAAAATATCTCCTTGAATGGAACTCCATTATTTTATGACTCATAAATATTACGATTGATGAAATCAATATATCGGAAATTATCCACCCAAGATCTTCATAAAAAATAACACACACTCATATCATATATTTTTTAAAAATGATATTCTTTACCTCCCAATATTTCAATGGATTATATGTCATATTTAAATTAAATTTTCTTCCAATATCATTATGAATTCATCTCTAGAATCCCAATATAAACCACGTATCTCTATTATTAGTAATAAACTTTAGAACTCTATGGTGTTTAACAATATCCATCATATAAGTATTTCCATGATTAAATATTATTCATTATTACATAGTATGTTTATTTAAATAATCATACAATGCACAATACAAGAACTACCAACATATTTCCATATTTTACATGGAATCCCAATCACAATATCTATATAGTTGTCCTCCCATTACCATTTTTCAATATATAGTGTCTAAAAAAACCCACCTGTAATTGGTGTTTTAACATCAACCATTTAAAAACAATGGGAATCATAGACATAAATTTCCTTCATTATTCCAAATTGTTAAATCTGTATTTTGATTTCATGATACACATTGGCATCTATTGGGAATACCATCTGAATTTAATGTTGAAAACACCCCCAACATATCCAAAAAATATTACATTTATAGTGTCCCTTATCCCCATGTAATCCACATTGTTTAATTTCCCTTTAATTTAACCACTTTAACAACATATATGTTGCATTAATTTCTACAGGAACCACACTAATTATTATATTCAATTATACAATGTGAATGTTGCCTAAGACCACCACCATCTTTTTTATTTGGTATTTTTCACACACATTACATCTTCCACATCATTTTATATATTAAAAAATTAATTCTTATAAAACATATAACATATAGTCATTTTTTGAATATTATACAAAATAAAAATTAAATATCATCATACTAAATTACGATTTAAAATCACTAGTCTAATCAACATCAAACATACATATCTAGGATTAACATTTACACTATTATCAAAAAAATGTAATCATTATACTGATGCTGATGTGATGATTCTATAGATATAATAAAACCACTAGTGTGAAGCCAGAAGCTCATATTTGTAATCATATAAAAGTAATAAATCATCTAAATATCTAAGCTATAATATTACCACAAATAAAATTATACCTCATGTTTATTATTTGGGACAATCATTCTACTATAATAATAAAAATTAATTCCAAATATAATGTATATCTAGAAAAAATATAGAAAAAATATTCTTATAATATTTAAATTTATGACCATACCTCAATCATGCATCAATTGATCATATTGAACACATGACCCCTTCACCACAATGTCGAAACCACTAAGATACATATAGGATGATATTATCATTGGATTATTCACATTTTTCCCCTCCATAATAAAATATCTAATCTAAAATATTCTAAAAAGGCCCCTAATCATGATTCTAGATTTAATATGATAATGAACTAACATTGAAAGTACATTTTAGATCTATGATGGAAGTTTGGTCCATCACATAAATAGATCCCAATAATCACTAATCAGTTTCTATATAAATCTATAAATTATATTGGTCTTCATATTTTCCATATCAATCGACATTGTTGTATTATCATTTAAAACCATTAGGTTTTATAATATATTGATTTTCAATACTCATTGTCAGTGTATTAATAAACATAATACATTGGAATAATAAAACAATTAAAACCAGGTGATAACACAGAACCAAAACACATACGATGTTATAATAATTGAACACATCACACTTGACATTATAATATTCACCATATATGATTGTCTCACCATCCCAGATATAATAATATATGTTCCCTAACATATAAATACAAATATCATCACTCTATGAAGACCATTGTTCTAACAAACTAATTATTCTTTATTAATAATACATCTAATATTAAATAAAAGTTTTTCAGGAAATTCTTCTGTTTCAATATATCACTACCTATCAGCATCAATGAATAACCATCCAAACCCATAATTCTCAATATAAATACTCTGAATCTTAAAAATAGAATCATTATTACACTTATCCCATGCTCCATCCAATTATGAACTCTATTCCATTAAATGATAATTACTAGAATAATAAAAATTTCCAATTTGATCCTTATCAGACATGTTTTTTATGTCACTCAATATTAGAAACCCCAAGATAATTTACCACATTTTTTTAAAGAAGCTAAAAATCCATGCCGAACCACGTTCTACATGAACCCATAAAAATTTCTCCGTAGTGACCTAATGATTTTTTCTCTTACACTGGTAAAATTCCCTAATTAGATCCTCCACTAAGAGATAGATGAATCCCTATATACATCCCTCAGATATTGAAATTATAATTATTAGTAAATTTATGATAATAAAAATGGATCCCCTTTGGTCTATTAACCCCCTATAAAAATGATTCACCACATGAAACCATTATTAATTTCCATTAGTTTTTTAACATTCCATAGATGTCAATTGGATCTCCTAACCATTCCTCTAGGGGAAATTTAAAACTCACTAAACCATTCTAAAAAATACTTCAACCATTATCAATTTCCATTCATTATATTGATAATATGGAAATATAATCCACACTATCTATTCATATTATTTATATAACCTTCCTATAGATCTTATCAATTATATACTAAACTTACATTCATAATATCGATAACATGCATCTCTTCCTAGTATAATATAATTCTAATTAAGCACTAACCATTATTTCATTCTTAATATTTGGAATTAACCCAAATTGAGAATTCCACAAACACATCAGATGAATATGCCCATTATTTACTCAACCTTATATGTATAATTATGAATTAATCTCACATTATATGGAAGTCAATGGTAAGAATTCATATTAAATATTATTGACGAATCCCATACAACAGATAACTCCCCACACCCACCTCTGTCAAATGCATTATCATATAAATAAAATTACTAAACATGATCCTTGTCCACCTCCATTTTTTATTTTAATTACTTCCCTTACTAATTTCTATAATAGCTAGTATTGAAGTTCCCACTAGATGAGGTTTTAGATGTGAATATTCCAATACACGTTTCCGTCACATTGACTAACTATGACACTTTAAAGTAGCATATTATATATCTCACAATGTATTAAATTTTAAACCCATAACATCCATATATTTTTTATTAGTAAAAAAACTATATTCTGCACAATGGTTACTGGGAATATTATTCCTTTTTCTAATATATATCCAAATAGTTCTTCTTATTGGATTTATTTTGTTATATAAAATACCAATCAAAACCATTTCAAACAATAAATTAATAACACATTATAAAATAACAAGGCTCTATGTGTATTGGAAATTTATTTTGATTTAAGAAAAAAAATATTTATTTTAAAACCATGTCATGTGATATAGTTTGTACCTCTCCAGCCAAGATTCTTGAGATCCTTATTTTAATTTATTGTGGGATAACAATGCACAAATAACAATCCTATGAGCTTATTACCCATATAGAAATTTATAGAATAGATTATGGATTTTAGTATCCCAATTAAAATATCATATAAGTATGTTTATATGTTCATTTTTACACCCAACAATTATATTATTTATGAATATATGAAATAATACGCCATGAAATAAGAAACATAAATTAAATTTTTTTTGTAATACTCTGATCTTATAGACCGAATTTCAGGACACGTGACTATGTTCCCCTTGGCCCCAAGCATGTCTGATGATTATCAAAGTCTACCAAAAACAAACATGTGATAAAATAGACAATTTATCGAACAATATTACCTAAAAAACCATAAAATATACATTCATCGAAAAAACCTATTTAAATATTTTTTAATGAATTATAACTTAATAGTGGAAATTGTTACATAGAAAATCGACCACATTCAATGGATGATGTAAACTGATAAAGACAATCTGAAACCAAATACCAATTATCCAAAAATGTTCTACCACATACTAATCTAGAAATCAAATATAGAACTATGTCTCACCATGAATGAAGAATATTTTATTCGCTTTTATTTCATATTGACCAATCATGTACACATGTATACTGAGTTAAACATGTTGGGTTTATAAAAAATCATTTTTAACTAACGAAGAATTTAATGAATTTCCCTGAAAAGGTAATTCAACAAATGATGATCTATTACCCAGAAAAATTAAAAACAACATCAAAACCCAAAAAAATATAATTATCTCAACATGGAAATACAAACCATTAATCTATTTCAGTAAACCGACACATTCAGGAAAAAAAATTTTATTTGAAGACATTATGAAAAATACCATTTTCCACAACCGATAGAAGATACCATGTTTTGTAAATATAATTGACCATAAATATTTAAACAATATACAATATAAAATTACCAATTTCTATAATCTTATATAAAATCATCATTTACCAAAAAAAATCACTTGTGCTATGTATTTCTGAAATCACTTAACAAAAAATTCATGTTTTCCATAAATATATACGAGCTATCTTTACAAGTGTATTGATCCTAGTTAATATATCAAAAATAACTTTTTTGTGATTATTTCCTATAAATTTTTTTATCCAAATAATTTCTTATCTTAACACACACTCATCTCTCCACCTATCCCAATGGATTAATATTATTGGTTTTTGAAACAATATTTCACTGAAATATTTTTAATACATAGATACTCTTAGGTCACGAAATACCATTACCCTTTTTTGAAAAAATATAGAAAAACACAATTCATTCACAACATAAATTATGATTTTCAAATAGTCATAATAAATCTAATAATTAACTAAAATAGAAATTCAAACTATATACACAATTTCAAATTCAAAACTATCATTAAACTCCAAAAAATAATTTATTTACACCCCATTGAGAGTGACATTGTAATTTCAAATAATCACTCATAATTTCAATATTGAATGGATATATTTTAAATTTTATATTATATTTATTCACATTATTAAAAAACATAATATTTAAATATCCAATTTTTTCTCAAAACAATTTTCAAAAAACACATATTATTTCCATTATAATAAATTATGCCAAAATCCATTTTAATAGAAATCAATAATTTTACATGAATGAAATAAAGTTACTATATAATAGATAATAATATTTCAAAAATTCATGTAATAATATTAAATTAATAAAAGATATTGGATACACCTTTTTTCATATAAAAAATTCTCCCAATTCCACAATACAACTCCTATTTTAAATAGATTAAGTCCATAAATACCCATTACAAAGAATGAAAATCCTTAATCCATGTACATATACTTGAGTACATAAAATTAATATGTCTATATCTCATTATTTTAATGAGATAAAATATTATAAAATTATATAGATAATGTTGATCATTGTTTTTATAATAATCTATAATCTAGTCAGACTATCTTACATTATGTCCACTAACATTATCTCGGTAGATTCCCAAATCATGATTAATTAACTTGTGAATCACCCAATGATGTTTTTGGGGATGATAATTTCATTTTACTGGATATTAATGTTATAAAATATGGGGTCATAACTTTTAATTACATCTATATGGCCTCCTTACATGGTATCATGGTTTTTGTAGTGATTTTGAATACTTCCCTACCAGGAAAATAGTGTGCATGGTCTCCATGACTGTTCTATGGAAAATTTGAGACCATTTATAATATTATTTATAAAATTAACTGTATTTCATTGTATTTGACACCATCCTACACCCATTTAGGTTAATTTGAAAAGAATGGAAAATTAGCCAAATTTGTATCTATAACATTGATTCACACGAAACATGTACACTACACTGTACACACAATTATAAATCAAATAGTATAGTCAAAACTCTCTTATGATGTCATCAAGGAAATGTTTTCCAAAAAAATAATCAATAGAACACAATGAATATATATTTTTATTTATCAATATTACATTCCATTTCTATAAATAACGAATTACGGGAACAAGGGTGTTACATTTCTTATTTTCAAAATCATTGTAAATAAAATCATTTTATGTTACTATATAATTCATAAAATCTCATCAAAATAAATAATAAAAAATGTAGATAAATATGTATCCTCATAAATTAATCAAATGTGACTGGGAACATTACATTCTTTTAAAACATATCTCCATTTTAATTCAATGACATCAAGGGAGAAACCTCTTTTAAAAAATAAAAAATGAAACAATTATAATGGAAAATTAAACCTATAAATATCATTACTAAAATTAAATCCTTGGGTGATTCCTAAGACATCACTATATATATATTAAACCTAATTTAAAAATTTTAAATTTTAAAATAATATACATTATAGGATAAGAAAATGAAATATAATCTATAATTGAATTAATGGAATGAATACAAAACTTTGTAATAAAACAACATGGTTGAAATTATCTGTTTCTCGGTCTTCTATGAAAACTAATAGAATGATGAAAAATATTAAATGAGTAAAAGAAATTATAAACAAGATACTAAAATTGATAAAAGAAATAAATAAATGAAATGATTGATTTTAATGATGTCTTGATAGCTGTATTCTAGAATATATTATGACTATATTACACATGGTCATTTGTTATATGGTCCTTATTATATGGTATTTGGGATTACATCATAATTGATGTCATATAAACATTGGTTATATACTGGAAACAAATATTATAACGAAAATTGGGATAAAATTGGTGGAAATATTATTTCATACGCAATTAAAATAGGATTATTTTAATATAGTCATTGTTGTGGAATATATAAATAATCTCATTATGAAATTTATATAGAGTAAAAAAACTATGGAATTTGTTAACTGATATATTCTTCATCAAGATATTTTATCCTTGAATATAAATGATGTAGAATCACAATGTTATGCACTTGACCAAGATTAAAATGAACTTCAATAAGTGTGAATTGATCAAAATCTTCTATTCGAGAATTTCATACTCATTGAAATAGCCATGAGATGCTTTCTAGATAAATCAACATCAATGATAAGAACCATTAACTATCTGTAACATCATATATATACAATGAATATATTTTTTATACTTTATAAAATATTGATATTAAATTATTATTTAGTATCATTAGTTTTTATTTTATTTATATTAATAATGTTTTTAATTATATATTTATCACCTAAGTTGTTTCTTTTATATACTATTCATGTATTATATAATCTTTATAATGTATTTTTATTAATTATTTATTATTGTATTCGTGATAAATGTTATACGTAAACAATAATTTGGTTAATACATGACTTTTATAAATAGATTTATCGGCAACTAGTTCATTGTAATATAATGGTGAAAAAAATAGACACATGTATTCATAGTAGAAAAACTGTAACAAATAACCATTAAAAATACAGTGACATAAAATTTTTATATAAAACCTATAATGAATGGTTAAAAATTCTTTTTTTCATATTTATTCCAATGAATTTTAGAAACATTATAGCTCAATAAATTTAAAAATTGATTTGGGATTTTGTATAAATATTTTTTGTCAGTAAAAAATACTTTTTTAAAACATTAATTTATATTTTTTGTAATAAAAAATAATTTAAAATATGTATTATTGTAAAATGTGATTACTATTATGTATATTGTATTTTTATCATAAAATGGTTATAATATTTTTATAAAATAGACTTTTTAAAAAAGTAAAATCATTATGACATAACACTGTAATCAATGTGTAAATAGATTATTGCAAGGAAATCATATTTTGGATTGTGTATTTAAAATATAAATTCCACGTAAATAGAAAAATTATTTCATAAAATGTAATATTTTACAAATACAATAAATTAATAAACAATTATATAATAAATAAATGATGATAAGAAGAAAGTTTTGTATTTTTATATATTATATTATTTTATATAAAACATAACTTAATCAATATACAATTTTATATTGATTAAAAATTATTTTTTGAAATTAGCTAGTTGAAATTATGGAAAAATGAATTAAGAAAATTTTTCTGAGAGACTCTGATTTTTTAGGATGAAATTGTTTACAGTATGAATATACCATATGTTTTATTACCTCATAATGACATAAAAGTTATGTAATACATTCATTAATGGTTTTATAGACGAAAAATATGTCTTATAATTTAAAAACTATTTCTATGGTAATAATAAATGTTTTATAAAAAATTTATAAATATTTCAAAACCTAAAATTTATTTCAATATTTCAAAAATAATTCATTATGAATTTAAATCACATCATAATCACGACTAATATTATTTAATGAATTTTGGGTTATAAAAAATTAAAATAATAAATACATCTATCCCTTATCCAATTTTGTGGGCTAAAACCATGTCTTGCTCATGTGCTTTATATTTGTTAAGTTATTGTGAAAACAAATGTTATGAAATTGGTAAAAAATTAAAACATTTCCTATAAATTACATCCCAAAATCAAATCATTCTTGTCACGAACTTTCCTCGAGACCAGTGCTGTGACTACTCCACGGCCGCCTTCCATAGGCCAGGGGTTGGCGACTAGCACTAAAGGCGTAAATCCCTAAAACTGGGAAGGCATTCCCTTTATAACTATAAACAAACACATCTAGAGTACAAGCGGAGGCAAACACTAAGAAAAAGCTGTATAACAAGTATTATAAAAGTTAAGGGGCTGGAAATACAAGCCCAATAGTAAAGTACATGGAAAGGACATACAAGTACAACTAAATAGACAAACAGCTGGAAGGTGTCTAGCAGCTCTTGGATCCTCTGCAACAGATCCTACTTGAAGGGCAGGTACTTATAGCCTCATCAGTGCTCCACATCTGTCTGTCTCCTCTGGGTACCGACTCATCATGAATTCCACCTCTGGGTACCCTCCAGTCCTTGTACACTCCACCTCAGTCAGTGTTGTCCATTGTCTACATCCAACACAACGAGGTGCAAGCATAGCCTGTGCAGGGGTGAGTATAACAATACTTAGTAGGGATCCCGAGAACCTCAAGGTCTCACAAAATCCAACAAGGATTAACCACAAGTATGAAATCAACAGATAGCTATTACTTAGGCATATTCCCATACATATATGATAACTATCAAGTAACCCATCTCAATCTTGAGGAAAACACAAAGGTCATTGACTTAGCTCAAACTAGGATTTTTATTATCGAAACGAGGGCGGTTGGAGAACTCCTCCTCTGTCGTGTACAGTGGGCCTGTCGTGACACCGTGATGCTTGTCAATAACCTTGGAATGTGGAGGTACTACTCCTACCGAGTACCGCAGGTCTTCTTCCAAATGCCGGGCGTTCTATCCGCTATGGTTCTGTCGCCGAATATCGGTCGCTCCCCTTAATAACCTACAAAGATACTCCTTCGATCGAGTACCACGGGTCTGCTGCCAACTACAAGGTGCTCTGTCCACCATGGGTCTGCCGCCAAATACCAGGAGTTCTGTCCATTGGGCTAGTTGAGTCACTCCGAGTCGAATCGGTCAAGGAGTCATCACATCTAGAGCTATTAGGTCTCCGCACTCTATCTGCTCGTCACCGGAAGGATCTGCTCCACGAGCTACTGGTTGATAATCCTAGAATTATGAGGACTCAAGTAGAAGTATCTCAAAAGACCGACACTTCATAGGGGTCTCAACACAATAGACGGTGTGTCAATTAAACTCCCGATCTACGATTTATTACCATTTTAGACCTAGGGCCTGGTTGGCTTCGTGTGCGAACCAACCTGACCAAATCTCAACTATACCTTGAACTCCCGTGGGGTATACTCAAAGGGATGGCTATGATCCAAGAATACTTGGGCCGCTGATGGTTCGTCAAATGGCCACCGGTGCCAAAGATATGGCCCCATAAGATAATGGGTCAGTAATGGGCCTGAGTCCGGTCCGACCCGGTCGGACCGACTTGGCCCTAACCAATATGGGCCGACCCGGTCTGTGTCGACCCAGTCAGACTCGTTGGGTCTGACCCGACCCATTGGGTGGGTCATCCTGCTATGTTTTAACCCAGCCCACTCTACCCGGCTCAGCGGACCGCGAGTGCGGTTCGGCCTGATAGTCGCCACATATCCGGCTCGGTAACTCGGCCCGGGAGACCGGGACAGTTCACCCAGCGACACCGCGGGGGACATCACAGGTCTGCTCGGAAGGCCAGTAGTCGGGAGACTAGCTGGAAGACCGCGCGGGGCACCGGTAGGCATACTGGACACTGTGAAGGCCGCGGGTGTACCGGGCAGGGCGCCAGATAGCATGTCGGGCAGCGCGCTTGGGCACGGGCAGTGCGCCGGGGCACCATGTAGGCCAGAGTAGGGGGCCACAGGGTGCCACGCAGGGTGCCAGCTAGCACATTAGGGGGCCACGAGGGATCCGGGCAGGGCACCAGGGCACTAAGCAGCACAACAGGGGGGCGCGGGGCCGCCATGAAGTGTGTCGGGGCGCCTGGCAGGCCACCAGCATAGGGGCGCTCGCAGGGCGCGGGGGCACCGGGCAGGCTGCCGGCAGGGCACAGGTAGCTTTCCGGGTTATCGCGAGGGCCGCATGGTTCGCTGTGGCCTCAGGTATCGTATCCTTTGCTTGTCGTCTTTGTTTTCATCGCATCTTTTCCATTCCGTGTTTCCGCTTCGATGAACATCACAAAGAATATTCGACGGGGGGTGTCGGGCTATATGAGGTTGACCAGAACTCTCTGTGATTAAGAGGATAACAAATGGCTCATCATTAGTAGAATATGTTCATCAAAAACGTCCACATGAATCCGTTTATATCCTTTGTAGAAGGTGAGAAAAATGGGTACAATTTCAACATGAAAAATGAACCCCCTGCCTCGAATTTGGTGATCGACGATAGAGTTGCAGAAGGCAACCGTCGTTCGGTCAAAGTCGGAGGAAGAGAAGCTCGAAGAGGACGAGTCGAGATGATGTCGTCGACATTAATCGTGGGTGGCAGTGCTTCCCTTTCTTGCCCCGGTTGTGGAAGGATGAATACATTGTTCATCATTCATCATTCATCATGGGAAACGGTTCTTTGTTGGAGGAATAATTCTCCACAGGGTCGGTGTCGCGTCTCTTTGCCAGCATTTCGCCGCTTGAAGAAGCCATCCAAAAACCTTCCCAAAAGCTTCCTTTATATAGGATAGGGAGGGTTTATATAAAATTACGTTGGCACGTAATTTAAATTTGGTGAATTAAAATTTTTGGCCCCACCTAATTAAATTCGTGAGAGGTGTCGCATTTAATTAGGTGGATTGGTAAGAGGCTCTCCCCCATTATAGAGGGAGAGGTGGGTGGTTTTCTCCTCAACCATTAATAGGGGCCAGGTGGTACCCACCCCTATCATTCAATAGAGAGGTTATGGGTGTCAGGTGGTCCCCACATCGTAACCTCATGCGGGAGGTTATTTTCGGGTGGGCCCCACCACCATAACCTCCCATGGGAGGATAGGGTGAGGTGGCCCCCACTTCCAACTTCACCTTGGGAATTTTAACCACCCAAATAAAATAAAGTTAAAAATTTATTTTATTAAACTTAATTAAAAACCCCCAAAAACTAACTTCCAAACTCTTAAAAACACAACTGCGGTAAAGGTCTCCTCAAGAAATTATCCGTGATGCAAGTTTAACGGTGCCCTTGGATTTCAATTCTGAGCACTAGTTCCAAAGTTATAAAATGTCGCTCACACGTTTACTTAACGTACAGGAAAAAATGTTTGGAAAATTAATAGCAGTCACCCTCAACCCACTACAGTTGAGGTTAGGATCTGCCTGTGTGAAACACACCCCACCGAACCCAATGGTACTCTCGTATTTTCAATACATGTTACCATTTAGACGTTATGAATTTTTCAATAAAATAATTGTCACTTATTTATTTTTTTGTGGCCAAAAACTAACTTTCTCAAGTGGCCCTCACTGACCTAAGTTAGTATCTTCTTAAAAAAAATCCTACCCTCACATGTTCAGAGGTGGTATTGATTTTTAATCTGAGTAACCGTTCGTGAGATATAAGCATTTGAAAAATAAAATAACTTAATTTAATTATTTTACTTATGGTTATAACATTTTCGGGATTTCTCACAAGACACCTGCGCCGACTAAACATAAGTCACGCTTAGGGTAAACCCGCCATCCTGAGCACAATGGTGGCCTCATATTTCTAATTTGAGTAACCATTTAAGTGTTATTCCATTCTTTTCAGAAAACATCATACGCGCATTAATTTATGTTTAACCAAACTTTGAGGGATTATTCCCAGCACTTCGGGCCTCAGAATCGTGTGCTGTTAGAAATTGTGGACTCATAAAATTCCAATGAATTTAAGAAAAAACAAAATTTCCCAAGAATTTTTAGGACTTTACATTCTCCCCACATCACGGATTTAGGTTCCAGTAAGCTACAACACGAACTAAGGGAAAAAATCAGGATACTGCGCATGCATCTAAGCCTCCTACTCTCATGTGCTCTCCTGGAGGCTCCCGTGCTACCACAAAACACACACTAGAGGTATCGACCATCCATGTTGGACTCGCTCTTGTCAATCCTCAATCTCCACTAGAACCTCCATAAATGTCGCCCCGAAATCTTTGTCTAGCTCTACGTGGTCGATGATGTGAGATGGGTCATGCACATGTCTCCCCAGCTGAGATACGTGGAAGACGTCATGCACCCGATGAAACTATGGTGAAAGAGCTAAGCGGTAAGCCACCTCACCTAATCAGATGATGATCTAGAATTTCTGATGAATCTCAGAGATAGCTTGCCGCCTATGCCAAATCACTGTATACCTCATCATGGTGAGACATGTAGAAAGACGTTGTCTCCATCCTCGAACTCCAGAGGTCTCTCTCTCCTATCATCATATGAATTCTGCATGCTCTATATAGTCTTCATCTCCTCCTGTATGATTTTTACAATTTTTTTCGTATCTCGTACCATCGTTGGTCTGTAAGAAGTGGGCCGACTTGGTGAGTCGGTCGACAATCACCCAAATCGAATCGTGACTCCAATATGTATGTGGATTACTGGTCATGAAATCCATGGATATCCAATCCCATTTCCACTCTGGGTCCTCTAAGGGATGAACCAGGCCTAATGGTACCTGGTTCTCCACCTTCACTTGTTGAAAAGTAAGGCATCGAGAGACAAACTCCACTACCTCCTTCTTCATACCTAGCCACTAGTGTTGTCGTCAAAGGTCCTAGTACATCTTTGACACACCTAGATGTACCGCTAAATAGGAAGTGTGTAAATCCCTCAATACTTCCCCTTGATGTGAAATTAGTACCATGGTATGTCCTCTGAAAAGGATGATGTGCTCCCCACCTTTAGAAAATCCATTTGGTTTCTGTCCTATGGATATTTGAGCATGTCATGTCTCACAGTCAGCGTCCCCATGCTACGCCACCCTGACTCGTTGATGAAGTGGAGGAGTGACTATAAGAGACTGAAGATAGGCTGATCCATCTCTATCCACAAAGGATATTTCTAAGGCAGCTAGCTACTCTTTCGCCTCTCCTAACAGATGAATACTAGTCCTCCTTCTAAGCGCATCTGCAACAACGCTCCCCTTCCCATGAGTATAGACTATCTTGAAGTCATAGTCCTAGAAGAACTCTATCCAAAATCGTTGTCTCGAGTTCAGTTCCATCTAAGAGAAGATATACCTGAGACTACTGTGATCAGAGTACATGATAAAATGATCCTCGATTAGATAGTGCAACCACATCTTCAAGGTGCAGACCACTAGTGGTAACTCCATGTCATGGGTAGCGTAGTTCTACTCGTGCTATCTCAGCTGCCGATAACCATAAGCGATCACTGCTCGCTCCTGCATTAGGACTCACCCGAGTTTGGTCCAAGATCTGTCGGAGTAAACTACATACCCAAAACCTTCCTCTGAAAGCTTCAAGATGGGGGCACTAGTCAGCCTCTGCCTCACCTACCGAAAGCTCTGCTGGAATATCTCGGACCACATCAAGGGTTTCCCCTTCTTTGTCAAGGGTGATAGTGGTTCTACATCTTTGATGAAGTCTGGAAGGAACCTCCAGTAATATCCAGCCAAAGCCGACGTCCCTCCCCCTTTGGGGGGTAATCCAGTAATCATCTTTTGAAAAGATGTCCCCATGTTTTGTTACTCCTATTTGGAACAGAAAAATAAAATCATCAGCTGCCATGAGGGTATGGTTGGCCGACTCAAGAGTGATCGACTGCACCCTCCGTTGCATAATTTTAACCTGTACTACCTGGGTTTCTTTTTCTTCGACCAAGGAAAACCCAAACCTGACTTTGTAGATAATCCACATCCTTTTTCCCTAATATAGTCAATTTGAGTGTGAACTGTGGATGTCATTTCCAAACCAGAACTAACGTCGTAGGGCCTCGACACTACCACCAAGAGGTTCCAAATGAAACCCTCACCACAAGGGTCATATCACACTGTCAGAGTTTGTGTGATTATCGTGCCTCCACCCAAAGGTATCTTCAGACGTTAGGGTCAAGTAAACGGTTTAAATGGAAACTCTAGGTATTGGACAAGATTCCTGGTAGGAATGAATGATTAGTACCTATGTCCATTTATATGGTAGCTAGTAGTAGACACAGACCGTACCTTGAATCATTCCTATAGCCCTTAGGTCACACTCCATGACCACATGCAGCTACACTCTTCCCCTTCTATCTAGCTCCATGAGCCTGGCGAGAACTACAAAGGTTGGTGGTTGTATCATATCAAAATGTACAACACCACATGATGCTCTCATAACTATGTTTCCACGTCTACTGCCCTACAGATTTATCTTTCTCTGTCACATCCTCTTCCTGAATCTTCTTGAACGCCCAAGTCTCTGAGACTGGCTCCAGTTTCATGCTTTCCCACTACTAACATTCACTGGCAATATCCGATCACCCAAAGAACAATCAAACACAAAGGTTCTCTCTAGAACCCTAACATAAGTAGGAATGAATAGAGAAAAAGGTGTTGGCTCAGTTTTTCTTAAACACACCTCGCTCAGAAGTCCAATCCCTGAAGCACTGAGTGCATCGTATTCATCAAGTACCAGGAATGGTCTGTACGTCATGATGAATACTCAACTACCGACATGTCATCCAGCCAAAATTATTGACGCTGAAGGGAACTCTCAACCACCACCTCAAGCCAGTCCTCAACTGCCTGTGAGTCGGGCATGCCTCGGAACATGAAGGGTATATGACGCTGAAGCACATGTAAGGCACTAAGCCTACAAGTGTCCTCTACCGGTACAGCCGGTAGTGTCTGTTGACCAATGAGCAGTGATATAGTTGGAACACTACCCGAAGGTACTATCTCGGAAAATGGTCCAAGTACCGAACACTCATCATTATGTGGACCATCCTCATGGTCACTCACTGAAAAAGACTAGTAGCTAAGATCACAATCTACTCTACCAGTGTCTCAACTAAGCTGAAAAATCCAATAATCACCTCCATCCAGTCCTCTGCTCCCTGGGAATTTGTCTTGCCTCGAAACCATAGAGGCCTCTACCGCTAAAACTCATGCAACGTGCTCAGTCGTCATTCCACAAATTCCAATACAGGTTGTGGCATCTACTTCCCAATAGGTGTTTGTGCTTCTGGTACACCACCCGAAGGTGCCAACATAGTAAGAGGGCCCTACACCGGAGCCTCATCGCTCAGTGGGCTGTCAGTACATAAAACTCTCGGGGCTCTAGCTGGTCATCCATGGGGAGGCATACTGAAATAAACAAATGCAACACAGTTAAAACTTTCATACCTGGTGAGCTGACCTAATTTGAGATGACTTGAATAAAACTTTTGAAACACACACGCCATCAGTGTTTTTGTGTACTAAGTCAGAAATCAGTAGTCAGGGTCCTGGTATATGGATCTCTCTACCACCGCACCAATATTGGACACCCATAACTGAAAACCACACTCAGTACCCATAACACTATTTATTCACAAAAAAGAAATATCAGAGTCCTCTATTCTGTGGTAGAACTAACTCCATTGATAAAAATTTGTCACGACCCATCCTCAAGACCTGTGCTGTGACTACCCCAAGCCAGCCTTCCATAGGCCAGGGGCTAGTGACTACTACCAAATGCGTAAATCCATAAAACTGAGAAGGCAGTCATTTTATAATTGTACACAAACACATCCAGAGTACAAGAGGAAGAAAACACTAATCAAAAACTGTATAATAAGTATTCTGAAAATAAAGGGGCCAAAAATACAAGCCTAATAGTAAAGTACATGAAAAGGACAAATAGGTACAACTAAAAAGACAAACAGCAGGAAGGTTTCTAGTAGCACCTGGATCATTCGTCATGGATCCTACCTGAAGGGTAGGTACATATAGCCTCCTCAGTGCTCATCATCCATCTGTCTCTTTCGGGTACCGACTGGTCATGAGGTCTAATTCCAGGTACCATCCAGTCCTCATACACTCTGCCTTGGTTAGAGCTGTCTGTCATCTACATCCAACATAATGAGGTGCATGCATAGCCCATCCAGGGGTGAGTATAACGATACTCAGTAGAGACCCCAAGACCCTAAAGGTCTCACAAAATCCAACAAGGATAAACCCAAAGTATGAAATCAACAGATAACTATTACTTAGGCATGTGTCTATACATATAACTATGTTATCCAGTAACCCATCTCAATCATGAGGAAAACACAAAGGTATTTGACTCTGCTCAAACAAGGATTTTTATTATCGAAACCACGGCTGCTGGAGAACTCCTCATCTGTCGTGTACATTGGGCTTGTCGTGACACTGACTTTCTTTTCACTAACATTGGATTGTTGTCGTACTCCTCTAGTTGAGTATCGTGGGTATATTTCCAAATAACAGGCGCTCCGTCTACTGTGGGTCTGCCACCAAATACATGGCACTCCCCCTAATAGCCTAAAGAGGTACTCCTCCTGTCAAGTACCACGTGTCTGCTGCCAACTACCAGGCCCTCCGTCCACCATGGGTCTGCCTCCAAATACCGGGCCTTCCATCCACTGTGCTAGTCAAGTCACTTAGAGTCAAATCGGTCAAGCAGTTGTTAGGTCTACAGCTACTAGGTCTCCACACTCTGTCTGCTCTTCACTGGAAGGATCTGCTCCATGATCTGATGTTCAATACTCCATGTGTCATAATGTATCACGTAGAAGTATCTCAAATAACCTCCACGTCATCGGGGCCTCAACACAATAGACGGCGCGTCAATCGGACGCCCGATCTGTGAGTTATTGGCATTTTTGTCTCGGGCCACCTGTTGGATTCGTGTACAAACCAACCTGACCGAACCTCAACTGTTTCCCAAAATCTCGGGGGGGGGGGTATACTCAAAGGGACGTATATGATCCAAGAATACTGGAGCCACTGGCAGTTCTTCAAACGGACGTCCGGTGCCAAAGATATGGCCCAAGAAGGTAATGGGTCAGTAAGGGGCCCGGGTCTGGTAAGACTTGGTCGGACTGACTCGGCCCAACCCTTCCGGGGCCAACCCGGTTAGACTCTCTGGGTCTGACCTGACCCTTTGGGTGGGTCATCCCACTATGTTTTTAACCAACCCGTTGGCCCGGACAAGCAGACTGTGAGGGCGGTTTGGCCCAATAGTCGCCACATAGGCGGCTTGGTAACTCAGCCCGGGAGACCGGACTGGTTCATCCAGCGACACCGCAGGGGACACTGTGGGTCAGCTCAGAAGGCTGAGGGCTAGGAGGTGAGTATCTAGGCATTTCGGGGCATGGGCAGGCCGGCATGGCACCGGGTAGGCCTTGGGAGGACCGGGCGGGGCGCCAGGCAGCACGCCAGACAGCGTGCCAGGGCACCGGGCAGGCCGATGCAGGGGCTGTGGGTCACCGTCCAGGGTGCCATGGCGCTGGGGAATATGGCAGGGGGTCGTGGGATCACTGGGAAGCGTGGACGGGGGGGCCACGGGGGCGCCAGGTAGGGCACTAGGGTGCTAGGCAGGCCGCTGGTAGGGGACGGGCAGGCCGCCGGCAGGGCGCAGGTAGTGCCCTAGGGTGCGGCAGTGGTGGCACAATTCGTAGAGGCTGCGGGTAGCACAACCTTTGTTTTCCATATTTGTTGTTGTCTCCTCCTTGCTAGTCCGTGTTGCGCTTCGATGAACATCAAAAAGAAAATTTTAAAGAGGTTGTCGGGCTGTGTGAGGTCGGCTCGAACCCTCCACGTTTAGGAGGATAACAAATGGCTCAACATAAGTAGAATATGTTCCTAAAAAACATCCACATAAATCCCTTTATATCATTTGGAGAAGGTGAGAAAAAGGGGTAAAATATCAAAATGAAAACTAAACCCCCTACCTCGAATTTTCTAATCGACGACGGAGTCGTAGAAGGAAGTCGTCGATCCATCAAAGTTGTAGGATGAAGAGCTCGAAGAAGACGAGTCGAGATTACGTTGTTGGCATTCTTCGTGGGTAGCAGTGCTTCCCTTTCTTGCCCCCGTTGAAGAAGGATGAAGACGACATTCGTCATTCTTCGTTCATCGTGGGTGTTGGTTCTTCGTTGGAGGAATAATTCTCCAATGGTTGGGAGTCGCGTCTCTTTTCCAGCATGTCGCCGCTTGAAGAAGTTGTCCCAAAACCTTCACCCATGCTTCCTTTATAATGGAGAGGGAGCATTTGTCAAAAATCACATTGGAAAGAAATTTAAATTTGGTGAATTAAAAGAGTGGGACACACCTAATTAAATTCATAAAAGGTGTCACATTTAATTAGGTGGATTTGCAAGACGCTCTCCCTCATTAAAGAGGGAGAGGTTAGAGGTTTTATCCTCCACCATTAATAGGGGTGGGGTGGTCCCCTACCCTATTATTTAATAAAGAGGTTATTGGTCTCTTATGGTCCCCACGTCGTAACCTCTCACGGGAGGTCATGTGTGGGTGGGCCCCACCACCACAACCTCCCATGAGAGGTTAGGGTGTGGTGGCCCCCACTTCCAACCTCCCCATGTAGGTTTTAACCAGCCAAATAAAATAAAGATAAAACTTTATTTTATTCAATCTAATTAAAATCCCATAAAAACAAACATCCATACTTGTCAGAACGCAACTACAGTGAAGGTCTCACTAAGAAATTACAGATGCTGTGAGTTTAACGGTGCCCTCAGATTTCAATTCTGATAACTAGTTCAAAAGTTATCAAACACCGCTCGAACGTTTACTGAACCTACCCAAAAGAAATTCGGAAAATTAATATCATTCACCCTCAACACACTGTGGTTGAGGTTAGGCTTTGACTTAGTGAAACATGCCCCAATGAACCCAATGGTACTCTCAGATTTTCAATCTATGTTACCTTTTAAATGTTATAAATTCTAAAATAAAATTATTGTCATTTAATTATTTTATTTTCGGCCAAGAAATAACATTCTATGGTGGCCCTCACCAACCTATGTTAGTATCAGATTAAAGAAAGCCTACCCTCACGAGTTCAGCTGTGGTCTCAGATTTTTAATCCAAGTTACTGTTTCTGATTTATAATCATTTGAAAAATAAAATAAGTTCATTTAATTATTTTATTTACGGTTATACCATTTTTGGGTTTTCTCATAGGAGGCCTGCACCGACTAAACATAAGTTATGCCAAGGGTAAACCCACCATCATGTGTGCAATGGTGGACTCAAATTTCTTATCCGAGTAATTGTTTATGATTTATTTTATGTTTTCAGGAAAACTGCATACACGCATTAATTTATGCTTAAAAAAACTTCGACGGATCATTCTGGGCACATTGGGCCTCAGAATCACGCACTGTCGCAAACTGCGGACTCGTAAAATTCCAATGAATTTAAGAAAAATAAAATTTCCACTGAATTTCTGGGTCTTTACAATTATCTTCTCCCGCTACATTTCCCTGAAATTCCCCTCATGTTTTCTCTATAGATCTTTTTCTAGGAGTCTCAATGTCCTAAGGGGATCTTATTCAATCATTAAGAAGACACACTACAGGGTATGATGTCTAACTCCACCACTTTCATTTTTCATTGTCAATATTTTTGGACGATATAATTTAAATTATATTTAATATGCTACCATGATTTTAATCGAATGTATTTACCATATTTTTGATATATAATTAATGGGAGATTACATATCTTCTCTCATTATATCCTATGAGTATGTGATTATTTTGTTGAAGTAAGGGCTCGTAACCTGTTATTTTTCTATAATTTTGTTTTTTAATCCAATTCATTTTAATGTCAAATAATATTTGGCTTGTTTTATATAAATTAATTATTATATTAGTAATGATAGATAATCATTCATTCTTATTATAATAAATGTATAATCCAATGTAATTCCCATTCATCCCCATTACCATTAAATATTTTAAAATTTGAAATAGTTAAAATAATATGAATTTATAAAAATGAAATAAAATTTGAGATTAAAGAAAAAAGACGTGCATCTGGGAAAGATACACATCGGTGGAATAACATCATAAATGTCTTGTAAATTACTAACATAATATTCAATTAGTATGAAACATGTGTTCTATATCAAATCCCACCATAGTTTCTCGAAGCTAGTTTCTACATTTTATTATATTAATTAGTTACAATGAATCACATCCTGATATACCAAATAGGTTACTGGTCATGGTATACTATATACATTGATTAAATTCTTGCTACAATGGAAAAAATAAAATAATTTTTTTATTGACAAACCTATTATTCCCTATATAATATTTTTATGTATCAATCAAAAAACACTTCCTAGTGACTTTGGGTAAATATATCAGAAGAAAGGGGTGATATTAGATGAACATTAAGTGTAAAAATACTGTATAAGCTATCAATAAATAAGGAATAATTTATATGGAAATGAAAATTACATAAACATGTTCCATTTATCAAATTTTTTGTGAAAAATATAGACTGAGTAAATGATGTTAAAATAATTTCATATTTGTAATTACATTTTCATGGAAACATAACCATGGATTTTCAAACTAAGAAAATAGTCACATTAAAAATTAGCAACTAAATTCTTAATTAGTTTATATCATGAGCCCGTAAAGGGCAGAGCAACTATTGGGATCCCCCCGCGCCGCTTTCCTCTCCACCAGCACGGATCAGCTACAGATCCCTCTTTAGTGCCCTGATTCGGTGTGTTCGTGGTGTCAATCACCATCCAGTGGCGGCGTCGTGCGGGTTCGTCTCTTTTAGAAGATTCCACTGCTTTCATTTCCTGGCGGCGCAGTTTTGGTTCGATGATCGAGCTCCAAATGCCACAGCATGGGGTTTACATCGCGTTTCGTGTCGGGTGTGGGGGTGCTGGGAGGTTCTTCTCTCTCTGCGCAAGATTTAAGGTGGCGGCGGGATATATTTCTTTGGTCCTCTATGAGGTTGGTGGTATTAGGCATGGTCGTGCTTCTTCGGGAGACCATTCCGCTTCAAATTTTGCTCTGGAGTCTTCCTCCTTCCTCACTCTCCGAGTCGGTATGCGGAGGGGGTCTCAAGAGGCTTTGGGAGGTGTTTTCTGTTCGGTATTTGGTGTTCCAGGAGCACGTTCGTCGTCGACTTCATGTTGTGCCATGTTGTGCTGAGTGTTTTGTTGCAGATTCATCGATGTTAAGGGTTTTTTGCGCTGGTTTTCATTCAGTTTGATTCTTGGAGGGTTGTTAGCCCTTGATGGTGTCGATGTTGTTGGTGAGTTTATGCGGTTTTCATTTCTTTTTGAAGTAACGAGTCCTTTTCGAGGGTTCAGATTTCCAGGGACGTGACGATGGCGAGGAGTGGAGTGATTCCGGCTGCGTGCATCGAGGATGAACACGGACCGAGGCGATGCCTTGTATGGTTTTTGAAGGATGGATCCTGGTTTTTGATTTCGAAACCTGAATTTGTGTTTTGATGTTTTTGGGTGATTTTTCTGCCTGGTTTTGTTTCTCACTGACGCTATTGGTTTTGTGGTGGTGGTGATGAATGGTAGTGTTCTGCGAAGGAGATTCCGACATTGCCGGCGACCCGCAGTGATGGATGTGTCCGGTCACCAGCTCCAACGATGGGCGGTGACATCCTTGGATTCTGAGGTGGTGATCTTCTTGATGCTCTACTGATGTCACTGACAATGATGTTGGCATTGGGGGCATTGCTCGAGGAGGCCGATCGTGGATCCATGTCCCAAGGTGCTTTGCTAGCCATTTTTTTTTATTTTGATTCAATCGTGAATTTCGTCTACGCGGTTTTTGTATTTGGTGTTTCGGTTTGTCGTGTATGGTTTCTACTCACCCAAAAAAGAAGTTTTTTAAATAAAATACAGTATAATTTTCCCTCAAATTCTTAATTATTTAATACATACATTTAGAAAATTAAAACATACCATTGATGCCTTATCCTAGGAAAACTAAATAGATTGTCATGGTATCGACCAAACCAAAAAAATGCCTCATGAGACATCCCAATGCATCAAACGGCTATAGTTAGCCCCACCCATCACATATTATTTCAAATTCATTCCTAATATGAAATTGGTGAAACATAATCCAAATAAAACAGTTATATTTAAACTATCATATAGAATGTAAATACTTTCTGAAATCAATAAACATAATCATAAACCATCCAATATAAAATGAATGGTATCAACATTGTTCTTAAACAATCAATCTAATAAAAAACCATTAAAATAAATAATATGGATGATATAAATATAACATATCCCCAATGTATTGTATGTATAATAAATGGATGAATTATTTGATACATATTAATATAATAATAATTTCACTAAAAACATTTTTGACTAAAATATCATATAATCATTGAAAATAACGTTCTAAAGCAAAAAGATCAATTTTTTAAAATATATTTTAGTTTCAAAATACAATTTTAAAAAATATAAAACAATAATTAAAACATTTTTTGGTCATGATGGTGGAAAATACGATTCATATTGTACACATTAAAACATAGATTCCATCCATATTCTCAAAAAAAGAAATAGAAGTATTATTTAGAAAAAGAAATGAATATTCTGTTCAATTTTTATAAATTGTTTTTATATAAGTTATTTTTTAAATAAATAATTTTAAATATTTTAAAAAATATTTGTAGAAAATAATGATTTTGATGTAAATGATTTTTTTTTTATAAAATATACAAATGATGTCATATTTTTTATAAATCATTTTCTCAATCATTTTACGTACCATCTACTAGATGAATCAAATATTTATATGAACATGTTTATAAATGAACATAGGTATTGAGAATGAATTGATTCTATGATTTAAATATCAAATAAATCTTATATGGGAGACATTAACATAAACAACCTTGAATAATGATGATATTGTAAAATAAACTCTACCGATTTGGTGAGTCTTGAAACATATACCCTGTAAAATAAATGAAATCAAATAAAACATTAAATAGCATTAATAATAATATATTCATAATATAGGATTTCAAATGGAATGTACAAACATTTGAAAAATAGAATAATTGGTGAATATGGTATATGTCCCACATAAGTTAAAGTGAGACGAGAAACCATTATCTTGTATCTGATTTCCTTAAAATATCTATGTAACTCTTATATAATAGTTTTAATAAATTTATTAATATATAAAATAACCCTAATCATTTTTATAATATCTTAGAGTATGGTATTATAATATTTTACCACCCATTTTGAATAATTCTTCATTGTTTGCATTATTTTCGTTGTGAATTTCATTGTTTTCTCATGCCTTTTTGTACATGATTGTTCCAATTAATGTGAATATTATATATAAAACTATATGAAAATTTATAATAATGATATAAATATCATTTTTAAATACTAAATAAAATTTTCAAACTGTTTACGAAAGTTGGACATGAAAAATGAATTGCATTGCTTTGTGGAGAATATAGGTCGTGTGTACACACGAGGGATGATTTTCAATAAAAAATGAGAGAAATGGTAAGGAATTTGAAAATATTATAAATTTTCAAAATCAATATAATATAATATATTTCACATATATTCATTAATTTTATCCTATGAAAATTAAATGTTAAATATTAGTAGTAAATAATCACATTGCTTCACGAGGCGGTATTCCACAATATAGATGAGTGACTTTATTGTACGGGAAACTAAATGAACCATAAAAAGGTATATGTTATATTGAAATTACATTAATATAATAATATCATAAATCTCATATATATATTTGGTAATTTCTTCATTGTACCTATCCTTGAATGGTGGTGATGGAAAACTTGTTGCCTCAGTTCGTGGGGTGGTAGTCTGCTGTACACACAATCGATGATTTCATTTCCCATTTGGTGGAAGTTAAAATAGACAAATATTATTAAATAACCATAAAATATGTAATAATATTTTTTTAATGGTGTTTTTAATAGTAAGATTCAATATATAATTATGGTGGAAAAATTGGAATGAAAATTAAAGATCATTGTTAAGGTAATAACATTATCTAAGAGAAACCACATTTTAATCATCTCTTATGGATAGTTGAAATGGTATTTGGGGGGTAACATGAGATCTATAATATGTATAAGGATTTTAGGGAGAGAGTTTTCCATTTTTGGTTAAGAAAAATCGATATAGGTTTTTGAATATGTGAAGAGATGGAGTTAACTTTTAGATATTGGGAAAAGGAACCGTCTGTGAAATTACATGGAAATTTCATACAACAATCCATAATGATAAATTAATTCACAATAAAAATAATAAAAAGAACTATAAATATTATTTAGTATTTCATAAATTTTATGTATGGCTGTAAAATTTGATTTTGAGAAGACGGTAGGCTATTTTAACATTTATCATCTTTGATTAACCCCACAAAAAATGCAATATTACATTAACTGCGATAATATTTTTTTTATGATTTTCTATATTAATATTGATAAAAAAATATTTTAATTTATTAGATATTATGAATTATTTTGATACAAAATATGGGAACATTTTTTCCTAAATAGTTCACATTTTTAGATGAATTAAATTTAAAATTATATCTTCAAACACGATGAAAGACATGTGTTTTAATGAATAACTAATCATATGTATTGAAGCATTTAATATCAAAATAAAAAATATAAATTATTAAAATAAACTAAATTAGTAATATTTAAATAAAATTTTATATATTTTACTTTAACCTCAATTTAAAATATTATTCAATATTTTAAATAGCTTAAACTAAAATATAATTTTTAGTAAATATCAAAAAAAAATTATTATTAATAAAAATATGTAACATTTCGAATAAATCCAAAAAATTCACCTTAATAAAAAATTTATATTATGATTTTAAAAATTAGGATTATGATTTCAAATACATTTTCTAAACTAGGTCGAAATTAATATAAATTATGTTTGTGAAGCATGACTAAAATGTCATAAAAATAGTTGTTCAGGAAAAATTTATATTAATTCCAAATGAATCATATTTTTTTTATATCAATAGGTAATTATTTAAATTATTATATAATTTTTTTGACATAAAAGTTTATTAATTTTGTTATTACAATTCAAACCCATCATAGTTAATAAGATGTTATAATATTCATGTGTAAAAATTAATTTCTATATCAGAGTAAAAGTTTTCACATAAATTTTGTGTTGCACGTATCATAAGATATTAAATTGAATTAATTAATTTTTTTTAAAAAGGTATTTTAATTATGTGAGATTTTATATTCTCGTATAATCTTTTTCATGGAAATCATAAATTATATTGAATATGTATTTTAAATTTTAAAAATTAGTAGGTGTTATATTCTCTACCATTAAATTAATTGAATACTATCAATATAATATTTTTCTCGATAATCATGTGTTATACATTTAAAAACACCATAATTAAAAATCTACATTGAAACAAGTGTTAACAAAAAAATGTCTTACTAAAAGAGAAATTTAAGTACAAAGGTTAAATGGAATAACACATAACTAGGATTCTATGTAGAAGAAAATTGGTGTAATGTTAATATATTGACTTGTAAGAAATTAATAATTGATTTTAAATAGTTATGGAGTTCATTTATCACATAAATTAAATGATTGATAGAATTTTAATGACCTGAAAATTATATATATGTGATGATTTAAAAGACCATAATTTCAATATAAATATATATATTAGGATAATTGTTTCAATGTCATTTTCCTATAGTTATGTAATTCTTATACCATCCTGAATAAGAAAAGAAGAAAATATAGTGAATGATATATTTATATAGGTATAATTTTATCAATTTGTTTTGATTTTATGTTTTTTATCTTCATTTCCTACTACAATAAATAAATATCTAAGATGATTTTTATGTCCCAAAGGACTAAAATTAACTAATATCAAATAAATAATTAAATAAATTATTTAAAAGTAATTAATCCTATCCAAAAATATATTACAATTGTAAAATATTTAGATTATGTTATCAAATAACACCCAGAGTTCAACTCAATTTGTCCCATAAATAGATATCCTAAATACTCATCCAAAATTTTTCTATCCAAATCCTATGTTAAAAAAATTTAAAGGAAGGTATGTAAACCAAAATTGTATTCTCCATAAAATAGAAGGTGGATATTTTTTTAATATTTAAATTATTTGAATACCTGGATCACCATAAAATATTATTAAAAATAAATTATTGCATGTAGAATATATCAGTTTTACAAATATATTTCATAAAACAATACCTGAAAAAAACACCAATAAATATGACATTAACCATCAAACATCTTTCTAATTTCATGGTATCAAACACCATCCCATATAAATTTTTTTATTATGTCAACATTGGGAACATATTAAAGGTCATTCTCCCTTAATCATGTGTTTTCAAAGAGGAATAACTCAGCACTAAATAACATTATTCAGTCATCAGTTTCATTACACATATGCTCTGAAATACATTATGAAATAGAAATTTAATTAAATCCTTATACTTTTAATAATTATTATGACCATAATATCCATCATTAAAATAATAATATGAATTTTTTCTTGAATGGAAAGACAAGCACATTATTCACTCCCATTCATCTATAGTAATATCATAATCTTTACCTTGATCTCTAATATTCCTTTGAGGTATATTACCTGGACACTTGGGGAATTATTTTTAGTAGTGGCCCATATCAATAAATTTATATTATTTCACATTGAAAATTTCTTTCAAGACATTAAAATTATAATTTTTAGGGACAAAATCACCAATATTGTTGTCAACTCTCATTCCCTTCAACAAAGTAACTATGTGTTTCATTCCACAATTATCACATCTTGGAAAACAATTCTTTCTCTTATTACCCTAATCAAATTTTAACTTTTTCTACCTCTTCTCCTCTAGATTAATATTGAATCCATAATACGTATTGAATTATTTATCTATCTTGATTTAAAAAGAAAATATGTTCCAATTTTATGAGAATGTTTTGTATACTAGTTTTCTTTGAAATATTATTGTATGCTCATCCAAGAAAAGATCATTATTACTCATTAGATTACTTTAACTAATATAGTTTTCATTCCCTATACAAGGTTGTATTTATAGAAGATGAAATAAAATGTATTAGATCCTACCACTTGGAAAAATAATGTATAATCCAAAAAATAGAGAAACAGATAACATGAATTAAAGAATTTATGCAAATCTAGTCGTATAATAATAAATATGGTTTCTTTTTGGATTTATTTACATTTACATCCTTAATAATTATTAGTGAATGAAATATAAATTATACTATATATATCTCATGGATGTGGAAAACTAGTTTCACAATATAGCCATTTTTTGTGCAGTAGGTGAAAATTTATTCAATCCTAGCGAAGCACATTTCATATTTACTAAACCTTTGTACCACTATTCCTGAACCACTTCTATATATAATATCTATAAAGTGTTTAATTTATAAAGAAACCCATATAATATCATACTCAAAAAAATTATTTTGTTATTCTATAATTATCTTCAATGTCTATAATATGGTTATTTTACCTAATATTATGTTTTTCATAATGTATTTATAAAGGGTTTTAATAATATTCTTTTGATACCAACTATATCAATACTGAACCTAGTGGCCTCGAGTTTTTTTCACATTATTTCATAGGCACACAATATAGGGAATCATATCCTGGGGGACCAAATAGTTAGGTTGTATGTGTAAAGTAGATACATATATTAAATTTTAATTAAAATTGAAAATATGAAATAAAAATGTAATTTTCTTCGTACTCCATTATTTCCCTTAGAACATCCCTTCATATCAATCAAAAAACACATCCCAGAATATTGGGGAAAATAAAACCTAATAAAATGTTGAGATAAAATTCATATCAACGATAAACATACAAAAAAAATATGAATACATAATTCAAAATTAATATTGAAAGGTAAATAATTTAACCTTATTTCATTTAATAAATATCATGATCATAATAAGGAAGGAATAAATAATGATCAAATAAATAAATATAAATAATTATGTGAGTTGGAACATATATCCATGGATGTTAAAACTAATTGAATAATAACATGGAATCTAAATACCTAAATTTATAATTATTTAACTCATAATTTATGTCATTTAAAACATATCATCGAGGCCTAGTGATAAGAAATATATGTTAATGTGTAAGGCCTTGACCAAAACCAAATCTAGTTTTCTCATGAGACCTACCTATTTATCAAGGTGCAATAGAAGGCCCAATTCATCACTTAATAATCTTAGTTCATTTCTCATATTAAAGTGTTGAAAAATAATCCACATAGACATTTATATTTATTCTTGAATAAAAAATGTAAATACTTCCCCTAATCAATAAACATATTCATTAATAAACATGAATGAAAGGAATTATATCAAAAAAGTACATCCCCAGTTGAACTGATGAAAACCCACCCAAATAAATATCAAGGATTATATGAATATAACTTTTCTACATAAAATAATATGTACAATAAATGGTAGATTTTATTTATTAATATAAATTCTCTAATAATTTCAATAGAAACATTTGCGAGTAAAACATCATATTCATTATAAAAAGAGCCTTTTAAAATTAATATTTCATACAAAATATTTGAAATACTTTTATTTGAAAATAATCTTAGAAAAAAATGTAAAATAAAAATGAAAACCATTATTTTTTAGGATGTTGGAATGTTTTATTCATTTAATACACCTCAAATAAATGATTCATTTTCATAATTTCAATAGTAGATGAATGGGATTTTTTTTGGAAAACTAAATTTATATTCAATTAATTAAATTTTAAAAAAAATTAAAACCTATAAAATTTCATTATTAACTAATTTTTTAAAGGTAAAAAAATTAAATCATTTTCATAAAACATGGGGTTTGATGAAAAAGGATTTTTGATCGAACACAAAAATAAATTCGTATTCATTAAAAACATTTTATGAATAATTTTTAGTACAAAATAGTTGGAAAATGCTACAATTACTTGTAGATGTTCATGAATTACATTAGTTGACAAAAATATATTTATTTTAAGATAAATGTATCACAAAAATCATCCATGTGAGTCCTAATCATAAACAATACTGAATAATGTGGAGATTATGAAATAAAACAATACCACATTAATAACTTTTGAATCTTAAGTCCTATAAAATAAATGGAATTAAATGAATCATTAAATACCACTAAATAAATATATTCGTCATATAAAATAATAGAGTGCCACTATTTCCACCAAACATTGGAAATAAATGGTGAAAATGACATATGTGTGTGGGAAGTTAAAGTGCGATGAGAAACCATAACATTGTGTTAGAATTCCATCATATATGAATGTTGATCCTTTATAATGGATTTAAGAATTTAGTTAATTTATAATGTAACTATAGGAATATTTATAATACCATATATTACCAACATATTAAATTTTAGGACCCTTTTATTATTTTCACTGTTTCATATGTTAATTGTCTTGTTTTCCCCCACACATTTATTTCATGAAAGTTATGGTTATTATCCATAGAATATAAATATATATCATATATTGAATGAATATAATATCATAAATATCATATTTACATTGTATATACAGTTTTATTACTACTTATAAAATTTTGACATGGAAAATGAATCACATCACATCGTGGATATGATAAAGCACATGCATGCACGATTGATGATGCAATTACCTCAATAATTAAATGGGTAATGAAGAGGGTGATAAATTTATTTTAAAAAATAAACATAATATTATAAATATAAAATACATTTGGTAATTTTATCCTTATTACATTCCATTCCATGAGTAAGTGAAAATTGAATCACATCGCTTGTGAGGCAGTAATCCATTCTACACAGAAGTCACATTATCATATTTAAAACAAAATGAAAATTAAAAACGTATATGTGATATTAAAATAAAATAATTATAATAATATAAAATTTTCATAATTTTTTTTAAATAATCCACTATATCCATACATGAATAGAATTGATGGAAAATGAACTTCTTTGGTTCGCGAGGCAATAGTCCACCATTCACATGATCGATGAATTTTTATCACATTTGAGGGAAGTAGAAATGAGTAAATATTCATAAATAAACATAATAAATTCTAATTATTTGGAATATAATGATGTTATTATCTTATAATTTTTACGAGATAATTGAATGTGGAATATTAAGAATGAAAATGAAAGATCATTGTTTAGATAATGACCCTCTCTATGAGAAACCAAAATTAAGTATCCTCTTAATAAAACCATATTTGATAATATATATTATTATAATTGAAAACATGGAATCCATTTTTCTATATTAAATTCACGTATGGGGACGAATTAGAAATAAAAATTATACCCATAGATGTGATGAAAAAGTGGTGTTTCAAAGAGAAAACTCTCATTAATATAAAAGGATTAAAAATCGAAATTATATATGGGGTTGATTATAATAAGCTAAATTAGATAAAAGTTGGATATAGCTGAACTAATTTTAATTTTTAATAAATTTTAAATATAATTTAAATTGATAATTCATTTAAATGAAAATGAAATTTTTAGTAAATCTCAATATTTTTCATTATTCATCAAAAAGGGAAACATTATAGAAAAATTACAAAAGATCAAAATAATTTAAT
Source organism: Viscum album (assembly GCA_963277665.1). Lineage (NCBI taxonomy): Eukaryota > Viridiplantae > Streptophyta > Magnoliopsida > Santalales > Viscaceae > Viscum > Viscum album. The sequence goes on along the minus strand of OY728164.1, from coordinate 935,109,977 downwards.
TTTGACATGATTATTTCAAATATTTTTTATATTATTTAGATTATTTTTTTTAAAAAAATTAAAATAGTTATAAATTATGTGTGTAATGAGTGACTCAAATGAATTTTAAAAAATACAGGTTTTCAGAAAGCATTTCATTGACCTTTGAATGTTTTTTGTTATCTAAACAATATATAACCATTGAATTTATTTTATACTATTTAAACCGTAAAATTTTTAAAATATATTTTTTACTATTACTACTCATAAACCTATTGGCTAGGTTACAATGGTCATACTTAAAAAATAATATTTTAATGGGGTATTATTTTTCATTTCAACTAGGTGTTTCGTACATCACAACCTATTAAAGAGATTCAAATTAATTGAAACTAAATGTATATTAAATTATTTGGATATCATATTCTCTTATAATATTTTATTTTTGTATCACACTAGCTATCATACATGATTTTCCTATTTTAAAAATATCAGGGTGTTACATGTTCCTTGATACACACCTTGTTTGTCACTCCAATGGGATATGACTTGTAATAATTATAAAAACTATATGAACCATAATAATGTATTATTTTAAATTAATATTCCTAAAAAATTTATTTACTGTACCAAAATACCTTTTTTTATTCGCATAAATGTTCGTGATTACATGTGTTGTGGTGAAAATGAAATATCATTAATGGATTTATTATTCACTATATTTTCAGGATTTATCCTTATTTATGAATTAATTTTATTCCATTAAATTTCTCTTGAGTAACCTCGTGAATTATTCTTTTCATTTAATGGTGTTCTCAAAGATACATATTTTTCAATTGACAGGGTAAATCAATGACTAAAGAGTATACCATTTGTTCTATATATTGTAAATATCTTATTATTCATTATCTTGATTGAAGTGAGTTTACCTAAATAGGTACCAATTTTATTAGAATTCAAATATCATTTTACATGGTAACCTATTATAATTATTTATTGAAAAATATATTTTTCCTTATAGGGAACAAAAATTCATTGACATGTTAAAATTACAAGGGTGCATCCTAATACGCTCCAATAAATTTTTAAATGTTTTCATCTCATTAGATACCATGTATGGTATGTGATCGATTGACCTCGACACAATATGTTGTGATGTATAATTATATATATTTGATTTTTTCTTATTATTACATGTATCATACCACTTACAAAATCATTTTTTTAACTAAAATTATGATAATATCTTTATTATGAATGGTTTCTGTATGATTAAATATGATCCTCCTAACTTATGATACCATTTTATTTTCATCAATTCATATTTTATACATCATCATATAATTATTATATATTTTACCCTGATCAAATCAATTAGGATCAATGTCCCTTATTAATTATTTTACACTTACTAAAAATTCTAGAACACCCAATTCTTCGGTTTCTGCATTTCACCTGAAATGTATATTAAGGGATAAAAATTGGATAGTTTTATGTGCATAAAATAAGTGCAGAAAAAATTGAATTATACAATGTGTGTGAATTAATATATACCCATCTACTAAAGACAACAAAAATTTATTCGTATGGGTTTTTTAAATTCATAAGTTTTTTAATATATTATGTGTTTAGAATCAGATCTGAATGTGTCGGTCTAGGGCTTGATAGTTGAATTAGAATGTTTGGTTATTTTAAAGAATTTGGATCATAAATATTTTGTTTGAGAGCCTTATATAGTCAAAAGTTATCCCTAGATTACAAGGATAATAATAATTAACATAATCCCATTTGTTTAAAATTTCCTAGGTATTTGTATCATAACCTCATAATTGATAACATTTTGGTTTATAAAGTGTTCATTAATGAGTATGAAATATGTGGATAAAAACTCTGTAAGGGGGTATAATTCAAAAACTCATTTATCTAAATAGTATATTTATTATTATTTTCTAATAATTAATATTTAAATGGTATTTTGTTTCTTCGGTTTTTTTAATAACATTCAACTATAATTTATTTACATATTTTACATGTACGTGGTTTCATTTTCATATTTTTCAGTTATTATATAATTATATAAAAAATGCTTATTAAATAATTAATAAAATAATTTTGATTTTTTTAATTTATAATGATTTTTTTAAAAAATTAATTGTTTTAAAAGAAATTAGATCCTTTTCATAAAATGGTGAACAAAAATATGATACTAGTTTTTATATTTCAAAAATTATATCTTATAACCATTAAAAATAATATCATATAATATTTTATATATAACATATGATAAATTTTTAAATATTATTTTTATCTAATTCAATATTTGTCCATTATTTTTAGATACATTATAGCTCACTTAATTTTTTAATGTTTTCTTATCATATTATATTTACTTATTTTATTCGTAAAAAATATCCATTTGAAAAAAAATTGTATCTTGTTTGATAAAAAAATAAAATTTTGAAAAAATTATTATTGTACAATATTATTGTTTTTATGGTTATTTTTTATTATTATAAAATTGTAATAATATTTTTCAATATTGTCACTTTATAAATGTAAAATGGAAATCAACATAGCTTTGAAGTAAATTTCGCAAAATCCCAGCCCAAATCATTGGGTTTGATTTGGGATGCCACATTATCTCAGGGGAACCTCACCATATGTTAGAGGCTTCCAATCACCATTGTGGTTATAAGGTGGATCATGGGAAGACTTAACAATCAATGATAGTGTAAAATAAAAAATAAATAACCCAAAATGTTAGAAAATAATATCTGATAATGTTAATATGAATAACATTTCAACAATAATGAATGAATACATAAATAATTGGCTCAATAGTTAAACCTGAATATAAGACACTGATTTCCCACCAAGATGATTACATATATAAATAATGAAAATAAAAAAGTACAAGATTCCTTTTTTAGGTTTTGGGATTCTAGAATAGTAATTCATAGTACTTTTATATATGTCTTCTGATTTAATGGAGATACTAATGTAATCGTGATTGTTACAATATGAGATTGTTTCCTGTGATAATTTTATTAGAATATATGTCACACTAAATGGTCTTAGATAATCCACACTATGATGGGAACCTATAAGTTCTATTATTTTATTATTGAATTGTTTTTTCTATATACAGATGATGGTGCTTGATATGATGCCGATGATACATGGTATGAGGTGAATGAGTCTCATTTGAAATTAAGAAACCATCTCAGGGTGTTCACCCTTGGTAATATCCATGGTACAAGGATATCAGAATAGAACCACCCATAGAAAATCCACCTTTTTATACGCCATTGGATGTTCTCTTTAGAAAACATATGTATTGATCCTTGTACATTAATATTTTCATCAATGTATATCATGAATTTTATAATGTGATGTATTGATGGAAATTGGGATGATATATGATTTTAGTGACCTATGATATTTTGGGTGCATCATGAGTGAATTGAATTGATAGGTAATACAAGACATCATTTATACCATATATCTCTTAATGAAAAATGACATTTATGGACTATCGATGGGAGGGGAACAACCTATATAAATATATATAAATATTGATTAATGGGTTAGTTCCATTCCCAAATTTCTGTGAATGATACATCAAGTACAATAATTGATGGAACTAATATATTACAAACATTATTTGAGATTTAAGGATAAGGGAATTATATTACACAATAATAATTTGTAAGTGGATGGATGGCATTGCTACAAAAACTTATTTCTCTATGGATTCCTTGGCTTGTTTCAATATGTAATGCTTATATAATAGGTGGTTATGTATAATTCCAATGAGAAAGAGGCCTAGAGGGTAACACAACCAGTATATCTATAATCTCAATTAAAATAAATTTTTAAATTTAATAAATTAGTACAAAAAGTATTTACTATAGTTTGGTTGATCTCATAGATTTGAAAAAAAATGTTCAAAATAATAATGGAGTTAAATAAAAATAAAAAATATTTATTTGAAATGATTGTTGAATTTTATATTTATTTTATATATTTAAAAATATTTATGTGATATTAATTAACTAAATAACCATGATTCAGGGATCAGTAAACTCCAACACGATATAGGTAACATAGTTTAATGGTCTGATATGAAATGTTATCAATGATAATTATTTATATTCACGATGTTTTTATCATACCAAGCTAATAATAATATTATTAATATCATTATATAACATGAAGTCAAATAAATAATATATATATATGTAAATGTCTTGTGTGAAATTCTCCATCCTTGCATCTTCTCTAAAAATTATATAATTATATCACTTTCTCTAATAAATCTGGTTATAAAAATTGATCGAGAGAGACTCTCTTAATCCCAAGAGAGATATATAGAGATCTAAAACACTCTCTATCTTCCACTAATCATAAGGAATCGATATAACATCAAGAGGTCTTCCACCTTTAAGAATAATTATACTTCAATCAAACACAAACAATGTAGGTGATCATGGTAAGTCTTCAAAACAATAGATGATTATACAGTAGTGATTGAATGTTTTTCTACATGTGTGGATCACTGCTACAAATATTCTTCTCTTTGATCCTATATCAAAATGATGGTAAAAAAATATATTCAACCAAATAACTAACAAAAATGGAATTAAAAGTTGAGGTAATTCTATATATGCTCATAATTTAATTATAAATTACATTTAAAGATACTCCTATACTGGTTCTTGTATTTTTGTCGGGTCATGTAATCTATGGTTTTTCCTAGATATTACATTACTTTTCATTTGAATAAATTATTATTCATATATTAATACTAAATGCTATGTTTTACATTCCATAAAGGTGATTCTATTACAATCAATTCCTTCAATCTATAAACCAAAGTGTCACCTCATCTCAGTCTCTATGATTATAGTGTGAGATGCCTTTTAATGATCAATCTTTGGCCTTTTCCCAGCACATACCTACAATAATAGGGGGCTTCTTTGGTACCCAAGTTCATTTTCCCCCTAAGAATGTTGCGTGTATAACACAGTGAGACAAAAGAAAATGTGGTCCAACACACAACGAGTAAAATTTAGTGTATATGCATGTGATAAGATGAATATAAAGTAAACATGTCACATTAAAACTTCAAAATCATAACATATAATCAATCAGGAACTAACATGAAACAAAAACTATATTCTTAGTAGTTATGCTCGTTCCATGAATCTAGAAACCCCCTAACTATGATGGATTAATCTCCATGATAGAATATATTCATAAAAAATCAAGAGTATTCATGATCTAGATTGAATACTAGATTATAAGAGATCATAATAGCATTTCACTCATAATTTAAAATACATCGAGTTGTCATGATGTTATAAAACCACTAGGAATTAATGGAATGTGTCACCCAATATCCTCAGGGCATCGAGAGAACATGATACCTTAAATCTGCAATAGATTGAGTGTAAAATATAATCGATATAAACTAGGAATAAAGTAATCATGCTATGTGGAATATTTTATGAATCAATTTTATATCATACACAACATCAAATAACAATCAACTAATCAAACTAATCAGCATTTACAATGGAATTATTCCCTAAATCTATTTTCAAGGTTCTGGTAATAAGGTCGACATTCTCCTACCTTTTACTCAAGCCCATAATCATCATTGTCTCATGCTGATCACTTTATCTCTAAGGGTAGACACAATAAAAAAGTTACCTTATCTCCATAATCTATTATGATACCTCCTATGGAAATGTGATATATCATACAATAAGGAATAAAATATAAATAAACATTATAAATCACATCATTATGTGTAACCTGTATAAAAAACCATTAATTTTTATCATCATCAAAAAATATATAACATGATACATAACAAAAATCATATAAATAAGAAACATAACTGGTTCTCAGGGGATACACACACACACACCGAGATGTGATAAAAAGAACCAAACAAGGATTCATGGACTATAAGTGAACACACATGTGATCAAATAATAAAATAATATCTCATAGACTCTAAGTCTCAATTAACAAGACCACACCACAAAAAGGGCCTATGTAATATATTACATGAATTAGTGATCGGTGTTCATCCTTTTGGTGGATAAAATAAATCTAGTGGACAATGTTTTTTTGTGTACTTTGTAAATTTTTTAATTATAATAGGTTTCATCTATCTAACTAATTAAAACATAGTGATCATTAATTAATTAAGAATTACATGTTATAACAACACATTTTGAATTTATGTGTCTCAATACCGAGGTGGTGTATTTCTTACGACATACGAATTAACCATGTTAAATATCATAAGATAGAGTTCACCGGACCACCAAACTCAAATTGAGTCAACCCCCTAACCAGGAAAACCATGATTTTTATCTGATCCATCCAAGTCTGGTCAGCCTCCATCGATCTCCGTGGGGTTATAAATCAATCTTCATCCTTCCAAATAATTAATTAATACTTAATTATGATTAATTAACTGATTAAAAAGAAACTCAAATTCATTGTTGAAGTGAATATACTATAAAATAGTCACTAGGTATCACCACCTAGTTGGAAATAATGATTAACCACACCTTTAATTTTAGTTACACACTTCTAAATTCATTGAAGAGAGACACACATTTCCATGAAAACCCTACATTGTTCAATATAATATATTTATATTGGATCCATAAATCAAAACAAAAAATGACATTCATTAGATTCAACATCATTCAATGGAGATCAAAAACTACCTACACAATCCTTATTTGTTCAAACACCAATTAAATGTAAGCAGACATCACCATGGGACATCATATCTAGAGTTATGCCAGCACATGAAATTTACATTATGATCTAATAGAATTGTCAAACCATACATCAGGGGATTATCCCAAATGTATGACATGAGGATCCAGTACTGCGTCATGAATAAATTTTCGAATGTCGATGATTAATTGAGGCCTTCATCGGAATTCACCAATATATATTTTCTAGATATGTAAAAATTCACGAATTATAATGACTCGGACATCCATAACCCATAACCGGCGACTTCATTATTAAATTGGCATAGATACAAGGGGCTAAAACCCCAATTAATGACATTTTTAGAAGTTTTTGATAACCATATATATATATGATACCTATTTTAAAATATTAATAGAATATAAATCACAATAACTAATAAAATAAAATGAATTTCCTCTTTTAAAACACATTCCCAAAATTAATCCTCATATCATGGGGAATGAAAAAATAATAAGGGTGAGCCACAATTATTAATAAGGCTTAAGTGAAATTTAATTTGGGTTTAATTAATAAGAATAATAAATATATAAAGTTAGATAATATAATTATCACTAAATTTAAATAACGTGACTATCATGATATGACAAGGCATAATCAATATGGTTGGTAAATATCAAAAAACACAAGGAATGTAATTAATAACAGATAATAAGAATGATTACAAATGTAAAACCATATATAAAATCTCATTGATAACAATAATACATAAATACCTTGTTATGGAAATTCATAATTACTAAATGTCGGGATCTTGAGCATCATAACACCTCTTCTAAAAAGATCTTTCCTCAAGACAATTTAAAACCACTGCGTAAAAGCCAAGATGACTTGAAAAATTGATTTTCCTTATGAGTCATTGATATGAATTTAGACGTTATCTTTGACATATCCCCACCCATATCAACATATAAAAACTATTCCTCAAATATTGAATGATTGATTTAATTTCGGAAATATATTCTTTATCAAAAAATATTTGTATTCAGTAAATGATACATATTTATCAATGCTTACTTAGTTAGTCCAATTATATTAAAAAATAACAACATATCTGTAAAATAGTATATGGTTTAGTAAATAATAATATAAATTAAACAATAATATGGATATTTTATAAAAATTTAATTAAAAAAATTATCACAATATAATCATTGTGTCAAGAGAAGGTTAATAATCACAAATGAAAGTGACATTGTACAACAACTTCTTCCCCATGGAAAGTTTCAAGTAAAATACCAATAGATAAAAATAATTCAAATTGAAAGATAAAATGATAATAATTGTTAAAAAATAATTATATTTCATGTATTTTTTCATTATATATATAATATAAAATAAATTAGGTGTATAACATTACGATATTCCTTAATGAAGGGATATTGAGACAAATTCCCTTACCTCACGTTTTCCTTTTGTTGAAGATGATTTTTGTTCCATTATAATAATATTGAGAAAGATATTAATTTACTTCATAACTATAATCATATATAAATTATCATATATGATCCTGTTATAACATTTTACCACTCATTGGTTAATAAAAGTCTATTTTTTTCAATGTTTCAGTTGTAATTTATTTATTTACACAAGCTTGTTTTATAATGAATGTCTTGGTTCAAGTATATTGGTTATAATTACATGCCCCCCTTAATTATTATATTCTTATAGCTATCATATTTAGTGAGTAGATAAATTATTATATTCTCCCTTAAAATTTGGTCATGGAAAATGAATCGTATCGCCACGTGGAGACAGTAGGTCATACATTGGATTCAGTGATGATATAATTCCCTTAATGGGTGAAAGTGTAGAGAATTTGATGATATATTAATTTATTATATTCAATATAATCTCATATATATCACATATATTCATTTATTTTCCTTTTATTTAATTCCATTTAAATCTTTTGTGAATAATGAATCACATCACAATGTGAGGTGGTAGTCCGCTTTAATCACGAGCTTTTAAATCATATTTGAAACAAATTGGAACATAAAAAGGTGTATTTCATATTTTATTTGAAAAATTGTAATTAAATCATTAATATCATATAAATATATAAATTCCATCATTTTATCCATCCTTGGAAGTTAGTTATTGAAAACAAACTACATCATTTCACATGGTTGTTTTCTACTATACACTAGATCGGTTATTTAATTTCACATTCTTTGGAAATGTAATTTGGTAATTATTATTCCATTAACATAATAAAATAATAATATATATTATAAACTATTGTTATTATATTTTAATATTAATTATATAATTTAATGTGTAAAAATAATGGAAAAATGAAAGTTTTTTGTTAAGACACTTACCTCCTCCAAGAGAAACCACATATAGATCACCTCTTAAAGTTTATTTGGATTGACTTTTGGGGGGGACCATTAACACTAGATTGTGAATAAGGATTTTTGGGAGAGACATTTTAGTGGTTTTTTGAGATAAGTAGGATTGGGAGTCATGAATATGTGAGCGGATGGTGTTCCCTTTCATAAGTGGGTAAAAAGACCCCCTTGGAAATTACAAGGAAATTTATCAAAAGAATAAAAAATGATAATGGAATTCCCCTAAAAAGTATTCAAAACGACTGTAAACTATTACTTGGTAAGGATAATAAGGAAATATTTTTAGATATTATGATATGGACACTTTTAAGGTCATGTTTAACGTTATTTACTTAGTTTAACCCCCAAGTTAACCAATTTTTATCATTACCAAAATGAATATCTTTTCGTTTTTTGATATTATTTTCTGTCTAAAATTATTTTTGAAATATTATATAATATATTTTATTTTTATTATTAATATTTAATCCATTTTTTAATAATTTAAAAATAACTGAAATAATTTAATTTAAAATTAATCATTAAAATGTGATGAGAATGAGGGTTTTGATAGATAAAGTCATCAAAAGTATATCACCTTTATATATCAAAATTCATTTTTAAATAGATTAAATGAAACTAAATTGAATTAATATATATATATATAATGTAACTAATTTTATTTTAAACACAATTGAAAATATAATTTTACTATGCAAAAATTAATCTGAAATGGTAGCTTCTAATAAAAATCAGTATTTTCCACTATTCAGTAAAGAATTAATAATTTCAAAAAAAAAATAACAATAATTCACCCCCAAAAAATTTTGGTATTATTATTTTAAAAACATATTTTATTTTACAAAATAAATATTCTGAATGTGTTAAAAAAATTAAAATATTTTTGGGAAGCCTGAGTAAACCTACATTTAGAAAAATAATGTCTTTTCCAAAAACATTTATTTTTCTATAAAATGTTTCTTATTTTATATAGAACCAATATATTTACATTTAAATGATTTTATACAAGTGTAAAACATATAATTATCATTATTTGTTATGTTCAACTCATAACCACCAATTTAATGGCAATGTTATTGTAGCCATGTTTTAATATTATTTTATTATAGTATTTCATTTCATTTATCCCAATGTTGTGTGCATTAAAATAAATAGATGATAATTTTTTTCTAAATAAAAAATATTTTATAGTTTTTGGGTGTTACTTTATTAAATCCTAAAAAATTTGACCCTTGATATTTCACGGATATTACCTTATAAATAAATGAGGGTTGTGCTTTTTTATAATGTACTCTACTTCCCACATTGCTTTCTCTATTTTGTGATTTGTCTAACGTACCATTACTTGTCATTTTTTCCTATTCCTAAAAAATTTATATCTAATGTATTAAATCTTGAATGTTTATTTACAATGTAAAATATCTGCTTAAAATTTCATTTCATTAGAGTTTATCACTACATTAGATGGGGTATGTACTTTAACAATAATATATGGAAAACATCTTGTAGTTTTGGGATATTTGACGTCATTTACTAATGGAAAAGAACATATACAATTATCTCAAGATATTAAAATGATTTTATGTACTAGGGTATTATTTTTCATTTTATACTGAACCTTTTAACACACATACATGGATATACATTCAAGAAATCATCACCACTCAATTGTAATTCCAAATCATTCCACTCATAATCGTCATAACTCTTTATCCTCCATTGAGCAACATTAATATGATCTTGAATAGAATTTCCCTTTTTCCTATATATAATGTTATAGGACTACATGTTTCCTATCACCAACACCATCCCAACACATTGGAGTATGATATCTCTTTCAATATCATTCCTTAATATGATTCCATTTGAATTATTCAATACTAACTTTTGTTAAAAGAAAAATCCCAAAATGTTAAATACTGATCCCACATACCTGGAAAGTCATGTGATCATGAAATAAAAATGACTTATATTTTTTAGATAGTCCTTCCATACATTTCCTCAGTATGAGGATGGTAGGCAGTGCTCAGATGATGCTCTGTATAACAAGCCTTCTGAAGAATCAACCAAAATTTTTATGCAAAACACAGATGTCGATGTAAAAAAATATGAGAGGTGAGCCATGAAGTCTTATATTTTTATTAATATTCATCATTTTTATGTGATTGAGAGGTAAATATTCCCTTATATCATTCAAATTTATATATTTTATTACGTGATCAGCTATAACACGTATTTCATCATTGATTCTAGGATTCATTGGTAGTCCTCCAATAATGTCTAGGGTAATGTCAACCCATTTAAACACATCAATATGAAGATAATTCATTAATCCCCTTGGATGTTTTCTAATTTATTTCACTTATTGACATACCAACAACTAGATACATAATCCATAATTTTTCATTTTATGTTATCAGAAAAAAATCAATAAAATTTCATTACATATTAATGATCCCACAGTGAATAAGGTAACACTATCTATGACTGTTATAAGAAAGTTCATTTTATGAATAAGGTATAGAATGAATAAATAATTTAATTATATATTTTATAATACCATATTTATAAATTGGGTTTGTTAATTTCCAATTATAAGTAGCTTTAATTCACTTTTGATTATTCCCTTTATCATGTTGAGAACATTTTATCTTTTCTAATACTGATGGGTTGAGAATGATTTGGAAAAATTAATGATGTATTAAAAAATTTATTAATATACATATTCAAACTTACTATATCAATGAACATATGTTCTCTCTCAATCCTAATTTTGATCAAAACCCCATAATCATTCCTACTCAATTCATCGATTATCTTATATTCTTCGCTCAGTGGTAATGTATTGATAAATCATTATTCATGAGTAGTTTGATCCATAACCTTTTATTATTATTGATATATTTCTATGAAATTATATATTTTAGTCTTTTATGATCCATTTCTATATCACATCTTTCACCATTGAAATAATTCATAAATATCTTCAATGAAAATTCAATATATCCAAATCAAGATCAGGGGTAGGATAGTTTTGTTCATTTATTATTTAATTAACTTGTCACATATGTATTAATGATATCATTTTTCATTAGGAAATTGCCATGTAACTCATTTTATGCATCACTATATATAAAAAAATCTTATTTTTTGATGCTAGAGTCAAAAATTATGCATTGAAAAATCTCTTAAATAGCTCATCAAAACATAGTTCACATTATTTTTCTAAAATATTCTACCAAATTATTTTTATTCTTTGTTAATGGGATACCTATCCATAAAAAAAATATGAATGGATAATTGATTGTAAACTACCAAACCAATGTAACTATGTAGCTTAGATATATTTTTTTGGAATTTCACATGCCCTGACTACGTTCATTTTTTCATGAACAAATAATATTCCAACCATGGAAAAATAATGCCAAGATAATAAACATATTAATGCCATAAATCACACTTTCTAAATTTTCTGTATAATTATTACCATCTAATAGTCTCCTTAATGATCTGTAAGTGATTTTCATGGTCCTCATAGCTTTACGAATACACTAAAAAACCATAAAAAATACGATTATAAAATAGTCAATATATTCCTTGAATACTCTATTGTTTATATATTTATAAAATAGGGTAGTTCAGTCAATCCAAATGGAATTATAGAAAAATAAAAATCTATATACCTCATTTGAAAATATGGATTTATAAGGTCATCAATCATTACCCAAAACAAAAGTTACATAGAATAAAGGTTAGTCATTGAAATATATTTTGCATCATGATGCTAAATAAATAAATAATCAATGTGAGGAAGAGGGAACATGGCTTTTATCATAAAAACATTTATTTTCCTAAAATTAATGATCAACTTCCATGATCCATCTTTCTTATTTGGAATGTGAAAAGGATATCCCATGGTAAAAATTTAGGGTTGTTAACTCCCTTATCACACAACTCCTATGGTTGTTTCATCAACTCTAATAATTACACAATAGTCATTTTAATGGGAATATTTGATGTTTTTTTGCATCAAGAATTTAATCAATGTAATAAATATCTTTAGGCTCTAGGGGATGATAATGTAGTTCTTTAAAAAATACCTCAATGTATACCTATACAGTAGGTACATCATCAATTTCAATATTTGATTATCCTTCCCAAGATTTTGTTTTCTATTCTTCCCTAATAATATCATTCAGTAGAGCTACTGGTGATTGATCAATATATGACTCATATTCTCTTGACCAATCCCATCAGGGCCTATGTTGTAATTCCTAAAGCATTCCACTAATAAACTAGGGTATAGGCATGTGAATTTAGTAAGAATATCACTAACATGGGAGGTCTTATCCTATATACATGTACACACACATATCTTCAACCCCACACAATGATTAAATGTAAAAACAACTAAACCTCCCTATATGTATATGAATAATTCCTTTAACTAGAGTATCAAATGAAGTAAAATAATGTAAACATAGAAAAAAACAAGACCACCATTCAGAGTATGAAACACAATTCCTATATTAAATTAAATGGATTATTACCTAAAATTCAAAGGAACACACCTCGTTCTACATGGTCTCAGTAATAACTATCTAGTACTTGCCTACATAGGACCCTATAAAAAACCAATCATTTGCCTATGACATGACATCTGCAAAAACATCTCATGCATGGGTGAGTATAAAAAGACTCTGTTGGACTCCCTGAAACTAAAAAGCATAAAACAAATGAAAATTCATGTAGATCCACATAGGTGTATATCTACAATGCATATAACAAGTATATCCTGATATACTCAACAAAGACACATAGTCTAGAGGGATGTCATGACCATAGTATATGTTCCTAGGATTCCAGTTCCAATAGTCTTCAAAGAACTAATCCGAGAAAACACGCTCCTAAGACTGATAGAAATAATGATGTATATTCGAGAGGTAATTCTTGTCAGGTCCCATCATGAGAAAGAAGACATTGACTTTCTGAAGAGAATACGATAGTGATATAAGGATCACCACCATGTTCATTGGGCTATACCAATGACTAAATCAAGATTAACCTGGTATGTTGAGTATCGAATACCATGTATTGTTGGTCAGAATGATACCATGAACTCCACCTTGGGCATGAAAATTTATATATGATTTAATGTTAGGAATTTCTGATAGATTCCAATTATCTCAATAAATGATTTCTTGTTTAAGGGATCATTGTCCTAGGAGTATGAATCTATTTTATAATATCATTTAGGGAAGGTATAAGGAGAGAAAACCTAAAAAACATGTCCCATATATGGATTACAAGAGATCCATGCCATGGGTAGAAGATTAAATGGTGTTTACTAGGGGTTATATGCCATTTCCCTTGACCCAGGGTCATGCCCATGTAAACGAACTATGTCATCAAACATTTTCATGGTAGTACTACATAGTGTACAAGAAACATGTGAATTCTACCTATGTTCTAGTAAAAAGATTCATCCCAGGTTACTATGTTCGTCTCCTAGTACGTGAATTATCCCATGTACTTAGTCCATTCTATGTCATGTCAGGGAGTACGCACTACATAGGCTATCTAGGTAGTCTTCCTCAAGTCCATGTTCTATCCTACATACATGATAAGTATCTAGGGATTGACCACTTTTCATGTGGCTAGGACACATGTTTACTTATGTTTAACTCCATTTTGTAACAATAGATATTGTTCAGTGGGCCCCATAGAAATTGTAATCCATGATTATACATGATGTGGTTCGCAATATTCTTGAATCATAAGAGCTTATCATGAGAAACTCCTCTGCTATAAGCCATCAATATGTCATTAATTTTCCCACGATATTGGAGATCCAAAATTATTCATTCCTTACCATCAACGGACAAAGTTTTTCTTCTCATGAACTTCGTAGAAAATAAATCAAATTATTATTCTTCATTGTCCACCAACAAATGCCAAGGAACATGATTTTGGATATCCTCTATTTTACGAATTGTTCTATCTCATTTTTAATAACTCTGTCATTTCATACCAATATTAGATCAATGATATTCGATCATGATGGAATAAAATTTGTGTGCAACGATTGGCTGATCAGGATTTTCCAAGTCACGGGCCAAATGAAGGGTGCTTGTGAAAACTGATGAATAGGGGGAGAACATGAACATAGTTTTGGAACGAACAATAATCTATGTTTGTGTCAAAATTGATACATATTTATTATATTGAAAAATGGTGAAATCAATAATTATAATAAAATACCCTATCAAAACCCGACAAATAAATCAATCCTGCATGACGGGCGAACCACAAATCAATAAATTCATTCATTGTCTTATGTTATTCACAGATAAAAATAATGTCGATGAAATTAAAACAAAACACATGACCTACCACTATATGGAATAATCACTAATGAAGAATGATACAGTATCATTATCTTTGAAGAGATCCATCGAATAAGTGGTTTGTCGATCATCAATCATCGATCATGGCATCATTCACCTAGGAGAGAATCCTAAAAGATATCTCAAGTAGTCCTCTGATATCATTATTTTAATGAGGATAACAATTTAAATTGTACATAATAATATATTTAAAAAAAATTAATAACCACTTTAATAAAAATGAAATGAAATAATTTATTCAATTATTTAATTCATATCACCACATGTGATGAATTTTCTACAAATTTTCTATGTTGGCTAATGTTAAGTCACACCAAAAGTTAAATCCACGGTCTGAGCTCAACACTGTAGTCAGATTTTTGATCTACGTTCCTATTTATAATTTATTCCAAATTTTCAGAAAACTACACATGCATGTTATTTAATTTATTTAATATATATCAAAATTATATTTTAGACATACCAGACCTCAGAATCTCACTCCATCTTAGTGTTTGGTCTTGAAAATAATACATATAATATTCAATTAAAATACACATAAAATTAGTGAAATTAAATTATCCCCACCTTTTATATTTATATCCATGAAAAGACAATGAAAATGCTACTAAATAAGATATTGGTACTGGGTATGAATCTTAGCTCCATACTCCCATGTGCTCTCATGGAGGTTCCCATGATGTAATATAAAAATGCATAAATGGAATCGATCACCCATAGAGGATAATCTCTTACTAATAGGTGATCTAGATTGGGTACTCACCAAGGGTTGCTCAATCCTCGATGTGCAGCTCACCCTAGTCGATAAAGTGTAGTGGTTCAGTCACTTTCCTCATTAGCTATAACAAGTGAGTGAAATTATATAAACAATCTAACATTAATGGTAGATAAATGTGGTATTCCACCTCTCCAAATGTTCATAGTATTTGTAATGGTAAAATAAACATTAGAGATAGATTATCACCCCATATAAATCACTATAATCCATATCAAGGTGGACCCTATATGAACACATGATCTCCCACTTTAAAGACAAAAGTCCACTGTCACCTTTAACCATATAAATTTTGATATATCTGTTTAGTCTTCACCTACTCCTAGATGAACTTCACATTCTCTATTGTATCTCACACCAATTTCTATCCCATGTGCGTTGAATCTCTGGGTTCATTCTATCAAATTTTTCACCCATAGTGTCACACATAAAAATCCTTGTATATTTCCATACATATTGTGGAATTATAGGTGTTTTTGTACACATACTCCACAAGTGATAGGATATCCTCTCAACTAAGACCAATGATTAACATTAAATCATGTATTATGTCCTATGGAACCTAGATGGTTCACTTTGTTTGGCTACCAATTTGTGGGTGAGATGACATGCTCAACAATTACTTGGTCTCCAATGCCTTCTATAAAGCCTTCCACAACTTGCATGTAATGATATCATCACAATTAGAATCAATTATTGATGGAATTCCATCGACTAAACTATCTCCTACATGAAGAGGCATCCCATGCTCTCTACTAAACTCTTTTCGTAGATATCTAGGATGTGGGATGACATGGTGATCCGATCTACAATCAGCTATATTAAATCGTGTCCCCTATACTTACATGGTATTTCCATCATGAATTCCATATATATCCCACAACACTTCCATTCTGTAACTTCAAGGGGTTGATCTAATCTTGCTGGAAGAAGGGGCATAACCATAAGTTGTTGATTTGTAAGGTGTCTAGAGATACACTTGGTAACTCCTTTCTTCATCCCTAACCACAAAAAACTGACATCAGAGGTCCTAGTACATATTTTCCACACATTGATGTACAACTAAAGTAGATGAGTGAAACAATCTCAAATACACTTCCCACAATGTGACTGGTATGATCGTTCATACATAGAAAAGAACCACATAATACCCACCATTAAGAAATCCACGAGGAACATTCCCTATAGATATATGAGCATGTTGGGTATTTCAGTTGATAACCATAAGCCATGCCTCCATGAATCGGTGTAAGAGTGGAGTGGTGACAACCATTGATAGAAGGTAATCTTCTATAACTACATAATCAAAGGATAACAAAAACCAGACCAACTACTCTGATGCCACGTTCATAAAATGTGAAAAAGTCCCCCTAATGATAGAATATTATATAACATATTTCTTCCTAAGAGTATAGACAATTTCTATGTCATAGTAATAGAAGAAATCTTTCCATCACCTCTATATCATGTTCATATCCTTCTGATAAATGATATATAAGGGACACTTAAGATCATATTAGATGATTAATCGCTCTCCAATCTGGTAGTGATGCCACATCTTCAAAGGGAAGACAACTACTGCTTACTCAATATTATTAGTCGTGTATTCCTACGCATGTGGTACCAATTGGCATTAACCATAGTCAATACTCGCCTTCTTCTGAATTAGAACAAAACCAAGCCAAGTTCCTGATGCATCATAGAACACTACGTACTCAACACCCCAATCTGGTAATCTCAAGAGGGGTGTTCTCGTCAAACTCTACCATGACTACTAAAAATACTGATGTAACCACTCTATCTACATGAATGGATCCCCCTTTTGAGTCAAAGTCACCATGGGTGTGGATATTTTGGGGAAATTATGTATATATATTTGTTAATACCCTGCCAACCCAAGCAAGCACAACACCTCTATGATGCTCTTAGGAGTCTCCGATGCTAACACTACCTCAACCATGGATTGGTGCACTACCTCTCCATAAGAAAATTAACGTGTCGTAGAAATCAGACTGATTGAATACAAAAAATTCACTTCAATAAACATCCATAAATCTAGTACTCTCAGTATTCAACTATTACTATCCTTAAAAGTCTCACATGCCCCTCAAACACTGAGAACCCATGGATGTCTTCGATGAATACTAACACAAACTGATCTATGTATGGATGAAGGATTTGGATCATGATTCCCATGAATAATATTGGGCCATTAATCATGCCAAATGGAATCACTACATATTCATAGTGATCGTAGGGACATCTGAATTCAATATTCGGTATATCCTCATCCAGTAATCGCATCTGGAGATAAACTGATAAAATTTCGATCTTTACGAACAATCATGCACCTCTCAAATAATCAAATAGTTCATCAATCATCAATAAAGGATTATTTTTCTTTAGAGTCACTAGGTTCATGTGCTAGTTTTCCACAAAAAACCTCAATCTATCGAATACCTTCTTGAAAAACAATATATGGGATTCCCAAGGTGAAGCATTGGTTCAAAAAAAATCCCTTCCTCTTAAAGTTCTCCAACTACACCTTTAACTAACAATTCCCTATAAGAGCCATCAGATCTATTGTCACATATATCAGTGTCACTTTGAGGTGTAGATAAATGTAGAAGTCCGTCTCTCTGTGTGGAGGTAAACCAGGAACATCTTTAGGATAGACATCCTTATACTATGCCACAACTATAGGAAATTGGGAACTCAAAACATCCACTTCTCCAAGGTTTAGGCTATCCAACATATCATTATTCGGCCACACATTCCTTTTCATTAGTCCATCCCGCGTTGCCTAGGATCCCATTTTACTGATAAAGGAGAATTTAGACCCATCATTGCAGAATCATTGTACACTTTTCCTATAATAGTTAATCTAGGCATCAAATGTAGATAACAAATCCATACCAAGAAACAATTTTTAAGTCCTCAACATTGATACCATGTGATTCCAACAAAAACCCTTACCTCCATGGGTGAGGTAACACTATAGGCATTGTGGGGTGTTCATTGAGTCTTGTCCATTATGAGCCTTAAGACGTGAGGGTCAAGCCAGACGATCCACTAGAATCATGATGTATCATACAATGTATGTGGAAAGATAGTAATTAATTACACCTATTTTACCCAGTACTATAGATAAATAAGAAAATGAATTGGTCGTATATTGAATTTAGATAAATTGGTATCTACTAGAGTAGAGCTAACATGATAGGAAGAACATGGGGGAATGAAAATTTCCATCACCACCTTGCCACATATATCTCTACATTGAGGACATGTTAGCCAACCATCCATATGAATTGGAGAGTTTGATCCTTCGATGTTGTAGATGATAGGGAGGGGAAGTTACAAGGGTCATGGTTTGGTATTTGTGTCATGTATTAGGCCTTGTTCATCTAAACCTTTGGGTCATGGTATAGGCCTTGTGCCACCTGGCCTACATGCCATGTATGGGTTCACCCTCAACCCTTAAAAGTAATATTATCAATAATAATTAAAATTATAAGGCCTTAGCTCTATTAAGATATTCCTCTAGTTTGTAAACTTCAATAACTTGTATCTATCCTTTCCCTTGTCCACTATCTTCTTGAGTCATACATGGATCCCCAGAAGGTGGTGGTGGTAATATGATAAATCATTGACCACTTCATGTTGATATTCCAACTCCTCTACCACATCCACCATCCTTCAAACCTAACTGATCATTCCACTATCTCCTCCACATTGGACCATCCACAATCTCTCTATATGCAATACAGTGGGTTGGACAATCTCGAGTGAGTTGTCCCATTATGTCACATGAGTAGACTCGTCTCTCTCTTGGCTGACTAGACCTACCCTGTGAGCCCTGAATGACAGATCATCTATCCTAGGTGCTTCTACTGAAAAATATGGCATGTCTATGTCCTTGACACTTCCATATACTCATTTCTAATTAAGACTATGCTCTTTCATTCCCACTACTGACAACCACCAGTTGTCTCTATTTATCCAAGAAACTCTAAACCACCAACACTCGACCCCACACAACCACATAAGACGGAATGCGAAGGCTATTAACCCTAGCTCCAATGTCTCTACATAAACCATTCTTGAATGTCTGATCCCTAATGATCTGATCTAGAAACAAATTTATCTAGTACGTAGAGTGGTTGGTTAACCCTTATGAATACCCATCTACTATAATGCATCCCTACTAGAGCTGTATAAGTATCAATATACACACATCTCTCATCATATATAGTGAGAACACATCTTAGAAAATATTATTTAACTGTTTCCATGAATGAGTCACCTCATTATAAGTCTGGGTAACTAAACCCAACATTCTCCATAAGGATCTATAAGGAAGGCTCGCTGCTAGGACTACCATCAGATCTAAATGTGTCCTATCTAGATAGGAATCTCTGGTCACCACCTAAAGACAATCCTCAACCACCTATGGTTTAGGCTCTCAATGGAACCTAAGGGAACTTTTAGTCTAATTTCCATGAAGCACACTCAACCATTTCACATATACGTTTGTACTATGTATACCATGTTCTACTCTACTTGTGGTGGTATGGCTTGTGCACTACCAGGAGGAAAGAACTTGTGAACTGGTCCCTAAACAAATACCTAACACTGAGGGAGTTATCCTAATGATCATCAAGCTTAATCCTTGTAGGTGTCAATCATAGAGGAATCCAGAAACTAATAGGATGTGCCACAATCAATGAGTATAACTGGATAACTCAATCAAGAAGGATATATAAACCACAACTCATTATAATATGATTCATGTACCATAATATTCTATAAAACTAGTGATCTCATGTATGAAGTTGAATGAAAAGTGATCAGAGTCCGAATATATGGATACATCCGCTGCTGCACCAACACAAAACTCCATGTCTTAAAAATATAATTCCAAACACTTTACATTATTTCCCTAAAACAATCACATAGACTCCTGATCTAAAAGTATAATTGAACGACTCTGATACAACTCTCTCTTGACCCGCCCAAATGGAGACTATGCCACATATTCCCATTCCTTCCACCAACAGGCCAATGAATGGCAATGAGAACTGAGTAGGAATAACACTAACATGGGATTCCATACCATATCTACATGAAAGCACAGACACATTATGAACACCATAAAATACTAATATGTAAAAAAAACTAAGAAACCATGAAAAAATATGTCTAAATCACATACCCAAAATATGTTAGGAAGTAAAAGAATGTCAACATTGGAAAATATATTCCCACTAGAATTATTTTTGAAACACTAGTCCTTCTTGTAATTAATGGGGATGTTGTATGAAATCTAATGGAACCCATCTCATTCTATCAGATCTCACTAGGAATCTTTTGGTCCTGGCCCTCTTATGACACAATAAAAAGGATAATCATATGAACATAACATTTCATGTGTGGGAAAATCATGTTCAGGTGTGAGTATAACAATACTTATTATGACACCATGAAACCAAAAAACATACAAGAAAAGGAAAATACAAGCATCTCTGCACATGTATATTTCTGCAACACATATAACAAGAATATAAAGATAAACCCTATAAAGACACATAGTCTATAGGTAATTAAAATCAAACCAACACCAGACTTGAATTAATATAAAATATTCCACAAAGAACTCAATTAATAAATCACCCTACTATGTCTAATAACATTGATGTTGTTCGTCTAAGAGGTAGTTCTTAGTGTGTCTTATCAATAGAAATACCACCTCGATAGTCTGAAGAGAATACTAATCACATATAAAGATCACCGCTAGAGAAATGGGGTGAATAAAACATATCAATATGGTACGACCCATTATGTAGAAGGTTGATTCCCACATAGTTCTGGTAATGATGATACCAAGAACTCCACATAGGAAAAAAGATGAATATACGATCTCACTCTCAGCCTTCCGAGTGATTTCAATGACTCTATCCAGGATGTCCTGCTGAAGGGGTTATTGTCCTAGGTGTATGAAAAGATTCAATTCTAACCCTTAATAAAAATGTAAATGTACTGAACCTGAAATTTTTTTCCAACAAATGGGGGACAAAAGAAACAAGCAATGTGTTGAATAGTAAACCACATTTACCTAGGGTTACACATCGTGTCCCCTGACCCTAGATCCTACTAGTGTAAATGGATCATGTCATCAAACTGTGACCATGTAGAACTACATGACATATCATATTCACGTGTAGTCTACCCATGTTCTAGTAAATGGAATCAACTTTTGTACATGTTTCTTTATACCAGTACACATAATTTCTTGTGTACTTGGTACATCCCCAGTTGTGCGGGGGAATACATGTCGTGTAGGTTGTCCTTGTAGTCCATGCCATGTTTGTTTACTCTACGAATTGCGCACTGAGTATCAAAATTGGGAACAAATTTTTTGTGGTTGGGATACATTTCGTGGGATTATTAACTCTCTTCAGATACCCTAATTGTTACTCCAAGGGCCCTATAAGGCCTGTAATCCATGAATACATACTGTGTGGTTTGTGAATTTATAAAATCTCAAGATCATGTCCCATACGAAATCTCTACTACCACAAATTAATATATTGATCATTTCACTATGAAATCAAATATCCAAGCTCATCCAAGCCATATCAGCATTAAAAAACACATTCTGTCACAATATCTTCTCCAAAAACATATCAAATCGTTGTTCAATATTATGAGCCAAATTATAATGAAGAAATAGAATTAGAGTATCCTCTGTCATCTGAATCACTCCATATCCATTATCACACCTCTATCATGATGTACCAATCCCATATATATTATATCAGATTTGTGTGCCATGAAATAAGTCCAAAAAGATCGATTAACTATGATTTTTTAATTTGTGGGCCAAACGAATAATGCACATGATAAATGATGGATGATGGGAGAAAATCAAAAGAAAATATTTGAGGAATGAACAACTATCATTGTTCATGTAAATTTAAGTCCATTTACATTACCACAAAAAACTAAGATATCAATAATCATAATAAAATCTCCCATGAAAACCACAAAAATCATCCCATCCCACAAAAATATCTAACCGCAAATCATTCAGTTTGTTTATTTTTTCATGTTAATCATCAAAATAATTAACAGGGAATAAATAAGAAAAACTCATGTCATAGCTCAATTTGGATCAATCACTAATGAAGAACGATGCAACGTCATTTTAGTTGGGATGATCCATCAAAACTGAGGTCTATTGATCGCCAAGCCATTATCTTGTCATCATTTCCCTAAGAGATAAACCTAAAAGAACCTTCTAATGGTCATCTGATATTTCCAATGTTATGTGTCTAACCATATAATTATAACATAACAGTCTATTTAAATATTGTTAATCGATATATCAATGCAAGTGTAATAATATAATTTTTTCAAATAATTTATTTATTTTGTTGGCTGTGATGACATTTCTATGAAATATCCACACCAACTACTGTGATGTCATGCATATGGTAAAACCTATATCTTGAACTCACTAGATACCATGAATTTCGATTCCCTCAACTAGATTAGTTGTTATTCGACATTTTTCTGAAAACCGCACACCTGTGCTTTTTAATATATATAATATATTTCAAGCATTTATTCTGGTCACACGAGGCCATAGAATTGCACTTTGTCTTAGTGTGTTGAAAAAATAATAATCGTTTAATATTAAAAAACATGATATATTATAGACATTAGATAGATGATGAAGTCTCTTCTCTAAATATAATGAATTTTAAATCATTCCCACAAATCATAATTTACTTATTCTTGCAATAAATTTGTGTGTCATATTTTTAAATTATTTCCACACAATGGATTATATCATTTTAAACTATAGGTAGGATAATAAGTTAAGAATAAAAATATTGTTTATTTGATAAAATAGGACTCTCCAAAATGTCCTTGTTGTAGTGAGACTTACCCTAAACGTTTTTCATGGATGATAAGTTTTCAAACTAGAAGGGAAATATCTTATTTAAATGGAAACTTTTATACATATATAATAGTTTTAGGTTCTAGAATAAAAAAATCATTAGATATATTTGAATATGGTATTAAAAAAACTGCCACGAAATTATTTAGTATTTATACATATGGTTTAATGATTATATAAGCTTGTACTTCTCCCATTTTCATCTTTAGTGGTGGATTCCCTTGATGTTTGGAGAATTCATTAAAATATAACCCCACTTTACAATAGTTGAAACATTAAATATTACTGTATTATTTATACTATTTTTTTTCTTTTTCTTGGTTACCCTTATCTTCTCCCTTATAAAAAAATCCCACTTTCTTCATGCATTTCCCAGAGTGATTTATTCACCAGTTTCCACAAGATGCAAATTATTTTTTTCCTCTTGTTATTCATTGACACAATTCATTTTCATGGTGTTCTAATGAAATATTCTCCTCTTTACAACCAATTAATTTGTATGATCTATAGATTTTATTAACTATTTTAATGGAATTAAAAAAAAATACAACATATCAAAAAAAGAGGTTGATAGACTATCAGCCATCATAGACTTGGCTTATGACATTCAAAGAAATATTCAATATTCCACTCTATATTCTTTATGTAATCTGTAGAAGACCATTTTATCATTGTAAAGGTATATTTATATTGTATAACATGTTCATATTCATTTTTTTGACCTGACGAACATTTCCTTCATTTCATTTTGTTTCTCTTAAGGTAAATATTTTTCTTACAATTTCTCTTTAAAATATTTCCATTCCATGGGTACTATTTCCTCTTCCTTTGTAATATTCTTGATCAAAGGCCACTATCAATCAACATCGAATTTGAGAAATTACACTACAAGTGTATCCATTTCCTTTTTATTGCATCTGATGAAAATAAATACCTTCTCGATAGAATTATTCCATTGTTCATCTCCCAATGGATTAGTGTTCTGCAAAATAATGGATAATTCTATCACATAATGTAATTAAGAATAATAGAAACTTTTTGTTAGATTGGTTTATCATTCAAGGGAATGAATTTTTTAATTACTTGATTATGAATCCCTTATATAACAATAATTTTATTCGTTCTAATACCAGATGTATTGGATGTGTTATCAGAAAGATATCTATAATGGCCATCAATATTAATACACTTCTTCCATCCAACGACCATTTCTAAAAAATGACATATACTGGATTAGCTCATGAAATTTAAAATTATAATTCATAAAATATATATTTACAAATATGGTGTAACACTAAACATAAAGAAAAAAATTTCTACATTATTAATATTATAATCATAAACCATGTTTTTTCAGGGGTATGCTAATTTTCAAATCCTTTACAATGGTTTGTATAGAAAATGAGTATTATCCTAGGAGTATCCCATAGTAGTGTCAAACAAGGTTTATAGTAAGGCATGTTCTCACACACCATGGGATGATCTGTTCAATAATAAAGCACCCTTTTTAGAATTTTCACCCCAAGTTAAATATTTCTCATAACCATATCCACATACAAGAATGTATTTTTTTTTTTGAAAAACCACATAATCTATTCCTTACTGAAACATTGTTATAATCTTATATGATTGTCACCAATGAATTTACAGGCTCATGATCCATAATATATGTTCTACTTAAACTATTTCCCATGATTTCTATAAAATTTTCTCTAACACAAACTATTACAACCTCAAGTCCAGTATCCCAAAGCCAATGTCGACTTTATTACATTAGCATAGATGCAATGGTTCAAGTCCAAATGAAACAACTAGTATAGTAGTATTAGAGAAAAAATTACATGCATTATACCCATTTTACATTGGTAATAGAAAATAAAACATAATACATAAAAAATAAGATGGAATACATCTGTGAAAACAATATCATGCATTCCTCTTCATATCATGGGGAATGAAAAAAATAATGTTGAGATCAAATGTTTGGAATAGATTAATTAAATAACAAGCTATTATGAGACAATGAGAATAAAAAATTGAAAGGTAAATTACGAAAAACACATACCATTTAAAAAACATGAACTTCATGATTAGGTAAGGCATAATAAATTTTCAAAGGAAAATAAATATAAATACATTTCATTTAATCAATACCTAAGAATAAAATATATTTATATATATATTATATTTTTTATAAAATATAATGGATAATAATAATAAAATATAATCATAGATATAAATTATTAATTTTTATAAATTATGGTATTGTACATAATGATTCCTATACTATCAATAGCCTTCCTCAAGATAGTTTAAATCTACTATGTAAAAACCCATCAAATTTGGCCAATTAATTTGTCTTATAAAATATATTGATGTATCGAGGGTCTATATATAATTGGACCCCAACAATATATTCATATAAAAATCATTCCCCATATATATAATTATATATTTAAATTATGACCAATATTATTTATTATCAAATATCCATATCATTTAAAGGATACAAATTAGTCTATATTTCCTCAGTTAATCAAACAAATATCAATTTAAAACACCTATGTAAATTGGTATATGGTTTTTAATATAATCATATCCATCATGTGGTAATAATTAAATTTAAGATAAATGTAATTAAAAATGAAAAATGTTCACATGAAAGAAATTTTTTATAGATAAATTTAATAATCACAAAATAATATGAGATGATACCATAAATTTTACCACTTGGGATTTTTCAAGTCAAATTAAAATGGATTAAATAATTGAAATTGGAACTAATAATACCATGAATTTTTAAGGAATCAAGATATCACATGAATAGGGTAAATATATACACCATATAAATGAAATTATTTGTATAATATTACAATATACCTCAACGAAGGGATATTGAGGTGAAGTACCTTTTCTATCCAATCCCATTAGAAGAACGTGATTTAATCATTTTTATAATGGTTTTATATATGTTACTAATTTATAACATAACCATATTCATATTGAAAATATCTTATTTAACAATCTTATAATAATTTACCAATTTTTTAATAATATTCAATTATTTTTTGTGTTTTGGGTGTTAATTGTGTTGTTTTATCATACAAGTTTTGAAATTAATGTTTCAATTTATGTATTTTGGATATAAGTACTTCAATTAAATATTAATAAAAAATTAATAGATATCATATTTAATGTATAGATACATTGATAGAAGAACTCATAAAATGTTGGGTATGAAAAATTATTCGCATCACTTCGAGGAGACGGTAGGACATACATACATAGAATCGACAACATCATTTCACTTAACAGGTGAAAGGGTATGGAATTTCAAGATATATTACTTTTAAATATTAAATTTAATATCAATGGCCTCACATATATTCATAAATATTTATCGATGTTACATTTCATGTAAATTTAAGTGAAAAATGAATCACAAAAATTCAACACGTGATAATCTAACATACATAGGAGGGTCATTATAATATCTGAACTGAATAGAATGTAAAAAGTTATATATGATACTAAAATTAATGAAGTATAAAAATATAAAATATACCATATTATTGTTGTAAATCCATTATTATATCCATCATTGAAAGATGGTGATAGAAAACAAACTAGAATGGTTCACAAGGTGGTAGTCCACTATAAACAGGATTGATGATTTCATTTCATATTTGATAGAAGTTGATATAGATAATTATTATTCCATATAAATAATAAAATATCAATATACGAGAGATAAATTATTAATTTTATTTTAATTGTTAATAAATTAATTAATTTAAAAAATTCAGAAAAAATTGAATGTGATTTGTTAAGATAATTACTTTCCCTAAATGAATCCTCTATTAGATCTCCTCTTATAGAACATATGTATGGTATTTTGGGAGGAATATAAGAACTTGAACGTGACTATGGATTTTTAGTTGTGAGTTAATTATGTTTTGGTTGATCCAAATGGGCGTGGGATGTTGGAATTAGTGAGTAGACATAGTTCCCTTTTATTAGTGGGGAAAGGGGACCTCTATTGAAATTACATGGAAATTTCTTAAATGATACCAAAATGATAAAATTATTCTTATGAAAAAAGAGTATAAAAAACCATTAATTTAATAATTTCATGTATTTGGATGAAATATTTAAATTCAATAAATTTTTTATCAGTTTTCAGGTTATTTTGACCCTTATCTTCATAGCTGAACCCTAAGTAAATCAATTTTTCCCTAAATCACACTAACTATTTTTCACCATTTTTTTATATGTCATTTAAAAAAATAAAGATTGAATTATTATATAATATAAAATTTTCTTATTGAAAATATTTCATCCTTTTTTAATAAAAATATATATATATATTAGAAATTTTTAAATTAATATTATTCCAACAGACGAGATGAAAAAGCTCTTTTTCAGAGAGAACGTATTCATAAGTTTACAATGGTTTACTTCATAATTTATTAGAAAATTGATTATAATGACTTGGATATTATTAATATATCAAAATATATATAATTAAACTATATTTACATAAAATAAATTTTGATATATAATTTATCATTTTAAATAATATAATCTAAAATGATGTATTTAGTAAAAATCCATATTTTTCAATATTCATCAAAATAATTGCACATTTCTGGAATATCAAGAATAATTCATCTGAATATAATATTTATATGCTGATTTATGAAACGAGACTTATTTTATCAATTTTTCTTCCTAAAATTTTATGAAAATATTCATAAATTATGTTCACCAAGTGCGACTAGACTGTCATTTAGAAAAATATAGTTTTTTAGAAAATATTTTTTTATGTCACATGATTCATATTAAATTTATAATTTATATATATATAAATTTTACAAAATTTATAATTGGATAACTATTTAATTTTATTATTTATGTAGTCTTTTTCCTGACAACAAATTAATCATATATGTAATAATGTTCAAGTTTAAAAAAATATTTTATAATGTTCCATTTAAACCAAATGTTACTTGCATTAAAATATATAAATAAAATTAAATATATTATAAATGAAATATCTTTTATAGTCTTACGGCATTTTAAAATTATTGGCAATTAATTCACTATATAAGACTTTGAAGTCCTCATTTTGGAGAGATATGAAGAATATGAGGAATAAATAATTAATCTAGTTGTTTAAAGGCAATTAATACATATTTATAGAATTAATTTCATTCGTGTATGGATTGATAACACTTATTTTTTACTGTGTGCCAACTATGTGAGGCTACTACCTCTCATATGAATCATGGATGGCTTGGTTTCATGGATTGTCAAACTACGCACCATATATTGTGTTTCTCGTTACATTGTTTTTAAGGTAAGTCAACAAGATTAGTTATGTCACATGACCTAACCTTGTGCCACCAAGGTGTTTCTTCCCCTTGGAACGTAGTTTTTTATGGGGAACCACATATTTTCTGATAATTTGTGTACTAACATAAAACCCTTTACATGGCCTCTGAGTTTATCTAAAATAGCATAAACAAGGATGAAATATCTCAAAATCACCATGGAAACAAAATAAGGAGACATAGATCAAATATCTTCAAGAATTTTAATAAAGAATAATATTTGAGATTTAAAATATCCCCACCATTGAAATTCTTACCCAAAATAGGTTGTAGTGACATGTGAGCATGTATCCTGATTTTATTCGATCACCATCTACATGGAGTAATCTATGTTCCATCGCTGAATACCAACCCATTGCCTCAATATTTTTCCCATTTGAAAATTCCTATCATGATTTGAATGTGTGACACGTATAACAATGTCTGAGGTTGAGGAAAAATCATGTTAATGACCACTATCTAGATTGTTATCACTATATCCATTAAACTCAACACAAAATGGTGTACTCAATTAATTTTTCATAATACATAACGGTTATCCCCTTGATAGTAATCACAATAAAAAAATAAAACTTTGGTAATATATTGACATGTTTGGTGTGGTTCAGTTACATCATGCGTGATTCGATGTAAGCCACCAGTTAATGGTTGAAACCAAATATCGTTCTTAGTTCTGAATCAAAAAAAATAATCTTCAAAAATCCATAACATGAAAAAGGTAACCATTCTCAAAATGTACCAAATGATTCATAAAAAACTAAATGATACAAAAAATGGTGATCTTAATGAGGTTTCTTCCCATAGAATTAATGTTCTAGTAGAAACACCAGTTATATCATTTATAATTGTGTACATACAATTGTAGTTGACCTAACAAACCAACACCCCATTAGGACACCAATCAAGATTCTTTAAGCCTCATATGAATCATTAAATTGTTACACTATTATTGTCGATGATTGAACTAACTTAAATGTAACTTCACGTTTGGTTCATCAACCACATCCACCAACCACTAGGCTCTTAAAAATGCTTCAACATAGCAATGATATGACTCCCTCTATGTTCACACTGATTTTCTCATGATCCCAAGATTATAATTGGTTCCACATAAAAAATATTTTAATCAATAGTAATTACTTATTCAGAGAAAGAAATACTCTTTGTTCCACTATACATCTATCTTTTGGTGTCACCAAGATCCTCTAATGGCCATTCTTTCACAAGAAAACAACCCTTCTCAAAATAGAGTCATCCACACATGTGATATAGATTCTAACCTCTGTAAGAGTATCATTATTTTTTTCATTATATTCTTTAAATCATTATACCTATCCCATGACTAGTTCATCATTGAACATGATAAATTATCATGTTTTTCCACCTATACCAATTTCTTGTGGACCAAAAAAACATTACAGACACCTGGATACCCAGAAAACAATTCACTTCAGTCAAAATATATATTCATGATCTGCAATTTTCATCAATTGCATAGGAATTGGTTATTCCTACTAACCCAATCGATTCATTTATCTATTAAAAAATATTTATTTCAACCCATGAAACTTGCACAAATGAAAAACCAATGTTAGCCACAATATGTTACCTAGATTAATAGTAGATTCCATCATTTTCTGTGGACTAATATCCCGAAACAACCACTTATAGATACAAATTTTTTTAATCTTTATGTTAATTCATCAATTTTAAAATGAAAGGGTGATTCTAAACAAGATTTTTTTATCTACCACCACAACCTTCCCCGAGATCAACTATATATCCAGTTACATTGTCAACGGTCATCTTACCACCTAGCTACATTGATGAAAACGTCCGATTGGTAACCACAGTCATGAATTGTAACCAAATAATGATTTCCTAGAAAGGCATGAAAACACAACTCATTACACAAATATTGTGATTTTATTACAATTCATGGACATATTGTCCTAATAATGAAAGCCTCTCTAACTTTACACACCACAAGATATTTACATCCCAATACTCGAGAAATCTAACATATCATATTTAGTTTTAACATCTACAAGTTACCTAGATTCACCACAGACCACCAATCACATGGGTTATATCTAAATCTGTTGAGATACCACTAATTATATAGCACTTTTAGTTTATACATCCTATGATCCTCACTCAACAAACAAAGAGATTCTAATACTAAAATAAGAGGTCACAGAATGCCAGGTACTTACATGGATGAAACAAGAATCCATGCACTCTAAAACTAAAGATTTTATCATCAGTACTTGAAATCAATGTGATATATACTTGAGGTCTGAAATAAAAAATGAAATACATACCATTAGATATTATATTGATTACTCACATTCATAATTCCTTTCCTTCATCAAAAACTACCCCAATTATAATATCAATTTTACACTTCATGAGGAATATTCGTACTTAGGTTACCTTCAAGTACTACAAGGCACTGACATTCAAGCTATTATTGACTCATTTCTATGTTTATAAGGTTAGACACCCATCCTAAAAAATGTTTCATAAGTATCACAATCCACAAAAGACCATACAGGTACATCTTCAAAGATAATTCATGATATATTCATTCCATGACTAGCCATGTTACTGTAAAATATTCCTAATTCGAATAAAAACAAGGATACTACATTATAAATATGTAATTATATATATAATATTACTATAAACTTAATTTACATTATCTGTACATTGTTGACTCCCCAAATGTTTTTCAGTATGATAGTAAAATCATGATAATTCCATAATAAGGTTCATTTCATTGTCTGTGCATTGAGGTATTATATCATCACCGCCATTGTGGTTTTCATCTCCTTCCTCACCCTAGTGAAGTAAATCATAGTCTAACATGAAAATATTTTTTAATTAGATATAAAAATCCAATCAACTGAAATAATTTCATCATGAATTCAAATTTTCACATATGCAATAAGTTGTTGATTCCAAGAAGCTAGGTCCCCTATCATTAATACAACCACACAAAAGAATCATATCTATCAAGTGGAACCTATATGTTGAATATGATTCATTATGTGACTTATTATTATATGGAAAGTACTCAAATCCATAAAAAATCACAACAAAAAATCCAATTCCCTCAAATGAGGTGAAAACATACAATAATAATGATGTAACAAATAACATCAATCTCATACCATAGTAATCTAGAAATTCATTAGAAAAAATGTTCATGATGAATGAGACTATGGTTCGTTACAAGATATTATACATTCCAATGTCACCAATATATGAACTCACCAAAATAGGAAAAAATACTAACTCTGATTTGTATCATCTTGGCTAAAAGACCTAAGTATGGGCCTGAATTCAACTTGTCCTATAGCATGCCTCCTAATTTTCCAAGGGCTTCCAGATATTAGTAAGGTTATAAGGTAGATCATGGGGTGACTATAACCTCAATCTGAGTGCACTATTAAAAAAATAACCCAATAGATAACAATATAAAATTACTTTATACTGATAAAAAAACATATCATCTATTATTAATGAATATGGAAACAACAAATTCAAGAATAAAACCAAAGTACATGACACCAGTATCCCTTTAGTCCAATTACATATAACAAAATAATAGTAAGAAACTATTAGAGTCACTAAAACCCAAATCCATATCTCAAACTTTTATTAAAAAATGTAGCGAGTTGTCTCACTTAACGATTAATCCTAAACCTCAACCTAACATGTACCTAGAACATATGGGGGTTGCCCATGTACCCATGTGTGGTGGCCACCTAAGTAGGGCATGAGTAAAACATAGTAGGAAACAACCAATGTATTCTAACACCTAGTTGATAAAAATAAGTGAAAATGAATATTATATTCATAGAAATACGTAAACACAAAATACATTAATTTCAAAAAAATATATGATATAATAAACCAAAAACTAACATGAAAAAACAACCATATACAGAAATGTCATGGACTTAAAATGATTCCACAGACCATCTAATGTACCTACATCAGCTCCATGCCAGAATGTGGCAATAATGGATATCAATTTTAGTCACGGGATAGTCACAAGGAGGGTTTCAAAGGTATCAAGATAACATGTAACTCAGTATATATATATAATTTAGTAAACATACTACAAGAAATATACTAGGCATCGAGAGTATGTGTCACCTAATATCCTCCATAAATCGAGTGAATATGTTTCTTGGAATCTGAGAGAAACTGAGTGTACATGGAACTAAAATTACATTAGCCATCATGTAATCATGATATGTTTAATATTATAGGAATCAATTGTTAATCCTACTCATAATTAACTAGGAATCATGTAATAGTGTTACTCAACCTCAACATGGTCATCAAACCCCCAAAACCACTATCATAGATTTGGAAATAATGATTTTGTGCTCATAACCAATGATTCAATCCATCATTGTTATCTTCTCATGCGATGTACACCCCCCATTATAAGGATATTTACAACACCATGGTTTTCTTATTGGGAAATAAAATACAATCCCTCAAATTTTAATATGATATATTCAAAAACATGGTATAGAATATATAGAGAGAGAGAGAGTAAAAATAATATCATCATGATACCCCATTACTAGAAAACAAAACAGATGTTCATCATCAAACATGGTATTAAAAGATAAAAAATCACAATCATGGAAACAAGCATAATATATAGGTCTCACAGAATATAATTGCACCCACATGTGATTAACACATCATACATGGTCTCATGAGCTATATATATATGTATGTGATCAAATAATCAAACATGATCACATGATCTCTTTTTATAATAAAGAATAACCACACTTCAAAGATGGTCTAAATAATAAAAGGTACACAATAAGATTAGTCCTTGAACTTTTATGGTTTGAATTAAGCTAATGAAAAATGGTCCTTTTTATCCCTTTTCACATGTCCAATTACAATAGACATGGTTCCAGTAAATAATTAAGAATTCCGTATCATTAATTAATTAATAATTACAGGTTATCATAACACATTATGAATATATGGGGTTTTCACCAAAATTAGTGAGCCTCATACCACATTCGAATAATCCTTGCATAAGGTCATGTGGTAGTGTTAATAGTACCACAATCCTCAAATGGTTTCAACTCCCATTCCATTAAAATCAAATATTCATGTCCAAGAAATCAATGTCCATTTAGACTCTATTTATTTACACATGTTTTTTTCACTCATTCATAGGAATTCAAAACAACTACTTATACGTAAATAACAATTAACTATATCATTACATAGAAACTCAAATTCAAAGGATTAAGTCATACTTATCATATGACTCACTATGGACCATTTCCATGTTGGAACCCTAAAAACCAATATTTAAAGGCCCATATAATACTTCAAACATCATTTAACAAAAATGTAAATTGTGTGGAAATAAGACAATGTTAATTTTAATATTACTAAATAGGATCCTCATATGAATAAATACATAAAAAATACATTATCCACGAATTCATTAAATAAATATTACCCACACCCAACAAGCTCCAAATTTTATAATGATACACCCTTAAAAATTACACAATCATCATCACATGACATCCTCTAGCCCTAACGATCTATATGACTATAATCCATTGAATATTATATTCCAGTCTGATATAATTTTAATTGATTTCATCAGAGGAAATCCAAGAAAAAATAGGATGATCTTCCACAATAGGTGTATGAAATTTTCCATAACTAATAATGTATGTAGTGTATCACCCATATTTTCTTTATGATATTTCATAGATCTAAATAACTACACTAATATTGGTAAAAAATTCATTTTTAAATCTTTGGATTCCATAGAGTAGAGATTCATGTATAATATGAAGAAAAAACACTTAATTTGGTGTATTAAAGGGAAATAAATATTAATACAGTGCATTAAATTCATACATGCATGGTTTGGTCGTACAATTTTCCAAATAGTACAGTAATGATGTATAGATAAAACCACACTAGGGGAACCAATAGGGTTTGGTAACATGGTTTTTCTAAACTATGCACCAAACATTTTTTCCACTGGAGGGTCATTAACAGTTTTTCAGGTTAGACCACATTGTTTGTAAAGATGGGAACCTTAGTTAGGTGCCACCATGGTGTAATTTCCTCAAGACACATAGGTTCATGGGGAGAACATCATGATTTACCCTAACTGACCACCATTAAAAAAGTTAATCTATTTTTTCTAAAACAACCATGGATGAATTGAAAACATCTCCAAAATCACCAAGAATATATAGAAATAGGAAAATCTCAAAATTTCCCTTGGAATTTCAAAACAAACTAACGATGGTTGTTACAATTTTTATATAATTTATTTCAATAAAACTATTTACCTGATTGTGTATCTAATTTCTAAATTCTCCATAAAAACAGAATAATTTTATTATTTTTATTTCTTTATAGGAATGACAAATTAATTACAAAACATATAATAATTAATAGATGATAACTAATATAAATATAATATCCATTATCAAAAGAAATGAATTTATTCTAATAAAAAATGTTTTTCTTTGTAATATGTTATTTTATTTAAAATTTAAATTCATAAATATTAAAATTAAAATTTATAATATAAAATAGTTTTTGAAACTAGTGCATCAAAATTATTTAATGAGGAATATTTAATAATTTTTTAGACAATACATTTATATGAAATAAAATTAAATTTGAGATGAATATATGGTATCTTTTAGGGCATCATAATGGCCTAAAAAGTGTAGAAATAAATATTTTAATGGTTTTCTTGATGAAATATGTTTCATCATTAATATAATATATTTTAATATAATATGATAAATTTTCACAACTTATTAATGATTTTCTAAAATTGATAGTATATTTTATGACTTCGGAATTAATTCCTTATTAATATGACCCACTTCTATGCCATGGGTAATATTATTTTTTAGAGTTTTATTCATAAACATTTAAATTATAAAAAACTAGTATCTAATGAAAAATAAATAGTGTTTAAAACCTATGATTCCATATTGATTCAAATATATTATAAATTTGATTCCAAAATACGTCTTTATAAGTTAATAATAAATTCCACCCACATATAATATAAATACCCACCCATTATCTCTTTCTTTTTAACTCCCAAATTAATTTTCAGGAAGTTAATTTCATATTATCTCTATTGAATAACTCTATGTAGAAACCATATTCTCATCTATGAAAACCTGACTCAGATTCCACATTAAATGGTGCTCTAGTCTGGTTGGCCACTGGTCCTCAAGCCCACCTCCCCATTCTCCAAATCAACCCAACTGGTAGAGATGTTTTTAGAGGTGATATTGGGGAGACTATACCTTATGGTGGTGATAGTAATAATGTTCTATAAATATAAATATAATAGTAGAATAAATGAACATAACATAGTGTATCCAAATTAAAAAAAATCATCATAAAAATAATACAAAAGAATTGAAATTAATAAGAAAGTTTAATGGAAAAATAAAAATTGAAGACAACCCATGACAAAGAAGCTTATAAAAATAGTAAATTATTTTGACACCCATGTTAATCCATAGTAATACATATATATATTAAGATTGATGAAAAAATTAAACTCCAGTTGATGTAGAGTAAACACCATGGTCCACTACCATCTATCCCATGCAAAAAGTGTCTAACAAGATAGCTGAGGTCAAGCACCTACACTTTGCCTCAAAACCTCACAATAGATAGATAATGTTTGTATGTATCTTAGGGGGCATATAGGGTGTGAGTATAAACTTAGGAGGCCACGACCAACATGTTCATATTTTAAAACCATTATGATAATGGTGTATTTAAAATATAATAAAATGAATCACATTAATAATTAATTAATAACCTACTTCACTTTTTCATAGAAACCACATTGAATCTGTCGTCTTCTTTGACCAATAACTATGTATGTCTGAATGAATTTCTCAAAATATATATAGAATATAATATATATATATATATTGGTGAGGATCCACGCCTCATAGATGAAGTCATCCCCTGATGAAGTCAAATCCAGTGAACTATGTAGTTCCACCCATAAGTATGTCACCCAACACTTTATTCAATCAATCACGGACCGCAAGATGCAACGAAATGCCCAATCATGTCCATAGTCACTATGAAAATAAATTAAAAAATATTCTTAGGCCCATAGAATGACATCCCAATGTATAATAATATATGTCCTCCAATATATAATATTTGTCGACTCAACATCCAACATCATGAGGAATGAAAATATCCTTCCTCCAAATAAACTCACCAGTGGACTCAAAGATCATAGTGAGCCTCAACCCCCAACCAATGGTTTGAACACCATAAATCATTGGTCCAACACCATCCATATTTTTTATATAGTGATTAACCTTGAATAATTACCATAATCATCATAATCTACAAGGAAATTCGCCCACCAAGAGTGGTGAACTCTACCTTGACTTTGCCATGTCTATGTGAACATGACTATAATATCATGTCATATAAGAATGATGAGTGGCATCAACAATAATACCCAAGACACATCATCTGTCTACTCATTCCCATACGACCATTTCATTGTAACCCAATGGCCAACACTATCCTATGCCATGAAAGGCACACCCTCATCCTGATGTCCACATTTTCACAATCTGACAATTATGTCAACCATGCATGCAGGTTAGCATCAACCCATATATTTTGATCCAAGACCAAACTGATAAACTGTGTCACCTCTTTCTAGTCGATAAACAACACATCCATCAATGGTCCAAGCCCATCTTGTTCCCAAGGTAATTTTAATTCATCATAAAAAACCAAATTTAATTAAATTATTGAACTATCCTAACTACCCATATTCACCTAATCCCCATACCATGCCTAACTAATTTTTCATTTGCATGATAATTATCATAGTCATCTCATTTTATATTTTATTCAATTTCAAAAAAAAGAATTAATATAATTAGGGACTCTCTTAAATTACCCATGTGGAATTTATATAACTCACCACCAAAAAATCCAAAAAATAATTGATAAATATATTTACCATCTACATTTTACTAGTAGCATTTTTCATGTCTAATATCGTCCAGAAACTAACATCGTATTGAAAAAATGATATTTTAGAAAAATTCCCTAAAAATTGGAAAACATTGCTCTACTAAACATATCACCATGCATGGATAGATTAATAGAAAACATAATCTATATAATTAACGGTCTTATAGGGAAATATTTGTTACCAACAATAGAGGTTGAATTGGACCTTAGATTAAGGAGTTGTCTAAAAGCCTTAAGATGAAGGTAAAATGGGAGCATCTATGTGAATGTAGTGTAAATTAGTTGATATATTGGAGAAACAATTTTATAGGGAAATCTGATTTTTTGTAAATTCTCCTAGATTAATTAGTATTATGGTTTAACTAACCCTGCACAAATCTTGTGGTACTCACTGTCCAAACACCACACCCACAATGGCTAGGTGCATGTTTTTTCAAACATGTAAAGACCATGAAAATAACTGATGTTAAAAACAATATAAACTTCACATGGAATGCTACCGCCACCAAAATGGTTTTCAAAATCATTTCATATGAATATGGGTGGCTACAAGGTTACTCCTATTATGTTGCATGGTTTCTCCAAACCATGTTCCTTGGTATATTTTTTCTAGAAATAGGGATTTCAATTCCAAAAAAAACATAAAAATCCATATAAAACCCTATGTAACATGTCATGACTTAAAATACCATATAAAAATAATCTATTAGGCAAATATAATCGCTAAAATATTTTCCCAATGATCAAAAATAGTTTTCGCATTCTCTTAAAAGAATGAATTTTAAAATAGGTTATTGATTTTTGACATGATCGAAAATCTAGGATGTTATAGTCTCCCTACCATAGAATAGCACATTCCTGAGCTATCAAGATTTACATGGAAATGGTACCATGAATAAAAACCTCTTCTAATTCAACCTAGTATACAATAATCATTAATTCATAGATCAAATTTACTCAAGGATCCCCCCAACTTAATAGTTACATAACTGATCTATTCTAGACCTAAAACTCAAAACATTATGGTGGTACATAAAACATACATGGAATCTAAATTCCTCCCATGATGCATCTATATAAATATAATTCATCGAGATCTAAAATAATGTTTGTGTAATAGCTTACACCCGTAAAGTCCAACATCTCGATACCAGACCATACGTACCAATTCTAAACATGAAACTCATAAAAACCCAAGCCTCATTATGTTATATAGATATTGTATCTAAATAGACTCTCAAATAAAACCTCATCACATAAAAATAAAAATTCCCTTCAAATCATTATGCCTAATCATCTCATATTGAACCTA
Source organism: Viscum album (assembly GCA_963277665.1). Taxonomy (NCBI): domain Eukaryota; kingdom Viridiplantae; phylum Streptophyta; class Magnoliopsida; order Santalales; family Viscaceae; genus Viscum; species Viscum album. The sequence goes on along the minus strand of OY728164.1, from coordinate 935,069,900 downwards.
TATTTTACTTATTCTCATACACCTATTAACCTCACATATACGTATGATGCATCATAATCAATTATAACCTTTTAACTAGTCTCTGGTAAGTCCGAAACCAATAGTCATACACCTAATTAATAAAAAACTAAATAGATAGAAAAAAACCCCCAGTTATTACCAAAATCATGAAATTACACTAACATTAATCTCCTCCCATGTAATTTTTCACCTAGCAGCTCAACTGTGGGAACTTGTCTTGATACCATACTCCCTAAGGCTAGGCCTCAATACAATTCTAAATCTGTTACTGGCCATTAACCCACTTCTAGGCCTCTCTAAATCTTCTACATCCTCAATTTTTATTTGAATCTAGACTACTATCTCATGGTACTATCTTGATCTGACATTAGATCCTAGTGTCTGACTTAATATAAGGCTTATAGCTATCTGAAAATTCTTACTACAGAACCTCTCCAGGTGAACCATCTAGATTAATGTTTGAAACTCCTTTAGAAATTTATCACACTTAGTCTAAACATGTCATATATTCTCACATTAGATGAACACTACAAAATACCCACTCCTGGGTGGTCAGCCTAAATCTCTGTCCTTACTTCCCTATTAGGACTCATCACATTACCACTTTCTATTACCTCATGCACCAAAGCACATGTCACCTAACACCATCAATCGACTCGAATAAAGGCGGTCTGTTAGGTTTACCCCAACAATTTGGTCATGATTTAATTATTCTCTGATGGATGAAATCATATCAACATTTACCTACACTCTAAAAGATATTCATAAACCAACCTTGAATATATATGACATGGAGATGATGTCACCCACCACAGTAGGTGCCGAATAAGATTATTTTAAAAAAATTAAATATATATCTTATGATGGTAGTGTAACCCTATTGTCGATTCACAAAGTAATCATCTTGGTACACCCCCAAGGTATCTTGGATGAATTCATCGAGTAAGATGGATTTCAAAACCCTTCCAAGCTAGTCCCTCATGTCTAAACACATGTACCAATTCTTCCTAGTACTGCTTTACTGGTCCTCTATGCACATATTTTTACAGCTTCATCTTCCTCCATAGTGTTGTATAAAGCTAATAAAAGAACAAATATACTAAATATATGTTGTTATAAACTTCATGTGGTCCACCATTAACATGATATAAGAGCTGGGGTTGGTACTGGAACAGAATAGTTAGGTATTTGTTAGATTTTTCAACTACTTGTCCTCCCCTGTCTATACAATGTATGGAAATAACCAAGCATGGAAATGATTCCAATCATAATATTTCGATTATTCTATCTTCTATTGTTGTAATATTTATAATAGTGATTGTACTTGTGAATTATGGTCATCCAAAACCTATAGGGCCTCATCCCAACCCTCATTTTCCACAACCCATGCATGATCATGCAACTTCATATCACCTCCCTGCTGACACTCCACTAGAATATTTCTAGCTGGAATCCCACTAAATACCAATCATTATGGAAAATATTAAATAATAGTGTACATATAAAAATATCATAAATAAGGAATGATGTAATAAGAAACACATATCACCACCATTAAACTCCCCTATCATTCCTTATCACCTTACATCTTGCCACAAGGCCCCTTACCTACCCTGATTTGAGTCATGAATCAAATATCATCTAGCCTCTTGGCCCCTTAATAACCACATCAGAGTCAGATGTCACATATAATTCAGTCTCATGGACCATTTCCAATGCTTAATAGGGTCATGTATCACATTTCATGTATTATCAATATGGGGTAGTTGAATAGAATGTCACCAAAGAGGCTATATAGAAAAATGGTGCTCAGCTACTTTATTGGAAAATTAATCAACTCGAACCATTTCATCATCCCAACATACACTTATGAGAACCATTCCATCAAATCACATGCATATAGATTTCAATATAGATCTCACTCAGACCACATGATTGGCCCAGCTGAGTAGAATTACACCAAAATTGGAAAATCAAAAAGAAAATATTTAGATTTCTGACATTTTAAATATACGAAATCCTCTTAGAACATTCCATTTTCCCATGATAGACACAATAAAAACACATCATATCCTCCAAATCTCCTATCATCATGTGTAATAAAACATCCCTTATCATACTGGGCTAAGGGTTAAACACATATAATGTATAAACAGTACACCCAAGTTCACCCCTCCAGGTAGAAATAAAATCAATCTATAAAATGACATTGTATAACATTAATTTACAACCATTGATATCTTCATGTATCCCATTAATGGGGATTTAGGAATTAAAAAATGAGCATTATACCTAGTTTTGAAAATATATCATCTTCGATCTACCATATCCTAAGCAGTTTGGCCCAAAAAAATAAATCATTTGAAATCATTTTTAACAAGTTGAATGTTGTTACTATTTAATAGGTCATTTTTTATAGTGAAATACAAAACCAAAATGAATCTTATTTGATTCTATTTCTATTCCCTTGACCTATATGGCATTTTAAATATTGATGCGGGCAAGCTGGTCATCCTGCCATTAGAGTCCCACCCTGTACGCAAAAGACTATCGACTAGTAATGACAATCTAAGAGGTTATAGTGATAGAAAATACCCAATGTTGGGGATAATAATAATGTACCATAAACATAAATACAATTTCATAATAGGGGACCAATTTTTTTTTACTAAAATAGAGAATCTTAGAGGGAATCATAATAAAAAGATAATAAATAATCAAGTCGAAAGGCATAATAACAGTTGTTAAAAAGACACAATATGGTAAGTCATACAAACATTGAATAACTATGTGGACCATTCCTAACCATTAAATTACATTAATATATAAATAATGATAAAATAAGAAACTATATAATATATAGGAGATCCAACATTATCCACTACCACATATCCCTTTCAAAATGGGCCTAAATCCATCACCAAGGTTCATATACTGAGCTTGGTCCCATACCAAATATGAAAGTTATAAATTCTATAGGTATCCCAAGGGGCCAATGTATTTTGTGGGTATAATATTAGTAGGGCACAAAAAAACTTTTTCATATCTTACATATTTTATTATGAAGTTATAAGAAATATAAAATTAAAGGTAGCATGTGAAAATATAAATAATATATCTCTTACCTTTTTATCAGTAGCTATAAGGAAGTTATCACCTTCTTCGACCAATGTTGATATATGTCTAAACATATGTCCCCAAATATATATATATATATATATATGGAAAAAACACGTTTCTGTATATATATATATATATATATATATATATATATATATATCTCTCTCTCTCTCTGTGTGTGTGTGTGTGTGTGTGTGTTTTTAGTGGCATGGATCCCTGGATCAGATCCTAAGGCATCAACTAAAGAATTCAAATCTAGAAAACCATCAGGGTCCACCAATAAGTCTGACACCTGGAAACTCATTTCATCAATCATATAACCTGACATCTAAAAAATGCCTAATCTAGCCCCTGGTCCCTTAGACATCATCTGGGGAAAATCAATAGAGGCTCAAATCCTAACATCATGAGGCATAATGTTATTGTTCCTCTAATATATAATCATGGTTAGATCCAAATTTTATGTCCTAAGGCATGATGATTTCCATCCTCTAAATAATCAAGTACCACATAATCACGTATCATGGAACGAATCATCACCTAATTGATGGTCTCAAAATCATCAATTGATGGTCCATCACCCTCTATGTAGTTTAATATAGTGATCACCCCCCAATTATTTCTGCATGGATCAGGACACTCTGTCATCATTTATTTGGGTTTTTTTCTATAAATTTCAATTCCCATTCAAAATACATCATTTTTTCATTTTATTATTAATATCGATGTAAGATTCTTGTTCTTTATAGTAGTGAAGGTTCCAGGCACAACAGAAGTGTTGTTTGGATGGCACACAACTTTAATTTTTACCATGACCAATGATTATTATGGGATCAATATGACGATGAACACCAGTATCCATGGAATAGGATCAAATATTTAGATAAAGAATTAAGAGGCCTGAAACCTTTATATAGGATCATGCACATCAAGATCATAATTAATTTAATTAATTTCATAATTAACTGAATACCTGGATCATTGTTATTTTCAATGCTTATATTGTTGATTGTTCGGAATGACCCTTCATGATTATCTCATTACACATGTCAGGATACAAACTATAGTCCCTCTTGTGGTGATCCACATGTGTTCAGATGTCCTCAGATCGACACATCTCATTCTCTGAGTGATAGCCTAACAAAACGTGTGTCTTGTGTCAGTCATTATTGCTCTCTTACACTTCAGGGTTAAAGAACATATCTCTTTCTTGAGAGGGATGGGAAGACGATTTGGGAGTGAAATTGTCTATCTCAACAATTCTCAATTCATCAAGCGTGTAGTTTGGTACATGGTACAATAGATGTAAAAGATTATTTGTTAACATGGGGCATAATTTAAAATATATAATTTCATAACAACAATTAAATACATTCACGTCCTAAGAGAAAACCCCTTCTTTTTAAAATAATATCGTGTTATTATTTATGGTGTTCCAACATGCGCAAAATGGAATAAATAAAATTCTTTGTCAAGAAATAATTTCATCATTATTATTATTTTAATTTTTTCAAAAAAGTTAAATAATTACTCACCACCTAACAAGTAATTATTTTACTACCAGACCAGCCTTGGTCCACTTGAACTCCACTTCCATTTATTGATCACCAAAATATGTAAATAAATGATTTATTCACCTAAAAAATATTTTATTTATAAACTAGTTAAAAAATATTTGTTAAACATTCAATAAAATAATTAAATATATTTTACCAAAATCCAATGAATAAATATTTATTAATTTATGCAATCATTTTAACATGAATAAAAATATTCCACAATCTTGAGAATAGTATTTATTAATTATGTTCAAAAAGAATTTAACTAAGACCACAAAAAAAACATAGTTCTATACCCTCTAGGATTATTTATCATCGGTATTAGGCAGGCTTGCCTAATGTCCGTTGTTAATCTCAAGAAATGGGGCAAGGTTCCTATGAGACAAAACTTAATGCTTCAATAATGACATCCAAATATGAACACTCACTATGTAATATAACCTCTTTTTATCAAAATATCATCAATCTCATTTCATGATAGTGTCATCTACCTTTATACATGATACATCATTCATCGACTACCTGAAATAAACTCATTGTTACTCTATGACCATGGAATTTCACATCACATTTCTATTTCAATAAAAAGGTAGCGATATAAAAGTCCATAAATAGAAGGGACAAATCCTTCATCGACTTATCCATTAATAACATGCGACTCATGACACACCAAACTTACACTACTTCCCACCAACTATTTGTGTGATGGTCTTCATTTGTAAATGAATGTTCATGAGTCATGAAACTTATTAATGAGAATCTTAATGTCTAAATATCATTACACATGCTTACAGATAAGAATATCTGATGACACTAAGACATGCAGAATTCCTACTAGTGGGTATGTTCTCATAATATCATGCAGTATAGATTACCATGTTCGAACATCATAAAAGGATGAATCATATTCTTACATGTATTCACATATGATGATCTGTATAATATGTGTCCCATGATATTATGTCATCAATCCAAATTAATATATTTAAGAATATTTTCATAGAACATAAGGGTTCTCATTATAGCGGGAAACTCCTATGACATTATCAATGAGAAAAATATTGCAGTGAATTATTACATTATAGTAATGCAGAACAATGAACAATATGTAATAATATTTAAATATATTAAATATTCATGTAATCAACGTAAAACATATTGTTTCTTTTACACCAACTCTTAAAAAACACCCACTTGGACAAGAGCCAACTGCCTTCAACTTTTAGTCCACTAGACCTCACATAATGATCTTGTTCATGCTGAGTCAAGGCTTTAGTAAAGGGATCTTCAATGATTTTTTATATGGAAATACTACTCACATCAACTTCACCATTTTGAGAAAAATCCATCAAGAGTTGATACTTTCAAAGTATGTGCTTCGTCTTCTAATGTGACCTTGTCTCTTTTGTGAGATCCACCATTGTTGTATTATCACTGTACAATGTGATGGGGTCATTACTATTATGTATCACATCCATCTCCTAGATTAATATTTTCATCCAAACTGCTTCTTTACCAGCCTCATTAGCTGCAATATACACAGACTATACTATAGAATATTCGACCACACTCTACTTTGAACTCTTCCATCTCACTGTACCTCAATTAAAAGTTAAGATGTGTCTCGTTAGTGACTTTGTGTCATCTTTATTACACTAGAACCTATCATCTGCATATCCTCATATGGATAGTTCCTCATCTACTCTATAAACTAACAACACATCCTTTGTAGGCCTCAGATAATTAAGGATAGTCTTCACTGCCATCTAATGGTGGTCACATGGGTCAGCTTGATATCTACCTACCTCACTTAGTAAAGAGGCGACATCCATCATAGTATATATTAGGGCATACATGACTGAAAAAACCACTGATGTGTATGGATTCCTTATCATTATCTTTCATTCCTCATGTTTTTAGGGTACATTTTCATGGAATGATGAATATCATGTCACACTAGAAAAAATCCCCTCTTGGATTGTTCCACACTAAATATCTTTAGTATCTTATCAATGTATGTAATTCGACTTAGTCCCAAAAATCTCTACGATCTATCATGATGGATCTTGATTCCAATAATATACACTGCCTTACCCAAGTCCATCATCAAGAAGCATTGATTTAACCATTCCTTAACATAATGTATGACTGGTATCTCATTTCAAATAAGTAATATGTCATCAACATATACAGTTAGGAAAATGAAGAAACTCCCACTAAACCGTTTTTAGACTCAAGTCTCACTTTCATTTTTAATAAAACCAAATATTATTATGGATTCATCAAAATGAATCTACCATGACCTAGAATCTTTCTTTAATCCCTAAATGGATTTCTGCAACTTGCATACCATATTGGAATCCTTTGGAGTCATAAACACTTTAGGTTGTGTCATGTACACATCTTCTTGAAGGTTATCGTTAATAATGGCTTTTCTAACATCCATTTTCGTAATCACATAGTCATGGTAAGTGACAATGGTCAATAGAATTCGAATGGATTTCAACATTGAAATTTGTGAAAATGTTTTTTCATAGTCAATGCATTGACACTTCTTGAACCCCTTTCAACCAGTCATTACATATAGGTACTAACTTGTCCATAAATGTCCATTTTCTTCTCGAATACCCATTTTCATCCAACAATATTTACATTAATTGGATGATCAACCAAAATCCAGACATGGTTTTTATACAGGTAATCCATTTCATAAATCATGGACTCTTTCCATTTGGAGAATTCAATACTACATAATGATTCCTTGAAGGGTAGAACATCATTATTATCAACTAATATGGAGTAACCATCCCTGGTAACTATATAACCGTAATATTCTGGTTCTTTATCTACTTTGGTACTCCTATGCAACTCTTGTGTCTCCGAAAAAGTTCATTCATCCATGGGGATTTGTGGAATCTATTCATGTACTAAATCTTGTATACCATAAGCCTCAACTTCATCGATGTCTATCACTCTCCCACTATCTATTTTGAAGATGTCCTCTCACTCAAGAATGTGTCGTGTCACGCCTCCATATCCTTTTTGTATAAGTGGTTGTAAAGGTAATATACACTTGTTTCCTAAGGTTATCCTATAAAGGTATACATTCATCCTAGAAATGAATGTTTCTTACCTGGAGAGGCCATAACAAATGCATCACTGACCCACACATGTAAATTTGATAACATGGCTGTCTTTACACTCTGGAAGTCATATGCAATAACATTTATTGATTTAGTCGGTACTTTTTTTAGTATGTACAGTGTTATTTCAAACACATATACCCAAAATGATAATGGAAGACTCGCATGACTCATTATTGATCTGACCATGTCTATCATGGTGCGGTTCCACTTTTAACTCATTCCATTCCACCAGGGCATTTAGGGAGGTGTGGGTTTGGATAGGATCCCAAACTCTAGTAAGTAATCAATAATGTCTGGATTGAGATATTATCCACCTCTATCTGAGAATAGATTCTTAATCTTCATACCAAACTGGATATCAGCTTCATTCTTGTAATCTTTGAACATATCAAAAGTATCTGAACTATAGGTCATTATGTAAATATATCCATATCTACAAAAATATTGAGTAAATGTTATGAAGTATGAGTACCCTCCTCTTTCTTTAACTAGAAATGGTCCACAGTCATCGGTATGAACCGAGTAAATATGATCATTAGCCATTTCACCTTTCCCACTAAATGGGACATTGGTCACTTATCTTTGTAAACCTGAATGACATACCACAAGTGGTTTTAGTTCAAAAGAATCTAAATATCTATCTTGACGTAACATTGTCAAGCATTTTTCTTTTACATGACCTAGCCGGTGATGCCAAAGTTGGGTATGGTATGATTCATGTGATCTATCATTGTTATCGATTTCCATTACATGGTATGTGAAATCTAAAATGTAATGACCATTGTATAAATGATCCCTACAAAATAAATTCTATCTCTATAAAACTATAAACATTAATTTTCAAACATGAGAGAAATACATATCTATCTAATCTTGTTATAGAAATATTGTTTTTAGTAACAGATGGCAAAAAATAACAACCCTTTAACACCAAGATCATCTCAATTGGAAATGTGAGGTGGTAGTCAATGACAGCTACTATAGAGAGTTTGACTCCATTGGATTCACCTAGATCTACCCCCAAATATATCTTCTTGAATCTACGTGGTTCTTATATTTAGATTCATAGGAGATCACCAGAAGATGTATCTAATACCCAATTATGAGAAACAGATAGATTACATTTGGTAAAAAACACACATGAAGCTTCCCCTTTCTATTTTAGGCTTGGTGTGGTTCTTCGTCCTATGGACCTTTTTTCCACATGCTAAATTAATACCATCATATTCCCTTGACTCCACTTTGAGCTTCCATTTCATGAAAGGGCATGAATAATCTTGGTGTTAAATTAGATGTTATTTAAATATCTTCTTATTCACTATAAGAATAGAAGGTTTTTCATGATTTTTATCTTTTCCTACTTGATGAATGAGGATAAGATGATCTGATAGAGACATCTCAATGTTTATCATATTAAAATTAACAAAAAAACTGGATAAGATCTGAGGGAGTGATGTGAGAAAGAGGTATGTGCCATGTTATTTATAGAGTATAAACCCTAGAACCTCTAGGCACTCAATGTATCTAATGTGCATGACTACATGAGACCGAGATGGGGTACCCTCTCTAATATTACTGTTAAAGAGTGCCTTTGAGATCTCAAACTATTCATGTTTTCTCTCTCCTAGTAAAGACAACAAATGTGCTCGAGCATGCTATACACATCTATGTTTTTGTGAGACTTCATGACCTCACTAGATGTTGATGGTGGAATCATACATCGAATGTAAGATATGTCATTCATATATTTCTTATAGACCAGGAAATCCCCATCACATGCCTCTTTGGCGGGAGGATCAAGAAATGTGGAGTCCAACACGTATGAATTCCATTCATGGGGTAGGATAACCAAAAGGTGTCTAATCCATTCCTGGAAGGTAATGCTGGTAAGGATGTTGTCTTCATCTAGACATGATCATAGGGATAGTATGGTTGATGACCTTGTCATTTTTAATATATAATTAAATTATCATATCATTAGTACATTTTTTATTATATATTATGAGTAATAGTATTATTATTTTATTAAGTGTCCTACTATTTTATCATGTCCCAATTTCCATCACATCTAAACTTAGAATGACAATTTTCCATTACATTGTAGTTGTAAGGATCCATATTCTCATTCTCATAACCCAAACATTGGTTCATAAAGCTATTTGAAGATATTTCTATAGGTATGTCTTTGACAACTGTTGTCTTTCAGCTCCATTATCTTTTATGTGGACTCCCAAATCCAAAAATCCTTACATTGGATTTTCTCAACTCTTGTCTCCAATATTACACCTAGTATAGCAAGGGATAATCATCTAGATTTAATATGGTTAAGTCACCCCATTACCTTTTGTAATGGAATCATGTATGAAGCAAAGTGTCCCAACAAGGGTTGGTCAAACACATAGTTGTATTATGTTTCCCCTTAATCATGTAATGGAAGGCTATGTATGACTTAATATATTATTTGGGGGATTTTATATCATTTTTTTGATTTTCTTATTATCATTATTACATGCTTGTTAATATTAAGTGGTACTTACTTATGTGATTAACCGTTTCATGATAATATTTACACATAAGCCTGGTTTATTTCAGTACCATCATGCATGTCTATTTAATTCATCAATTATGTGATCACAAAAACACATCCATAATGATAAGCCATGCAGCTAACTGAAATAAAATAAAGTGAATGGGATAATCATGATATTTTCTAGTGGTTTGTTTATGTAGTAGTTGATAAACTAACCCTAAACAAGGGGGAAAATTGCTCATAGTCCCTGCATATTAATGATGATAGATGGCTCGCTGGATAATAAAAAATTTAATAAATAAAATAAAATGAAACCAATCATATACAGTGGTTTGGTCTAGCTCTTGATCACCCATATACATACAACGAGTTACACATTTATGAATACAAGAATTCAATTATTTAATTTTTATTATTTAATATAAATCATAATCGAATAAATTAATTATCATATTTAATTTATCAATCCATTTATCTTAATCCCTTTTTCGGAATTTCCTTGAGATTCTCATCTATCATAATAATAAAACATATAAATTCATTTAAAATTATCTTTGTACATAACATGAAACTTGGGGGAAACCCAGTTAATTCCCATTTATAGTTACCCAGTGAGTTCAAATTGACATTAGACAAGTATTAAATTAAACACACACATATATAAAACACTTATCACATATTGTGCCCTGACTTTATGCCTCCACCATGGTACACCTCTCAAGGGTTTCAATAATATACTAATAACATTTAATAAATTTTTGTAATTTATATGAGGAAACAATGTTGAGTTCTAATTACATCGTGTATACTATCATTTACCATAAATCTTAAGTACGCACCTGGGGATACAGTGTGTATATGTATATCAAAAATCCACAGAATACACGGCGTGTCTAGTGGGCCACACGCCATATATTATCCATGTTACATAGTCTCTTTTAGGGAAATCCATGTACGTGGTACACAGTCCAACCATAGCATGAAGGGACTACATGTCGTGTCAAGTGGGCCACATTGGGTGTAATCTGGAAACTGTGAGCCACCTATTCCTGGTCAACACCTGCAGTCTTTATGATATAGAAAAACTCAAATGACACAGCTTGGTTTGGTGGACATGTCCGGATGCATTTAACCTTGATACATGGTGTGTGGATCCAACTACATGCCATCTATTCAGGTGTTTTATGTCTAAGAACCTTTGGATCCTTTGGATGAGATCGTTTATTTTATTTTAATCGTAATTAAAATAAATGATCATTTTTTATGGTGATCGAGAAATGACAGAGGAGGAATAGATCTCGATATTATGATTTGTAGAACAATTATCTTGAATTGAAAAACAAAATAATTAAACTGTAAATCACTAGTGAATTATTTAAAAAAATTTAAACTACAATTTATCTACTCTTATCCCACATGAAGGTTTTTGTTCCAGAGTAAGCACGGTTGGGCTAGCACCCAACATTAATTTTTACCATGATCAATGGTCATTCTGGGATCAATACGTTGATGAATGCCAGTCTCCACTGAATATAATAAAGGATATATATAACAAAGGATGAGGCCATAAACCATTAGAGATGATCTTTCACATCTTATTTTTAATTGATTTAATTAATTTTATAAGGAAATGAATACCTGGATCATTGGTATTCTCTTCATTGATGTCGTTGATTGTCCAGAATGACCCTTCCAGATTATCGTATTGTGTTTGTGAGGATCAAAACTAAAATCCCTCTATCGATGATCCAAGAGTGCTCTGATGAGCTCTAATTGACAACTCTCATTCTCCAGGTGCTAGAGTGGATAAGTGAGTGTCTTATGTCAATTTTTCTTGACCTATTCTTCCTCATCATAGAATAACTTATCATAGTCTTGAGAGGGGAAGGAAGGGTATTTTATAGAGAAATGTTTTAGCTTTATAATTCAAAATTCACTGGGCATGCATTTCGGTACATGTCACAATTGACATACATGACTATTTATGGGCATGGGGATTCAGTTACAATATTTAATTGTTTAACAAAAATTTTATATATTCATAACCATAGGTAAAACCCATGAATTTAATAATAATATTTTGTCATTATTTATGGTGTTCCAACTATTGAAAAATAGAATGAATAAAATTATGCCCCATAAAATAATAGCAGTGGTATTGTAATTTTAATTTGTGCCATCTAGTTAAATAATTATTCATCATCTTGAATGTAATTATTTTACTACTGGACCTACCTTGGTCCAATCAATCCCCACATCCATTTATTGAACACCTTAATAAACAAATAAATAAACTATCATCTTAATAATATATTTTATTTACAAAATAGTAAATAAATATTTATTAAATGTTCCATAAAATAAAAACGTATATTTTAACAAAAAATTGTTGAATAAATATTAATTCAATTTGTGCAACAATTTTGACTTGATTAAAATTATTCCACTATCTTGAGAATAATATTTATTAATTAAATTCAAATATAATTTAATGGAGACCACCAAAAACACATACTGTGTGTCCCTCTAGGATTCTTTCTAATTAGCACTAGGAGAGCTTTCCAAAAGAACAAAAGTATTTTCTTGAAATGGTTCAAGGAACCCAAAATAAATAACATAATGTCGCAAAAATGATATCCACATACAAACACTCACTATGTAATATAATCCCTTTGTCTCAATATCTCATCAAGATGATTTCATGATTATGTAATCAACCTTTATGCATGATATGTCATTATTTGACTACATGAAATATACACATCATTACACCCTAGCCATGGAATTTTAGGCGATTGTTCTATTCCAATAAATGTGGTGAGATATAAACTTCCATTAACAGATGGGAGAAATCCTTTCTTGAGTTATCCATTAACAACATGCCACTCGTGATGCACCCAATGTACCCTACATCCCTCCAACTATCCGTGTGACGATTTTAGTCAATAAATTAAATTGTGAAAGCTGTGAAACATTTTAATTATAGAATTAAATTATATGAATCATTTGAAATGCTTGTTGATAGGATTATCTGATGATTTCAAAACCATGCGGAATTCCTACTTGCAGGTTTGTTCCAATAATCTCCAATCATTGAGATTACCATGTTTGAGCATCAATAGAGGAAGTATTCTATGCTTACGAGTACTCAAACCTGATTATTTGTATACTATGTGTCCAATTATAGTATTTCATCCAACTGTAGAACTATATTTAAGAATATTCTCATAGCACTTCCAGGTTCTTATCATTGTGGGTAACTGTTATGACCTTGTCAATGCGACAAATACTATATGACATTACTACACTCTAGTCATGCAAAACAATAAAAAATATTTAATAATATTTAAATATATTAAATATTCATGTAATCAAATTACAAATAGTTGGTTTTAGGAAATCTACTCTCCTTGTACTTCCAAAATCCTCTAATTGTTTGTATTTTTGGCATTTTGGTTGGATGATACTTGTGTTCGGATAGTAAAACCAAGTCTATTTGTATTCCCCCCAACACATCTATGATGAGGTTGATGTTTCTACATATCCAATATAATGTATTTTGATCATGGTTGGGGATAAGTTATGGTGAAAACAACCTATGATTTTATAATCATGGAATGACTTCTTCTCTTCATGTCTCTATTTGGGGAACTTATCCAATGTCTGTCAGTGTGGTCACTCGGTTAACTAGGGTGAAATGAATGATTCTCCACAGAATGGGACTATATATCCTAAGGATATGGTTTTTGAATCTTTGGGTATCATGGAATTAGTTATTATTATCCATCCCCCAAGGAAAATGATTCTGATGACCCGATGGTCTCAAATTTTTTGGATATTTTAAAGTGTGACTTTGGTGTCAACCAACATGCAGGACTCATTCTCAAGGAGGAATGTTAGATTCATCCTCAGGATTAAACATCTATTTTTGAGGTTCTAGAAGTCAATTTTTGGGAGGTTCATTTTATTTGAAGAGTGGTTTAGCTGTTTTATTATCCTTCTACAGTGCCTCTTGTTGCCATGAAGAGTGCTAAGTCAATGGAGTCCAGGCCGCGAGTTGTGGATGCATTCACCCGCATGCGGCACAATTTGGGAATCATCAAATTTCTTCACGGAAGGCCATGGTTGGATGTACTGATGGGTGGAGTGGAAAGGGATGCATACATGGATATGGATATGGTGAGACATCCAGTTTTAGCAAGCTCTATCGCTGAAATGGTGGTGAACTTGAAAGTCTATGATGAATATGGTTCTGGTGGACCTCAAGGTTGAGAATGTGAATGCTCAAACAAGAATGCAAAATGTATGTGATGTGGATACGATCATCCCTTAATTCCATAAATTCTAGTATAGTTCATGTAGGAAATATCATTCTATACTGATACAATTAAATCAGGATGAAACGTAATACATTCTGAAAACCTGTTTATAGTGCTTGGTGTGGAATAATGACATATGATCGTGGAATGGAATGATGTTGAGTTCTCCCTTAATGTGAAAATCCAAAAGATTTTGGTAGCTCCCAAGGATGTATGGGATTCTAAATCATATGTTCATGTAGATTCCAATTAAGTTGACATTGCAAATGAATATATTTGATCATCTTCAAGAAGGAAAAACACTACAATCATTCCAGAAGGGTTTATAAAGAACTCTCAGAGTCCACATCGGAATAAATATTAATATTTCATTTGTATCCTTCTTTTTTACTTGATCCTCAAGAAATAAAAAGATTCCTATGAATTTTTCCTAGCAGACCGGGGGAAAATCTACTATGGGGCTTGACTCTTTAGTAGGGGATTCATCTATCTATGACCTAGCACATAATGATATAGAGGTTGCAGAATATGATCTCCCCACATGGGTATATAATTGATCGAATGTGATTAGGGGGAAACATTATCAATAGTAATGAATATTTCATTGAAAAGAGCCTTCATGTCATTATTAAACAAGTGGAATATGATAAGCTGGTGTGGGGGAATATTCAGGCTAGTTAATCCAATGATAAAGGTTACTGGATCAAAAAAACATCTCGGCATACTGGTATATGGATTCAATGGTAAGTATATATATGTGTGGAAGAGCTCATCTAAACTTGGGATAAGATAGCATACAACATTGAGATATTTCTGAACAATGATTCGAATGGGAAGGCATCATCTCTACAATAGAGTCTCGTCAGTGGGAAGATCTCTAATAGGCTTAAATTATAATTCACTGATTCAAAAAATTTATATCGGGTTGGGGGATGTCGTTTTGTAATATTTACTTGTTTCCCACTTTTCCTTAAAAAAATTTATTTATAAAAAATATATATAATTTGTAGTGTGAGGTCCTCCACCCATAAATAGTGATCAAAAACACATCAGATGATCCCTATCTATGTACACCCAAATAAAAAAGTCATGTTAGCCAACAATAGTTAGTATAATTATTGACAATACCAAGGTTAAATAATCTGCCCCCCCCCCATTCCCCTATGGACATGTTTCTACAACCCAATGATCGACACAATCCTATGTCTCGAGAATCATGCCCTCATCCAAATGACCTTGTTTCCTCAATTAAAAAACCATTTACATCAACCTAGTGATTAACATCACCCTGTATATTTTGGGACAAGCCCAGCCTAATGAACTTTTTTATCTCTTTCAAGGTAATCAACACCACGTCCATCTCCAAGACAAGCCCATTACTCTCCCATGGAAGCACTCAGTAATTAAAAAAAATCAATTTAATGAAATTATAATCCCAAATAAACATTCCATGTTTGTATAATTACCTTAACTATAATACCCATTTGGTGTGTAGATGGATAATACTCATAGAATTATTTTATGACCTCTTAAATAATTTAAAAATAAATAATACATTTAATTTCGGAATCTCTAAGAGTACCCACAATGTATCTTTAGAACACACCCCCCAAAAATCCTAAAAATTAAGGAGAAATTTAAGGACCACATACATAGTACATGTATGATCTCCCTCGTATGATATCAGACACTAACACTTTCTGAATCAGATGAAGAAAAAATTCATATGAATTCAGAAAAAAATAGTGAAAAATTGATTGAATGGATTTAATATTTTATATGGAATGATAAAATAAAAAAGGGAATCTAAAAGATATATTGTTTTACCAAGATGAATCTATATCCCCCAACATAGCATGAATTAGAGGTTTGAGCTCAGAGATGACTCAAATCCTAATGGAATAAATGAAAATGGGAAATCCCTTATGCGTTCGGTGGAAATTGTGGGAAATTGAGGAGAGAAATTAATAAACATTGAGGGTAATTTTGGATGTTTCTCCTATATAAATGAGAGACATGGTATGGATAAACCATACACCAATCATGTTGTTCTCACTATCTAAGAACCAAACATGCAAGGGCTAGGAATTAAATTTTTTAAACCCCGAATAGAATGTTCAAATCCACTATGTTAACAGTATAGAGGATCCATATATCTATTCAACCCCACATGCACAGTTTTCTAAACTATGTCCAATGACTTTGTTGGGATGCCCAACTACTCTTGGGATGATGTACACTATTTCTCAAATATACCAATTTGCCTGTTTTTCCCAGAAACATCATCTTAGGGTTATGATGCTCAAGAAACCCATCCAATACCCTTATGAAATTTATTGGACATAAAGACAAACTAAAACAAGCTCTTAGGTCAATAAATCTCCTTTGATTGTGTTATGAAGATAAAAACACAATTTTCCCACTCACAAAACATGAAAAAATTTATACTGGTAAGGGTTTTGACACACTTATAAACCCATGATTTTACATCTGGGTGCACTTCTCATAATTTAATTATCTACCTGACAAGGTATGGTTTCTAACACATCTTCTTAATTTTTCAATTTCAATCAGGTTTTTGTAATATAATTTAAATTCATTTTCATATACCCTAATGATTGAAATTCAGTTTTAATATCACCCCATTTGATGTATTTTTTTATGAGATATTTCATAATCTCTCTCATGAAATACTTTCCCTAATCCATTATTAAATTGATGTAAGTGTTATTATCCTCTTCTTTTTAATTTAATTGTGTTTTTATTTTTATTTCATCTTCATTTTAAATGTTATTATGCATAATTTATATAAATTCATTGTTATACTATTAATTAATATTAGTATTCTCTCTAATTAAAATACAATCATAATCAATTACAATTATCAATCATTCTAATTACCATTAATCCTTCTATAATTTTGATAAGGAAATTTCCATGTTATTTCCTAGAAATGACATCATTGTCTAAATAAAAAATAGTTGATTTGGATCAAGCATAGATAAAAATAGGTTTAATAAGATGAAAACAGGTTGTTTGAGATAAAACTTGATCCTAACTCGGTGCATAACTAGTGGGTCTGACTAAACACATTGTTTGAAACTTTTGGGGGATATGTGATAGATAATTCTTAATTTCTTTAAAAACCTAAATAAAAGATTATTTTTTATTTAAGTTCTTTGAACAAGAAATTACACTTTTTTACTACCTTTTTTATTTATTTCCATTTTACTATTGACATGTAGTGTGGAAAAAAATCATTATCCGAGGAATGATCCATAAATTTGGTTTTTATTCTATATCATTAACTATGTGTGAAATTTCCTCTCATTCTTTTCCATTATATATATCCTTTTATTTTCTCCATTTTGAAGGTTTTTCAATTAAATACCTAATCATAGAATGAATGTGATAAAAATTTACTAAATTATATAAAAAAATTCAATATGATATAAATATCATATTATTAATTATATATATTTAATATTATTTAATTAGAATATACCCAATTTTATTGGATACCTATTTATTTTCCACCCGTTATTGTTATGATTATTTAAGGGTTTACATATTGTATCCCTTGTGGGAAAAAATATTAATGTTTGTGTTATGAATGTGAAGAGTTCCCCCTAATAACAGTCTAATGCAATGAGTATTGAATTAATCTCATTAAATAACTTGTATAGTGTGAATGATGTTATCCTAAGAACACTATATTCAATATCCCTTCCTTTTTATTGGCACATTTTAAATTAATTTGGATGGAAATAGTCTGCAATAAATTTACAAGCTATGTGAATGGGTTACATGAATTGTAAATTTATCTAGAAACATTCCATAAATAGGTTTAAGTGGTGAAATAGTTGAATACATTAATATATTACATGCCATTATATCATACTACACGAAATATAATGAATAATCATGGTTTTAAGATGATAGGTTTTCTTATCATAAATCACAGAAGATAATTTCATGTTGTGTAATATAATTACAAGCCATGTAATCCCGTGAGAATAATTTTAAAATGGGTTTTGCAATTTTATTTTTTTGATACCATCATCCAACGTTCCACCTCTTGGAGTTAGGGAAACTCATAGTGGATTTTGTCCAATTTCTTCATCTTCCAACACTGCGGATTGGTGTTAGATACACTATTAAAGATATTTCCTTGATTCCGTCCTTTTATCATTCCCCCAATTAAGTGGTGGAACCATTTGACTGCTGATGGTTTTGGGGGTTTATATTGATCCTAGGTTCTGGTTATTGTTGTCTTCTATAATTGTTAATCCAGTCGTTCTACATCAAACGAGGGTTGTGGTTCAGTGAGTTCTCATTAATGATCTTGAGTGAGGTGGTCTAAATAATATTTCCCCATAGTGTGGATTTTAATTTAGTGGTTTTATTTATGATATTGTATATAACATGATTGAAAATAACATCCTTAAATTAACATCTCAATTGATTCAATATATGGTTATGAAATTAGAAAATCTAATGATAATAAAATTGGTTGGAATTTTGATTACGAAGTTGATGAAAAATGGGAATTGTATAATTAGTGAAAATTTATTTTTGAAATTAGTAGCCACCATTGTGGTGAAATGATAAGCTGAAAAAAAAGGAATTGTAAATTTTTTTATTCTTGATAATGTAATTGAGAAATGAGTGAATAATGAATTCAGATATTTGATGATAATTGGATGGAAATAGGGAACCATGTGATGCGGTATCTATTACAGAGTTGTGGGACATGGAATTCTACAGTAATTACCCATGGGTTGATAGGAAATCGCTCAAGGCCCCCAGTATGATTATGTATACATTTGATCACTAAGCTGTGGGATAGGGGCTACTACACCAAATACCCATAACATTCTATACTGATGCTCCAGGGCCTCATTTTAGGAATGATATTATTTAAATAAGTTAAGTAATGGAAAGACATAATGGATTGATATATTAATTCCCTTTAGGGATGGTACAAACATAGAAATGGGTCAAATATGGTATTGATTGTTTGAGTGTCATCGTGAACCTAGGGAATTATTTGGTTATTTAAATTAGATTTTAATATGAAAACTCTTTATTTATTTTATTATAATTTTTTCTTTGTATAACTACAAACACAATTATTGAGTGGATATTGTTTTAGATATTGTTAGTGGGTGCCTATGGAGTTATACTCACACCCTAACAAGGATTTATGATTGATACTCGAATAGACATCCTTTTTATTGGACATTATAAGGGAAAGAACTCTATATTAAATGGATTAGTTGGGAGGGAGAGTGGATGAGGGAAGTAGAAATAGTTTTGGGACCCACATGATATTTTTAATGTCTTTATTTGGTGTTTCAATAAACACTTGACACATACATGGAACAACATATCTATCTCATTGGATTGGGTATTATTATCCTATTTTTGGATTATTGAGTGATAATGGTCTGTACTAGTTATAGTATTATTCTAGTTATTGTTTATTTTCAGTTGGTTATATATTATTTATTTTTTATATTTTGCTAGTTTGATAAAAAATTGTATAATCTCCCCCTTGATAACTATATTATATACTTGAAAGTAATCGATAGCCTCTAGCATACTGGGAGGCATTTATATGGTCATGTGACCAACTAGCTCAAAGCAAAGACATGTGGCACTCAGTTTGGGACATTACAAAGTGATATCTAATGAGGTTTTCATTTCATTATTTTATATTATTATTTGGTACAGGTATATATGAGATATGGAAGAGTGATTACTTGGTCATTAGCACATTCATGGAAGAAGCTATCCCATGTATGGGGGAAAATCAAGTACCCATGTTATGATTCCAATTATTTATGGTCACTGTTATAGTTGGATATTATTTTAGCTTCGGTGATGCATAAATTGTATGACAATAATATTATTTTTTTATATTTTTCTCTCATGGTATGGTAAGAAGTGTGACATGGGTATACATGAATTGTTATAGGAGATACTGATTTATTATGAAATATATCATTTTAGGCACACACAGTAAATAATTTTATGGGTGAGTTTTTTAAGTAATAGTGTTTTTTATTAGCTATGAAATTTAATTTAAATTGGATCCTAATATAAAATTAACATTTTTGAATGATTTTAAATTTGATAAATTAAATTCATAAATTGATTTATAATGGTAAACCATGATATATGAATATGATTTACCCTTTGTTAGCTATGAACCTATTGTGGAATGGTTGATGGTAGTGTTATTGTCTTTTTTTTACTGTGTTGATGTGATTGGGGAATAAATTGTTATGGATTTATGTATATGCATCTTACTTAAAGGGTATAATTTTGTGATATGTTGCATAATAGATGTGTTTTATAATTGTAGATATATGCCTACATGGTGCCGTATACTAATAGGATGATAGAAGGACATTGATGGAAATGACACTATATTAGTTTAACAAAGATGACATGATAGTTCATGGAAAGTAAGATGGAAAATATTTCCATGAACATTTTTCTTAGTTTATACAGTTTATTAAAATACAACCAGGGTGGGTTGTGCAGAATATTTCTAATCTCACATTGGATTTTTAGTTGATGTTCCCTCTAAAATTCAACAGAGAGGGTGGAAATAACAACGTTCTGTTCTGGATTGAGTCTATCTAGAAAACCCTTGACCACCTAGAGAATCCTATTTCTTTGAGAGTCAATATAACTTCATATATGTTACAAGATCAAGTGAATATTTTGTGTGACTTCTAGACATGGGATAAAAAATTGAATAATATGATATAAATGAAAATTCTTCAGATGTTTCTTGTGACCTTTTACCCTTAGATAATGAGGAAGTAAATGGATGTATTTTTTATGAATTAGAACAAGGGGAGAATGTTTTTTATGTACAAAAACTAGCTTTTTACCTATTTAAAATAATTTTTTCTAGTAATGTAAATAGAAAATGATACTAGGACAGGATATTTTTTAATGGGATTAAATTTTTGTTTTTATAAAAGGTTATTATATTATAGTTGGAAATATTTTTCATGATGTGGTGAATCAAGAATTAATTTCTAAGTGGATCTTAATGGGGGAATTGAGTGGAATACATGAGGTTTTGGATTGAATACTTGGATGTATGACTTCGATGATATGGAAGTATCACTTTGAGAATTTAAACCAGGGATATGGAAAATACATTTTACAAGGAGAGGGTTCAGTTAATAAAAATAGTAACTAGATATTCTTCCACCAATGTGTTTGGTCTACACTTATTCAGAGCCAGTGTCTACAATGACAAGTGGAATATAGTTCTTCTAGTAGGATGGGCCAATTATTGAGGTATTGCAGAATTCATCAACCAATACATAGTTATGAAGCATCAAAGAAGAATTAGAACCCCTAGAGGGTGTCTTCTACCCAATATCAATCTAGAAGTTAGTGTTCCACTGGCCATGGTAGTCGAGTTAGCGTACATGATACATTGGAAATGAATGCTCATATCATCAATGTGGTGAAGGTTTTGGGACTCTAGGTGAAAATTTTATATGAGGGGAACGATATTTCAATAGAGTTCATCCTTCCCCTTTGGATTTAGAGGATAGAACATTGAAAAATAGGCGAACTATACTTATATACTGTATTATTACTAGTACCATATAATATAGGATCACATAATTATTTAATATCTTCTCAAATTGTGAATGATTCGAGTCTGGATGTGGTGTTCATGGTTGTGGTTATAACAATTGATACACCACTGGGAGTATGGTTGAGAGAAATCTATTTATTCAATGGGTGTTCAATCAACGTTGGGGAGTATCATTTTCATTGGGATCTCTACATACGTGACATGTAAGGCTTTGACATGATCTTGGGGATGGAATAGTCTGTACCGTATACATCCCACATTTATTGTTACCATAGGATAGTGACATTTACGTCTCCTAAGGGTAAAATTTAAGTACACCATGGAGAGTGGGATATCTAGGATGGATGTATAGGTCTAGTAAATCATCAATTGGGTGACATTAGGACCAAATTTTCTAGTATGTTGTTGGGTGATGGGAGTGTGATGCTAGATGTATTTCCACCCACAATAGAATGGATCACAAGTGTTTTTCCTAAGTACTTATTAAAACATCTAACTAATAGATATGTGGATTATACTATTGAGATCATTTCTAATGTTGATCCGATTTCTATTCCACCTTATAGAATGTCACTAATAAAGAATCAAGTGCTCTCGAATCACCTAGAGGAGTCAATGGATAATATGTTAATTCTTTTGTGTAAATCACCTTAGGGTTCTCCCCTCATATTTTCTAAGAAGGTTGACATGACCTTTGGACTATGTGAAGATTATATAATGTTTAATAGGATGATAGTGAAGAACCAATATACTCTTCCAAGTATTTATTTTCTCATTGGTCATTGGAGATGATCTCATGTTTACTCCATGATTGTTCGGACATCAAGGTTTCATTAATTATGAGATCTCTATTTAGATATACCACATATAGATTTTAGAAGTAGGTATGGCCTTTATGATTTCCTCATTATGTTGTTTGGTATAATGAATTCTCTAATGGTGTGTATGGATTTGATGAAACAAATCATCCACCCAAACCACGATAATTGTGTGGTTGTTTTTCGGATTACATCTTGGTGTACTCGAAGGATCAGGGTGATCATTCTAGACATCCTGAAATTGTCTTGGGTATAATGAGATAAGATCATATCTATACTAATCTATTTAAGTGTAAATTATAGATTAATCTGGTACATGTATAGGGACACATCGACTCAATAATGGTCTTCTAGTGGACCCATAGAAGGTGAAGGAATTGGAATCATGGGATCATTTCATGAATAATTTTGATATCCATAGTTTTCATGGTTTTTATGGATACTATTGAAGGTTCATCACGTAATTTTCTTACATGGACGACCCAATTTCGAGCATGACCAAGAAGTGGATCCCTTTTGAATGGACTTTGACGTGTAAGAACACTTTTCAAGAGTTGAAGAAGCATCTAAATACTACACCAATATTGATCGTACTCGATCTGGGGGACGGTTATAGAATTTTTTATTATGATTATGGGATTGGAATTGGAGTTCTTAAGAAGGAATATTAGGTTGTGGTATATGGTTCATTGAAGTTTAGGCTATATGAAAAGAATTACCCAATGAACATTCTCGAGTCACCTGCGATGGTTTATGATAATAATTGTTAACAGATTTATTTTTTCAGAGAAAATTTTTCTTTGTATGCTGTCTTTAATATTTTAAATAATATATCATTGAAGTGATATTTTAATCTTATGTATTAACTATGGGTTGAATATATAAAATATTTTTAATTAAAGCTAGCATATACAACTAACAATGGAAGAAATGTTACTGAAGCTCTGAGAAGGAATACAAACAGTCAAGATTTTTTGTAGTATAGTTCTTAAAGGAAGATTATTACCATTCTTTTAGTGATTCATGCTGTAGTTTAATAGGGACAGGAAAAGATGACCATCGTATTAATATCAGTTGAATCCACACATCTAAATTAGATCAGGGAATGTTAGTTTGATGTTATAGGGTGTTGGAATTGATGAAAATCCTTGAATGTGGGGAGTCACATTACAATTGGCCTATAGATGAGGATGTGATCATAAATGTTTTGAAAAAAAATTGTTCCTATGAGTATGTGAGATGATATTATACATGATTTTCCATCCTGGAATTGAGCATTTCATCTAGTTTTAACCAAACTTTTTTGTGACATATGTCAACAATTTTGGTGTCTAGATATAATGATTAATATTTCATGGTTCATGACATGATTCTACACATATCAATATGTGAAGGCCATGCATCAACAACCCATTGGTTTACTACACTTGTTTCTTATTCTGAAATGGAAGTTTGATGTTGTCACCATGGGTTTCCTAATTGATCTTCAAAGGATTATTCAAGAGAATGAATTAATTTTGGTGAATGTGGATTGACTGAAAAAATTAGGACATTTTTTACCAATTCATTAGATTTTCTTGATGGACCAGTCAAACGGCTATTATTTTGTAGAGACAGTTCTTCATGGTGTGACATGGAGAATTGTTTCATACCATTATTCACATTTCAATTTAATCTTCTGAAAAGTCTTGGAAAAGGCACATGGTATGTAGATATTTATCTGTGTGAATTTCCACTAGGAGACAGATAGGATGTTAGAATGTACTATTCATGTTTTTTTAGGATATTCAAGGTCAATTAATACATTACCTTCATAGGTATTTTTTGAACCACTTAGTGCTCATTTATTTCACTTAAAATAATAGTTATCAGGAAAATATTCATAGGGAACCATATGAATCAGTTTTTGATAGGCCCTGTAAATCACCACTATACTGGAGGATACTAGGTGAGTGAGACCTAGTGTGATAGATTTTCATATAAAAGAAAATTGAGTATGTTGAACAAATTTACCAATGAATGGTCATAGCTCAGAGTAAGAAGAAGTTGTATGAAGATATATTTCTATAACCCCATGAGTTTACAGTGGGTGATCATGTATTACTTCAAGAATCACCTAGATTTTTTCACCATTGGATTTGGAAGTAGGGAATGTGGCACCCCTATTTTTTTTGACTATTTACGATTGTTGATAGAATCAAGCGGGTGGAATTGAGATTGTCTCATCCATAGAGGTATAGGTCTATACATGAATTATTTATTATGTCGAATGTATGAAAGTATCATCCCAACCCTTATCATGTGGTCAATATTGATGAAGCTAATCTTGTGGTTGGTGTGTCCAATGTGGGTTATTTGATTCTTGATATGGATCACATTGTGAAAGTATTATAGAGAAATTCCATGCTGATTGTTAGAGTATTATGAAAATATAGACATGTTCAAGAAGAAACACGAAAGAGGAAAACAAATATGAATGCTCTATGGACTGATCGTTTACCTCCAGATTTTTGTGACTCTTTAGAGGATAGCTTGGGATAAGATGTTAAAATGGTGGGGTGATTGTGATATCCTATTCCTTTTTCAGGTACATTTTATTTTCATTGGGATGAAAAAAATCATCAAAAGATTTATACACTGTGTAAATGGTCTATATGAAATGTAAATTTCTCTAGAAACCTTGCATGAATGGTTTCACATGGTGAACTGGTTAATTTCATAAAAATATTACAGGACATCTAATCACTTTACATGCCATGTAATAATAAATTAAGATAAATACTAACCTGAGGAAACATGTTTTTCTTCCTAGACCACAAAAAATAATTATACAACAGGTAATGGTATTACACACAAGGAAATCGCTGGAGCATTATTTTTAATTGGGACTTGTGGTTGATTTGTTTTGATACCATTATGCAGCCTTCCACCACTTGAACCTATGGAAAATCACCATTGATTTGGAGTGATTTATTCTTCTAAAAAAATATATATTTTTTTCAGATACCATATAATCATATTTTTATTTAATTCCTTCACATTCCATATTCTCTTAATGAAGCATTGAACCCTTTTGACTGTTGTTGGTTTTGGGGGGTGATCATGATCATAGGTTTTTTCCCTAGATCTTATCTTCCATTTGTAATTATACCATTATACATTAATTGAGTTTTATGGTTGGGTGTGAGTTTAACAATGATCTTGAGTTATGGGGTATAATTTTCATTTTCCATTAGCCTTGATTTTTAATATCCTATATTTTGTTATGAAATTGAGATTTACACATTGTGAAATTGCATCCCAAATTGAGTTTCTCAATTGATTCAACACATGATTATGATATTTTTTAATTTATGAAAATAAATTTGTCAGAATTAGGGTTAACAAATTGATGAACAATGGGAATTTTGTTATTGTTAAAAAATGATTCATTAAACCCTAGACAACCATGGGGTAAGATGATAAGATGACAATGTTTGTATGTTAATTATGCTTTTTTGATTAATGGTATCATGAAATGGGTGAATAAAAATTAACATAATATATTATAAATGGTTGGAAATGTGGTATAATGTGATGTGATATATATAAATGAGTTTATGATAGGTACTATTGTTCCAAATACCCGTTGGATGAAAGACTACTGCAGTAAACCCCATATATATTTATGTATACAAGTGATCACTAAGTTACTGGATGAGGAATACTACTCCAAATAGCCTTGGGGTTCTATACTACTTCTTTAGGACCACATTGTATAAATTATATAATTTAAATGAATTGATTGATCGAAACCCATGATGTAATTAAATGTGATATCCCATTGAGACGATTTAGAATATAGAATAGTGTAAAGAAAGTATAGACTGTTCTAGTGTAATTATGAACTTGAGGAATTATGTGATTATTTAATGATAAATTTTAGAAGAAAATATTTTTTATTATTTATTGGGAATAATTATTTATACAACTTCGTACACTTTTATAGATTGAAATTTATGTAGATGTTGGTGGTGGTGGCCTATAAGGTTATATTCACACCCTACTCGGGCTGCTTGATCAATACTCAAATAGAGTTCATATTGTATGACGAGATAATGGAATGATCCATATATTAGATGGATGAGTTAGGTTTAACAATAGATGAGGGAAGAAGACACGGTGTCAGGACCCTCTTGAGTGTTTTTTGTATCTCTATTTGATTTTTATTTAACCATTGACACATATATGAACTAACATATCTGCATATTTAGTTTGAATATTGATTTCTTAATTTGTGTTATCATGTTATACTAGTGTGTATTGGTTATGGTGTTATTATAGTTATTGTTTGTTGTTTTTGGGGAAATGTTTATTGGTTTACGATTTCATATTGCATTGAAAATGAAAGTACCATCTCCACCCACAATATCTATATTGGATACCCACTACTTTTTGGCTGCCTTTGGCATATAAAGATCTATGCCTAACATCATGTGACTAACCAACTCAAGTAGAAGGCATGTAGGACCCAATTTGGTACATTAAACTATGGTATTATGTCTTAGTTTTTATCCTTTACTTATTATGATGATTTCATGTTTTATGTTGTTTTTTATGTACTTTTATGCTAAAAATTTATGTTATCATTTTATATATTCCAGGATTATGTGTGATTAAATATGACCCTCCTCATTTATTATATCATGTTATTACCTTCAAATAATTTTTCTATATTCGATAATTTAATTATACCATTTATCTTATGATCAAATGGTTTATGATATATGTATCATTGTAAGTGTTCACCCTTTACAAGAATTTGAACTCACCTCTTTCTTATGTTTCCCCATTTCCAAAGGAATTTATATGATTGGTTATATATAGGAGATTATTGAATGTATAAAATAATTATGTATGATATTTTTATTATACAGTGGTTTTAGATTGATATGTACCAATTTCCAAATGTCACTAAAATATTAATTATGTGAGTTTTTGGTAATTAATGTAAATTATTAAGTGAATGTATATTTATAACAGGATTATAAATTATGGGTCTAGGAACTCTCAATATATAATCCCTAAGGCATATTTATTGGTAAAATAGGTTTTTATGTTGATTCTAGAATGATATCGTCATGTAATTATGTAATTTTTTAAAATATATCTGTATTTTTATTATTTGAATTAGTGTGTATGTTTTTAATTTTTATTAAATTTAATAATAAAATTAAAATATAAATTTTAATATAAACTTTTTATAAATTTCAATGAACTATTAACATAATAGTAATTAATGTATTGTAAAAAAATAATTTAATGATTATAAATATACATTCAATTTTTTTTACAGTCTACATTTTCTCTATAGATTAAATTTATGTCACATTTAGATTATACATGTATAAAAATTGATTATACATTTTTAATTATTACTTTCAAATAAGATATAGAGGTAAATTTTAAATTTTTTATCATCATTTTAATACACGGTTAAAATGGTGAAATACCACGAAATGTGGCAGATTTTAATTCATATATATATATATATATATCTGTGTGTGTGTGTGTGTGTTTATAAGAGTGACCATATTTGAAAAATAATCTAATATTAGTAATAAAATTATTTTTTCATTCTGGGATTTATTGGAGAAATATTTGGTTTAGTTGCATCTCTTATAATGGGAAATTAAAATAGTCAAATCCTTATTTCAAAAATTCTACTCACCACACCTGTAAATTACCACCTATTCATCCTATATCAATACAAAACATTACATTAGTTTTCTATTTAATACCTACCCAAATTTTTTCCCAAAATTTGATCTCTCACATTTGTGAACATTTTGTCACAAGAAGGAGTCCAAAATCATTTATTTATGAAAGGATATGTAAGAGAAGATTAAAGTGTTAAGTATAAATTTTATGATGTCCATAATCATTTTTATTTCAATTCTTCAGCCACATATAATTAAATAAATTATATAATATTAATAATTATTTTTATCTTAAATATTCCATAAAATTGATTTTATAATAATATAATAACAAATATTTGACCATTCAATGGACATAATGTATTCTTATGCTGGTCAGTTTTAGGCCCTACATGAATAATGTTAAAATATTCAAATCATTTGTGATTAATAAAACATAAATACTTGTAATATATTGTAAAAATAATTAATTTATGTTGATTTAATTCTATTTTAGTTTTAATTTGTCAGTGTATATTCATCAAAAAAAATAAATACATTATATTGAATCATAATTCATAAAAACGTTATTCGTTACAATTATTTATGAAAAACCACTATAATGTCCATTAAATGCACATTAAATTGAAATAATATGCCAAACACATATATATATTCTCCATGAAAATTTTTTATACGATGCACACATGATAGTGGAATAAGGACCAAAATAGTCACACTAACATAGGCTTGGGACAAATAAAAATATTAACACCTGAATATTAAATATAAAAATGAATCGATAAAAAAAATTTAATGTGTAATTATATATGAATTCTCTTAAGTAAAATCAAAATGAAAAAATTTGTGTAATTTATAAATAATAATCCTAAAATGATGATATTGAATGTAATATGGGTTTCTACCAAGAGACATTCCATGGTAATGATTTTTCTTCTCAATTTCATTTCATGAAGACTTATTACTTATTAGAAATATTTTTTATATTATATAATGTATATAATAGGAATTTACATATATTATCATATTATCAATCTGATTCAATCTATTTATAAATCCATTTCATATTCTCTCTTACATTATCTATGCATTCATATATTACTAAAATCATAATGTTTTTTCATAACTCACTTTCCATTCCATAAGTCTTTATCATACTTTATTTACATTGTTAATATATTTTTCATATACATTGTACCTTATATATATCATATGTTATCTTCTATTTCACTCAGTAGAAATTAATTTTTCATATCAAAATAATCTTCTTTGGTTTATTCAATACTTTTTAAAATGTGACGTATTTAAAAATATTTCTCATCACTTGTATTGTTTATTTATATTTTCTATTTGTGTTGTTTTTAAACATAATGTTTTGGTTAATTTATTTTCATGTAAAATATATAAACTATTATATCAATGTCATGCTTATCTATAAATATATTTATAACTAAACTTCGTATAAGTTTCATCAACATTGGATATGATCCAAACATAACAAAGGTAGAAAAGTACTTATTTTACATTTTGGAACAATCATATCATTCAATCATGATTTCATGGGATTTTCATTTATATATTTTTATTTTTTTATTACAGGAATATTATATTTTAAATTAATATTTTAAAATAACCATTTAACCTTTAAAAATTAATTTTAATTTTACATATAACATCATTTTTATAGAAATAATATTAAAATGAAATGTAATTCATTATGACGATTTTGATTCCATTTTTTTCTAAATATCTAAACAAATAATTTTATATGAAATTATTTATTATATATCTCCCTCTAAATACTCGTATGATATATTTCTTTAGGTGGTTGTCTTTTGGGTGCCATTGTGATCCAAATCGGGGTTGATTTATATACAATACTAGACGAAAATGTGATGAAACCTATTTTTCATCCATGATGTATTCAAACTATGATGTATATTGATATCTTATGTCACTAATATGTGTTTATTTATCATTATGTGATGGTTTTTTCCTAAAAATTATATATTTTCAATTCAATTGGATGTTTATAATATATCATTACATTAACATGGGATATTGGCGGTTAACCAAAATAAGCTATGTTATGTAACATGTGTGGTTAACATATACCCACTATTTTAAAATACATAGGTTGTTATCCTATTTCACTATGATTTTATAGTATCATTTGTTAATGTGAACAACTTTTATGATTTGGTATTTTTATTTTTTTCCCACTGTCCTTTTTTATTTGATAGTATCATTTTTTAATGTGAACGACTTTTATATTTCATCACAATTTTACTAAAGAATGATAAATATTATTTGAATATTTCATTTATTTACCTATCACTGAACATTATCAATCAGTCATTTATTATATTTTTTATTTCATTATGTGGTTATATGTTGAAATGTGTCAAAGAAGAAATGATGTTTGGAGAATTTTGTAGAAGATTTTGATAAACTATTTTACAATAATATTTATATATATAATCATTAATGACATTAAAACCGTGGGATCTAGGATGATTCCTTTTAATGTTTATATATTTTGTTTAATAATTTAAATATTGTAAAATATATGTTAGTAATGTTTTGGTTGTCTTGCTTAAGGGATACTTTTGTGGAGGGGGTTATACCCTATATCAGTGATGCAAAGTCTTTGATGATAATATGTGATTTGGGGGATTTATTTGTGAGCTGTCATCTTGTAAATAATTTGGGATAATTTCCAAAACCCATCATTGGACAATATACCTTGGAAGATGCATATGGGTAATGTTATAATACCCCATGTATTGTGGGATTTGTGTGGATATTTATTTGGTTTTCATTTAATTTCTTGTATGGAACCACATGTATTTAGGGGCACATTGGTGGTTTCCTAATATGTTTATTACTAAAGAAATAAATCTTAGGCTAAAGGTCCTAATTAAAAGTGTCCTTCCACCACACATAATTATTATGGTTTCCACAATTCGTTTGAATGATTATTTAGAAAATCCTATATTAAAATGAATTACCGCATTCAATCTGATTATATAGAAAGGCCCAACCTGGTGT
The DNA here is from genome assembly GCA_963277665.1 of Viscum album. Classification (NCBI taxonomy): domain Eukaryota; kingdom Viridiplantae; phylum Streptophyta; class Magnoliopsida; order Santalales; family Viscaceae; genus Viscum; species Viscum album. The sequence goes on along the minus strand of OY728164.1, from coordinate 935,038,001 downwards.
ATATTAATTGATATGTAGGATGGTGGAGAGTAATACCCTCAATTGGTATTTGAGGTATGTTCCTATAGTAATTCTTCATCATGTTCACATTTAAAATGAATGGTAGGTTTTCTCCTTCCTTTGAAGACATGAAAACAATAAAATGGTATACATGAGTAATAATAATATATACTTCCCATGTAGAGATATTCTAAACTAGGATACATTTGACTCTATATTTGGATGAAATCACATTATGTACTAATTGGAAGGATATTGGTTGAATTATATTTTTATGGTTTGACCTTGTTATAACCATATAGATTGTTGGATTTTCATAATCATCCCCCTAGATCCCTCAAGACATCATAGCCACAATCTCCTCTATGTCCTAGACTTTTCAAGGTTCATATTCATATCTATTATATCCCTATATGATTTGTTTTATAATTCCTAAATGAGGATGAATATCGTCTCATAAATTAATAGGTCAGAGAACAATCCAATAGCAATGTTGGAGCAGGTCCTATATTCCCATTTGGTATCTTTCATTGTTTTTCTATAGTCATTTAATTTGGGGTTGGACATCATTTCCATAATTCCAATATATTCTATATTTAAATCTTTACATTGGCTAAATTTCCAATGATATGGTGTTGCAATTTTATAATAATCCCTATAGATTCATTTTAATTCTTCTGTTTTCCAATTAAAAAAGTGATTCAATTGGTCACTGATGATGGATCATGGTGGTTTGAGCCAATAAAATATGGTATCCCTAAAAAATTCAAAATCAATATTTGAATCATTTGTCCTAGTGGATTTTTGTCCTATCAATATTGTATCTTAATTTACTATAATCAGAATAGAAGAATTACCAAATGAATTTGGAAATGATCCCACTAAATATCTTCCCTCTGCATCCATAATTTCATAAAAGGTAATGGTTTTATAAGGAATTTTGTAGATAATTTCAGAAAAATGATATTTTTTGTATTTCATACAAAATTTAATTTAATCAATATATTGACTGTGCCACTAAATATATGATTCTAAAACATTTGATATCATTATTTGTGGTCGACAATGGGTTCTAAAAGATAATGTGGAACCAAATTAATAAAGTTACTCAATTACACTTATTGGTAAACATAATATTATAACATGATATTTGAAAATTTTCCAATTGAATGGATCATCCCAATTGTAAAATTTGGATTAGACATTTTCTTTTTGTGTTTTATGGGAGTTAATTGGACAATGTTCATGTCATGTGACCAAAAATTTACTACATTGACATACCATAGTTATTCTTCTTCAATAATGTACATTCTATCTCTATACAAATATCATTTCTGTTGTTTATGAATTGGAATTTTTTCTTCATCAATGTTGTGTAGTCTACATGAATGATTAACCACCAAATAGTATTCTTTTATTATATTTGATCTCTATTTAGAGATATTTAAAATGAAAAATCTATCTTAGAAATATTGGTTTAGAATAATTCTTCATTATCAAGTAATTAATTTATGTATGATGAGATACAATGACTACTTTAGTTAAATAAAAATAATATCTAATCTTATATAGAGAAAAAATGGAAGGGAACACATTTCTAGTGGTTGTGTATCTTAGCTGAGTAGAATCTAAAATCATTGAGGTATAAGAAATGACTTTTACTCTACATAAAATCCTTTTATAGAGGGATACTCTTATATTAGGTTTCAATGTATCATAGAGTATCTCAATTAGATGTTCCCGCTTTGGTCTTCCAATTATTTTCAGTTTATTTTTCCTTTGTTTCATCACATCAAATGATTTCATGCATCCCTCATTAAAATAAACACAATAAAATTTATTATGGTATGAGGAAGAATATTTTTAATCAATTGACAGATTGATATTCTAATGATTTCATCAAGGATAAATAAATATCTAACAGGCTTCAATGACATTTAATATGGAAAATAAATTATCACTTATACCATGGAATCATCTAGTATAGTTCCTCATTTTGAAATTATGTATCATAATACTTTCCCCTTTTCAACTATGAAGTGAAAAAATTCAAAATTAAATACCTTGTTCCTTTTATATCATGTTTTGAAGACATTTTACTAATTTCCTATTAAATGATCAAGTTTACTATTGAAAATGGAAAATTAATTGAGGAATATTTCAATGAATTCTTCAATATGATCAGAAAATATACTTATAAATAACCATTGATATGTACATGGGGAATTTAAAAATACATAATTATTTGTTTTTTAGTATATGGCTTTAAAAATAAATATAAATTATTTATTCACTTAGCCTTATAATGAAATGGGAACTCAAAAGTATCCTACAAATCCATCTACAAAATAGTAATGTGTTATTTACAATGTCCCATATAGAATTAAATCAATGAATGCAATTATAATGTGGGGAATTATAGTTACATGATTTAGATTCCAAATTTAAATACACACTCTCCAACTATTCATAAATCACATGGGAATCAATTTATTATGTCCATTTTTTAAAATTTTCCATCAATTTTTCAATTGAAATATATAGACCTTTTTTACAAAATGTGAATCATGAATTGGATATATGATATCATCCCCATAGAGAATATATATCTCCTTCATTACTTCAACCTTGATAGTAAGAAATAACCTATTTTTGGGATGTCTAATTTTTATAGAATCCCCCTCTAACAAGATTCTATGTGATAAGGTTTTGGGGGTAATTATAGTGATATTATCTAAGATCCACCATACGGATTGGTTATTTGTTTATAAAAGATTAAAACATTCTTATTCCTGGGTGGTGTAAATATTATTAGAAATTATTATTGGTAATTTATACATTTCATTAAATGAATAATCATTAATTATGTTGGAATATGTTTTAAATATATATTTTTTGGTTGTTTAGCAGAAATGATTGATTTTACATTAGCCACATCCAAAGGTGGAATCATACTTGTATGATAAATAATATATAATTCATCATTATATAATGATTTATTGAAGAAGTTAAATTTTTTCTATTTTTATTGATTGAATTAAAAATTTCATGATTGTTGTGAACTTACATTTTCAATGGGTTTTTAATAGGGAAAAGTTATCTCTTATGGCTAATAATTCATGGATCCTACTTGAATATTGAAAAGATTTAGTACACTCATCTTGGGAGAGTGAGAAAATTGAATGATTTACCAAAGGCTACTTCATGGTGTCTATAATGTAAATGTTCAAATTGATTTATCTGTGATCCATGGTATGGGATCCTTCATGTACATTGATTATTGTCTTAGAAATGTTCTATAATAGTCTTCTCAAAATTATTGGTGAATGGCCTGATGATTTTTCATCCTATATGTGAAGAATATATAAGTCATATAATAATATAAGTCTGTTAACTCCAACAATATCTTATTCAAAGCCACCCTTTAAAAAAATAGCTGATATATTTTCAATATGTACCAAACCTATTACGAGATTTAATTCCCATATTTTTAAAGATGAAAACATATGGTATGGAATGATATTTACAGAATCCCCAATATTAAATAATGTACACAAAAATATAAAAAACCAATAATAAAAGGGATTGAAGATCCTCAAAGATATTTTTTTTCATTGTTGGTATGATAAGATCCATGAATCTTCATCTTACCCATATTGACTCATTTCTATTAAGTATCCTCCTTTTAGTGGAATCTTCCTTGGGAAATTTTCCATACAGTGGAATATTTTATATAGATTCCCAAAGGGGGATATTGATTTAAACTTTTTTATAATGTCTCTTGGATTTATAATTATAGTTATTCTTATTTGGAATTCCTTAACTCAGTTATCCTATAAGGTAAAAAATATAATACCATTATTCTTAATTTATTTCCTTTTAGGGGTGATTTAGGCCATTTATTCATAAATCATGTCCTTATATCTTCATTATTCTTTTCATATTTTTTTGTATGAACTCATCTTATATAATTTTACGTTGAATTTTAAATAATTTATTCATGAAGCTACGGTTTGACATTCTATGGTTAGGGTTCTTGAATAACCTTTCTAATACATATTTCAAACAAGAATACAATCTCCATTGGGTTTAATACTATTTATGAATTAAATTTACATGTATTTTTAGCATGTTCATAAGACATTTGAACTTGTTTTTTGGAATTTCAATATTATCTTCTATCCCCTAAACTATGGAATGGTTATATATCTCATCAGTTGAGAGTGCACTGGTCATAGGTTCTTTATTTGGAATTTTTTTTAAAAGTTTGTGTTCAATAATCTTTTTAGTGGTAGAGATTTTTTTAGGGTTTTTGTAATAGTGGTGGGTTCAGGTGTTATTAATTTTATTTGGGTTTGTTTGGATGAAATTTTCTACCTTGTTTTTAGTTTATCTAAATCCCGTTTAGGATTGTGAACTTTCCAACAATGGATTATTTTTCTTGAATTTTCTTTTCTTTAATGGTTGTCAGACAACATTATATTCCATATACTACATTACACCGGTCAGTAAAATGATTATAAATTGATCACACTCCACATAACATTTTTTTATTATTATTCACTAACATTGTGTATATCTATTTTTGTTTCTTAACTGGTTTGATCCTCAAATTTAAAAACAAGTAAATTTTTTGACTTAGGAGTTCTTTCCACATACATTAATATTTTTCTTGTATGTTTTATTTGAATTTATACGAGTTATACAAATCCATTTCAATCAATCCTCTGGATTCATTTTTCCATTTTTAGAGAAATATTTTTCTAAGGAGGCATCATGAATGTTTATTTCTTTATCATGAATTTCGTTGTATAAGATCATAAAAAAGTGATTTTCCTCCACAACATGATGAGGTTAATTTATATAAATCTTCTATAATATTTCCCTAAACTCATAGAGAGTTTATTTTATTTCTTCTCTAGGATAATACATATATTTTAAATTTTTTGAACTCTGGGTTACATGAATTAATATATTCGTAAAACAGATTTATTATCTTCCAAATTTTTAATATCTTGTAGTTGTGGGTTTAAATTAAGTTCAATATATGATCCACCAAGTTAAAATTAGAAATACATCAACATTAATTTATCTTAAGAGATTCATTGAGGGTTCAAACTTGAGCTAATTTTGGAAAACTCATAAAAACAACTATATTGATATTTACACAGAATACAATGAATTTATGGTACCACCTAAAGAATATTTTTTCACAAGCTAAACACTTTTTCTAAATATTAAAAAACAATTTTATTCTATTATTTATAAAATTAGGGATCACATTGGTCTCTAAGGGTTTTTTTGGGATTATAATCCATATCTTCAGGCATCGTCTAAAACCTTAGAGCATCACTCATGTTTCTAAGGATTACTTTCTCAATGTCAATTTGTGATTTTATGTTCGTTATATTGGTTAAGATTATATGAATTTAATATTTAAATTAAATTAAATGTTTTTAAAATGTCATTTTATTCAATTTTAAATTCAATGTTTTGTAGAAATTATTCTTTTCAAATGACTCTAGTATTGATGTACACCTTATAAATGGGTATAAAAAACTATTAGTTTACATTTGCATAATATAGAGGAAACATTGGTAGTATCCTAAGAGGAGTGTACGAAAAACAATTTAAAATTTTATGTTGTCTAATAAATATTATTTAAATATGGAATATGAATTTATACCATAGAAATAAATTAAATTTGATTCTTAAAAAACTGATGAAATGAAAATTAGGTCAGGATTTAATAAAACTAATAAACTTCTATCCCTATTATAAATTATATCAATTTTAATCTTATAGTCTAGAAAGAGAGTTGTTCCACAATTACTACCACTTTATCTCGTGGCTATATGGTGATGGAAATAATACTCCAAACAGACAACTATGAATGGTCTAACCCCCACCAAATGTTTGATAATTGATGATGGGAAAATTTTTAGATATATGAAATTATATGTCAACATTTTCTATTACTATAAAACCAATATATCCTACATCCACATCAAACATAAGATAACAATCATCATGCACTTCTCCACCGAGCACTATCATATCCCATGTATATACACTAGAACAATGAAGAGATATAAAACTGTTCAATGACCATGACAATAAAATTTTATATAATCTAAATTCAAATACAATCACACTTTATAAAATATATCATTTTTACAATTGAAACTTGTTTAGAAGAATAATGAAATAATAATAATTTAATAAGAGAAAAAAATCAAGAACTAAAACTGGTCCATCCTCCCCTACCTTGGTAACTCAATGATTTACCAATATTTTAAAAGGTATAATTTGAAGAAAATGGAAATATAGGGAATTATTAATATTTTATAAAAGGTGATAGTAATAGGATTTTCAAGATGCAGCATGTCATCCTTGTCCAAATCTCCCCCTCAACATGATAATCTCCATGTAGTTTTCCAAAAATAATTTTTATAGGTAAGGACCCCCCCCCCCAATTAAACCATTATTTCATCGATGTAATTATGGGCAAATGGTATGGAATTTTCGTTAATTATTTTTCAAAGATATCCCTTTTAATCTTCTTTCAACAGTGTATTGTCGATATGAAATTATGCATCAGATCATGAATAGTATGGTATGCATATGAGAATAATTCCATGTAGAAATTGCATGACATGAATTAAGAGATCATTATGTGAAACTGGACCACCTTATTCAATATTTTTAAATAGTTAATTATTCTATTGAATATTTTAGCATTGATAATTCACCCAATTATTCATGGAAAGAATGTTTGGTCCATGACAAGATTAATCGAGCAATTTTTTAAAATTCATTTTTTGAATGGATTTCATATGGCTAGAGTCACAGTGTAAATTTTATTCATTATGTGAAACATTACTGGGAATAACTCTTCATTTTCTATCTATTTGAAAAATCGGGTGTCACACCATGTTGCTTTGTGCTAAAGATAAAAGTGTATGTTACATGAATCAACTCCCCACATGTCCCTCAAACTATATAGATGATTAAATATGATAAAATATTAATAAAACAATAACATTTTATGAATTACATTATTTTCAAAACTCATCATAAATTATTCATTTTCTTTTAGTTAATTAACAATTTACCATTATCTACCTATCTTTTTAGGATGCTAAAATCATAAAAATTCTTGTGAAAATTATGAATATAATATAACCTTAAGTGGGGCATCACTAGGTTGAAGACCCATCTAAGCCATATCGAGGGAGAAAAATCTTTATTAAGCCCAAACTGGGGTGTAACATTTTTTTTATGACACATTATGGAAAATTCACATCCAAGTTATAATTAGTGTGAAACACCTCTTCTTACCCACACATTGGTATCATGAATCCAATATATCTAAAAATGGAGAACCCCATCACCTTTGAATCCAATTTGGTTCCACAATTATCAAGGCCTCCTCTAAAAAAACTAATACAAGATAATGGAATTTTTACCAATTCTCACCCCTTTAATAATGTATTTCTTTTATAAAAGGTCACTTCCACTTGTCACATGAAAGGGATATGGAACTTTTATGATTTGAAATCATGTCTCACCGTGATATTGAATGTTTCTATCATATTAAAATTGGTGTATCCCCACAAACTTGAGATTCAACACAGTGTAGTTTGTTTTTTCGCCTAAAATTGGAAGTAGCCTCCCCTATCAGAGAGGAAGATTAGAAGTTTTTTTGAGCTCAAGAGAAAGGTCGGTGCTTCAGAGATCTCTCGATCATGCAACGGGAATTTGTTTCTGCTTTTGTCGATCACGTTGTGACCATATGGGTATGCCCTCCCTTCTCCTTGTGTTGTTCTTACCCACTCTTCTTCTAAGAGAAGATATATATGTTTGAACGTGTTGTTGTTATTCCTAAATCTATGTCATTTTTGGGCATTTCTGGAAGCATCGATCATGTTTACTGATCAGGGGCGATCGAGGTAGGTGGTCTGGTGTTTAAATTCCAACTACTGTGTGTTTTGTGAACCACTATGCTACGCTCCCATGTTTTGGGTGTCATATGGTTGAGGCATTGCGTAATGAAATTCCTATAATTTCATAGTTAGTTTAATGAATATGCATAATTGTTGTTTGGGATCACTACATGGATCTAGGACCACCCCGGGGGTGTGTTCCTCTGTTTAGTCATTTCGCCAGGATACCAGAGGGTATGCCATGTCTATATTTTGTGTTTCATTATCTTGAGATAATGTTAATATAAATTATTGTTTATGATTTGGGCTCAGCCCGGTTCCTTTAGCCTTAGGGCAGTGTTCTATTAGCCTGAGGGTAGTATTTCTTAGCATGAGGGTAGTGTTTGGTTGGCCTAAGGGTAACCTTGGATTATACCTGAGGGTAGTAGTCTCTATGCCTGAGGGAAATTTCATGTATGCCTGAGTGAAATGATTTCTATGCCTGAGGGCAATCAGCTATGGGTATAGGTTTTGTTACATGAGGGTAAGGATGGTATGTCTGAGGACCCGACTATTTAGAATATTCAATGAGGTTATTTTCTAGGAATACCTGCCAAGTCGAAGCAAAAGCTTAGAGGTAATAAGTAATATTTAATATGGCAATGAAACCGGTATTGATAGTTAGTTTTGAGTACATACTAGTTACTACATTTACTTTTGTGCACTATTGTTGCACATTTTCACTGACAGTTGGGAACGGGACTTTGGTGGGTGGATACTGGGATTTATTTTTCACAACCTGTTTGGGACATGTCTCCAGCCCAAATAGACTATATTGTTGTAGGTGAAAATAGGGGAAAGGGTCCCTATACTGGTACAAGAATGTTGCAGAGGAGTAGGAGAGTATGGGACCTAGATTAGGCTTGCGATGTTGCGATTTTCTGTTTACTCCGCTTTGTCTTGTTTTTCTGTACCTATAATTTGAGCTATATTTTATGGTATTGCAGTTTATCCTATTTTTTCTACTTTCATAGAATTAGTGACATGATAAATCCTTATATATATATATATATGACTGTTGATTCTCTTTTACTATAGTATTCCATTTTAGTTGTATATTGTTTACTTCTACCATTGTTGTATGTTTATATATTTTATTCCATTGTGCTACACTTTGACCAATGAGGGAATTGTTTCCACACTATTAGTCCTTGTCCCTCGCTACTAATTGGTAGCCTATGGCATTTGTGAAAATGTGCTTCAGGCCATGTGACCAACCGGGTTCGGGGCACCCACTGAGTGGCACCCGAATCCGGGACGTTACAAAGTGGTATCAAAGGGGTTTATTTTATCTAAATTACTATTTGGAGCCTTATTCAGGGATAAGATGCAATGGGTAGTTGGTAATAAGTTGTGCTTGGGAGTAGCTAACCCATGTATAGGGAAAAGATAGCCTATCTCAGTTATTGCAATTTTTCTGATTTTGTAATTTTACAGTTGATTTGATTTTCAACGTTGGGTGACACACTTGTGGTTTTCTGTTTATATTTTATACATGGTTTCTATTTAGTCGCAACCCAATGAGATGAGGGTATTCCATCTCATGCTTCATTTAGGCACACGCTATAAATCGCATGTCATGCATTCTTCCATGCCATGTAGGTGCATTAGAAATTGAATGTTGTTCTGATAGTTATTGTGCTAGAAAAGATTTCTATTCTGAAAGCTGCTTTGATAAATACCTTCTATTAGATAGGGTATTTGTGTGTGAGTTTTTGATAGAATCAATGCCAATATTTTGTTTTTGGGGAGTATGATCCCTCAATAACTAGAATCTTGTGGATCATTGATGTTTTTACATTGTTATAACATGTGTATAATTACATTCATTGATTCATGGGGGGTATGGGCCCTCATGGATTGAAATTTAGCACATAGGTGTTGTCATCAGTGTTCTTGGGTTCTGGAGTAGTTTCTAAGGCTAGTTGTCTGAAAAAACCCAGAATATACGTTGTGTAGTTTTGAATATATGCCATGTATTCTTCTTTTCAGTAAGAAAAGAATGATTTTTGAGTACATGCCCTGTACCCTAAGAACATGTTGTGTTGTTGCTAACTGTGTCATAGGCCGTGTGGGCAGAGATACGGGATGGGAAGTTCTAGAGGGAACACGCCGTGTAATTAACTTACATGCCATGTTGTGTGGACCTTATATCTTCCCTTGTAACTAACAGTATAGAAGGAGTAAATCTTTTCTAGTTCACTCTGTGTCAATGATGAACATGCCGTGTAGTTTAACCTGGGGACCCGTCCGTGTAGCTAAAAAAATGGGTCGGTGTTACCTCTTCTTGAACACGCCGTGTACCTGTGGGATATGTCGTATAGTTTTTACTGGGGGAAGACCATGTGGACCTGGACGTGTGGATGGAAGATGGAGTGGTGTACATGCCGTGTGAGGGTGTAACACGAAGTGTAGTGTCAGCCGAGTAGTCGTCCATCTCAATAATGACACGGGATGATTGAAATTAAGTCATACACACAGCGTCTATCTGGGACGCATCGTGTAGTTTTTTTTAATGGTGAGATCTATGGCTAAGCTGTGTAGGGGGGCTCGGGCAGGGAGGAAAATTCCAGTACACATCGTGTGTGTGGACAACACGCCCTGTGTTTTGGGGTGTTAGACAACCAGTTTTGGCAGAGTACACGCCCATGTGGAAGACATGAGTAAACAAGTTGTGTAGTTATTATACATGTTGTGTGGTCTCGATTTTTTAAAATATGAAATTTTTGTTTTCCTTGTTCCCTTCTTACACACCTTGTTTTCTGTACTTGTTAAATCTTGATCTATGGTGTGTGTTTGAACTTCTAGATTCAGGCCACCGAGATGACCACTTGTTGTTTTCTAGGAGAGCGGTAACAATTATACTATAGAGATGGTAGGCCATGGGCTACCAATGGATCCTACAGCAGTGCCAGATGTGGCGCCAGCTGTTATACCGGACATAGGTGCTGATGCGCAGTTTCATGAATGCTTCATTATGTTTATGCAGACCTTCCAGGGAGCACCGTAGTCTGCCACATCTATGGAAGAGCTAATGCATATCTTCTAGCATCACTATCTGCCTACGTTTTTAGTGGATGGGGGACCACAGGATGCGGATCCATGGTTGGATTTGATGCAGATGATATTCGAGCATCTTGAGATGCCTCTAGGGCAGAGGGTCAAGATTGCTACATACATGATGCGTGATTACGCCAAGAGATGGTGGGATGTTACCACCCAGACTAAGCATCACCATGACATGGTGTGGGAAGATTTTTAGGAAGACATCTACGATTTATTCTTTCAGGAGACGATGATGGTAGATCAAGCTTGATAGTTCATGAATCTACAGCAAGGCACTATGTCAGTGATGGATTATTCTGCTCACTTCACCGAGCTCCAGCGTTTCCCCCCGTTCTGGTGGGTGATGAGGCGTTGAGGGCTAGACACTTTGAGGTTGGTCGTCGGAGTGACATCCGAGTGCTGGTGAACATTTTCAAGTTGCCTACCGTGAACACTATTGTTATTCAAGCACTGATCATAGAGCAGAACCTATGGGAAGCTAGTGGTGTGGGCCAGGGCATTTTGACACAAGTTTCGGGTACTATTTTGACTGGAAAAAGAAATAGGCATATGATTTTCTCTCATGGTGGTAGTACTAGTTTATAAAAAATTTCAGGTGGCCATGTCATTTGCTACAAGTGTGGTAAAGTGGGGCACAAGACACCTTAGTGTCTGTGTGACCAAGTGGAGTGCCGAGCTTGCGGCATGAGGGGTCATCTGTAGATCTTTTTCAGGGAGTTCCTACCAGCATCTAGTGAGAGTGGTTCTATGCAGACTTTGTATACAAGAGCAGGACCATCAGCTACTTACCAGTCGGGAAATTGTGATATGTCAGTGTATGGAGGCAGAGATGGTGGTCATGGACATGGTTTCTAGACACCAAGAACTCAGAGATAGTAGGGCGGGTCAGCTCAGGGTAGCCAGGCTATGTCACAGGGTTGCGACACTTGATAGGCATAGGCAGTGCAACAGACCCAGCAGAAGCAGGAACCCAGACCTTCTATAGTCATAGGTACAATTCTAGTTGCTTCTGTTTTATCTTCAGCACTTGTAGAAACGGGTGCTACACATTGCATTATATTTGTGCCTGTAGTGGAGAGACTTGGGATATGTGTTTCTACTTATTTTGATGTTATGACACCCAAAATTTTGTTGGGAACTAGAATGACTGGTGCGCATTAGTGTAGGGAGTTCCCCCTAGAGGCTGGTGGGTGTCACATTCTATGGCACCTCTATGTCTTAGAGATTACTAGCTATGATGTCATTCTTTGGATGGACTGGTTGGTACCCTTCTAAGCCTATGGGGATTGCTATCGTCGCAGGGTGAGTTTCACATCACGAGAGGGCAGAGAGTTTCTATACAATGGTGAATGGGATGTCCAGGTGAGCCGAGCGGGACCTGAGCATCATGGGCAAGGTGGTATGAAAGACCCTATTTCATGTTTATATCTGGAGGATTAGTGGAATTGTTATAAGTATTTCCCTCCATTGGTTGATCGTTTCATGGATGTCATCCCATACAATTTTTCGCATCTTCCTCTGAAGTGAGAGGTGGATTTATCTATTGAGCTAGTGCCAAGAGTGGTACTGGTGTCTATTCCTCCTTATAGGATGGATGAACCAGAGTTGTAAAAATCTCAAGATGTAGTTAGTGGAGTTTCAGGAAAAGTGTTTTATCCGACCCAGTACTTCTCCTTGTGGTTCTCCATTTTTTTGAGAAGAAGGAAGACGATACCCTCAGACACTTTGTGGATTATCGAAAGCTGAACCAGTTGACGGTCAAGAACCAATATCCCTTGCCATGGATTGATGATCTTTTTGATCAAATTCATGGAGCAATAGTGTTCTAGAAGATTGAATTGAGGTCCGGATATCATTAGTTACACGTTAGACCATGTGATGTATCCCTGACTACATTTCGAAGCATATATGTTCTATATGAGTACTTGGTCATGCTGTTTGGACTCACGAACACGCCCGCAGTTTTCATGGTGCTAACAAATCGTGTGTTCCACCATTATCTAGATTCCTTTTTTGTAGTATTCATGGACGATATCTTGGTGTACTCTCAAACTTGACATGACCATGCTACCCATCTTGAGATCATTTTTAGTACACTAAGAGAGAATCAGCTATATGCTAAGCTCTCAAAGTGACACTTTTGGATAGACAAGATACACTTCCGAGGTCATATATATCTTAGAGGCAGGGTTTGCGGTAGACCTAGAAAAGTGAGAGTAGTAGTCTCCTGGGAGAATCCTAATAACGTGATTGAGATATAGAGTTTATTGGGGTTGGCTGGTTACTACATGAACTTCATACATGACTTCTCTTGCTTAGCAGTGCCGTTGATGGGTTTGACTAAGAAGAGTGTGATGTTCGTTTGGTCAGAATCTTGCGAGACAACCTTTTAGGTGCTGAAGGGAAGCATGACATCAGCACTAGTCCTTATACTTTTATAGAAAGGGAAGAGCTATATAGTATATTATGATGAATCAAGTATTAGCCTGGGAGATGTGTTATTGCAGGGAGATCGAGTAGTTGTGTATGGGTCTCGGCAGTTGAGGCCGCATGAGAATAATTACCTGACGCATGATCTCGAGTTGGCTATAGTTGTTGAGGAGTTGAGAAATTGGAGACATTATCTCTTGGGGGAGCATTTTTTGGTTTTCCCCGATCACAAAAGTCTCAAATATATCTTTACCCTATGTGAATTGAACCTGAGACATTGAAGGTGGGTTTAATAACATCGGTACATCAATTTTGATCTTGCCTATACACCTGGTAAGGGTAACACAGTTACTGATACACTGAGCAGGAGGACTCAGATACAGGAAGTGCAGTTGGCCAGTGGTGAGTAGAAGCTTAAGGATTTGTTCTATGAGATGGATTTGGAGGTGCATGATAGTCATGGGAAAACCTATATTTCTTCCCTAGCTGTGACTTCTACCCTTCTTGATAGAGTGAGGATGAGACAACTATCTGATTTAGAATGCCTTATTCTATAGGATTCAGGGGCAAGTGAGGACCCTCCAACTGGATGGATGATAGGCGATGATGAGGTACTATGTTTCCATGGACGAGTGTGGGTTCCATGGGATATATGCCAGGAGATGATGCGGTAGTTTCATGATTCATCTTGGGTTGTACACCTCTAGGTTACCAAAATGTACCGTGACTTGAGATGTCAATATTGGTGTCTGAGTATGAATAGAAAGGTATCTAGGTTTATTAAAAGATATTCCACCTGTCAACAAGGAAAGGCAGAGCAATAGAGGCCAGATGGACTGTTACAACATTTTCCCATCCATGAGTGGAAATGGGATGATTTCATGATAGATTTTGTGACTGGGTTACCAAAGTCACCTCAAGGAAATGATGTCGTGTGGGTTGTTGTGGACAGACTCACAAAGGTAGCTCACTTTTTTCCAATCAAGGAGACCTTCAGTGTTAATGAGCTCAAGAACCTGTATATCCGATATGTAGTACATCTTCATGGGGTTCCTAGTTCTATCGTTTCTGATAGGGACGCCCACTTTACATCCCGTTTCTTGCATAGTTTTTAGAGGCAACTTGGTACACAAGTGCTTCTGAGCACAGCTTACCACCCTCAGACTGATGGCTAGTCAGAGCGTACGATATAGGAGCTTGAGGACATGATGTGTGCATGCGTCCTAGACTTTGGGGGCTCTTGGGAGAATCATATAACCCTGGTTGAGTTGGCCTATTGTTATAGTTTTCAGGTTACTATTGAGATGGAACCTTATGAGGCTTTATATGGTAGTCCATGAAGATAAACCTTGTGCTAGTTGGAGGCAAGTGAGGTAGCTTTACGGGGAACAGATCTCATGTAGGAGACTTCTGAGCAGGTCTAGTTGATTCAGAAGTGAATGGATACTGTGCAATCTCGTCAGAAATCTTATGATGATCACCGCAAATGACCCTTGGAGTTCATTGTCAGGGATCGGGTTTTCTGGCATGTTTCGCCGAGGTTGGGACACAGGCGGATCATGAGACAGGGTAAACATTCACTATGGTATTTTGGGTCATTTGAGATTTTGGAGAGAGTCGGGACGGTTGCCTATCAGTTTTAGTTACCATAGAGGTAACAGGCCATACACGACATCTTCCATGTATCTCAGCTACGCCGTTATCATTCAGACCTGTTTCACGTCTTTCAGCCTAAGGAGGTTGAGCTACAGATCGATTCATCCTTTTAGGAGCATCCAATTTGTATTGTTGATTATTGTAAGAACCCAGTTCTTATTTTTTAGGTACGGGATTCTTCTTTTTTCTTTTTCCTTAAGCATTTTTGAGAAAATATGGAAAATGGGGTAAAATACTAAATTTTGGAACTACATGTTGTGTACTTTTCCACATGTCGTGCACTTTTGGTCATGTTGTGATGAGTACACAGGGTGTGTATCCAATTCAGAGATGCGAGGTGTAGGAACTAACTACACGTCGTGTAGTGGTACTTACACGCCGTGTAGTCAGTCATAGTCCTAAACAGTAAGGCAGTGGAGTCACCGCCAGATGGGCGACAGAACACGCCGTATACTCGGGAGTACATGCCGTGTAATCATGTCAACAGATGAACAGTGCGGTGGTGTCGCCTGGGGAACAGTTAAATTTATAAAGTACACACCGTGTACTCAGAAGTACACACCGTGTACTTTGTTTTCTTGGCTGAAAACAGGTAGTTGCCTCCTCATTTGGCAGATGAGACTCTTGAGCCAATTTGGGGCCAAAGAAGGAGGCCAGACCTTTGAATATCTGCCAGTGGTTTGTCTGGAATCGGTTCCCGCCTCAAACGATCTCATTGGAACCGCATAGGTCAGCCCTCTCCTCTCCTGGTATCATTCTTACCAATTATTTCTCGAGGTGAATTTATTTGCGTTTGAATGTGTTTTGTTCTTCGTTAGATCTATGTCGTTCTTTGTTGTTTCTGGGATCGATGATTGTGTATACCGCTCGTTGACGTATAAGGTAGGTGTCTGGGTGTAAATTTCCAACTATTGTGCATTTTGTGCGATTTTTGTGCCACGAACCCATGTTGGGGTGTCATGAGGCTAAAGAAGTTGCTATATTTAATGCCTATAATTGACTAGGTTATTAAATTGTGATGATAAAATGATGGTTGGGATCGTTTCTTGGATCTAGAACCACCCCAGGGGTGTGTTTCACTGTTTAGTCATTTGGACAGGATACCCGAGATTATGCCTTCAATGTAGTAATTATAGAATTGACTTGAGAGGAATTGCTTTTTTACTACATATTGATATGTTGGGCATGGCCTGGTTACCTGTTTATCCTAAGGGCGTTGTTGTGATTAGACTGTGGGCACTGCACTGTTTAGCCTGAGGGCTGTAGTTATTTCGGCCAGAGGGCAAATTATTCCGTGCCTGAGGGCAATAGACTCTGTGCCTGAGGGAAACACTACCTACGCATGAGGGCATAATTCTTTTATTCTTGAGGGAAATTACTTGTGGGTTGGGTTATGCTTACCTAAGGGTAAGGTTTTGATTGTCTGAGGACGTGGATTGTTAACGTAGAAATGCACTATGGTAATTTCTAATACTTAATGGATTAAATGAATAATAAAATGGCAATATAACTGGAAATTAGTGAATTTTGAGTACTACTTACTTTATTGAATTTTATTACAGCACACTATTGTTGCATGCTTACACGCAGTTGGGAACGAGCCTTTGGTGGGTGCCTACTGATATATATTTCTCACACCCTGTTAGGTTCATGCTTTTCGGCCCAAACAGATTACGCTTCTGCAGTTGTCGATAGGGGAAAGAGTCCCTATATAGGTACATGACTCTTGCTGAGGAGTAAGAGGGCATGGGACCGATCCTAGGCTCGCGATGCCACTGCTAGCTGTTTTTCTTATTTTGTTGTACTCTGCATTTTGTTGTACTGTATTGATGTATAACATGTTCTGGCTATTTTCATAGAACTTGAAACATCTAGCATCATCACTTCTATAATGTTGGTTATATCCAATGCTGTAGTTTATTTCAGTTTTGTATGTTTACTGCTTCCGCTGTCATTGTATGTTTATTCTGTATTCCCCTGTGCCACACTTTGACAAATGAGGGCATAGTTTCCCCACTATCTGACCTGGGCCCTCACTGGTAGTCTGCAGCCTCTAGTGTTTGGGGAATTGCTCTTGAGGACACGTGGAGAACCGGGTGCGGGGCAGCCGTTGCGTGGCACCCGGGTCCGGGACGTTACAAAGTGGTATCAGAGGAGTTTCTTTTCTTTGACATACTATTTGGAGCCATAGTCCAGGATAGGATGAAAGGTAGTTTGTAATAAGCTGTTCCCGGGCATGGCTAACCCGTGTACAGGGAAAAGCCAATTTACCTTGTGATTGCAATTTTATTTATTTGGCAATTTACAATTGATTTATTTTCACCATTGGGTGATGCACTTTAGATTGTGCTGTGATATTTTATCTATGGGTTCTATTTAGTTGAAACTCGATGAGATGATGGTATGCCATCTCATGCATCATATAGGCAAATTCTAGATACCACATGCCAGGCATAGTTTCCATGCTAGGTACGTTCATTTGAATTTTCATGTTGTTTTGATAGTTGTTGTGCTAATATAGCATGTTGTTGTGATAGCTTCTTGATAAATACCTGCTTTGTGATATGGTATTTTTCATTGAGCTTGTTTATAGAATGGATGCCAAACTTTGGTTTTTCGGGAGTATGGGCCCCCATTGACCGGAATTTGGTGGATCATTGAATATTTATTGGTTATAACACATATAAGATGTCAAAATTTGATTCGTGGGGGGTATGGTCCCCCACGGGTCGGAATTTGACACTTAGGTGTTGGTTTCAGTATTTTTTGGGTTTCGGGGAAGTTTTTGAGGCATACTATCCGGAAACCCAGTATACACGCCATGTAGTATTTTATACACGTCGTGTATGCTCTTCTGTTTAGAAAGAAAAATGAACTTTTTGAGTACACGCCGTGTACCCCTGAGTACACGCTGTGTAGTCTCTTCCCGTGTCACAAACCGTGTGGGCGGCGACACGGGGTTGGTCAAGGCTTGGGTAAAACATGTCGCGTACCAAGTGGACACACCGTGTAGTGTGACCCAGAGTCCAGTCATGAAACTAACAACACGGTTCGGTGAACTCCTATACAGAACATTTCATGTAAATGATGCACATGCCGTGTAGTGTGACCTGGGGACTCGGTCGTGTAACTAACAACATGGGTCGGTGTCACCTCTCCCTAAACACGGTGTGTACCTGTAGGACACGACGTGTAATCTTGTCCGAGGACAAACCGTGTGGAGTTTTCCATGTGGCTGGGAAATAGGGTGGTGTACATGCCGTGTGTGGGTGTAACATGCCATGTAGTGTCAAGCCGAGTAGTTGGTCATGTCACAAACGACATGGGATGTTGGAAAATAACACCGTTCACGCTGTGTAGATACTATACACGCCGTGTAGTTTTGTTCGACGGATGTCATGTGGCTTAGCCGTGTAGAAGGACCCGAGAAAGGGAAGGGAAGTCAGTACATGTCGTGTAGTCATTGTACACGCCGTGTAGTCTTGTTTTGCCAATTATTCATACTTTCTTCCACTTGTTTCCTTTGTGGTTCCTTCACTTTTCAGCCATAATAATCTGGAATCTGAGGCGTGCTTTTGACCATGTAGAGTCATGCCGTCTAGACGACCGCGAGTTGTCCTCCAGGAGAGCGGCGACGATTATACACCGGAGATGGTGGGCCATGGGCTACCAGTTGATCCACCAGCAGAGCCAGATGCGGCGCTAGCAGCTATAGCGGACAGAGTCGCAGAGGAAAAGTTCCATAATGGCATTATGCGGTTCATGCAGACATTTTAGGGAGCACCGCAGGCTGCCACATTTATGGCTGAGCTGACATGTATCTTTCAGCAGCAGCATCCGCCTACGTTTTCAGGGGATGGCGGACCACAGGCTGCAGAGTCTTGGTTGGGATCGATGTAGACTATTTTCGAGCATCTAGAGATGACTCTAGGGAGGAGGGTCAAGCATGCGACTTACATGCTACGTGATTCCACCAAGAGTTGGTGGGATGTTACCACCCTGTCAGAGCATCACATGGACATAGTGTGGGAATATTTTCAGGTAGTCTTCTATGACTTCTTCTTTCCCGAGACTCTGAGGGCAGATAGAGATCGAGAGTTTATGAATCTGCAGCAGGGCGCTCTATTGGTGATGGACCATTCTGCTCATTTTACAGAGCTTCAGCGTTTTTCACCCATGCTGGTGGGTGATAAGACATTGAGAGCCAGACGTTTTGAGGATGGTCTTCGTTATGACATCCGAGCACTGGTGAATGTTTTCAGGTTTCCTACTGTACATACGATTATGAACTAGGTGTTGATTACAGAGAGGAACCTGCGGGAATCGAGTGGTGTGGGCCAGGGCGGTTCAGCACTGCTTACTGGTATTGTTTCTGCTCGCAAGAGGAAGATACAGATGGACATCTCTCAGGGTGGCAGTACCAGTCATAAGAATGCTTCAGGTGGCTAGGTTATGTGCTACTAGTGTGGTAGAGAGGGGAAAAGGAGACCGCAGTGTCCACGAGACCTAGTGGAGTGCCGAGCTTGCGGCGTGATGGGTCATCTACAACGCTTTTGATGGTCGTTTCCACCAGTGGCTAGTGAGAGGGGTTCTATGCAGACTTCGCATGCGGGAGCAGGGCCAGTGGCTTCTTACCACAGGGAACTGGAATACGTCAGGGCGTGCAGGCAGAGATGGTTGCTGTGGTCGTGGTAGCCATACACCAGGATCGTAGAGGAAGAAGGACGAGACAGCTCAGGGTAGCCGGGCTTTGTTGCAGGGCAGTGGCACTGGGCATGCATATGTCGTGCAACAGACCCAGTAGGAGTAGGATCCTGGACCTTCTACTGTTAGAGGTACTATTCTAGTAGCTTCTGTCTTATCTTCAGTTCTTTTTTATACGGGTGATACACATAGTTTTATATTTGTACACGTTGTGGAGAGCCTTGGGCTCTGTGTTTCTTCTTTTTCTGATATCATGATGCTAGACACTTTATTGGGGACTAGGACGGCTGGTGTGCATCGGTGCAAGGAGTGCCCCCTTGAGGTTGGAGGGTGTCACTCCCTTTGGGACCTCTATGTTTTTGAGATGACGAGCTATGATGTCATTCTCGGGATGGACTGGATGGTTCCCTTTCGAGGCTTTGTAGACTGCTATCGTCGCAGGGTGAGTTTCACATCACAAGAGGGCAGATAGTTTCTATACAAGGGCGAATGGGATGTTCAGGCGAGTCGAGATGTTCTAGAGTATCATGGGAAAGGTGGAGTCACAAACCAAATTGAGAGTTCCTATCTGGATGATCAGGGGACTTGTTAGATGGAATTCCCTCCAGTCGTTGATCGTTTCAGGGATGTCTTCCCAGATGAATTTTTGGGTCTACCTCCTGTGTGAGAGGTGGATTTCTCTATTGAGGTCGTGCCAGGTGCAGCACCGTTGTCCATTTCTCCTTATAGGATGACCACACCTGAGTTGTAGGAGCTCAAGAGGTAGTTAGTGGAGTTACAAGCAAAGGGCTTTTTACGACCCTGTACTTCTCCTTGGGGTTCTCCGGTCCTTTTTGCGAAAAAGGCAAATAGTACCCTCAGACTTTGCGTGGATTATCGGAAGTTGAACCAGTTGACGGTTTAGAACCGATATCCCTTGCTGAGGATAGATGATCTGTTTGATCAGCTTCGTGGAGCACGAGTGTTCTCGAAGATTGACCTGAGATCCGGATATCATCAGTTTTGCGTTAGACCATTTGATATACATCTTACAGCTCTTCGGAGAAGATATGGTCTGTATGAGTACTTGGTTATGCCGTTCGGACTCATGAACGCGCCAGTAGTTTTCATGGATCTGATGAATCATGTGTTCCATCCGTATGTTGATTCTTTTGGGGTGGTATTTGTGGACGACATCTTGGTGTACTCTCACACTCGACACGACCATTCCACCCATCATGAGATCATATTGAGTACACTGAGAGAGCATCGTCTATATGATAAGATCTTAAAGTTCCACTTTTGGATGGACCAGATTCACTTCCTGGGAAACATTATCTCAGAGGTAGGAGTCACAGTAGACCTAGAGAAGGTGAGAGCAGCAGTTTCCTAGGAGAATCTTAAGAACGTGTTTGAGATACGAAGTTTCTTGGGGCTATCTGGTTACTACAGACACATCATACAAGACTTCTCCCGCTTAGCAGCACCATTGACGAGTCTAACTAAGAAGGTTGTGAAGGTCGTTTGGTCAGAAGCTTGGGAGACAGCTTTTCAGGACCTCATTGGAAGGTTGACATCAGCACTGATCCTGATACTCCCAATACCGGGGAAGAGCTATACAGTTTACTGTGATGCATCAGGGATTGGGCTGGGAGCTGTTTTGATGCAGGGCGACCGAGTTGTTGCGTATGGGTCTCGGCAATTGGGGCCACATAAGGGGAATTAACCGACGCATGATCTTGAGTTGGCTGCAGTTGTCCCTGCGTTGCACTGTTGGATACATTATCTGTTGGGGGAGCATTTTGTGGTTTTCACCGACCACAAGAGCCTCGGGTACCTCTTTACTCAGCATGAACTAAATATGAGGCAGATAAGGTGGGTTGAGTACCAACAGTCCTTCGATTTTGAG
Organism: Viscum album; assembly: GCA_963277665.1. Taxonomy (NCBI): domain Eukaryota; kingdom Viridiplantae; phylum Streptophyta; class Magnoliopsida; order Santalales; family Viscaceae; genus Viscum; species Viscum album. The sequence goes on along the minus strand of OY728164.1, from coordinate 935,016,272 downwards.
CTTGCCTATACACCTGGAAAAGGTAATGCAGTAGCTTAGGCAATGAGTAGGAAGACTCAGATACATGTAGTGTAGGAGGCCAGTAGTGAGTGGGAGCTCATGGCTTTGTTCTCTGAGATGCATCTGGAGGTGCACGACAGTCAGGGGCAGACTTATCTCTCATCCTTAGCTGTGACATCCACCCTCCTGGATAAAGTGAGGATGAGAGAGCAATCTGATTCAGAAGGCCTAGTTCTACGGGAGTTGGTTGCAAGTGAGGACCCTCCTCCCGATTGGACGGTAGGTGATGATGAGGTATTGCATTTCCATGGACGTGTATGGGTTCCAAGGGATATATGCGAGTAGATAATGTTGGAGTTTCATGATTCAGCTTGGGAATTTCATCCTGGGGTTACCAAGATAAAAAGTGACTTGAGACGTCAGTACTGGTGGTTGGGTATGAAGAGAGAGATCGCTGGTTTTGTTACGAAGTGTTCCACCTGTCAGCAGGTGAAGGCGGAGCACCAAAGGCCAGCTGGGATGTTACAGCAGTTTCCCATTATAGATTGGAAATGGGATGATGTCCCGATGGATTTCTTGACTGGGTTATCGAGGTCACCTAGAGGCCATGACGTTGTGTGGGTTTTTTTGGATGCAGACACGAAGGTAGCTCACTTCTTGCCGATCAAGGAGACCTTCGGTGTTGACGAGCTCAGAAGGCTATATATCTGAGAGATTTTCCGTCTTCATGGGGTCCCTTGTTCTATCATTTCAGATAGGGATTCCCACATTACAACTTGTTTCTGGCAGAATTTTCAGAGGGCGCTGGGTACACAGGTGCTTCTGAGCACAGCATACCACCCTCAGACAGATGGCTAGTTAGAGCGGACGATACAGGTGCTAGAGGACATGTTTCGCGCATACATCCTAGAATTTGGGGGCTCTTGGGAGAAGCATGTACCCTTAGTCAAGTTTTCCTATAACAATATTTTTCAGGAAACTATTGAGATGGAACCATACGAGGCTTTATATGGTAGGCCATGTCGATCACCTTTGTGTGGGATAGAGGCAGGTGAGGCAGCTTTACTGGGGCCATAGCTCGTACCGGAGACATCTGAGCAGGTCCAGTTGATACGGAAGTGGATGGCTACTGCGCAGTCTCATCAGAAGTCTTATGCTGATCACCACATACGACCATTGGAGTTCGTGGTCAGGTATTAGGTTTTCTTGCGTGTTTCGCCGAGGCTGGGACACAAGCGTATCAGGAGACAGGGTAAGCTTTCACCGAGGTATGTGGGACCATTTGAGATTCTTGAGAGAGTCGGGCTGGTAGCCTATCGGTTTCAATTACCGTAGCGTTACCAAGCCATTCATGACATCTTCCACATGTCTCAGTTGCGTCGCAACCATTCAAACTCGTCTCACACCTTTCAGCCAGAGGAGGTAGAGCCGGAAGCAGATGCGTCCTTTGAGGAGAATCTGATTCGTATCTTAGACAGGAGCACGAAGGTTCTCTAAGGTCGGTCAGTTCCTCTCGTACGGGTGCTATGGCAGCATGGCCGAGTGCAGGACGAGGCCTGGGAGCGGGAGGCTGACGTACGTCCTCAGTGGCTAGAGCTGTTCTGAGCTTATTCTTCGCCACCCTGGGAAGGGCAATTCGGGGACAAATTGTTATGAGGGGGGAAGTTTGTAAGAACCCGTTTTTTATTTTTGAGGTATGAGATTCTTCTTTTTTCCTTTTCCTTAAGTGTTTTTGAGAAAATATGGAAAATGGGGTAAAATCCAAAATTTTGGATCTACACGCTGTGTACTTTTCCACACGCAGTGTACTTTTGGCTGTGTTGGGATGAGTACACGGGGCGTGTATCCAAGTCGGTGAAGCGGGGTGTAGGAACTGACTACACGCCGTGTAGTGGTACTTACACGCCATGTAGTTAGTCAGCATGCCTAAACAGTAAGGTGGTGGAGTCTCCGCCAGCTGGGTGACAGAACACGCCGTGTACTCAGGAGTACATGTCGTGTAATCATGTCGACAGATGAACAGTGTGACAGTGCCACCAGGGGAACAGTTAAATGATGAAAGTACACGTCGTGTAATCAGATGTACACGCCGTGTACTTTGTTTTTTCGGCTTAAAATAGGCAGCAGCCTCCTCATTTGGCAGAGGAGACACTTGAGACGATTTGGAGCCAAAGGAGGAGGCCAGACCTTTGAAGATCTGCCAGGGGTTCATCTGGAATCGGTTTCCGCCTCGGATGATCCCATTGGAACCACACGGGTATGCCCTCTCCTATCCCGGTAACGTTCTTACCAATTATTAACTGAGGGGAAGTAATTTACCTTTGAATGGGTTTTGTTCTCCATCAGATCAACATTGTTATTTGGCATTTCTGGGATCGACGATTGCGTATACCGCTCGTTGACGTATAAGGTAGGTGGCTTGATGTAAATTTCCAACTGTTGTGCGTTTTTGTGCGTTTTTGTGCCACAAACCCATGTTGGGGTGTCGTGAGGATGAGGTCATTGCTATATTTAATGACTAGAATTGCATAGGTGATTAAATTGTGATGATAAAATGCTGGTTGGGATTGTTGTTTGGATCTAGAACCACCCCGGGGGGTGTGTTTCATTGTTTAGCTGTTTGGCCAGGATACCCGAGGGTATGCCTTCAATGTAGTAATTGTAGAATTTCCTTGAGATTAATTTCTTGTTTATTGCATTTAGTTATGTTGGGCATGGCCCGGTTACCTGTTTAGCCCGAGGGTGCTTTGTGATTAGCCTGTGGGCACTACACTATTTAGCCCGAGGGCTGTGGTTATTTCACCCTGAGGGCAACTTCTTCCGTGCCTGAGGGAAATAGACTTTGTGCCTGAGGGCGACACTACCTATGCCTGAGAGAAAAATTATGTTACGCCTGAGGGAAATTACCTACGGGTTGGGTTCTACTTACCTTAGGGTAAGGTTTAGATTGTCTAAGGACGTGGACTGTTAACGTAGAAATGCACTGTGGTAATTTCTAATACTTAATGGATTAAATGAATAATAAAATGGAAATATAACTTGTAATTAGTGACTTTTGAGTACTGCTTACTTTATTGCATTTTATTACTACACACTATTGTTGCATTCCTTCATGCAGTTGGGAACGGGCCCTTGGTGGGTGCCTACTGAGATATATTTCTTACACCCTGTTTGGGTCATGCTTTTCGGCCCAAACAGATTACACTTCTGCAGGTGTAGATAGGGGCAAGAGTCCCTATACAGGTACTTGACTGTTGCTGAGGAGTTGGAGGGCATGGGACCGAGCCTAGGATCGTGATGCCGCTGCCATCTGTTTTTCTTGTTTTGTTGTACTCTGTATTTTTTTTACTGTATTGATGTATAACATGTTCTGGATATTTTATTAGAACTTGAAACATGTAGCATCATCACTTCTATACTGTTGGTTAAATCCACTGCTGTAGTTTATTTCAGTTGTGTATGTTTACTGCTTCCTCTGTTGTTGTATGCTTATTCTGTCTTCCGCTACACTACACTTTGACAAATGAGGGCATAGTTTCCCCACTATCAGACCTGGGCCCTCGCTGCTAGTCGGCAGCCCCTGGCATTTGGGGAAATGCTCTTGAGGTCACGTGGCGAACCGGGCGCGGGGCACCCGCGGCGTGGCACCCGGGTCCGGGACGTTACAATAGGAGCATGAAGGTTCTCTGAGGCTAGTTAGTTCCTCCCGTACAGGATCTATGGTAGCATGGCCGAGTACAAGGAAAAACCTGGGAGTGGGAGACCGACGTACGAGCTCAATATCCAGAGTTGTTCTGAGCTTTATCTTCGCCACACGTGGAAGGAAAATTTGGGGATGAATTGTTTTAAGGGGGGAAGTTTGTAAGAACCCAGTTCTTATTATTGTTGTAAAGGTTTATTCTTTTCTGCAATATGTTTGTTTTGATAAAATACGGAAAATGGGGAAAATCCCAAATTTCTGACTACACGCCGTGTACTTTTACACACACCATGTACTTTGGTCTTGTGGGATGAGTACAAAGGGCATGTAGGGCTATCGGCAATGAAACGTGTAAAAACTGACTACACACCATGTATATGGGTATTTACACGCTGTGTATTCAGTTGGCAGGTGAATAGTAAGGTGGTGGAGGTGGGCGCTAGCGGAGTGACATTACACGCCGTGTAATCAGGAATACACGCAGTGTAGTCATGTCGGCAGGTAAATAGTTCAGCGGTGAAAAAGTAGCCGCCAGAGGAACAGTTAAGGGAGAAAATTACACTCCATGTACTTAATCGTACACGCCGTGTAGTTTGGTTTTTTCGCATAAAACGGACAGTAGCCTCCTCTATTAATAGTGGAAGCTTAGAAGCCGTTTGGAGCTCGGGAGGACGACGGGAGCTTCAGATATCTCCCGATCGCGCACCAGAAATCCATTTCTGCTTCTTTTGATCACGTTGGGACTGTATGAGTAAGGCCCCCCTTCTCCTTGCAATGTTCATACCAATTCTTCCTTTAAGGGATGTTATTTAGGTTTGAATGTATTGTTGTTATTCTCAGATTTATTTCATTTTCGGGCATTTCTGGAATTGTTGTTCATGTTTACTGATTAGGGGTGATCAAGGTAGGTGGTATAGTGTTTAGATTCCAACTGATGTGTGTTTTGTGTACCACTGTGATACACATCCATGTTTGGGGTGTCATATGGATAAGGCCATGCGTTATGAAATACCTAGAATTTCATATGTAGTTTAATGAATGTGTATAACTTTTGTTTGGGATCATTGTCTGGATCCAGGACCACCCTGGGGGTGCCTTCTTTTGTTTTGCCATTTATATAGGATACCCGTGGGTATGCCATGTTTATACTGTGTGATTAATTTTATTGAGAGAAAATGTATATAAATTATTTTTTATGCTTTGGGCTTGGCCCGGTTCCTTTAACCTGATGGCAGTGTTCTATTAGCCTGAGTGTAGTGTTGCTTAGCCTGAGGGTAGTGTTTGGTTGTCCTGAGGGTAACGTTTGAATATGTCTGAAGGCAACTATCTCTTTTCTAGAGGGAAATTTAACGTATGCCTGAGGGAAATGTCACTATGCCTGAGGGTAATCACCCGTGGGTATTGTTTTTGTTACCTGGGGGTAAGGATAGTTTGTCTGAGAACCTAACTATTTAGAATATTCACTGAGGTGATTTTCTATGTATGTCTTCCAAGCCGAAGTAGAACATTTGAGGTAATATGTAATAATTAAAATGTAAATGCAACTGGAAGTGGTATTAACTTTTTAGTACTTACTAGTTACTGAATTTACTTTTGAGCACTACTGTTGCACATTTTAACTTACATTTGGGAACGAGGCTTTGGTGGGTGCCTACTAGGATTTATTTAACACACCCTATTTGGGTCATGTCTTCGGCTCAAACGGACTATATTGTTGTAGTTCTCAACAGGGGCAAGGTTCCCTCTACAGTTACATGATTGTTTCAAAAGAGTAGGAGAGCATGAGACCAAGCATTGGCTTGTGATACTGATGTGTTCCGTTTACTCTTCTTTGACTAGTTTTTCAGTACATGTACATTGAGATGTATTGTATGGTATTGCAGTGTATCCTGTTTTGGCTACTTTCATAGAATTAGTGACACGCTGAATCCTTATATATATATGACTGGTGATTATCTTTTACTATAGTTTTCCATTTCAGTTGTATATTGTTTACTCCTTCCACTGTTGTATCTTTATATATTTTATTCTCCGGCGCTACACTTTGACAAATGAGGGCATAGTTTCGCCACTATCATTCCTTATCCCTCACAGCTAGTCGGCAGCCTCTGACATTTGGGGAAATACACTTGAGGTCATTTGACCAATCGGGTTCGGGGCACTCGCTGAGTGGCACCCAAATCTGGGACGTTACAATACTTATCTATAATTATATTTATAAGGAAACTTTGTATTAGTTTCCTCAACATTGTATATGATCCCAACATAAAAAATTCAAAAAATTACTTATTTTACATTCATGAAAAATCATATCATTCAATCAATATTTCATGGGATTTTCATGTATATATTATCATTCTTTTATTATAGGTATGTTTTATATTGAATTAATATTTTAAAATATCCTTTTAACCTTTAAAAAAAATTAATATTACATATAACATCTTTTTATATAAATAATAAAAAAGGCAATGCAATTCATTTTCACGATTTTCATTCCTTTTTTATCTCAATATCTAAATGAATCATTTTATAAGAAATTATTTATTATATATCTCCCTCTAAATACTTATGATATATTTATTTAGGTGATTTTCTTTTGGGATCCATTGTGATCCAAATCATGGTTGATTTATATGCAATACCTAATGAAAATGTGTTGAAAATTATTTTTCGTCCATGATGTTTTCAAACGATGATGTATATTGATATATTATGTCACTTAGATGTATTAAGTTATCATTATGTGATGGGTTTTCCTAAAATTTATATATTTTCAATTCATTTGGATGCGGTTAATATATCATGATATTAACATGGGATATAGGTGCTTAACCTAAATACGCTATTTTATGTAACATGTGTTGTTAGGCCATACCAACTATTTTAAAATATATAGGTTGTTATCCTAGTTCACTATGATTTTATAGTATCATTTGTTAATGTTAACAACTTTCATGACTTGGTATTTTTATTTTTGTCCCACTGTCCTATTTTATTTTTCAATGGCTCGTGATTAATGTCTCATGACCACAAATTCATATACATTGGTAAATGTTTTGATTCATTAATTATTCTTTATAGTTATAATTAATTATTGCTTAATAAATAATAATTATATCATACTTTATGATTATATAATATTATTGATGTTGGATTTGGTCCACTAGAACAATATACTTATAAAACTTTTGTTTCCTATATATTAAATTACTTTATTATTAATATATTTCTTATCATAGGTTGATTTTTATTCTATACATATTTAATTTTATAATTCCAAAAATGAAATTTTCATATAAAATGGCCATATTTTTTCCCTATTATGATGACATCCATGAAGTTCAATGAAAATATTCTACAATATTTAAGTTCAGTGGTTGAATGGAATCATCTAATGGGACATAGCTAAGGAAAACTATTAGGTTCCAGATTCTCATAAGAGGATGAGGCTTCACCTCATAAATATCACACATTGTAATCTACTTTATGTTATATTATAATGATGAAGTAAAAAAGTTGTAATTACACTTGTTTTATGGTCATTGGATATTCTTGTCTCAGAATGAGTGTATTGGTTTTTAGAATTTTGATTATTTCTTCAAAATGTCATGTGTGACATTGTTTATTTTATTCCCAAAAACTGATGATTTTTTTATGGTATTGTTTTATAGAATGTGTAATTCACGAGTTATATATTTCATTAATGAATAAGTCAATAGAAAATTTTTTCTTTTAAATTTACAAATATGATATCTCAACCCTTTGATTTGACTGGAAATGTAAAATATAAATCCTTAACTATTTTTATTAATAGGTTAATTATAATGAAATCATGGAACGATATATCAAAAACATATTTTTTTGAAATTATTGTGGAAATAGATTGATGAGACATCATGAAAAAAAATTTATACTACACCATGATCATTTTAATGTGGTGGGTTTCTTTGTTACATAATAATATTCAAATATGTGTGGCTTTATGTGTTCCCAGATACATTTATTGGACACTAAGAAAGGCTTCTTGATGCCACTAGGGAAGAGAAACAATGAATTACACACTCTATGATTCTATTGATCTCCGTTAAAGAAATTTTTTTATTTATATTTTGAATAAATATTATTATTTTGATGGATTAATGTAATTTATTGATCACAATAATTTATTCATTATGTTTATGCAAGATTAATATTATAGAAACACTAATTCTCAAAACCATCAATATAATAGTTGTTTTATGAAATAAATAATTTTCTTGTTAATTAAGGATTGGTAAATACGTAGTAATGTAGATGGGAATATTTATGGTCTCATAAAAAGAAATAATATAATCTAAAATATCAATCAATTAAATAATGATTTATTTTTTAATTGAAATTTTATTTAATTTGAGAAATTTTGGAACCTTATGTAATAAGAATAAGAATAAGAATAATAATATTATTATAATAGGGGATATATTAGTTTTTATATTTAATTAAGAGTCTTTTTGAAATTTTAAAAACAAATCCATGGATATATATATTCCCACTTAAATAATCTTTTCAAACATGAAAAATTATTTGAATTGTGCCCACCAAATCCTCTCATTTGAAAATTATCTCAATGAAGAACACCTCTATGGTTCATATCAATAGTGATGGAATATATCCACTAACTTCGTCACTCTCATTATCGAGAGAACAATATAGAAAATCCTCCATCATGTAAGACTCTGTTATAATTAATTGTGAGTGAATGAAGATAAAAAGTACCTCCAAGATAACTCCTGGAATTACAATAATAATTCATTGATATTAAAAAGAATTAGTGGATCACTACTTGAGGGATTCTACATTGTGATTCTGGTCATATAGTTTCATTAGTTATATTAATTATACATGATAATTATTTTTACTTTTTTTAATTATTATTCATTAATTAAAATGAAATCAACAATTTGGAATTGTCTCAATCATATTCAACTATGCTAAGATCCTACCATTCCATAATAATATTCTATTAATCTGAATATTCCCCCAAGATTATATTCCGTCACAATTTTACTAAAGAATAATAAATTATATTTAAATATTTCATTTATTTCCCTATCACTGAACATTATAACTCACTCGTTTATTAAATTTATAATTTCTTTATGTGGTTATATGTTTGAATGTGTCATGGAAGAAATCAAGTCTTCAGAATTTTGTGGACGATTTTGATACACTATTTTACAATAATATTTATATATATATAATCATTAATGATATTAAAACCTTGGGTTCTTGGATCATGTATTTTAATATTTATATATATATTTTAATAATTTATATAATGTAAAATATATATTAGTAATGTTTGGGTTGTCTCGCGGAAGGGATTGTTATGTCGAGGGGGTTATACCGTATATCAATAATGCAAGGTCATTGATGATAATATGTGATTTTTGGGATGTATTTGTGAGCAGTCATCTTGTAAATAAATCTTCGACTAAAGGTCCTAATTAAAATGGTCCTTCCACAACACATAAAATAAAAAATGTGTAGGATGATTTCTTGAAATAATGATATTGGGATGAAGCCACATTATGAAAATGAATAATGATATTGGGATGAAGCCACATTATGAAAATGAATAATGTGAATTATTTTCATGAGAAGTATATCTCAGATAATTTTTTTTGAAGAACTACATGAATATGTGACTCTGCATACATTCATTTTATCACAATTTTTTCTCATTTGTTTCATCAATTTTCGTTTATAAATAGTTTTAATTAATTTCTTTACAAATTTTTAAATAATTTTGTCTTATTGGTTTATCACAGTTCATTCAGTATATATTTAAAATCCATTTTTGTTTTTTGATATCAATTTCAAAATCACAGATCATTATTCATCAATGTCTTCACTATTTAGCATTGTTTCATTGTGCGTAGTGAGTTTCTTAATTATATTTACATTGGTTTTATTTGTTTCATATTGATTCTTTCTTGTTCTCACACTACTAAAATTTTGAGTTTATAAGGGTTTATTTTTAACATTAGAATGTGTTATAACCCCCTCTAAAGGCATTAGTGGAGGTTGTGGGGAATCACTACTAATGGGGATACCTATTGTTAGTACGGATGGTTTTGAGAAACTACTAGTAAAATCTTGATGACTTTAGCAGTTGTTACAGTAGAGGGGGTTTAAAACCCCTCTAATGTTGACTTCAATTCACTGATAAAGTGTTGAGTTTTGAATGGGTTATTTTTTTACATTAGAATGTGTTATAAACCATTCTAAAATAATTAGCGAATGTTGTGGGGAACCGTCTCTAAGGGAGCCGGCTACTATTAGTAGGGGCATTTTTGAGAAACTACTGGAAAAATCATGGTATCTTTAGTAGGGGTTACATAAGAGGCGGTTTAAACCCCCTATAATGTTGAATTAAATTCACTGATGGGGCAATTTGAATGGATTCAGACCGGTTCCGGGTTGTTGGGGTAGTTATGGACCACCCCTAAACCATATGTTTTTTAAACCCCTAGCACGCCCCTGTCCCCGTAGTCTACGGTGCATACTATCACAGTCACCCTTATCTGTCTCTCTCCCCATCCCCCGTCTATGACACCCTTGTCCGTCTCTCTTCCCCTGACCTCATGTCTCGATCTCCCCATCACCCCACCCACGGTGTCTCCTCATCACCTGCCATGTTGCTTCCACAAGGGCCCCATCTCCCGCATCCAGTCCTTCAGTTCATCATGTCACCTCTCCAAGGACAATTTGCCTCTAGATAGAGGGGTTTTCAGGTTATATACATTTATATAAACTATATCATTAAATGTATAAACACACTTATATATATATATTCATTTAAATTATTTATATAATTAAATATATATTGATATATTATATACATGTTAATTTATATAAATAATTATATTCACATATATATATATATATATTTAAGTATATAAATAATTTAATCGAACATATTTATAAATAAATTTATATTTCTGTGTGTTTGAGTATTTATATAATATTTTTATAATTGATGCACAACTGTGTAGACTTCCTTTTGCTATCTTGGTAATTTGAATCAGTTATTCTTTCTGTTTTCTCTACAGTATTATCCCAGATAATTTACATTATAAAAATCAATGAATAACTTGTAGATATAATATGATTACAATATATATTTATTAAATTATTTTTATGTACATCTATGTGTGTGTGATAACAATAATAATAATATTTATTGTTGTTGTTATTACCCAATTTTTTAAACCATAAAATAAATCTATAGGTTTTATAAATACTATACATTTATTTTATGAATTATATCATTCATATATTATATTAAAAACATATATATTATATATTTATGTAAATTATTAATGTACTTAAATACATATATATATACTGAATACACTTTTATTTAAATAATAAATATATAAGTATTTACTTTATATATTTATGAAATGTATATAATAATATTTAAATAATGTATTTAAATACATTTAATTATTGTTATGTATATTATTATATGTTTACATGTATAAATTGTACAATATTGTATATAATTAATATTATACTAAATACATATATATGAAATACAATTTATACAAATATTTATATTATACATAATTAAAATTAAATGAAGTGCAATTTATACGAATATTATATATGATATAAAATATATACAATTATTTATATAATGTTATATGAAATAAAATTTTAAAAAATATTTATATAATGTATTTTAATAAAAATATTTATTATTATGCACAATAATATATATGTATTTCAATAAATACAATTTTATAATATTATGTTCTGTAATATAGATGTATTTCATTAAATATAATTGTTTAATATTGTGTACATTAATATACATTTATTGGTATAAATTATATATCATATAATATTGATTATATATAATATTAATGTAGGAACATATTAAATGAAAATATATATATTATAATTAAATTATAAATTATAAAAACATTAAGCTTGGGTTTTAATATGATATAATTTTTAAATAAATTATATTTATGAATGTATTTATATAATATGTTTATACTTTTATATTATATATAATTAATATTATATGGAATACAATTTATACAAATAAATTTATATGAATGTAGCTAAAAATATAATATTATATTTATGTATATATATATATATGTTAATAAATTTAAATACAATAATGTAAATCTTCTCCATGATATTTTTATATATAATGCATTTAAATACTTTTATATATTGTGTTTTATTAATATATATATTATGGAATTTCCTTATAAAAAAATTGGGGGGGGGGGAGTTCACAACCCCCTATAATTTAAATATATTAGTGGGGGTTTTGAACCCCCTCTAATTTAATGACATTGTTCAGGGTTTTCACACCCCACTAATTTAATGATATTAGAGGAGTTTTCAACCCGCTCTAATTTAAAGATATTAGAGGTGGTTTTGAACCCCCTATAATTTAAAGACATTATAGTGGATTTTTGAACCACTATAATTTAAGGAAATAGTAGGGGTTTTCAACACATTCTAATTTAAAGACATTAGATGGGTTTTTGAACCCACTCTAGATTCCGAATAGATATTAAAACAATAATGATAAAAAAAATTAGAGGGGGTTCAAAACCCCCTCTAATTTATGAAATTAGAGGGGGACTATAACCCCCTCTATATTCAATGATTAAAAGGGGTTCTATATATTTTGTCTCAAATCTTTATAGAAAATGAATTTAGAGTGGGTTTAGAACCCCCTCTAAATTCGACGATTAGATGGGGTTGTGATGAACCACCTCTAAGTATATAGAAAATGAATTTAGTGGGGATTGTGGATAACCCCCTCAAAATAACCCCCTCTAATTTATTGTTTTATTATAGTGTCAATTGTGGATTTCATATTTTTGAACTATTTGATGATTATATTTAGTATTTCTAAAATACATTATATTTGGACAATTACCATCATAGGGGGATAATCTGTTTAGGGTTAGGGGTCATGTGTAGGGGTGGTATGAAGGTTTTAATAATATATGACTGAAACTGGGTAAAAATATTTCTAGTAACAAGATTTAGAATAATCTTTCAAATAATTATTTGTTCATTATACCAAACCGAGAAAGATGAAAATTGAAAAAACATGACCTAGTAAAAGATGCTTTGTGTAGAACCAGTAGCCTTTAATTCATTCAAGCTAGAAGACAAACATTCTTTTATTAGGTTGTCAATTACTCTAGACCAAGTAGTCTTCACCAACCTAGGTTGATCCAATTGGATGGAACAAACACAATTGGTGTCCTTAAACCATATTACAGACTAAGACATTAGTTAATCCTGTGTTATATTGATGGGTACACAGTGCCTATACCATAAAATTGTTCACAAACACATCATTTAATATATATTAAACACCAAAATACATAGTTCTAAAAACCAAACTAAGACGAGTGAACATGAGGAATCCTTTATAACGGTTTTTTCCAATCAACTACTAAAATTATAGTTATTTCAATTTATTGAACCCTAAACTACCACATAACTACTCTTGAATAGTATGTGTAGTCTGGGACTATAAATTTAAAATATTATCAACAACCAGTCATATTCAATTATGAGTTTGAGTTAATAAAATAGTAGAACCATTACCAATTATTAATATTTCCTAGGCATAATATCTTTCATATGAACCAAAGATTTCCCGACCCCATTTATTTTTTTTCATTCCCATTTTTGTTTTTATAATCTTCTACTAAATTTCTAAAGCCAATTCCCACATTCTTTTTGACAGTTCACGTGGAAAACCCTTTGAATCATTCAAAAAGGCATAAATCACAGGAACAAATAATTTTAGATCCTAATATTGATATATCAATTTCTGCATGCCAACAATCTAAAATATCTAATCACAATGATCTTTCACCACATCACTAGTATAACGCTCAAAATGGGCCACCTAAATTCTAGGTTGAATGATCAGTGCTGCAGGAGTACACCATAATGGATTATAGCTTTCCATCCATTATCAATGTTGTGCCCAACATTGTTCCCCTACCTATTAAGGTTCACACATTGATAATTAATCGTAAATTCATTCATATGATCAAGAACATGAGATAGTTCAGTTGTGTAACACCCTGATATTTTATGAGTTTGATTATTTTTAATTTATTTTATGTCATCTGTTGTACACTACACGAAAAATGGTTTTCACTACACAAAAATCCATATAATCTTACAGTATTTTCAATAATATTTCTGGATTGTGTTATTCAAATTTTCATGTTCTTTTTCAATAATTCATTTCTTGCCTGACCAAGTCTAAGTGAAAATATATATATTATTATGTTACCTTATAACATAGTTATTAAAATTGTTAGAATGGAATGTTTTAATTAATTTATTATATTTTTCTATACATACATTAAATTAATTATTTTACGAAAATTTATTTATAAATGAACAGAAAACCCAATTTCATTAAAAGGAAATGTTTTTTTTCTAAAAAACTCATTAAATGAAAATAAGTGAGTGTATAAAATAATAAAAATAATATTTATGCAATTTATTAGTGAAATAAATATTTTATATATTCAATGTAATGCTTCAATTTCTTTTTATATGTTTTATAGAAATGAAATAAGAAAAAATTCAATTTTAGACAAAAAATGAGCATTTTTCTAAAAATGATGTATTTCCGTATTTTGATGGATGGCCCATTTAAAATCTATTTTTTACACATTTATAACTGATTTATGACAAAATAATCTTATTAATTAGAGGAGTTACATCATTATTTAATTTCGATGAATTTTTTGTATTTTTTCGATAATATTCATTTTTTAATGAATAGTGAAAAATAATGCATTTTAATTTAAAATGGATTTTTCATCTAATTTATTTTTAAAAAATCCTTATAATTTTTATTTCTTTTAAAGTATAAATATATTATGTTTTCATAATCTAATCCAACTTTGGTTGTTTTATTAAATTTCATATGGAAACTAGATATAATTTCTCATCAACATTTTGATGGTTTTTAATTTAAAAACACCAATTTTTTCGATTTGACTACGGGAATTTATTTTTAATTATTTAATTTACATCTATGTTTTGAATTTTAAAAGTCGGATTTCATATTTATTATCTGTGGGTAGAAATTATGTTAATTGATTACTTTTTTATTGGATATTATCAATAATAACATCAGTAATTTTTATTTACAATAATTAACAGTAAATCAGGTAAATTTTCATAATAAACAGTATGATAAAGATATTAAAATTACCCTAACACATACCAAAATAATATTCTATGAATTAAATTCGACCAATATCATATAGAGTTTATAATTGATTCATTTAATGCCCTTTTTTTATATGAATGTGATGCAATTATAATTAAAAAATGAATGCTACAACATGTCACACTCTTATGTCTTATAATTTTAATAATTTTAATTTAGTTATAAACATGATAAAACATCGAACATAAATAGAATATAAAAATATAATGAATATATTTACATCATTTTAATTTATGTTTAATTTTTAGATTTTAAATAATTACCATAAAAATTGATAGAACAATGATACAATAATTATTGTATTATGATAAATATAAAATCAATGAAATTATAAATAGTAAAATAAATATTATTTTGAATAATTTATGTCATACTAAATTTATCAAGGTGAATGTGAAATGTTATAAAACTTTTAAATTCTATGGTATGAATTTATATCTCTGTTTGGCTTTTATTTAAGTTAAATTAAATGAATAGTATAAAATTGACAATATTGATTTTTTATAAAAAATAAAATTTATTTAAATTATAATTTATTAAATTATTTTAAAATCAAAATCATATCTTAATATTACAATATGGATTTGATAAGGTCAAAAAATTAATTAATTTTCCAAATATAGGAAATATATCCTATATAAGTAAACTTATCATCCTATTAATAATTAAAATGAAGTTACAAAAATTAAATATTAAAAGAGAGTAATTATGTTTAAACTGAAAATATAATGTTTAAAATAAGATAAATAAATTTCTAAATATTATTGTATGAGATTATTTCAAATGAACCTCATCTTATTAACAAAATATATCACTTTGGAGCAATTATGATTTGAAAATAAATTTACAATGAAATAATATTTCATGACATTTCTAAAGTTCCCATCCTCCCTCTTATAAAAGGCCACCACATATAGACAATTTTCAGACCTATCATACACCTTGGAGCATCTAACTTATGATAAAATAAGCTACCAACATACCTCCCGTACTCCAAGGGACAACACATTATGATGAATTTCATCATAAGGTTAACTTTTTTTAAAATCGAAATAGATACTTGAATAAGTGCTAATTGATTTATCACCAAATTCAATATTGTTTTCCTCTTATACTTTATCTTCTTTTGATGTTTCAATAAAAAAGTAACAAATCCAGTATCTTATAAATTCTAAGATGATATTATAAATATGGGAAGATCTTATACCTCTTTTTATGAATTCTAATAATAGTAATATTACCATGTGTGAATATATATGAGTTACCATCTCCACATCATGGTGTAATGTTTTTTAAACAATACATAATTTCAATGGGTATAAATATTAGCATAATTTATTTAAAATAATTAATATAAAATGATAATATTTTTATACATAATATACCATCCAATTCTATACCATTTAACCGATAAGTTAATGATATCATCACTCGTTCGTACATACAGCCTACCATTCCCACGATGTGATGCGATTAATTTTACATGATATCCATTAAACCACAATTATTTACATGAATGGTATGACTAAATATGATATATAATATATTATTATCATTATATAAATGATATAACTATAACATAAGAAGTGGACCACAATCATATCTGACAAAATCTACATAACAACATAATGTAGTTAATATCAGAATTACGAGTGACAATTAAATGTAAACAACAAAAAATTGAAAATATAATAATAACAGATATCATAAAAAATTAATATGATTTTGAACTAAGTAAATAATATTACATTAATAATTATACAGAAGGTTCTAATAAATCAGAAAAATATTGTATATAAGGTAAGTGATTATTATTTATTTTCATTATTATTCTTGATTATTTATACACAAGAATTTTCTAGTCTATATCTTTCACCCACATTCATGTTTCCTAAATATACAATATTTTTTCAATTAGTATACTATTGTTTAATGTAAATTTTAGCCATTTTTAATTTTTTATCATATGGAATGGAAGGAATGTTTCTTTCATTTTCTATAGGAGTTACATTTATACTTTTCCAAAAAATGTATAAGGAGAATGATTTTAACTTATACAACATGATCATATTTTTATTCCTTCATAATTCTTTATTTCGAAGAAGAATCCTTTAAATGATTTCAAGGTAATTTTAAATTAAATTATTTTATTTAATATTGTCTTGCATTTTGAGAAAAGAAATCTTTTTTAAGAGGAATTGATATTTTCCACAATAATTAATTTCAAGTGTCTGGTTAAAAATTATTTCAATCTAATATGGCATTACCTAAATGTGATTATATTTATATCCCCATCATTACAATGATTTGACTGAGTTTATGATAGAATGATATTTATTAAATCCATTTGTTTTATATTGATTATAATTTAATTATGTTTATGAATCACATCTTATTCCTTGGGTTATGCTATGATGAATGATTTATGTTTTTTTGGAACAAAAATATATGTTTTCATTATATGATTGGTGGGACATATATCTCCCTCTGATAAATTGGGTAAATATTTATATCTCATGATATAGACATGGTTGAATCATAAAGTAAATCGAGTTCAGAAATATAGGAATGAAACGAAAAAAAAAATCTTGTTCAGTAATACAGGGCTATAATGAGGAGTCAAATCGGTTCTGTAATGGACTTATTATGGTATGACAGTCTCGGAAATGAGCACTGGATAATATTGAAATGATTTTATATTCATATGTGTTAGCCACAATTACATTTTTTGATGAATTCTATTTTATCATGGTTACTGTCTTTTTATGAATTTTCATTACGTAGGGACAATAATTATTTTATGAATCAATATTTAGACATTCAAAATATACGTCCATGTTTTTACATTCATATGATTATATTTAGTTTTATGTTCTACATGATTAACCATAATGAGGATTTGATCCCCCCATTTATATGTTATCTTTCCCTAAGGATATAATGAAATCTATTAGGTGTGAAAACTAAAGGGTAATATCTTTATGTGAGATGTTGAAGATCATTCCCCGAGATAAAAGAATGTGTTCTGAGATTCCAAATACACTAAACTAATACATTAATTTGGTTTATATTTTTGTAATGTAATAAGTATTATGAAAAAGAAATTTAATGTCTATGTACATCAAGCATGGGTTGTTAGAGTTGGTATCAAAGTGAAGGTTTAATTAACCATTGGAAACTAGGATGCAATGTGAGATCCTTAAAGATATTTATACGGATAGTTATAAGTATATCCATAATGATAAGTCTAAATATAGGTTATCGTCTTTGGATTATGGAAAAATATTGAATATCCTAGGACTAAACATAAGATGTTAGAGATTGAAATTAATCCCCCTTAATTATATTGTTTTCCTAGTATTATTGTTTCCTCTCACACTAATCTTTTTGGGGTTTAGAAAATGGCCAGAAAAAGGAGGATTCATGTTAATGGATAATATGATGGAGAGTGGAATGATATTCTTCAAGAGTAACCAAATGAAATGGTAGTTGGAAACCAAAACATTGTTATTAATCCTTATTAGAAATATCATAATATGATCACTAATGTAATATTTTTTGAATTTCTTTACCCAGCTAATAAGATAAAGATAATGTTTCATTGTGATAGTTGAAGAAAAAAATTTCCATTTTCCTCCTATAAATCATGTGGGAAGAGGCATCAAGGATAATGTTTCAGAAGAACTGGAAGATGCTCTGAGTTTGGAAAAGAAGAACTCAAATCCAGTAAATGCAATGGAAAATGTTCAGTTAACACAATAGAAAATGATAATGGTATTGCAAAGGCACTGACGATGGTTAAATGTTTTAAATGATAAATGTATGGGCATTAGGAAAATCGATTCCCTAAACGAAAATCTCGTGAAGTGAATCAGTGTGGTTATATGAGTAGTATATATGTTGGTGATGATGAAGAGAACATAAATGATCTATGAAAGGAATGATTTTTTATGGAATAAAATGATGAATCTTGGCCACTGGTTTAAGAATATAGTGGAATGATGACATGTTTAGTACGAATAGTTTTGAATAATTATTTTTATTGTATTATTAAATATGAAAACATCTAAGGATTATTACACTAATGTGTTTCCTTAAGTATTTGAAATTATATTTTGAATGCTACCTGAAAAATGAAATGCCATATATTTTTAGAAAACACAAGATATGTGCCTAATTATTAGATTAGAAGATAATGTGATGTTTGGATAATAGTAATGACCTTAGGGCTAGTATAATAACATCGTCATATCAGTGTTTCAGTATA
Source organism: Viscum album (assembly GCA_963277665.1). Taxonomy (NCBI): domain Eukaryota; kingdom Viridiplantae; phylum Streptophyta; class Magnoliopsida; order Santalales; family Viscaceae; genus Viscum; species Viscum album. The sequence continues at coordinate 934,997,006 of OY728164.1, read as the reverse complement.
TAAAATTTATGGGATCTTTGGTTTATTAATGTATTAACTATCTATAGCTAGGCTTATTCTTATGTGATAACCTATGATAACATTTGAGTTGAGATAGATGGAATAACCTATCATTCTATTTATGGATCTCACAATATTCTAACACTTTAGGATTGAAAAAGTAAACATCATTTCTTTGAATATGTGACGAATTGAAAAAATTTCAAGGAATTACCAATGGCGATGTTGTACCAAAATCAACTATGTATTTCTTCTCATTCAAAATTCTTCATCATTAGGAAAATAATCTTGAAACAAAATTTTTTATCCAAGTACCATATTAGCAGATGAGTCATATGGTCCCATAAATCATAAATTATTTATCATTTTCTATATTTTAACTTTCTCTAAACCTATTTCTCTATCACCATCCATCAGAACAAGATGGTTAGATTTTCCTTTTATGTCTATGTTCTCACTTCCCGTCCATGTTCTCTTATGTGGAAAGATAGTGAAGATTTACTTTGTGTAACCTTAATGTTTCTAACATTATATTTTAAAATTACATTTTAGTATCACTTTTTATGATGTGGGTTGTTATGAAAGAAACATTCATGTAATAAATCTTTTATAACCCCGAATAATTTCGAGGGTGAATTCATTTTGAGGGGGGTAGAATGTAACACCCCGAGATTTCATGAGATATATTCTGTTTAATCACATTGATATGTTGTTTTGTATACAACACCAATAATAGTTTGTGTGATATGCCACACCGTACTAGCTTCCAGTATACACAACACTATACATGTCTTGTGTTTCAAAAAAGATCTTGTTCTTTTGCTATACTTCGTTGCACACAAGACCGAGTATGAGTGAACAAATAAATATTGTTATGTTACCATATAACCTAGAGGTTAAAATGGTGGAAATGAAACATAATAATTGATTTATGTAATTATTTTTTATACATGAATTTATTTAATTATTTTGTTAAAAAATATTTATAAATTAAAATAAAACTCTTATTAGTTAAATGGAAATGTTTTTTCCAGTAAAACCATTTATATGAAAATAATTGTGTTTATAAAATAATAAAATCACTCTTTATGGATTTTATTCAGGATGTATATATGTAATATATTCAATTTAATATTTAAAATTCAACTTATATTTTTTCTAAACTGGATATAAGAACAAATTCAATTTTTTGGATAAATTGTTTGTTTTTCTAAATGTATACGTTTATAGCCTTTTGATGGTGAACACATTTTAAATCTAGTTTTAGGGTATTGTTAAAGTTATAATTGAAAAAATAAACTTATTCATTATAATAGGTATACCAAAATATACTTTTTTTAATTTTTGGTAATTTTATGATAATACACATTTTTAATGAATAGTTAAAAATAGTGCATTTTATATAAAAATTGATTTTTCATCTATTTATTTTTACAGAATAGTTATACTTTAAATTTGATTTAAAGTATAATTAGATTGTTATTTTCTTGTTTAATATAATTTTGGTCATTTGATTTAATTTTAAAATGAAATTATATATAAACACACGTAAATCTTTTGATAGTTTTTATTTTAAAAACCATTTTCTCAATTTCAAAATAAAAATTAATTTTTATTTAATTACAATAACTTCTTTGATTTGAATTTTGAAAAATAGATTCAATATTTGGAATTATTATGTCCAAATTATATTAATAGGACACTTTATTAGGATATTATTAATAGTAAATATGGTTAGTTTTATTTACAATAGTTAAAGGTAAATCTGGTAAATTATGCAACAAACAATATAATAATGATAATAAAATAACACTAACACCTACCCAAATCCAACTGAATGAATGAATGTAGACCAATATCACGTAAGGGTTTTAATTGAACCATTGAACGTACTTTTTTCCATGAAAGTGATATAATTATAATTAATAAAAGTGACAACACGTCACTCTTTTGTCTCTTATAAGTATAGTAATTTTAATGTAGTGAAAAACATTATAAAACATAGAATATAAAAAATATCCATAAATATAATGAAATTATTTACATCATTTGAATTTATTAATAATTCATATATATTAGATAATTACCATAAATATTGACAAAATAATTATACAATAATTATTTTTCTAAGAGAAATATAAAATAAATGATATTATAAATATTATTAGAAATTATTTATGTCAACTATGATTTTTATAGGGTAATATGACATGTTAAAAGACTATTAAAATATTTGGTTCACATTTATATATCTATTTATATTTTATATAAAATCAATTAAATGAAAAGTGTAAAAATTACTACTATTGATAATATATTAAAATAATATTTTATTTAGTTATTTAAAAATCATAAATATATTTTAAAATTACAAATTGGTTTTTCTACGGTATAATATTTAATTGTGAGTCCAATTATGGGATATTTACCCCATATAATTAAACATAATTTCCCCTATATAATTAAATGTTGTTACCTCATTTAAAAATAAAAGAGAGTAATTAAGGGTAAGCTAAAAATATACGGTTTAAAATAATTTAAATATATGTCTAAAAATTATTAGATGTGATTATTTCTAAATATACACATATTACTCTCTATCTATATAACATTGGAAATATTATAATTCTAAAATCAATTTAAAATAAAATACTTTTTCTAGACATTCCTAAAGTTCCCCGCCTCCCTCTTATAAAAGGCTACCACATCTACCCACTTACTATCACTTCTCAACCCCGTTGGATAATCCAAATTTTGCTCAAGTAATATCTTAAAATCCCTCTATTAATGCTAGTTTCCACATGTTGGTAAGAAATCCATCCTATGGAGTCTTTTGTGTAAATTAATATGAGATACTAGAAAAAGTTTTAATTGTTTTATCACCTCTTTCAAAATTATTTTCTTATTCTACTTCCTCTTATTATGTTGTTTCCAAATTGAATTAATAAATAAATTATATTCTATATTATGATATGTTATTATAATTATGCTAAAACCATATGTCTCTTTTTCTCTATCCTTTAAATAGCAATATTAAAATGTGTGCGTGTGTACGCCTTACCATCTCCATGCTATAGTGTAATTTGTTATTCAACAACACATATTTTGGAGGGGTAAATGTTGAGAATAATTGATGATTATAATTAATATAACAAGATAATAATTGTTTATACATAATATACAATCCATGACCATAACATTTAACCATTAACTGAATGATATTGTCTTCCGTGCGTACGTACAACTATCTCCATGATGCGATGTGATTCATTCTATATGATCTCCATTGAACCAAGATTGTATACATGAATGGAATGAATAAATTTTAAATATATGATACTAATATAATTATGTAAATTATATAACTATAATTCAAGAAGTGTCACACTATATTATATGACAAAAAATGAATTTGAACATAAGGTAGTTTTTATGAAAATAATTACAGATAATGAACGGTTACCAACAAATAGATGATAATATGATCATATATGATATCATAAAAATGACTATGATTCTGGAATATGTCAATAACATTATTTAAATCATTATAAATGATATTTAGATATATATGAAGGATATTTCACCTAATTTAAGGGATGATTTTTCATTGTTATTATTATCTATGATAATTTATACGTAAGTATTTGATGGGGTATATTTATCATCCACATCTAGGATTCTTAAATATATAATATTATTTCAATTATATTACTATTTTTGAAAATCAATTTTACCCATTGGTGAATTTTTATTAAATGGCATGGAAGGAATATATCTTTCATTTTCTTCATGTGTTACTATTTTTTGACTTTTCCAGAAAACGTACGTTGAAAGTGTTTTTAATTTGTACAACATGATCTAATTGTTATGTCTTCATAAAAACTTATTTCCTTAAATCATCATTTAAAATATTTTAAGTGCAATTTCAATTAAATTATTATCTTTTAAAATTATGTGTTATTTTACGAAAAGAAAACATTTTTGAAGAATAAAAGATATTTTCCTCAAGAATAAAATTCAATAGTTTTATTAGAAATTATTTTCTATCTAAGGTGAAATTATCTAAATGGGGTTATATTTCTATTACAATTTCTTTCTATAATTTTTATATGATTATGATATAATTATATTTAATAAATCCATTTTTTATATGTATTTTGATGGAATTATGTTTAATAAACCCATTTTAATCATTGGTTTATGATATATTGAATAATTTATTGTTTTGTGGGACACATATGTATAGTTATCATTATCTGACAGGTGTGTCCTATATTTCCTACCAATAAATAGGTTAAATATTTATATCTCATTAGATAGTCATGGTTGGAATGGAAAGTAAATATTTTTCAGTAATATATAGATGAAATGGTATGTAAATATGCTTCAGTAATACAAGGCTGGAATGAGGATTAATATTTGTTCAGCAATGGACATTGTATGTTATGATGGTCTTGGCAATGAGACTTGGCTAATATGGAAATTATTTTCTATGCTTATATGTCTTCTACAATTCCATGTTTTATGCCCATTCAATTTTAACATGGGTAGATTTACTTTATGAATTATTCCATTCATACTACCAAAATTTATTTTTTGACTCATTATTTTGATATGCAAAATATATGTTCAATTTTTACCATAATATTTTTAGGTATTTTTTATCTTCTACATTTTTACCCATATTGTGAATTTTAGCTCACCTTTTTTATGTTTTCAACCCACCATGATATAAATAATGGATTTATGTAGGAATCCAAACATGAAGATCATTAGAGGAGATGTTGAATATCTTTCACGAAGGTAGAATTTTTTTTCTGAGTTTTCAAAGACATTAAACTAGTACGGTCTTTAAGAATCTAATTGTTTATTGTACTACGTATTCCATAAAATAAATTTAATTTACATAAACATCATTTTTAGGTCATTAGATGTGGACAATAAATTGGAAACCCCCATGAATATATTTTAAATTTTCATGAATGTTAAAATACATTTCACAAACATGGTGTATATTATGAATCCATTAAATTGAGAGTTTTACCATTCTCCATGTGTGATAGAACAAAAAATTAGATAAATATACAATCTTCTAAGCCATTTAAGACATGGGATGAATTGGAATATATTTTTTGAGTAAAACATTTCCACCCATCCATACATGGATGATCTAGAATGATAATCAAAACATCTATTGTGTGGATGGATAATTGGACTGGGAGCTGTGAGATTAGTTTAAATATCTTAGTAGGAAGTTCCCACATGAAAATTTATATGGGTTTCTTAAATGGAAAAAATTATATCAATGAATTCATCATATTATTCAAAATGTAGTACATATCACTACTAATGAGAACTAATTGTTAATATGAATGATGTTGGAAAATACATTAATGATGTTGTGTCTCTTGAATATAATATGTGAAAAATGATAGAGTACCACCTTAGTGTTTAATCCATAAGGTATAGAAATGTACTCCCAATGCATAATAAGTGGAACCCTTGATAAGGAAGTTGTAGTCTATTCAACAGTCTATGAAACCACCACCCCTCCTACTCTGTCAATGGAAATTAATTCTTGTGAGTTTATGGAGGTATGCACATATAACATGACTGTAGTGATGGTTTAGAGGAACCCATATTACAAGATTGTAATTATGTTAATTACAATAAAAAATAATTTTACATTAAGCAGATAGGAAAGATGAAGCTAGGAAAGAGAAAACCTAAGAGTATAACTATTTGAGAAATATCTTGTTAAGGTAAATCCTAAAAATATTATGTATACATGGAACTGCAACCATATAATCCCCATCATCCATTTCACGATAGGATAAAATAATCTACTAGAGAGGGAAAATACAAAAAATAAAATTGTTTATGAAATTACACATCAATATCCATTTAATAGTATAAATATATCAATTTATTTCATATAAAAGATTATTTAATGAATTTATATCTAGATAAAAAAAATGGAGTATTTTTGAGTCATATCCATAAAAAAAGATTCCCCCATTGTTTTCTTGTGGAATCTCCTTAAAAAAATTAGAGACCCAAGATGTTTCTAAATTCCTTACACCAAGGGGAAGTGGAATCATAAAAATGCCTTGTGTGATCTAAGAACATGTATCATTCTCTTACCAAGTGTGTTTACAATAAATTAGGTCTTCGTAAACTATAATCAACTAGATTAACACTCCAAATAACTAACTATTTGGTCAAACATCTACAAGGACTTCTTTAGAGTGTTTTATTAAATGTTGGAATATTCATTTTCCCTATGTATTTCTTTATACAGGAATTGAATAACGAAGGAGATATTCCACTCATTATACTAAGACCATTTCTCACCACTCTAAATGAATTTATTGATGTTAACCATCAATGATATATTTTATGTTTTGGTGAAGAACATGTTGTGTTTTATTTAAGGAATGATTCTAAAGAACACAATGAGTCATTAAATTTTCAATTCATCACTCCCAATGATAAAAAATATGACCATAAAACTAGTATGAATTGAATTAGGAAACTAAATCATGTTTAAATGGGATCTAGTTCTAAAAAATACATGAAATACTTGTAAGATATTGCAATGAAATATGTACCACCTTTTGTCCCCTCTTATTTCAAGGATTGTTCTAAAAAGGATGTTAGCTCATTGTTGAAATCATCTACATAGAAACATGTCTTGCAATAGAAAATAAATGAATACCTAACTGGTAGGAATTCCATGGTAGGATAAATAGGATACAGTGGGATATTTTAGTCTATAGTAATTATTAGAGTTACTAGAGTCGTGTTAAAAATGCAAGGCATTAGAAGGGGTGAAAAGTCCAAATACATGTCATGCACCCATTATATCAAATGTAAATGTAGATGTTAATAAAAATTAAAAAAAAAAGTAGATTGAAAATTCGTGTATACAATAAATGACATGTAAATTTTTTTGGATTTTAAAATACCTTGATTCCTAGGTTTAAAACTACACCCACTTTCTAGTATGCGTCTTCGCTCCTCCCATGAGCTACCTCACCCGATGCTACTCAACCGTCCTCCATTTTATACAACAATCCATCACACATTCTCCTCTTCCTCTATCCATCTTATCCCCCACCTACACATTCCCCTCCATCTGTCTTATTTTAATCCAAAATTTAAAACCCTTTTCCCCACTACACATGCATTTAATCATGATTATAATTCTCAAAGAGACAAGTTGCGTATGGCTGAACATTCTCCATCACCCGTAGATCTATCATCTTTGGATTATGCTTCCTCATTTATCCCAATTCATTATTTCATGGCGATAAAACCTTCTTCCAATATTGTTTAGGTATATACACAAACACATATCAACCCTTTCATTATATTTTCTTCAATAGAGTACCATATTTGGTTGCTCCATCTCTATGATAATCTAATATACACTAACAATTTTTTGAGACCTCATATTACATAAGATGATCCAAATCCACTAGGAATTCCAAGAACTTTTAAACCATATTAACCTATCAGCCATCGCCCATGTTTATTATTAGACCATTATGGATATCTTCTTTGAGTTCTGGGCCACATTTGAGCTTCCCAGTGTCTGATTTTACTTCTAAATTATAGGATGGACTTATGCACTCATCCTTGGTGGTTTTGATATTATCCATGACATACACACCAATGAATATCTCTTATCCACAGTCCTCTTGACAATATAGCTCGATATTAACTATGAGTATGCTACCCATATTTTGGGAGGATAGCCAGAGACCCTTCATGAATTATTGATCCACTCTTGGGGAAGATAATCACTCTATAAAATGATTCCATCCTAATCGTTCAATATGTATTAGGTCATTATTAGGAGGATCATTGTTACTAGCACATGAGTGTGAGATTTATAGAGGTCAGAATTCATTAATCTTCCATTGTTGTCCTAGCCATATACATGGCTAGGTAGCTCGGATTGACCTTCCTATCTGATATAATAATGACCCGAGGCATTATTTCAGCGGGCGCATTCATTACTCATTTTTTATGGAATCTTAGTGAATCTAAAGTTTTCTATCACCACACCTCCCTCATCCCTTTGGATATCATAATTTCTTATGATCCATAAGATTAGGATGCTCACAATGGATGGAAGCATCTATGGGCGAAAGCCATCTTATCAAGAGGATGTCGATGAGGTTCCTTCTTGGAATGGAGTTGACCTCGCCACATCAACTTCCCCTAATCACACCCCTAATGTTAACACCTCCACCTACACCAACTCCAACACTAGTTAGGATTCCTCTATTTTTACCACTTCTACCACGGATTCCCATGTTACCACCATAACCACCACCGCCACTTTCCCTTCCACAATTATAACTTTGCATCCTCCTCCTCCATCTGACATATGGCCAACTATCAAATTTCATTTGGAGAACCACTGCCTGGTCATCATTCATTTATAAATTCCATATATTTAACAATACTTTCACCATCCGCACTTAAACACCGTCCTTTGTCTCAACCAATCTATGACCCTTTACATGCCCCACTCCATTATACATCCACTACCCACATCCTACCCTTATTTACCTACCCCCTAAGAAGAATGTTCCCACTAACATGTAACAATTTTTTATAGATTAGGAATTAGGTTGGATGGGCCCAACTATTAGATCCCTATCTGAGGTTCCCTTCATTGATCTAGTATCTAGACACACATGCATTATATGGATCGACACATAACCTCTTCCATCCTTGACCAATATATCTTCCATGACTATGAAACCCACTACAGTGGTCGTTCCTCTAACCCATTACTCCATCACAATTATAGATAGGGTATACTAGCAATAGGTGGCCAGTATTATTGTAGAGATGTATGATGCATATCTAATCGAATTTGAGTTTACTTCTTAGTTTTCTTATGTTCTCCTTACCCATTTGTAATTTTTTGGCTGTCCATTTTTGTTATACATATATTCCATTTACACAGATTTATCATTGGATTTATATATACATGGGTTACAGATACTTAATTTATATTATCTTGGCTCAATTTCAGTTTCTTACTTCATTATTTATCTTTTTCTAGCTATTCGGCCTCTTCTATGGTCATTGAAACACCTATAACAACACCATATTCCCTCGCACATCAGATGTATCAATATCTAGATAATTTTGAGTGCTATCTTGAGGACCTATAACATGATATTCATGATAAGTATGTGTCCCCAAAACAAATATTAAAAATTATATTCATTCCTTATGATATTCATTCTTAGTACCATCTTGAGGTTGTCAATATTGTCATGTTTCATCATGAGCTTGATGACTCGACCACCAGTTCATGTAGGAGTTAAAAAAATTCGGAGTATATGGAAAACAATGATTAATTAGTTTATTAGTAAATTAATGGAGGAAACACTTTTTTTTGTTTCAATAATTTTAGTCGGATTCAGAGGATCTTTGTTTTCCTTTTACTAGAATTCTTATTCATAGTTCACCATGAAAATTAATGTACTCATCTTCGTGAATTTGTATGAGATTATTTCCCTTTCATTTCACTATTTGAAGCTATAGTTTCTCTTATTCTATATTTATTAACCTTATCAACCAATTTTATTATCTATTATTGGTATTACTATTTCCCAGAAAATTTGCTGGAACCCCAATTTTCGATTCACAATCCAAAAAGTTTCCCCGTGAAATGACATTTAATATATCGATATCTCGATTTCCTAATTTCAATTTCAATTTTCGTATTCATGTTTTTCTATGTAGTTATTGAAATATCTCCCATGATTATTTACCAAATATTGAAAAACATATATCATTCTATTGGTGGGGGAGAATTTCATGCCCCTATGTTTGGATACACATTGATTTTTTATGGTTTTCACACATTAAGGTGCCATTTTTCATTGAAATAATTCTTTAAACATTACAACTCAATTAACCCATTTATATAAAAGAAAATATTTTCCTAGATATTTCATAAACCAATTTCCATTCATGAAAATAGTTTGTATCAGTATTCATGACTCGAGTAATTTAATTTGAGATTCTGGATTCTCATAATTACTTTTGATTGGCTTATTGCATGATATTATACCCTATGTGATTTCTAGTTATTTATTGTTTACACCCATTACTAAGAGGATTTGAGACATACACTAACATATTCTTTTCTAATAGTATTTCTTAATATATAACTAGAATATATGAACTTGTATGAACATTAATTGAGATCATAGTTAGGATATCATTGATCAAATACACTTTTAAAATTATTAAGTGTTTTTTGTGAGTTACATTTTTTTAAGTAGAACATGAACATTTCTTCTTCCTTAGACCATATTAGCCATGAACACACATGTTTAGATGGATTCATTTAAAAACTATTATAACTTCTTACAATGATATTAGTGTGATGCATGATTTTAATTTGAACAAGTTTGAGGGGTTTTTCGCTATATATAGAAAAATAAGATGTTTGAATTGTTGAGATTTATAATGGAACATTTAATAGAATGGTATGATGTGGTTAATGATTTATATTATAATTTTATTTGGTTGCACAATTTATTTTAAAAAATATTGAATGAAAATGAAAATATATTTTTTTTATATTAAGATTTTTAAAAATAACCTTTACAGAATGATGACTCCTATGATAGATCATATGTTGTTAGATGACAAATGTGAGATCTATCCTAGACATGATTATTGAAAAATAAATAAAATAAAAATTAAAGAAGAAGGGAATATTCATGATACCCACTTGATATATTAATGGACCCAATTTGATATATTAGGGCTTGAAATTGTTTTTTTCCATTAAATGTAACATCATTAAAATATTTACGAAACTCATGCATTATACTTTAGAGATTACCCTCCATTTGAGATTTATTTTTATCAATTTATCACCTTCCATTAGCCTTAGAGTCTTTTAAACCATATAATAGAATCCAACATGATTGGTTTATTATTTTTATTTATGACGCAGAAATTCCATGATATTGAAAAGCCAATGGTTTGGAACATATACTCATGGTATGATTTTAATTCTAATTATATTTTACCATGGGTTATGGAAGAAAAATTATTATGTAATAAATTAAAAAATGTTTATATTTTCCAATTAATAGTTCTTATATATTAATTAAATAATGAAAAAATCTAAAAAAAATATGATGCATGAAATATTTTTCTGTATGATATTGATTCTGGGGTATTAAAATTTTCTATTTACACATGATTTTACATTGCTAGTTGTAATGGATGTTTCTTGTTTTATTTATTTTTTCATGAGAAAATGAAATGGTTCAAGTATGAGAAAATTTTATATGATGAATTTATATATACATATTGTATAGATTTAATCAAGGAATATTCAATTTTTATTTGATAATACACTGGGTTTGGTTTTTTTAAAGAATTATGAATTCTAGAACTAATGTATGTAATGATAAAAATGGAAAAAAGGATCAGCAAGGTGTCTCCATCATACACTATGTGTAGTCTTCATTTATAGAATTCTTGTATGCCATAGAACAATCCAAAAAAAATTTACCCATCAAAAATCTATTTCAAGACATGTATATTCATCACACATCGATAGAATTTTATGTTCAAAATCCCTTGAAATGTTATTCTTGTACCCAATTTAAAGAGGCTATAGAATGTGTACCACTGGAAGCTCCACCTGGTTAAAGATACAAGATTATTATCTTGAGGAAATTTATTTTCTAAAATACATGATTTCAAGTCTCATTAAGCAATGTGAACATTTCTTGGTAAATCCACAAAAATAAAATACATGACATGAATTATTTACACATTGTGTAAATATAATTCTATTTTAATTTTTATAGTGTAGTAATCATTGGTGGTTCTAAATACTATTACTTCATCTTGAAATTTTATACCATTTTATATAATTTTTCATTCAAAACTAGTTTAAATTATCGGATTCTTCCATTTATTAAATCCTTTTTTTGGTTAATCTATACGCACTCCTAATATATTTAAAACTCATTTAAATTTTTGGAATCCTTTTCAATTTCACGCAACATTATTAAATTTCCCAAAAATAGTTCTTTATTTTTTCTTCATGAGTTGTGAGTTTTTTTATTATATTTACATTGATATTAATTTTTTGATGTCAATTCTTGAATTTTCTCTATTATAGAGAGCTTATTTCTAAATCATTTCATAATTATGTTTAGAATGTCACACATTCCATTGCATTTATTCATTACTGTCATTCATGGATTATCTTGTTAGGTATTGGGGTTGAGAGTAGGGGAAAATTGAACATTTTTGTCATTTTAAATAGAAACATTGTAACACAATTGATTGTAACTAGTTTTTGATCAATTTTCAATCTCAGTCAATTTTTATATACTTATCCATCAAAACACAAAATCAAACAACCATGACCTAGTTAGAGAATATCATTATACAACCAATAGACTATATTAATTTTTGAGTACAATCCAAGATTAATATGAATAAGTTATCAAATATACTTAAACAAGGAGTATTTTACATCTTTGGATGATTTAATTTGATGAACCAAGGTCTATTGTTGTCTTTCGTGCTTCTTTGTAGCATACACCATAGTTCTATGCCAAGTTATATTGAGGATTACACTTTTTTATATATTTTTTTCCCCCTTAAACTTTCCTTTAATCAACGTTAAAATCTTAAATACATAGTTATAATAAAACCAAACCAAGAAGAGTGAACATGATAAATCCTTTATAAGGGTTTTATTTGTATGATTGTTGATGTGTTGGTGATCTTTGTGGGATTGAACCCACACTGTATATATATTATGCCCTAGTAGTGACTGTAGTTTTGGGATATAAATATATAATTTGATGAAAACCCCGTATTATTCCTTGATGTGTCTTGGAACATTAGACATCATAATAAATTATGTCTAGTTATATGATGGAATTCAAATCTAAGAATCCATGAGTAACAAAATGGTGAATAGAAAAGGAAATCCTAAACCCAAAACCTAATTTAAATTGTCGAATTTACTGATGGAAAGTGCTTCAATGTTTGATACCCAAATGACTTGTTGAAATCTATGTTAATCATTCATATTTGGATGAGATCAATAAAATATTGTTTTAAATATAATGAGTTTTAATAGGTTTTCATGATTGTTTTAGTTATGAATTCCCGATTATCCATAAATGAAATCCCATTGAACCAAAATTGATGGAATCATCAACAATTCAAACATATAACATATCAATAACAAAATATATATCCCCCATGTCCAAAAAGACTTCACCACATACACTGTGTCTTCAATATAAGGTTAAAAATATATTACTGAAATTTTAATGTATCAATAGTACTGTCTCTACGAAATTGGCTGCATGTATGGGTCTCCACATGATGAAGCCCCATTGGTCTCCTCATTAAACAAAGAAATTATTACAGAAAAGTATTTGGCACCCATTGCCACCGAAAACTACCTCTTTAGCCAGTTACTAGATATGGACATAACTTATCATGCTTATATTAAGGAGATAGAGGATGAGATATCCTGTGATATCTCAATCATCCCTGAGACATAAAAGAAGGATCCCAACAACATCCTCTTATACCACTAATTTCACAAGAACATGAAACCCCCTATTTATATAAAATAATTATCCCCATCCAAAAAGGATCCAACATCGAGAAGAATGTCCTAAAATAGAAAAATATTAGAATCTAAAACAAGAAGGGGCATATATCCATTTTCCACATGAAAAATATTGTTTGAAAATATTGATGAAGATGAAATAGTTGTCTTATAATATTGATAAAATAAATGAATCCCATTTGAATATCACATTGGTGGGTGGAAGAATAGAATTAGATCAATTTCCCACTCCCACAAAATAATGTGATCATAAATCCATTCTTGATATATACTGTTGGTGGAATATCTAGGAGGTGATAGGATTGAATTCTCATATCCCTTCCAATACCCAGTAGAGATTATATCAAATCATGGTTGTGGTAGTGAAATACCACCATCGGTATATCCCTATATCTGAGATGGTAACGGTCCGTATTATTGACCCCACTAATAGTACAACTCCTGATTATATTATAGGATGTACCAATGAGTGGTCTCATATTATTTTCTCCATTCTAGGGAATCAATTCAATCATACAATGAAGAATGAAGACTCAAATTAGGTTTATAACCACATTTATACTAATGTTCGCTAACATAATTCATCACCAACTTCATGGTAAGCTCATATCCTTACCAATATGTAATGATTTTTTCATTATATTCCTGAAATAACTCATGATTAGGATTATATACCTACTCCCACAATATGGGATCAAAAATATACTTTGAAAAAAATTTACGATTAGGGTATTATTCTTACCAACATGTTTGGGGCCCCTTGGTATAACCTGATTGAAACAGCCCAAGATTTTGGATGCTTTAAATTGATACTATGTCAGATATGTTGTGTCACACACAACATAAACAAAACACAAAACCAAACAAAATTGAACCGTGACAAATTAAAACTAAAAAAATAATATGATCATTAACAAATTTAATTATATTAATTAATTTAAATAATTATCCAATATACTTCTTCATTGATTAATAAAAAAATATGATATATTTCTAAGAACCATTTAAAAAGTACTATTGTACTTTATCATTATTAATTAAAAGGATTAAAGTTAAAATTTTATTAATATAGATAAAATCCTGGTTTTAATCTATTATTTCAGTATTTAATTATTTTGAAATATATATGATACATGATTAATCCACTTGATGATTAAAAAATAATTTCTTAATATAAACATATTTTCTTCATTTTATTATTTTCATTTAAATAACTACATATAGATATTTTAGAATATAAAATTTATTTTATTTATATTATTTTATAATTTATAACTAAAAAAATTCTCAATAATTTTTATGATTTTTACAAAATAATTTTTTTAGTAAAATAGTTTTAATATTGTTTTCAATAAAACCATTTCATTTATTAGTATATTTAAAAGTAAGCATAAAATAAAAAACAATTAAAAAAAATATTCATCATCAAATATTTATTTATTTATTAAATATACACATTTCAAAATTACTATTGTGATGTTATAAATATATTGTTCTACAATAGAAGTAGTATTTTCCATTAAAAACTATTATTTATCTTTTCTTTTAATAGTGGTTAATTTTAATAATTTTTTTAACTTGTATGCAAAGGAACATATATTTTAACAAACCTATTTATATAATAAAAATTAATTTCATTGATAATTTTCCCTAAACAATAATTTTATACTTAAAAATACATTTTTTCTAAAAATTGATGTTTTATACGTTACATGTGTTAAAATTATAATTAATTTTTATTAAAAATATTAATTATTAACTGGTAAAATTGATATTATTTTTATAATTAGTAGGGAAATTTTATTTAATTAGGGTAATATTTTTTTAATAAAAAATAAATTACTATGGAAAAAATTAGATACCATGAAAAAAAAAATAATGGTATAAGTTGACATTCTAATACAAAAGAACATTGAAACATAGTTAAAAATTTGTGAAAATAAATTTATGCGGTATTATCAACATAAGATCCTCAAACAATAAATTATTAACCATTTTGGAAGCATATTGACAATTGAAAAATGTGCACTGATGATATTAAGTTGTAATATTTACAAAACTTCCATTATCATCTCATATAAAAGTGTTCCCTCACCAACCCTACTAGACCATTTTAGTAATTAGGTTTAAACAAAAAAAATTTTACATTGTCATTGATTTGTTATTATTTTCTATTACATTGAGAATATATTGGAAACATATTTTTAAAGACCTATATTTTTGAGGAATGGACCACAGAAAGCATAATGATTTCAATGTGATAACTCATTTTTTCCTAATTTCATTTCCATTATGTATTAATATACAATATTTAATTATATTATTTATTTATAATCAAATAATAATTAATTTTATTAATAATTTTATTTTTTGAAAGTAATAATTACTACCCACATTCCCTATTTTTTATCAAGAAAAATAGAACCGCTATTCTGGCATTCTGCGGACTTCCACCACCACAAAGAGATGCCTTCTATTTTTCCTCACCACCTCCATTAACTGATTATAAATTTAATGTTCTAGACTAAATTTTACATATATAATAATTATATTTTTATAATGATACAAATTATACTCAACATTATTTTCCACTAATTCTTATATAAAATAAACTGTTATTGTGAGTTGTGTTAACTACGAACTCCACGAAGTAACACATCTCATTTCCCATGTAGATTATTTCATATTTTTTAAAACCCAATAAAATATTATTATCCACCACAAAGGTATCTATATAATATCATTAGTATCATGTAATAATTATATTATTTGCGTGTAAACCATATTAATAATCATATCTTTCCCTAAATTAGGGTATGTTCATGTTTGTGTCATTCTAACCCCCTAAATGATCCATGCTATAAGATAATATCAGAGTTGGATATTTGAAATTGAATACTAATAAAATATGATTTAAATAAGAAATGTAATATATTATTTTGGATCTATAATAGTAACATTAACATTAAACTTATTAATTATGATATCACCATTATTTTGTTAAAATACACTGAAACATGCTTGTAGCCAATTTTATCTACACAAAATATATCAAATATGTTAATTAAATGAAATTCTAAAGTTACAAATATTTTTAAAACAAGAAATATAGTGTATTTTATTATCTATTAATGATAAAATTTGGGATAAGAATGACGAAAACTGTAGTTATTATGAATATAGTTCAACACGTTCAAAGATACTCACATATGATATTGAAAATAAATAAAAACAAACTAACATACATGTTTAATGTAAATATAAATGATTTTTGTAAAAGGTATTGGATATGAATAAGGTTCATAAATATATGAGTATGATAATTTTATTTTTTGTACAAGTGATTCAGTTGGTTTAGTAGATCTCATTAATTAAGAATTGATTTTATAGTCATAAACATTCACCCATTGAGATGTAGTTCTTATTATACACCATATTTTCCTTATACTTTTTTATCTGAAACAGAATTTATTTATTTTAACTTATTAATTTAATTCATTGGTTTTGATGTTCACTATTTTTTCCTCTATTTAAACTTATTTGATATCAAAAGATTCAAAATTTGTAATTTTTTTGTTACCCCAGCTCCCTCAATTTAGTTATAATTCTTCATATTGAACTTATTTCTTAAAATATTTGTTTCTCAAACCTTAAGAGTTTATTTTATGGTATCTTCTCATTATATATAGTGGAATATTACTTTCTAAATCATTTCATTTTCAATGATAAAATTTCATTCTAAAATAGTATCTCATTCTTGGGAATGATTCCCAACCTCTTTAATGATGGCTCCCCCTACATGTCCATAATATCTTTTCCCACTATTCATATAATTTATAATTGTAAACCTAATTAAATTTTAACTCATGTTTCCTAAAAATTTTCTATATTCATTTATAAAAATTATTTTCTAAGTCTTTTTACGATCTAGATTTCAAAAAACAACATTTCAAAACATTAAAAAGGTTTTTCATCCTATGAAATAAAATGTTTTTTAATCCACCCCAAATTTATTTAAATAAAAATTATGAATTTTTAAGTATATTTTATTTAATTTAATTTTTAAACCATAATTTGTTTCCAAAATTTCCTCTCTTGATTCTTAAATAAACATATGAAAATGACACTTACCATCAACTTTTTATGAATGATTTCAGAATTATCCATTAAATTTATTATATTTGGCCACATATTCCTTCTAATATAGTAATTAAAAATGAATATTTCTTTCATAATTAAGTATATTGGGAAAAGAAATTAATTTTCACATTTATGTATAAATCATTTATTTTAAAATGTTTTTAGAAGATCAAAGACATTTAACATTTCCTATGTGATTTATCTAAAATCTATATAAAATTTAATATAATTCATTAATCTTATAAAATAATTATACTTGATCATTGAAATTATTAAAATGATATCGTCCAACATAATTATATATATATACATTTTAAAATATTTCTATTTTGGATGATTGATACATCACGTCCTTTTCCAATCCTAATCAGCTTCTGTATATAAATATAAGCTATATTCCAATTATTTTCCTCTATAATCACTCTACATTTAGTTAATCTAATTCAAGGGTGTTATCCTAGATGCCTATTTAAATTTAATGGTGAAATCATTGGCATAACCATATACACTTTATCATTATTGTGAATGTACTATATGTATTATTATTTATATTGAAGGTTCTTTACCTGTAATATTATTTAATATATGGGGCACCCTTTTATTTTTCATATGTTAATCTTGATATTATTATGAATGGATTATTAATGTGATTCCATTTGTAAAGGATATTAAAACCATTTCTATCCATGGGTACTTTATTCTATAAAAAGTTAATGGTTTTAATTTGACTGGATTATGAAAGCCATTTTATTTACATGGATTCATTATGATGTATTGATTGAATGATTTTCAAGTTCTAATAAAATGTATTTATGTAGTTGTGTGTAAGCATATATCAACCTCCAATGAATTGGTTAAATGTATATTTCCCATTAGAAATGTATTAAAAGGATTATTTTTGTTTTTTATAAGAATGGGAACTGAGCTACTTATCATGAATGTAATATTTCCCTATACTTATGTTTATGCTATATTTGAAAAGTGTCATGGTTTTATTTATCTTCTAATTCTTATGTTATTATTAAATGGACCATTGATTATTGACTCATTTTTATATAAGCTTTTTATTATATTATTAAATTATTTTTATGTTTATGCCCTGATTTATGATCTATAATTTTTTGTATATATGTTTCTTATCAATTATGATTATACCCCTATGGTCATATTACGCACACGGATGATATTTGATCGTTATCTAAAATGATTACCCTTATCATGCACACGAGAAAACACCTATATTATGATTCCATTTTCAAATGTTATAATGATATGAAAATAAAGAAATATTTAGTACATTTTATTTTTTGGATATGTAGTATATGTTTTGGATGAAATTTTTGGATTATGTAGTGTATATAAAGTGTGAAAAATCCATGTTGTTAAAAATAGACATGGTTTTTATTAGTTAGTGAATTTTCCTAATTATTTAAAATATAAAAACTAAAATATTATGGGAATGTACGTAATTGAATATTGTGATTATGACTCTTCATTGAGATCGTCATGTTCACATACAATCACAGTTACTATCAAATCTATTATTTGTACCCCAAATCTGGGAGTTAGGATCCAGGGAATCATAATACATTACAAATAATGGATTAAATAAATATAGATATTGGTTTGTAATATTTGAATAATTTAATGGTTGATATTTTAGGATTGATCATAATTTCAATGGATTAGATAACCCATTATCTTGGATTAAGTAATGAACAATAATTTGATGATTATTATAAGATAAATTTAGTGAAGCCCCTATTCATACATCTAAGATAATTTTTCATGAATAAAATAACTTTTATATGTTTTAGTAATAAAAATATTGTATGGTTCTCCTATAAATTAAATCCCTATCAAGATACAAAAATGTTGATGTTGTTTTGAAACAAATTAACCTAAGAGTAATCAACAAGAAATATGGTGGTTGAGTATTTGATAAATAATCACCCATTTGCGTGATTAGTGACCCAAATAATGAATACATTACTAGAAAATCCTAAGGTATATTCATTGGTTAGTCAAATACACTATACGAAACAATTTTAATGATTTAAAAATATTTAGGATACAAAAAATGGAATAAATATCTATAACATAGACTAAAACATATAGATTTGTGATATAAAATATTTATTAATAGATATGTAGTTTAATGTATCATTGATAAGTCCACATTTTAGTGTATATTATCAATGATTTTTTAGTTGAAAATATTTTCAAAAAGTTCATTATAACGTTCGAGACAATTATTTATGGGATTAGTATAATATTTACAAGAGAAAATAACTTCAAGAAATAGAGATTATATAGAATTTATCAAAATATGAAATACATTTTTCATTATATAATACATATTTGGGTTGAGTTATCATATTAATATGACCATTTAACCGGATTTTTTTAATAATCATTTCTAGTTTTCAAATTGGGTTTAAATAGTGTCATGAAAGTTAAGATGATAATGGTTTGTATCTAAAAACCACTAGGTTTTATAACCGAATAGTGTACAATAATTAAATAGTCAAAAATATTATTTCATGAATTTTATAAAGTGAAAGGTTAGTGTAATAGAATTATTAAAGGTAGTGAAGTTGATATGATAATAGAAACTAATTATATATACTCTTATATATTTTCATCAGTGAGTGATATTTATCAATGATATTATAGTATATTCTAAAAGGTATGAGGATTGTGTGGACTTCTAAGGATTGACCTTCACTAGTTCTACAACAATAATTAGGTTACATATATTAAATTTTGTCATTAAACATAAAAAGTGATTTTATATATTTGGGGATAACTATTGAAGAACACATGACTGAGGGATAGATAACCCTTAGGATTAAAAAGAGGATATATATATAGATAAATCAAAAGAAGATATTATTGATCTCCATAGAATTTAAATTTCATTTAATGAAAAATTGATCCATGATATTATTGTTTATTTTTATACCTTATTTGGGATTATGAAATATGTGTAATTGTCTATGAAATTATTAACTAGTGGTTAATTCTAAGATTTATTTTTTGGAAAAATATATTATTTTTGTGTGTTCTAATGTCTTATAGATTAAATTGTATTTGGGGATGGTATGTCTTGGGAAATATATTATTAAGGTATATAAATAATTCTTTATATGATTATAAGATATATTAATGGTGTTTAGGAAAATTTAAGTAAATTGATACATCCAAATATATAAAATTAGATGTAATATTATATGTTATGTTCCAAATGTTTAATATTATATGAATACCCTCACCTAATTTCAACAACGAGTAAATATTAAATATTTTAAGACATGATTTATTTATCGGCGTGAATGTAATGGCCCATGATTTTATATCGTTAAAATCATTACTATATTTATAATATTTTGTCTCTAGATATAATGAAATAATGTAAAATTTGAATAAAATGAATCATGAAATATTTAAAGTACATGAGTACGATAAAAAGGAGTAAATAAAAATATAATACTGAATTAAAATAATAACGTATTATTATTTTTCAATAGAAAATCATTTTTATAAAAATTATCCCTTTTGAATAATTATTTTAAAAACTATGTATTGTATATTACATTAATAAATTTAATTGATAAAAAATAAAAGTTTATATAATAGTTAATATATTTAATTATAATCTATTATAGAAAAATTCATTTTTTTTAATTTATAAGAATTAATATTCATGAAAATTGATGTTTATAATTAATTTTTTTCAAAAAAAATTTATTATTTTAATTATAAAATTTCATTTAAATAGCTACATGTCAAATTTTTTTATCAAATTTAAGTTAGAAATAACAATTATTTATTTAAAATAAAATTAGCTTTGGGTTAATTTTTGAGATCTTTCTGAAATAATCGATTTTTTTATAAATAGATAAACATAATTGGTTTTTAAAATCATAGCATTTATGACTATATCGAGAATTAACTATAAAAAACATATAAAAAGTATTCAGAATAACAATTAATTTTTTTTTGTGAAAATATAAATTTACAAATATTATAATGAATTTTGGAATCTAATTTTAATCAACACATATTAAATTTTCTAATAAAAAATATCTTTTGGACATCTCAATAAATTCGTTATTATATTTGAAAATTTGGGTTTTTAAATATTTTAAAGACACAAAAATTTATTAATTCTATAATAAACTAATTTATATCATTAAAATGAATTACAATGAAAATTTTCCCATACATATAAATATTTAGATATAAATACTCATTTTACTATAAAATTAGATTTACATTTTACATAAGCTAATTCTAAAATAAATTTATACACAAATTTTATGACAAAACGCATTTAATATTTTGAATTAGTTAGAAAACAATAATTAATATGGTCCATTTTGTGTTTATGAATTAATGTAGATTACTTGCGTAAAAATTATTCCCCAAGGTAAATATAAAAAATGATAAATGTGAATGAATTTATGTGTAATAAAATTTCATTTTTTGGAAAATGTATTCAATGAACTATTGAGTGATTATTAACCTTAAACCATACCCACAATATTATTACCCTTTTTATAGTCTTCTTTAAACATGGATCATGTTCTCTCTTTATACTATTTTCAAATATTTTTAAAACTTCCATTATCACTACTTATAAAAGAGGCCTCTCAAAAACCCCCAGTGAACAATCAATGAATTTCATATTAAATTGAAATTACACCCATTATACTTTATTTATAACCCTACTACTTTACCATTATCCTCTAGTAATAAGATATCGCCTTAAGACCTCCATTTCTGAGGTATCCTCCATGGAAAACAATATTATTTCAATTTGAGTAGTTATTGTATTTCCTAACTTAGTTAATATTCTATCATTCTTTCCAAAATATAATTTTATAATTCCAATGTAATTACATTTGTAATAATTTTATTCTAAAT
This sequence comes from Viscum album, assembly GCA_963277665.1. Classification (NCBI taxonomy): domain Eukaryota; kingdom Viridiplantae; phylum Streptophyta; class Magnoliopsida; order Santalales; family Viscaceae; genus Viscum; species Viscum album. Next base: position 934,974,268 of record OY728164.1, on the reverse strand, counting down.
TCCATTATTCTACGGTAATAACTATTAACCATCATACACCAATTCTTTTAAAAAAATGTAACCACCATTCATGCATTGTGTGGTCAACAACCTCCATAATGTGACGATTATAATTTATCACCAACATCTATTTTCATTTATTATGTGGGTGAAAATGAAGAATAAATATGGAATATATAATATAAATGTAATTATTAAGATAAAAATAATAATATACATTTTTTCACTCTCATTCGTTGAGGAATGAAAATGATAATTTTGTGTTCTATGAACTACATCCACAATTGAGTAACTTATCTCATTTTTATTCAAAATTCTCTTTTATTTATTAAAATAGATTCAAATACTATTAAAAACATAAAATTAAGTATATAATTTCACTATTTTTATTTAATAATTATTTTATTTAGAAAAAACCAACTTCCAAATCATAATCATCTATTAATTATTTTATGTTCATTTTTGGGTCGATCTAAACATATATATGAACCATGATATAATATAATATCATGGATTACTATGGGAACTTAATTAATCACAATATCAGATATTTGTAAGATAATAGATATTTTATAATTTTTTAATGGTAACATTAATTTTAAACTCATTATTTATGATATTATCATTCATTTGTTTTAAATAACATAAAAACAAGCTTGCTGAGAATTTAGTATAGAAGAAATATTAAAATATATGGAGTGAAATTATAATATTCTACATTTTTATAATACATAATCACATGTTTCATTAATTATCTACCAGCTATGAACTATGTTAAATGAATAAATAACTACACATCTGTTGTGATACTAGTTTAAAAAGATTCATTATTATGGACACCCTACATTGAAAATAAATATTAAATAATGTTGTTGTTTAAAATATTTATAAATTAAGTTTAGAAATGGTTGTGAATATTAGTATTGTTCTTAAATATATTATTAATATATTTTTATATATTATTTTATTGTTTTGTTTTTGTTAGTGATTAAGGTAATGATATCATGTCTCAAATTTTCACCCCTGAGACATATTTCATAATATAAACCATGTTTTCTATTGTATTTTATATCTTAAAATAAGAAATTTAATTTACATGTTTAATGTAATTAATATTTTTTGAAGAAACATGAATTTTCATATCTTTATATATCTTTGTATACAATAGATATCAATGTTGTAAGGTTTTTTTTGTAAACTGAGCCCTCTAATCTATGATATTTTTGACAATATTAATATTATTTCTCCCCATATTAGTTTATTCATACATAATAGAATATTTAAGGGAAAATTATGTCATTATGTGGTGGAAAATGATCTTTTATGATAGATCTTTTTTTCTGATAAATTTTCATTCCCAAAATATATCTCAATCTTGAGAATAATTCCCATACAATTTAATGATGGTTTTCCTTCTTTGTTAATAAAATCATATCCTAAAAATGTTTTAATTTATAATTGGATAAATAATTACATGTTTCTCATGTGATGTCTATAATTTCTAAATCCTCTTTTAAAAATGTCATTTTTTATTCTTTTTATAGTGTAGGTTTTCATGAAATATATTTCATAATATAAAAAATGTTTTCCATCCATTCATATAAAATATTTTATCTCCCACACCAAATATAATACGATAAGAATTATTTATTTTAATGGATATATTATTGAAATTTTAGTTTAAAAGGTAATGTAATTTCAATATTTTCACATCAACTTTTTATATTGTTTTTGAATGTGACCCGTAACTTTGTCATTTTATGAATGTTTGTTAAAATATATTTTTAATGTTCTTCCATGTAATAAAATATTTTTTCCATCGCTGACATTTTATATGGAACCTTTTCTCCAGGATTTCACAGTTTATAAATGAAATTAATTTTCTCATATATTTATAAAATATATCTTTTAAAATGATTTCAAAATATCATGGATATGTATTATTTCTAGATTTATTTTTATAGAAATCATTTAAATAAATTTTCAAATAGATCATTATATATTGACAAAACAACTAATTTATTTGAGAAAACCTTCAAACAATTCCCTCTATATTCATTATATAGATATATTATGTAATTTACTTCTATTATGGGGGAAAGATCTATCACAACCATTTTATTTCCCAATCATCAATTATGTATAAATATGAGTTGTCTTCCTATTCATTTCATGCACCAACACTATAGATTATCTCCCTCTGATTCAATTGTGTTCACATAGTCTCTATATGTCGATTTACTAGTGAAATTATTATCATGACTATATAACCTTTTTATATATAGTTTAAATACCATATACGTTATTATCCATGATATAATAGTATTTATCGATAATGTTATAATTATCTATGGAGATCCTTTTATATTACATGGGTTTATCTTATTATATTTTTGAATGCATTCTTTATTTGAATCGATTTGAAAATTTTATAAACCCACTTTACATTTCATGGGTTATTTATTCAACAAAATATGAATAAATATTACTTTGATGTTTTTTGAAATCCATTTTATTTTCATGGGATCATTAATATGTGACAATTGAATAATTTTCAAGTGCCACTCATATGTATTAAATATTATGGCTGAAGTCCAAAATTTCCCTCCAATACATTAGTTTAAAATCTATATCTCATGAGGTAAGTATACATGATTACATTTTAGTTTCTCATAATCATTGTAATTGATTGTGTGGATCCTTAATCTAATGCTTCAATATAATAATGTTTTTACATACTTGAAATATGTCACAATATTAGGGTTATTTTAATTCTTATGTTATACTTTCATGGATCATGTTTATTGACTAATGTTTCCACATAGTTTTCATTTAATTATTATGTTATTCTAATAATTATTTCATTATTTATGATATTTTATTTTTCGTTTTAAGATTTTTATGTATCCTAATTGTACCCATTATCACATCTTATGATCACTTATTATATTTTATTATTTTCTCTTTTGAGTACCCTTATTATGATACTAAGAATACCCCAATGTTGTGATTCCACTTCCCTGTGATATGAATTTAATAACTGAATGAAATTTATAGAATAATATATTAGGTGGATAATTCATGGCTGATATTGAATTCTTATTATATATTAAACATTCATTATATAATGTGAAAAATGAATGTTTTTCAAAATTACACGGGTTTTGTAAGTAAGTGATTTGTAATAATTCTCTAACAATGTAAAATTGAATGATCTTAGAAATAAATTTAATGAAATATTTTCTTAATATTATGTTATTGAGAGGGTCATTTTTCGGATTATTATAGTCCATATCAAAGACAATGTTTGTGGAAAGTGTTTTGGTACAGAATATGAGAGTGTAGGTTTGGGGAATCATACTGGTGACACCGTACAAGGGGTATTGTCATATTCCTTACACTATCTAGGAGGATTTTTGAAAAAATCCTAAGAGTGGCTAATGATCAATAGTGGGATCATATTCATTTGTCATCTAACACTTGAGAGGCTTGTTGACATATGATGAGAACTACATATAAATGTCATTGAGATATTATGATAATAATAAGGAGGTCATGTTGGAGTGTTCAAATGTATGAGTTAATTTCCAAAAATTCCCGATCCACCTAAAATATGATGTCTCATCCCCAATCATCTTACCACGAAAATAAAGATGGCCCCATTAATAGGAATCTATAAACCATGAGATGATGCATATTTTACCTAGATCAGTGTTTATATTTTGGTTTCCAATCAATAAATTTTTATTATGTCCCTTGAATATACTAGTTTATCCACAAAAAGAGAATGTAGTTGTGGGCGAAAAATACCACATTGAGATATTAGGACTGGAAACTTAAGAGATTCTTCCAAATCTATCAACCATAGAAGTCATCCTCCTAGAAACATATAGAATGACCATGATGATGAGAGATTTTAGAATCCTTTTTCTAGAATTAGGATAAATAAATAAAAAGTCCCTCCCTTTATAGGAACTCCATTGAGAATTATCTCATTTTAAGAGGCAATCCAAGATCGATTATATCCACATCAAAAACCTTATATATAACAAGTCACATCTCTTAATAGACAAAGGATTTTATATGACAACCATCATTTTATATTCCATCTTCAGATCTTATATCCTATGATGCAGGGAATGATATTCTAATGATCCCTAACCCCTACTAAGGTGACAATTAAATTACTATGTTAGTTAGCTCAGGTGTATGAATATTTTTCAGGATACATGGTGAATTATGTGGTTATGAGGAATGATGTTTCTGAAGAAAATATACCATTTATGTTCTGGACCATTTATACCATAGATTATGATATTACAAAAAAATAGAATGAGGAATGGGTATATTATATGTGGTTGAACCCATATGAATCTCTCTATTATCTTATGATATTTTTTTATTTTGAGGAGTATAAAAATCACCTCAAGATAATAGTTGACCACTACCGACAAATTGACCAGACTATCCTTTTAACTATATGACATCCAAATTCATAGAACTAGTGAATTGATATCCAGTCAGATATACAAAGTTCCATGAAGAATCTATATCAATTAATAATTACTTCCCATTCCAATGAAGGTATCAAATGTGGGGTGAATAAGGAGCAATAATTTTTACTCTACTCCATAGTCAACATATCCAACCATAATAATAATTTTTAAATTTCATTTCAATAGTTTATATCTATATATCAACATCTAAAAGTTCCTATTGGTATGTCCAGTAATTCTCCACCGTCTCATGTGAAATGAAATTATGTAATAGACATGAGAGAGTAATTTATAGGTGAAAACACTATGGTTCAAAAAATTTAGAGCATGCTTAATATAATAGGATGAAGAAACTGATTATTGTAGAGAAAACATTGGAATATAAATATTCATAAATTGAAAAAGTATTTCATTCAGCTACTACTTAGAGAAATCTATATAAAATAAAGACATATACAATGATATCCACAACTTCAGTATTACGAGATCAACCCCAGACTCTAAGATTGTGATATTTTCAAAATTTCATTTACCCCCACACCCATTTGGATGAAAAACACCATTTCTATTAGGATACCATTGTTTCAATACCAACTAAACCCCATGCTGTTGGTCTAGTAGAATTTATACAATCACAATTTTCTTCATAATGGAGTTTGATCCCCTCTAAACATGGGGATTAATTATAAGATAATCCTTTATAATTAATTCATAAGTGAAATCAATATCATAGATTAGGAATTTGGTCAATGTTTCCCATTAGAGGCTCCCTTGGGATCACTATTTACAAGTCATTTCTATTGGTGTTTTGAGAAGCAAATGACAAAAATCTGAAGGGTTTCAAGACAAAATAGTATGTTCACATACAAAATTCTTGGAAAGGATGAAATATTTCAATTCCCAAATACCCTAATGATGATGTATACCCTTATCTATCAAATGAATAGTTTATCCCTCTTAAATATATGTCATAGTTAAATTTCATAAATATAACCTTGATAGAAAACATGGAGTATGATGTTGAAGAAAAACAATATGATTAAGAAGCCACAATATAAATTAAAATGAACATTGAGACAGTTGAAAAAGGTTTGGGTAACCATCAATAGAAGAAGTAATATAATATAGTTTATCCCTCATATTTTTATCTACCACCCAATCTATGAGCTTTATACAATAAAAATTGGAAGAGTTTGGTCATATCTCACCCAACAGATATGGAATCCAAAGATATTACAATATTGTAAAAGTATTCTCAATATAAAGTACGATTTTAGATACTAATCCAACTCAACAATAAACTTTTAACAACATGATATTTTATCAAATATTTCTCTTCCAATGAAATTTAGTTTCATTCATAACATTCACTATATGCAGTACTGATTATTAATGAACTGTGTTATATTTTAACTATTATTGTTTAAGAATGACCTTTATAACCTATCCTTTAAAATTGAATGTATGGATATGAATAAATATATTCTGAAAATTATTGATAAATTCTCATTAAAATGAAAATAAATTTATAAATAAGTATTTAATTTTTAGAAAGGTCTTTATATTTTTGGGAAATATTATTTTCTCAAAACAAGGATTTAATATAAATTAATGAAAAAATAATGATTTTATTTTATAAATTTCAAGAAAAATAATTTGAAAATTTTTTATTAGTTTTTTATCATAATTTAAAAACTATAAAATGGTGAATTTTTTGGAATTTTGTAAAAAGAATAATTTTTTATGAGTACTGAAAAATACAAATTATTATTAAAAACTGTATTTTCATTTAATGATTTTTAATATTTCAATAATGGTTCATTTGTTTAAAAGTAAAATTATTGAAAATATATTTTTACTAATAATATTACTGTCAATATGATCAATTTAATATTGTCTTTTTAATTTAAATAATTCTATACTAATGAGGATTTTCTATTTGGAAAACAACTTTTTTTCATGTTTATGTGTTTAGTTTAAAATTAAATTTTTATAATTCAAATAATATAATTTTAAAAAATTAGATTCCATATTAAGAATAATTAATTTTATATAATATGTTCAACTATATTTTTTGTCATAGTGGATAGAAAAAATAGAAAAAATAAATTACCATTTTCAATGACAATATGGGTTTATATGGCGTTTAAACCAATGTTATAGGAGTTAAAATGAAAAAAAAACATGTCTGATTCCTATTTTACATATATATTTCTTCCTTTACTAATTTTAAATATGACAATGTGCCATTATGTGCCATTTTTCATGCTTCTATCATGGGTACACCTTTTTTTCAACAATTCAATGTGTATTCTTTCCCCCACTTATAAAAGGCAGCACACTCTCCTATCACATTCACACTTAAAAACACATTAGTTTGGAAAATACCATCCCACATATCATCCATTATTATATCCATAGATTATATTGGACTTATTTTTTTATTTAATTCTCTTTATAAGGGTTTATGTATAAACGTAAATTTGTTCCGTAAAGAAGTGTTTAAATTATATAACATGTTTTTTATCCTTTACTCCATAACCTTAAAATATTCTTCAAATATGACCATATAATTATAATTATTTCTCCCATATATTGATATTTTACTTTTAATGTAATAGCCTATATCCATCTCTTTTCCATATAATAGTAAATGAAACTATCGATCATGTGTACGACACACAACCACCTTGCAAAATAACTTAATTCATTTTATATCACCACCACTTATTGATGGATATAATGATGAATTTAGTATATTTATACTATATTCTATACATATATACAAAAATGAAATTATTATATCACATACAACTTCTTAATTTTCATTCTAAATGAATATAATAACGTTTCTCATGTATACAATAGACCACCACCTCATAAAGCGATGAGATTAAGTTTTCACATAATTTTTACATGGAATATAGTAGAGAAATATTTAATTAATATATGTGATATATAAGAAATTATAATTAATATATAATGATGATTTTAAATTTTATATTTCTTTATTCTATCTATCTAGAAATTAGAAATAGCACTATTGCGTATGTACGACCCACAATCTCAAGGAATAGTGTAACTC